>JAHRHZ010000289.1:11334960-11362820 GCA_024137785.1 Ginglymostoma cirratum
GGTGTAGAGCTGGATGAACACAGCAGGCCAAGCAGCATCATAGGAGCCGGAAGGTTGACGTTTCGGGCCTAGACCCTTCTTCAGAAATTTCTGAAGAATTTCTGAAGAAGGGTCTAGGCCCAAAACGTCAGCCTTCCTGCTCCTCTGATGCTGCTTGGCCTGCTGTGTTTATCCAGCTCTACACCTTGTTATCTCAGACAAATTTCTGTGACGTGTTCTTTCTTGCAAACCAATAACAGATTCGGACATAATACCAGCGATTGCTATTGTATTCTCCATTAGCAATTGTGTTAACTTGACAGCAGCCGCTGTGTGGGGGGACCCAATCAAGCTGTAATAAACCATGAATATATCAACAGGTGGACAGTGGCATTAAAATCTGCTATCTTTCTGTGCTCCTGTTTACATGTGAGGGTTTGTTAATGTTAATGGTGTGATTTTAGTTAACCTGCAGCCAGCAAAATTTGCATTAATATCTGTCAGGCATTTTATGCCAATTTGGATTGTTGCAGAAGATACATACTGTAAACTAAAATCAGCTATTAACTGATCAAGAAGCACCAGAAATTAAAAGGGAAACGTTGAGATTCAATCCAAATAAAACAAGCAGGGATCCTTCAGTGAGGCCTCACACCTACTCTGCACCAGGATATAACTAGGTTTTGCACCTCACTTAAACAATTTTGTTGATCTTTACTTTGAAACATTTAGCCTGCGTTCATAGGCAGACAAATGTTTTCAATAGGTTTGTCG
Organism: Ginglymostoma cirratum; assembly: GCA_024137785.1. Lineage (NCBI taxonomy): Eukaryota > Metazoa > Chordata > Chondrichthyes > Orectolobiformes > Ginglymostomatidae > Ginglymostoma > Ginglymostoma cirratum. The sequence goes on from JAHRHZ010000289.1 coordinate 11,335,714, forward strand.
AATATCTTATGAATTAGAAGCTGCGATATTCCCTGCAGTCTATGTGATAGTGTACTTAACAGGTTTAGGAAGTGACTTCTGATTTAATACATCACTCATTGAAGAATATAATGAATAATATCGCACATTCATCTCACTTCTAAAGAGTGGATTAATTTGAATTAATGTTTTGATTTGATTCACTTCGACTAAGGGGGAGTAGCATGCAAATTCTAAAAGATGCAGCCAGATAATAATGGCAAAAAATACCCCAGAGTGGTTATGATAACCTATTCATAATTTAGGGGAAATTTTAATTCAGGCATTAGGGTGTGCACTTGCGAGATGGATAGCTAATAAAAGGCCCTTGTCGCCTCATTTTGAAGAAGATCTACCCCAGGATTGCGAATACTTGGGATGGAAATCTTACACCCTCCCCCAATGAACTACTGACAACCAGAGGCTGACAACTCCTTATTACTGTCAACACAACCAGGTATAGCTGGAGAGTTCTGGTAGCTTCTGGCAATAAACTAACCAGAGGACCTAGATCGGTAATAGACTTAGGCCACAGGTAAGTGAAGGCAGACTAGTGACTGGGGACGAGGTTGGCAGCATCAGCAGCTGGCATGACGGAATGGCTATTGGTGATTCCCTCGTTCTTGAAAAAGGTCCATCGATTAAGCTGGACATTCAGCCCTCCCTCCATTCCCTTCACGGATTTTAAATGGGAGGATGAGAAAGTGAAATCTAGCATTGGCTTCATAGTTGTCCATCCTGCTGTCTTCCCCAAGCCTTTCTGAAATTTATTGTGAGGTTGGGGAGACAGGGGTCCTCTTAACGGGTCCACTGAATGCTCTTAATTGTAACTGTACACTTCTAGAACCTCCATGGATACTTGACTCTTCCACTTTGCCTCTTGAACCCAACCTCACATTTTCTTGCATTCTTCAACATAATGAAACAGCCCGTAGACCCAGTAATGGTCTCTGCTCTGGGGGCGGGGGTGTGGCCTGCTGGGAGTTACAGAGTGGCCAGCCTCCTGTGGAAGGGGTCGAATCTTGTCTGAAAGCAAATAACTCTGTTCCTAATGTTGAGCCCAGTTCAGGACCCGGCACCTTCACCAGGTTGATGGCGGTGATGATGTCAGTGGAGGCAAATTAGTGCTGAAGAATGGTGACACAGTTCCAATGGTTGTGTCATGGCTCCAGGCCATTGCTGGGCCCAGGCATCTGATGGCAGAGGCAGTGTCATTCTGATTACAGTGGTGTGCAGGGATTCAGGATATCTGGTTGCAGTGGTGTGCGGGGATTCAGGATACCTGGTTGCAGTGGTGTGCGGGGATTTGGGACACCTGGTTGCTGTGGTGTGTGGGGATTCGGGATACCTGGTTGCTGTGGTGTGCAGGGATTCGGGATACCTAGTTGGGGTGGTGTGTGGGGATTCAGGATGGTGGGATGGTAGGTAAGGTCCAACCTATCTCCCGCATTTCCGCCCTCACCCCTTCTCTTCCCTCCTGCAACAGTGATAGAGTTCCCCTTGTCCTTACCTACCATCCCACCAGCATCCTCATCCAGAAGATCATCAGATGCCGTTTCTGCCATCTCCAGTGAGATTCCACCACCTGACACATATTCCTCTCCCCTCCCTTGTCCGCCTTCTGCAGGGACCGTTCCCTCCAGGACACCCTGGTCCACACTGCATTCACCCCCAATACCTCCCCACAGCCCTACGGCACCTTGCCCTGTAACCGGCGAAGGTGCAACATCTGCCCATTTACCTCCTCCCTCCCCAGTATCCAAGGGCCCAAACATACCTTCCAGGTGAAGCAACACTTTACCTGCACTTCCCAGAATCTGGTCTACTGCATTCACTGCTCACACTGTGGTCTCTTCTACATTGGGGAAATGAAGTGTCGACATGGTGACCGCTTCACAGAACACCTACGTTCTGCTCGCCAAAAAGACCCTGAACTACCTGTTGCCTGTCACTTTAATGCACCACCCTGCTCCCTGGCCAACATCTCCATCTCTGGCTTGCTACAGTGTTCCAGTGAAGCCCAACGCAAACTGGAGGAACAACATCTCATTTTCCGCTTGGGGACCCTACAGCCCTACGGACTCAATGTTGAGTTCAATAATTTTAGGGCCTAAACTCTCCCGTGTCCCAGCTCCCTACCCCACACACCAGGCCTTGTTACCACATAGCCTGCCATTACACACCCCCTGTTGTTAGTCACTAATAGTCCCCATTAACAACTACTCACCCTCCCAGCCTGATCTTTAGCAACTCCTTTGTCTGTCCAACTGTCTTTCTCTCTCTTTGGGCTCTATCCTATCGTTTACTCCTTACTCCACCCACCTCCCTATTTTCTGCATATAACCTGACGTTTTCCCAGCCACCATCAGTTCTGTGGAAGGGTCACCGGACCCGAAACATTCACTGTTTTTTCCTTCACAGATGCTGCCAGACCTGCTGAGCTTTTCCAGCAACTTTGTTTTTGTAACTACGATCTTTTCTGCTTTCTTGTTTTTCACTGGTGTGTAACCTGCAAATGAGATCAATCAAATGCAATAGGATCTCCTGTTACAGAACATCATCTGTGAAATCACTGTTTATGGTGCTAGTTTTTATTTCCCTAAGTTTTTTAAAAATAACATCTACAACAGTTGTGAAAGACACTGATAAAGCAGATTCCCAGATTTCACTTAAATCCTGACAGAAAATTGGCTCAGAGCTGTATATCCGAAATTAAATACCAGGGTAACTCTGACGTAGTCTTGCCATTGGGATAAGGGGCCGTGTCCACAACAAGAGAGTTCTAGCTTTGCTTTTTCATCTGTATTTGTGTGCGTGGAAGATCTTTCTTGCCCCTCTTCACCCAAGCAACAAAACTCTTTAAAACATTTAAAACCTTACCTTTTTGGACATTCTTATTTGGAACCTGCCCACTAAGTAGGTGTTTGGCTTCTCACTGAGGCCATCAAGTTAAACAGTTAGTTGCTGATATTATTAGGCCCTGATCTGCATTTGTAAGGAAGGACCTCCCTGGCTTTGGGTAGATGTTAATTGAGTTCAAATCAAGAAAATCATTTCGATAATTTTAGCTGCACACCTGTCCAATAGTGTTAAAATCAATCCCACAGTTTTCCACTGCAAACTGGAGCCCAGTAATCCATGAAGCAATTTTTCTGACATCTTCATTCATTTGCTTAGGTATAATCAGCACAGCAATTTATTTATACAAGCGGGATGTATATCAAGGGCAGCTGCATTAGTGACAGAAACAGCCTGAAGTTTCTTTCCTATAGTCATGATTTAACTTATCGAATGTCTCTGCATCCATTATCGCAAAAGCACAATGCGACGTGAATAGCTATTTAAGGGTACTTATGGGAACAAAAAGACTATCATGAATTATTCACTGTGATATATCTGGGATGCATAGTTTAAAAATGTTATTTCACTGCTAGTGCATTAATAATATCTACCTTTCCCTACCCCAATTCTTTGAATGGGGGTACTTATGTTAATTGCATTTAATAATTACAAAAACTGAATTGATACATGTTTTTGTGTATTCTTGCTGGTGATATAAACACACGGTAACAAAAGTCTGACAAACAAAAGCTATGATGCCACCTGTATCACTTGTTTCTCCTGTTTTGAGTCTTATTAATTTTAATATTTTGTCGTTCTACCTTTCTGACTTATTTATATGGAAATCAATAGTTTTCAGCTGAAGCATGTTGTCAGCTTTTGAACTGACAGGGGACTTACAATCAGCAGATATAGGCTTGCCATTGCAATTTTATAAATGACTTGTGAGGTTTTACTATTTGAAAGGCACTATATAAATGTAATTTATTGCGGTTCATTCATCTGACATATACTGGATCATCCTACATAGTGAGAATGAGTCAATAATTGTGAAGAGTTTGAAATCACTGGTTTTCCAGATTCCTACAGGAAGAACATGAATGGAGACTGATAAATATGCAGACAATCTCAACCAACACCATCACAGTCCAGTTTAAAAATCTAAACGAAGCACTAATCTAATACTCTTATTGGTCTGACTATATTATATCAAGATAGTTTTCATCAAAAATAAAATAAATGAATTATTGACACAAAACAACTTACCTAGCAGGAGAATTATATAACAGACTCTGGAGTCGAGACCTTTTTGGAATTGTGGAGACTCAATGCCCTATGCAAAATAGGGCCGAGACCCCTGATCCAAAATCCAATGTTTCCCAGTCTTCCAACAGAACCTATTTTTGCTAATAAGGGATGTGATTTACATGTGGGCGATCCTGAGCCCAACAGATCAATTTGAACTTAGAAGTGAATTCAAACTGACCCCATTTTATCTGGAGTATGTCCTTTTCCTGCAGTATGTGACCTTATTTTTATTAAGAGGAGGTGAAAAATTTCATAAAGGGTGGATAAAAGGTGGAACTGTCAAGCTTTCAAATTCTGTCAAGCACCTGCTTTTTACGTTTTAATAAAATAATAGACTGATGTCTCTCTCAGTTGGCTTTCTTGATAACTCTCATTCCAAAATTAAAAGTCTGAAAACTTTAAATCAAAATCAGCAGCTGTCACAGCTTCCGTAGACAAATAGCCGAAAACTGTTCCTGCAGGTAGACTGAGAAAATGGGTCCTGGGATCGACAGAAGGTTCCTTTGTTTCACTTCTATGGGATTGCTAGTTGTATCTCTTGGTAGTGTGGTTAAATATAGCTGCCTTGGTTGGCCTTATTGCGTCATGGCGTCATTGAGTCATATAGCACGAAAACAGAACCCTCGGTCCAACTCGCCCACGCCAACCAGACATCCCAATCTGACATAGTCTCATTTGCCAACATTTGCCACATATCCCTCTAAACCCTTCCTACTCATATACCCATCTGTATGGTTTTTAAACATTGTAATTGTACCAGCATACACCACTTTCTCTAGCAGCTCATTCCATACGCGCACCAACCTCTGTGTGAAAAAGCTACCCCTGTCAATTTTTTCTCTCACCTTAAACCTATGCCCTCTAATTTTGGACTTCCCCACCCTTGGAAAAAGACCTTGGCTATTCCCCTGACCATGCCCCTCATAATATTATCAACATCCATAACGTCAGCGTTCAGCCTCTGACATTCATGGAAAAATAGCCCCAGCCTATTCAGCCTTTCCCTATAGTTCAAACCTTCCAGCCCCAGCAACATCCTCATAAATCTTTTCTGAACCCTTTCAAGTTTTACAAAATTCTTCTTACAGAATGATGACTGGAATTGTATGAATTATTCTAAAGGTGGCCTCACCAATATCCTATACTGTCAAAACTGACTTTACTCCAGTTTAGAACTTCAATTTTTTGACCAGTTCTATCCTTTTCAATCACTTTTTTAAAACTAATAGAATTATGATCACTTGCGCCAAAGTGTTACTCCATTGACATCGCAGTCCTTTGCCCTGTCTTATTTCCCAACAGAAGATCATGTATTGGTCCTACTTTAGTAGGTACATCCACATAGTGAACAAGAAAGTTTTCTTGTACATATCGAAAAAATTCCTCCCCAGCCAAGCCCGTAACTCTATGACAATCCCAGTCTATGTTTGGAAAGTTAAAATCCCCTACCATTACAACTCTATTATTCTTACAGATATTTGACTTTTCCTTACATATTTGCTTTTCATTCCCCACTACTGGGGGGCTTACAGTACAATCCCAAAAGATGATCATCCTTTTCTTATTTCCCAGTTCCACCCATAAATCTTCACTGGACGTATTCCCAGGAATATCCTCCCTAAGTACAGCCATATTATCCCTAATCAAAAACACCACTCATCCTCCTCTTTTGCTTCCTTTTCTATCCTTCCTAAAGCATCTATAACCTGGAATGTTAAGCTGACATCCACCCCTGAGCCACATTTCTCTAATAGCTATGATATCCCAGTCCATGTTGCCAACAATGCTTAAGGTTCATCTCACAAGCTTTCACAGTGTCGCCTCTTCGTCAGGTGAACTGAGAGGTAGCACACAGAACACAGAAATTGTGGGCAGTGAGATCAAGGGCAGAGAGATCAAAAGATCATACAAATGGTGTGAGTGGACTGTCAAATAATAAGTCTCTCCAAGTGATCAAAAGTGTCAGATGGTGTGAGTGAAGTGTCAACAGCTGAATAACAAGTGAAGGGATGACCTATATTTCCAATTAAATGAGGCAGAGAAATAATTCCAAAAAAACTAATAATAAGGTGGTGCTGGAGACAAACCACATGGCTAGAATAACATGATTGGTATAACAGTCGAATGCTGAGGGTCTAATCAAAGTCATAAGTATTCCAAAACTATACAAACTAATTCTCTTGGAGAGATCATAACTATTTATCCACATGATGGTGACAAAACAGGACAGTAAGCAATATTTTACAGATATAAAACAGTGTCGTGGGGTCACATGTAGCGCAAGATGAATTCAAGATCATAGTTGAAGTAGCTTACCCAAAGAATGGAAACTGAATGTCCTTGACCCCCAGGAACATTCCTCGTCACAATGGCCATTTCGACACTCTATACTTGCATCCCCCACAATGATGGCATCACCGCAACAGCCTCAGTACTCAATACCAACCAATGTCAATTTCCAGATACCATCCTACAACTCAATTGCTTCAGCCTTGACCAAAACATCTTCAGCTTTCTTAATTAGTTCTTTAATCAAACATATGGAACAGCCACGCGGACCAGATTTGCACCCAATATGCCAACATTTTCGTGCACAAGTTTGAGCAAGACTGCTGGGCAGGACCTCCGACCAACACTGTACACCGGATACATTGATGACATTTTCTTCCTTTGGACCCAAGGTTAGGAATCACTAAAATGGCTACATAGTGACATCAACAAGTTTCAGCCCACCATCAGACTTACCATGGACTACTCTTTAGAATCAGTCTCAATTTTGGACACTCACATCTCCATTAAGGATGGACACCTCAGTATCTCACTCTACTGCAAGCCCATGGAACCTCTCGATGCCACACTTCTCTAGCTTCTACCCTAAACACCCTAAAGAAGCCATCCCCTAAGGACAAGCACTGCACATACACAGGATCTGCTCAGATGAGGAGGAACGTGACAGATACCTGAAGATTTTGAAGGATGCCCTCATAAAAACAGATACAATGCTCAATTCATCAATCGCCAGTGAAAAACCGGAATGACCTCCTCAGAAGACAAATACAGGATATGACCGATAGAGAACCATTCATTGTCCAGTAGTTCCCTGGAGCAGAGAGACTACACCATGTTCTTTGCAGCCTTCAACATGTTGTTGATGACGATGAGCATCTCACCAAGATCATTCTTACGCCTCCACTTCTCACGTTCAAACAACTACCAGACCTTAAACAGACTATCCTTCGCAGCAAGCCCCACAGCCTTCAAGACAACATTGACCACAACACCACACCACCCTGCCCTGGCAAACTCTGCAAGACATGACAGATCATCGACCTGGAAACTACCATCATATGTGGGAACATCACCCACCACATACATGGCAGATACTCATGTGACTTGGCCAATGTTGTTTATCTCACATGCGGCAGGCAAGGATGCCCTGAGGTGCGACCATGCAGACGATACGAGAACGGATGAACAGAGACCACACAACAGTTGCCAAACAGGAATGTTCCCTCCCAGTCAGGGAACACTTCAGTGGTGAAGGGCATTCAGCCTCCGATCTTCAGGTAAGTGTCCTCCAAGGTAGCCTTTGAGATACACAACAACACGGAATCACCAAGCAGAAACTAATAGCCAAGTTCCATACCAATGAAAACAGCCTCCACCATGATCTTGGGTTCATGTTGCGTTACATGTAATACCACCACATTGTTCTGTATCTGTAAAATCTTCATTACTGTCCTGTTCTGTCACCATAACCTGATAAATTGTTATGATCTCTCCGCCTAAATTAGTTTGTAAAGTTTTGGATTACTTATGACTTTCATTAAACCCGTGGCATGTGACTCATATCTATCATGTTATTCCAGTCATTTAGTTTGTCTCCAGCACCACCTTATTATTAGTTTTTTTTGTAACTATCTCTCTGCGTCATTTAATTGGATTATAGATCATCCCTTCACTTGTTATTCAGCTGTTGACACTTTACTCACACCATCTGACACTTTTGATCACCTGAAGAGACTTACTATTTAACAATCCACTCACACCATTTGTATGATCTTTTGATCTCTCTGCCCTTGATCCCTCTGCCCATAAATTCTGTGTCTCTGTTCTTCCCTCTCACTTCACCTGATGAAGGGGCCATGCTCCGAAAGCCTGCAATTTCAAATAAACCTATCGGACTGCAACCTGGTGTCATGTGACTTCTGACTTTGTCTGCCCCAGTCCATCTCTGGCACCTCCACATTAAGTTCATCTGCCCTACCTGTAAGACCTCTCGCATTGAAGTTTAATTTATCTGTTTTACCTCATTCTCTGCCAAAGTCTTATCTGCCTTAACTATTTGACTTGCTCCCCTGACCTACAGTACAGCCTCAGCCTTTTTCTCTTTTCTCACCACCACTTTGGTTCACACTCTCTTGCCTCACCACCACCCCCAACCCCTACTAGTTTAAAGCCTCCCAAGCAGCAACAGCAAATATTCCCACAATGATATTGGTCCCCTTCCAATTTGGTGGAATCTGTCTTTCTTACACAGGTCATTTCTACTCCTGAAGAGGTTCCAATGGTCCAAAAAAATCTGAGTCTTTGCACCCTGCACCAGCTCCTCAGCCACACATTCATCTGCTCTATCCTCCTATTCCTGCTTTCACTAGCACATGGCACCGCTAATAATCCAGATATTACTTCCTCTATTCAACCTCAGAAACACTTGTGAATTTCAAAATGTCTTGTGTGTGATTTCTCCTTTGGGCAGATAGAGTTCAGTCACAAAACCAGCTGAATCCACAAGGACAGTCACATGGCTTCTACGAACACATTTGCAAGCTTTTTTGTGCCTATTTTAAGACAGATTAATTTTCCTTACAAAATATATAATACAATAATTTCATAATCACTGCTAAGGATTGTTAGGCCGTGAGGTTTAGGGCTTAATAGTCAACCACACAACCAAGACAAAGTCCCAGAGCACTGATGTAAACTTTTAGTCAGTCTCTCTCAGCCCTTGGCATTCCCTATGGCTATTTCTGAACTGTTCCCAAAAACGTTGGGTCTAACTTTAGCACGCACCCACCCCTGGGAACAATGATCCTCTTGTTCAGCAGGTTTTGTTTTGTTCCCAAGGTGGGTGTGGTGAGCCATGAAATTTCTAAACTCTGTGCACCTGTTTCTGGAGTGAAAATTCTAGCCCATGTGGACGAAAAGTTGAATACCTTTGAAAACATTCCAGTGTAAAAACAAATATTTTCCCAGAGGCGAAATAAATGTGTATTGTTCTGATGCAAAAGCAAAGAAAAGAAACAGAAGATGAAGCTCTTACGAGAACAGTAATATGTAACTAGAATAGATTGATGGCAACATTTGTTGAATCTGAGCAGCCATAAGGAGGAAGTGGATAACTGCAGTAGCAATAATGCAATCTTTTGCAAGAGTCAGAAAGCAATAAAGGACTGCTAAGCACAATTCCTCAGGATTCCTCAAAACAGGTAAGCATTAAAGACATGGTCACCATCGTATATTTGGAATTTGATAGCATTTTTACAAGGTCTCACACAATAAGGTGCCTAATTAGGCACATTCTAGTGCGATTAGATGACTGATCCAACATGGATAAGGAATTAATTGCACTCTCACAGATCATTACAATAAGTTCTTGTGGAGTTTTGCAGGAATCTTTGTTAGGACCCATTGTTTCTCACAATCCATATCCACAATCGTGATGAAGGTGTTTGGGAAACTGTCCATACATTTGCGCTTAAGGGTCAGCGCATTGGACGAGTAAAACAAAATCTCAATCAGGTCTAGATCTTTGAGGGGGAATTGGTCTAAATTCCCCAAATATTATATAACATTGAGAAGTGCAGTTGGTGGTGGGGCATGTGCCAAATAATGTTAGGGTTTCAAACGAAAGTCTGTTGAGTGTGAAAAGAGACCGAACTATTACAGCACATCAGTCAATAAATGCTTGTGAAAAATAATCAAATTTTAACCTTGTTATAAATCTGAAAGGATGTGTCACTTCGAAAACAAACCAATTTCACATCTGTCAGTACAGTGTGAAATCATACTGAAATTTATGAAAATTGTACAAATCTGAATTTCTAAAATAAATATGCAGGCAAATATTAGGACACAAATGTGTATGAAGATTAAATTACTTGCTAACAGTATAAAACAAGAAAGCTTCCATATTTATGGATAGAATTTTAAAATTTAAGGAGGTCCAATGTCAATTAACTCAGAATTATCAGACCTGGGTGAGTTGGCTTTGAAGTTGGTGGATGAAACTATATGGAAAATACAGTTTTAATGAGCAAATGATTCTAGTACGATCATATGAAATAGGAGCAGAAGTAGACCATGCAGCCCCTTGTGCCTGCTCATCCATTCACTAAGATCATGTTTACATTTCAAATTCTACATTCCACTCTTGTGTCATTAATTGTTCTTTCCTAACAAGAACCTATCTACCTCTGGCTTAAAATATTCTAATGACCATGCCTCCACCACATCCTGAGGCAGAGAGTTCCAAAGTTACACAAATCTCAGGGGAAAAAAAACCTCCTCACCTCTGTCCTCAAAAAGAAATCACTAATTTTTAAATAATGCCCCTAATTCTTGACTGATCCACAAAATGAACAGGTTGGGTGGGTTAGTCATGGTAAATGCAGGGTTTCGGGGGCAGGGTAGGAGGCTGGGTTTGTGTGCAATGCCCTTTGGACGGTTAGTGTGGACTCGATGGGCCGAATGTGCTCTTTCCACAATGTAGGGATTCTATGATTCTATGACTTCAGTCAATGTAAATTTCAACCATGGGAAAAGTAGGACAAGCAATACCAGATCTCCCTTGATGATGAAAGAAAGAGGGAGCGAGATGAAGCAGAAAAAGGTTGTGTATGACATGTCAGGGTCATAATGTAAAGGTGAGCTTTGTTGAATATAGAAAGTCCAGAGAGAAATGGAAAGGAATAACTAAAGCTGGAGTTGGTTCTCTGGAGAATTGTTAATAGAAAACAAGGGAATATTGGAGGCATTGAACAGACATTTTGTATCTGTTCTTACAGTACAGGATGTATCAAACTTCACAAGGGCATTTGAGAAGCAAGAGGGGAAAGGGATGGAGGAAATTAAAACAATCACTATCACCAGCTATTAGTCCTGAAGTCTGACAACTTTGATCCCCGGGTCTTAAAAGGTGTGGCTGCAGATATAGTAGATGCTTTGCTATCATCTTCCAACAGTATTTGTATTCTGGCATCCTTCTGTGCTATTAGTCAAGAATTTTATAAGGAATATTTTCAGATAAATCGGTAGTCTTGAAACGTAGTTGATTGTTATACACTTATTAACAGCAAAAATGGGCTAAGAATGATGTCTGTTTTACTTTACTAGGTAAAATTCAATGATTTGCTTCAATCTACTCAAAACAATATGTATGAATTTGCTACCAAAGTTTTCAGATTCATTTTGACAATTGAAAAAGATGGTGAAATAAAAGTTCATGCAGCTATAACTCATTTATTGTATTTATATGATCTGGGCACTAATTCTAACTGTTCCTATACCTAATGATCCCATTAAAAACTTTCACTGCATGATCTAGAGATTTGACAAATAGCAAGTATATAGTCTCTGGCTTTGGCCAGTATCTTCATAATAAATGAAAAATACTGATTTTATTTTACAACGCACATTTACTTGACGGAAAGCAGAACCACACATTTTCAGATCCAGAAATATCACTTAAGTTTATGTAACTTCGGAAAATCTCAAAGCACTTTAAAACCATTATTTTTATTTGGAAGTGTGGACAGTGTTACAAACTGTAAATGTCATACCCAATGTGAAGATTACAAAAGCACACAAATAGCAAAGAAATAAATAACTAGATAACCTATTTTCATTCTGTTCCCTCAGGCATAAATAAATATCCAATATATCGGGATCTTCTGGCTACGTCATTTAATCAGGTTAAGTCATTGCAAGAGCCTTGCAGTTTCATGTATTAAAACTTTAAAGAGCAATTGACCACTGTTTTTCCATGGTGTTAGAAAGGACGTTTTAAAACAACGTGTAAAATAATGTATGAATGACTATGCTGGGTGGTCCATCCAGCTTTATTCCTTTCTTCAAACATTTTCTGCATACAGTAGCTCTCAGAAATTTCATGCTCAATCAAGCAAACATTTTCAACTAACATACTGCAATTACTTAATGGTTACGTAGCAGATATGAGGCTATGCTCCTAACTTAATATTTTCCCCAAATACTTCGAAATATTTTCAGTTAAAGGACAGAAAACAGAGAGTGGAATAAATCTAATCATTTTCAAATTGGCAGGCTGTAACTAGCTAAAAGACTTGTTGTGTTTCAGCTACTTACAGCCCAAATTACCTTACTTTAAACTCTGTCCCCTCAGTTATTGTCAAGTTTCAATTCAAGGAGGAAAATAAGAATATAGATGTCAAGTCAGTGGGCAAGAATATAGCAGATGGAATATTGGTATAGATTATTATTGAGTGGGGTTCAATTGAATGCCTTTAGAAATGGTGGCTGGGACCTGATTCAAGGATCCCAACTCTATTCCTGGGCTTTCTGATTTCCAGGAATGTATTTTAAGGACACACTCTGGTTCTGAGCTTACACCTAGCATTGACCATGACCTTGCAAGTGTGGTCCCTCAGAAATGTCATGAGCAACAGAGGGAACCTGTTGAATGGCACTAAATGTTCTCCTCATACCTGCCACTGCAAGAAGTTCTGAAGAACGGTCACTGGACTGAAAACATTAACTCTGATTTCTCTCTGCAGGTGCTGCCATCCCTGCTGAGCTTTTCCAGCAGTTTCTGTTTTTGTTTAAAAAGTTAGAATGTTCCACCCTTTCTCACCTTTCTTATTATGACTCTTCTTACATTGATTTTTTTTTCATTTTTTAAAATCAAATTGCAGGTTTCTAGCAATAATGGTTCTGCGCAGATTAGTCTCTTAGGTTGTATTGTGCAGTGAGACAGATAAACCTAGGAATCAATTCTATTTTTTTTTGTAATTTTTGTAAAGTACCTGCGTGTCTCTGAAGTTGTTGCCACTTATTTCAAGAAAATGAAAATAAGTTTGTGAACAACTCAATCAGAAAAGAAATTTGTGTTTTTGAAGGTATAAGATACCTTGCAGTAGCAACTAATTAATACCCAACATCTTTTGTGTAGAGAGAATACTGTGTAAAGTAATGAGTGTCCATAGAATTTTTTAGCTTTGATGGTTTGTACAATTGGCTATCAAAAGATAGGAAGAGAATAATAGGCACAAATAAATAGAGCTGTGGATAAGAAGAGAAATGAAATCATTTCCCAAGAGTGCCGAACATAAAAAAGACACATACTCGCACTTTTCTAAAGTGGGCAGAACTCAAGGTGATTGTATTTGCAAAGTGATACACAGCTTCATTAAAAAGACACTCTGAAAAATTATATTGCAGTCGAAATCCCATTGTCATGTATGGTTCATGAGGTCCCACTCTCACTTCAAGTCAAAACTCGAGCAGAAAATTCACTGCTTCACTGCGGGCTTGCCGCACTGTTGAATGGTGCATTGCTTTATTGAATGAGTGCTGCAGTCTATAATCTCAATAACTGATTTCTGTTCACTGAACAACCTTAATGAATAAAGCCACTGACAGCTGGATTCAACACGATTCCTATTTTAACCACAGCTTTACTTGAAGGACTGCTACTATCCATGATGATAAGAGATGATTCCCGCATCTTCAATGTATTTTTCCTGCTACCTGTGTCTCTAATAATGTTTCAGTTTCTTTCATGGATTTTACTTGATGGCTCCATATTCTCATGGTCTAAAAAAGTGCTTTTTGCCTTCAACACAGTTTTAATGAAGTATTTCCTACTTTTTCTGCAGCCTTAATAAGATCTCCTAATTTTTAATTTCAATATACGATGGTGGCTTAACTTTTAATCTGTCCGTTTGTCACTTTCATTAAGGCTTCATGACATTCCTCGGTCTAAGACCTCTATTCAAATTGGTTTTATGGCCCTTGATTTTCCTTGCTGCCTCATGGTGCCCACCCTGTTACACTTGATCAGAGGTATATTTTCCTTACTTTTCACACTTCCAGCATGAAATACTTTTTTTTTTCTTAAAAGAAGTTTTCCTTTGCCCACTAGGGATTTTACATTTCTCACTGAGCCTCCAGTGCCTGTTTGCTCTCAGGCTAAGACCTGACTCAGGGCTGCTCCCACAGACTATGGCCACACAAGGCAGTATGTATCTGCTTTGGAGTAACTAATTCTGCTTCACAAAAGGAGTTCCTAACTCTCCTGCTTAAGTCACATACCATTCTGAAATACTTTTACCATTGACTGAATTTCTTCCTTTTTGAATCTTGCCACAAGGACATTCATCTTTAATCTTCACCTCTTTCCTGCTGCTGCCTGTTTGCATGAGCAAGAGATTTAAAGCTGAATATGTTGATAAACTTCAGACTTCGTCACTGCCAGCAGGAAGCAGATGGCAGCTGAATGAAATCCTCATGCTCATCACACTGCACGTGCATTTAAACCACATCCCTATGTCACCAATGAGGTAAGTTTACTGTCACTGCTACTTTTAATTGTTATGAGCTATGGAGGTGGTGGATGTTAAAGGGCTCTCATTGCAGTGTGACATAAAAAGGGATGTGCAGGAGAGCTTGGTGCTGAGGGTATCCACAATTTGCTGCAATCACTTTCCCTTCTCTAGGTGCAAGGCACGACTTGAAAAGGGCTGGGACAATGTCTAAGGTGAGTCAGTAAGTGTCAATATGATGAGTCAAAGCATGGGAACCACATTTGATGGATGCTAGGACATTGTAGCATTAAATACTTGAATCAGCCATTTGCAAATCACTTTTAATTTGCAAACACCACATCATCCATTTGCTGTATATGCAGAGTAATTAGAGCTTGGGCATCTCGATAATTTTTGAAGTTAATGGTACAAAAGGCCTCTGATGGCTGT
The DNA here is from genome assembly GCA_024137785.1 of Ginglymostoma cirratum. Taxonomy (NCBI): domain Eukaryota; kingdom Metazoa; phylum Chordata; class Chondrichthyes; order Orectolobiformes; family Ginglymostomatidae; genus Ginglymostoma; species Ginglymostoma cirratum. Next base: position 11,350,893 of record JAHRHZ010000289.1, read on the forward strand.
AAAGGAACTGCCATTTATGCAGCTTCCCAGGGTTCTGTTGGAGCCACATAACTTCATCATTTGTCATGTAGCTGTCATTCTGGTCTGTACTGAATGTAGAGAGAAGTTGAGCATTTGAAATGGATCTGGGATAACAAGGGTGTCAGAGTGCTGCAGGCTCTCTCCTCTCAATGATATTGGGAAGTCACTCAGCCAGCACAGCACCTTCACCAATTTGCAGCAAATGCTGAGGTTGATTGTGGATGGATAATGGAGACATGGCCGTCGTTGTCAAGGTGCAACATGTCTCACCCTATAGTGAAGTGTCTCTGCTCTCATCTGCAGGGTATGTCATCGATGAATGTTCTTTGACCTAAGAAGCTCTTTCGCTGTCACTGCTCCCATTTTATATCATTTCCATGGACAGTCATGGGACCTGTCATTAGTGACATGTTGGTCACTGTTGCTGCCTACCTAAGAAAGTGAAGACAGATCCAGGAGAACCAGGGCTGACTGCAACCCCAAGTTTAGCAGCAGCCACAGAAGATGCAGAGCACTCAGTTGTGACCTTGGCTTATGAAACTGTCATGCAAACCCTGACAGATACAAAGCACAGACACAATGCTGCCCAAACTTCAACCAGGGCCAGGACTGTGCAAATGATTGGGATTTTGAAGATGTGGTTCCACTGCTTGGATGGGTATAGTCCAGACAAAGTGTGTTATATCATCCTGACACACTGTACTTTGCACAATTGGAGCAATGATTGATGCTGAGGAAATGGAGGAACACAAGTAGTGCTTGCATTGTGGGGTGAGCTTCACTGGTTTTAATTTGATTTGATTTGATTTGATTTGACTTATTATTGTCACACGTAACCAGGTACAGTGAAAAGTTTTGCTTTGCATGGAGTACAGGCAGATCATGCAAAACAAAGTGCATTAGGGTAATAGAACAGAGCAAGGAATACAATGTAATGGCTGCAGAGAAGGTGCACAAAGACCGAGATCAACATTAAATTTAAAATTTGAGAACTCCATTCAGAAGATTACTAACAACGGGGAAGAAGCTGTTCTTGAACCTCTTGGTAGATGTACTTAAGCTTTTGTATCTTCTGCCCGAAGGAAGAGGTTGGGAGAGATTATAACCAGGGTGGCAGGGGTCTTTGATTATGTTGCTGCCTTCCAGAGGCTGCAAGAAGCATAGATGGACTCAATGGATGGAGTGCTGGTTAGTGTGATGAACTGGGCTATGTTCACAACTCTCTATAGTTTCTTATAGTCCTGGGCAGGGCAGTTGCCATACCCCAAGCCGTGATGCATCCAGGTAGAATGCTTTCGATGGCACATCTATAAAAACTTGGAAGCATCTTTGTTTGCATTTGCTCTTGCTTTCTGTAAAAGGCTCTCGTTCCCCTACTAGGCAATAATAAGTTGTGGGTCACAGTGGGCATTAGGGTCAGGGTACCACTGACTTAGGAAGGGTGTTCAAATGGGATGTAGCAGTGGCCAGGTAATGTGTGTGATGTGGTTATTGAACATTGACTAAGGTGAGAGAATGGGGTTGCATGTGAAAGGGAGAATCAGCATGTGCCATGGGTAGTGTGGCTTCGTGGCTACTGTGCCATGACATTGGCAGTGATGGGGAATGTTGGGTTGCCAATGCTGATGCAGGTGGGCAATGGCCTTGCAAAGATGGCGCAGCTGCAAAGAGTGAAGGCTTTCAGTAGATACCCGCTGAGTGGTGCGTTGCTCTGGGAATGGCACATTGTAAGATTGGGCTGAATCAGATGTGACAGAATCCATAGGGGTAGAGTAGTAGTTAATGTAGCAAATTTGGTAAGCTACAACAATAAAACTTCCTAGGCTTTGAGGTAGAAATCCCTCCAAAAACTCAACGCAACTCGAACTTAGCCAAAAAAAAAAGACTCAGCCTGAGATTTGCCACCATTTTTCTGGGAGGATTTTAGCTAATGCATGTTTTATTAAAATATTTCTGCAGGCTCAGATGAAAAAAACATGTTTCAGTTTCTAACACAGAAAGAGCATCTCTTTGCATTGCTCGTTTATTTTGCTAAAATATCAAGGCAGACAGTTCTTTGCTTATAGATTTAGGTTTGGGGTAATGCATCCAGTGAAACAGTCAATAATCATCTTGATTTATACAGGTAGAATTGCAATGCTAGGTTGAAATCTGGTGAGTAAGCACTGCAGTGCTTTGGATGACTGCACATTCCAAAATAGTTTCCATATTCCATACAAGACTTCCAGAGGTATATTTTATGCACCAAACTATTATTTTCTTCAAATGCTTTCAATTAACTTAGTAAATGCAAATGAAGTGAAACAATTATATATTATATGATGGTTGATGCAGTATACTTGCTATCATGCAAGAGAATGTATTGTAGACAGGAATGCACATAGGCTGTAATCAATCTCTCTCTCTCATGTTCTGCAAATGATCTTCTGTTTAAAGACATGGAATAGTTGGATACTCTGACATGGAGTATGTAAGAAAACAAATGTTAGTTTAATTGGAAAAAGAGATTTGCAAGAGGTTGAATAGAAACATTTCACTTTAGTCCCTTCTGGAATGACACAACCATTTCAGGCTGGGAACCCTAGTCACTGGCTTGCTTTCCTTGTTGTTTGTCCTTTCTCAGAGCAAACTAAACATGAATCCCACCTCAAAGTACCCCAACGATCGGGAAGGCAGTCGGGGTGGCATGCCTAAAACAGCAATGAAGCATCTCCAGCAGGTGCCCCAGCAGGAGGATTTCCAACGGATGCCGTTTTTCTGGGGGAAAACTCCACTGTGACTAAGGGAAGAGCTGCAACATGGATTAAAGACATGGGTCCTGAGGTGTAGGATGGAGAAATGACTGATGACACTGGGATACTTCTCAAAGTGCCCAATTTCATGGGCCTTAATTACCCAACTTCATGGTCCGTGATTCCCTATTATTCCTCTGACAAAGCTGTACAAATTGTCTGCACAAATATAGATGGGATATTCTTTGACATGACCTTCAAAGGCTCCCAAATCAAAAGTTTACCTGCCACAGGCACTTTGTGTCAAAGCAGGGAACAGAACAACAAATCTCTAGCTCTGCTGAAGAGACACAGGTAGCACAGCATAAAAGCTGTAGCAAGTCCGCAGCAAGGAACAGTTCTTAGTTTGTCAAGGCCATCAGCGCTTATTCCATTCTTTGTGTTTCATTGATGCTCTTTACTAAAATGTAAGGACGCCGTTTACATAAATTTAAATGGCCACGGTCTCGGTTTTGTTGGATTGCTCATTGGGAAAGACTTAAAAAGGACCTGGGGAAAGTTTTTCATGCAGAGGGTGCTGTACAAATGGAACGAGCTGCCAGAAGAAGTGGTGGAGGTGGGTACAATTACAACAATTAAAAGGCATCTGGATGTGTATATTAATAGGAAGGGTTTAGAGAGCTATGGGCCAAATTGGACTTGGTCAGATTGGGATGTCTGGTCAGTGCAAACAACTTCAACCAAAGGGTTTGTTTCCATGCTGTATGCCTCTGTGACTTTGATTGTTCTGGGGAATGGCATCAGCCAAATTGATGAGTAGATAGGATTCTAAATGCGATGAACAATGCAAAGACCGTAACGTTTTATTTTTCCGTACTTTATACTGAGGACCAAAATGGGAAAACAGCAGTTTTAAAAGCCAAGGACTGTTGAAGGACAGCTTCACTATTCAAAAGCAAGTTACCTGATACTCATAGTAAGCATTGTTTACACAGCTGTTTGTTTGAGCATTGGGGTAAGCCCAGTTAGAGATGAGATGGAGGTGGGCGGTTGTGTCCAAATGGAGATTAGCCTGGCAATGAATTGCTGATTGATGAATTGGTGAACAGTAATCGATGACAAAGGATTCCTGTCTGCCAACAACAATGTGATTAGCTCCCAGTCAGCTGCACAATTTGGGGGAGAGAATGTTCGATTTAGAAGCCATCTGACATCAGAAATGGAAGGAGCTGTCTTTGTTTTTTTTTGCTCTGAAGTAAAAAGCCTCAATATAACTAGTTTATTTTACCTTATTCAGTTGCTGTGAGATGTGATTTTTAATTAGTAAATCAGAGGCCTTTTAAGGTTGGTTGGCTCACCAAGCTGGTTTCTTGATTTGCAGACGTTTCGTTACCATGCTGGGTAACATCATCAGTGCAGCCTCCCATGAAGCGTCGGTGTGTTTTCCTGCATGGTTTTTAAACTCTGGAGTCTGTTGAGATGGATTGCCTCACTTCCGGTTTTCCTTCATAGCGGAATGTATATGGGGTCGAGTTCAATATGTTTATTAATAGCCTGCTTCGTGGAGTGCTAGGCTTCTAGGAATTAATGCTATTATTGCATGCTATTAATAAACATATTGAACTCGACCCCATATACATTGCGCTACGAAGGAAAACCGGGAGTGAGGCAATCCATCTCAACGGACTCCAGAGTTTAAAACCAGGTAGGAAAACACACTGATGCTTCATCGGAGGCTGCATTGAGGATGTTACCCAGCATGGTGACGAAACGTCTGTGAAACAACAAACCAGCTCGGCGAGCCAATCGACCTCAGCACCCACAACTCGAGATACAAATCTATTCCAAAACCTTACAGAGGCCTTTATAAGTGTGAACTATTCTCCCTGTGCCTCCTGCAAATAGGTTAAAGTATCTGAAGAAGGAAGATTGAGAAGCAAAGTTCAGCTTAGCAGTAGGATTATCACAGCAAACCCTGTGGACAGGGACTTCAACTGTTTTCCCAGTCTTTCCCCCTGTCCAAAGTACGCGTAAATGTTTGTGTTTGACTATGTCTGTCTGTACGTGTGTACAGTGAGGGTGTTTTACAAGTGAGTTAGAGTTTTAACTAGTGAGTTATATGTTACTGGTTCATAATTGTCTATTTGTAGTTAGAATCTATTTATTTGTAAAAAAGTAATAATTCTTGTTGCGAGCAAAATTCTGGTTTATGCTTTTTGTCAACCTGGGTCTAAAAGACAGGTAAATTGGGGAATCCTTGTGTACTTTTGCAATATCTTTAACTTCTGTGACTACTCGGGCAAAGCGGAAGTTAATTTCCAGCACATTACCCCAATAGGGGCATAACAAGGTTTGGGGGCTTGTTCAGGATTGATTTTGAATCCTGTAATGCGAATCTTGGCATGGTAGTAATGAATAACACAAGTGAAGAAATTTACCATAAAACTCAACGTTTTTTGTCACCTTCATAAATATTAAAGTGATAAAAAATGGGAGAGTGAACGGAAGGCGAGTAGCCAAGGTAAGGAATGGATAGCTGGGAATGCCCAAGGGTCTCCTCCTCAGTTTAGAGTGGACTGTACAACAGGGTTGGCATGGAAATCAGAAGCTCCAAGCTGTTTCCATTGTAACACAGTGGTGCATATTCATTTCAAATGCTGGGAGCTGTAACAGAAACCCATGGGACCTATTGGAGCTCATGAGAATGCGTCTAAAAAGAAATACAGAAGTAAAAGGGCAGGAGGTTTAGAGGAAATGTGAGACAAAACATTTTCACTCAGAGAGTGGTGGGAATCTGGAACTCACTGCTTGAAGGGTGGTAGAGGCAGAAACCCTTATAACATTGAAGACCTATTAAATGTGCATTTGCGATGCCAAGACATACAAGACTAGGGGCCAAGTAATAAAAATGGGATTAGAAGAGTTAGGTGATTTTTTTTTGGCACAGACACGATGGGCTGAATGAACACTTTCTTGCTATAGATCTCTACATGTCTATGGCTCATTGAGTTTGGCTTGAAGCTTGTAGTATTACAACAAAATGATCCGTGGGAAACACTGTTCTGAGTGCAAAAGCAGTACATAGGGGTGGTGAGAGGTAAGGAAGCATCCTTAACTATACTAAGGGTTACAAGGACTACTGAAACCTCTGGCTACAGAATAATTTAGTTTTCACTTCAGAGAACTCAATGAAAGTCAAAGTATTCATAAATAAGGCAGATGGAGAACAGATCCTGGTTGCATAGTACAATTGGCATGTGACTGTTGTCTGGAACAGTGGCAATCAGGGTAGTTAAGAAAGCACTTGTGGATGGACTTGACTTAATCCTGTGGAATGATTTGTCAGGCGTGAAAGATACAGCTTCACTTATAATCATGGAAAGGACATTTGAGGCTAAAGAGGTTGAACAGTTGAAAGTCCATTACCAGAAGTCACGGTAATCCCCCAAACAAATGTTCAGGTCACTAAAATTCTATTTAAGAATGGGGATACTTCAGCAGAAGTGTTTGGCAAGTCTTCATGAATTCAGGCTCAGGAAACAGATCCAGAGTAATTTAAGCTGGCACAGACAATTCACACTAAAGCTGAAGGAGTTCCAGGGTGTTACTTATTAAAAATAGAATTCTGAAGAGGAATTGGAGATATCTTGATAAACGAGTATTTTAGATTACCAAGCTTTCAGAAACAGAGAATACAGTTCTGTAAAACATGTCATGCATGTCAGTTGGTAGAAAAATCTCCACATGAAACATTTGATACCCATTACCAGTTCTTGAAGATTCATTTTGTTGGTTGTTTTCAGATTATGTAACCCATTACCAAAAGTGAAAGCAGACGTGAGCATATCCTTACGAATGTGGATATTAAATTCATTTTAAGGGCAATTATAGCTATGGTGTGGTTGGAAAACTTAGTTTTATTTTACTGCCATGGACTCCAATTGAGATGTAATCTGATCGGTGGTCTAATTTTATGTCTAAAGTTTTCAAGGAAATCATCAGAAGTTTCAGCATAAAACAACTGAAGTCAATTGCGAATCATCCAGAAACACCGGGAACTTTGGAGAGGTATCCATCAGATTTTCAAAATCATTATTAAGTCATGAATATCCACAGGATTGAGACAAAGGATGAGACTTCTTACTATTTACTACCAGAGATTCCCACATGGATCTACTGGCTTTAGCCTTCTGAATTAATTAGTTGCCATTAAATTGGGGGTCCACTAAAATTGATTACGGAGAAGTTCCTTAACCAAAAAGACAAATCCTTAATGTTGAATTACATGTCTGTGCTTCTAGAAAGACTCACAGGACCATGTCAGATAGTGCAACAGCAGTTGGAAGTTTTACCAATAAAAGAATGAGAAGATAAGTATTAAGCAATTAGAATGCTTTGTGTGGGAAATGAAACATTGGTATTGTTGTCTTTACAAGGCGAGCATCTGAAAATGACATCTAGTGATTCATACAAAACAGTTAAGAGGTTCAGCAAAGTGATAATTACTCCTGAATGCAGGAAGAAGAATCAATTATGACATGGAACAATGGCTGAGGATGTGAATTCAGTGGTTGTTGGAAGAGAAGCCCTGGAATGTCACACCAAATGTAAAGCCCACATGTTCTATCACCTGCTCAGCATATACTTTTTCCAGATTGATTTTTTAAAAATTTCATTGTGGCTGACAATTATTGCCCATCCCTGGTTGTCCTTAAGGTGGCGGTGAGCTGCCTTCTTGAACTGCTGTAATCCACATGCTGTAAGTTGATCCACAATACCCTCAGGGAGGGAATTCCAGGATTTCGCAAGGAATCAAGGGCTACAGGGGGAGTGCGGGTAAGTGGGGTTGAAATGCCCATCAGCCATGATTAAATGGCGGAGTGGACTCGATGGGCCGAATGACCTTACTTCCACTCCTATGTCTTATGGTCTTATTTTCATCCAGCGACAGTGAAGAACCAGTGACATATTTCCAAGTCAGGATGGTGAGTAACTTGGAGAAAAACTTGAAGGTGGTGTTGTTCCCATGTATCTGCTGCTCTTGTCCTTCTAGATGGAAGTGATCATGGGTTTGGAAGGTGCTGTCCAAGAATCTTTCTGCAGTGCATCTTGTAGATAGTACACACTGCTCCTACTGAGAGTCGGTTGTGGGTGGAAGGAGTGGATGTTTGCAGATGTTGTGCCAGCCAAGCTTTGTCATGGATGGTGTCAAGCTTCTTGAGTGTTATTGGAGCTGCACCTATCCAAGCAAGTAGGGAGTATTCCATCATACTCCTGACTTGTGCCTTGTCGATGAAGGACAGGCTTTGGGGAGTCAGGATGTAAGTTACTCGCCACAGTATTCATAGCCCCTGACATGCTCTTGTAGCCACAATGCTCATGTGAGTCAGTCCAGTTGAGCTTCTGGTCAATGGTAATCCCCAGGACATTGATAATGGGGAATAGAGTGATGGTGACTCTACTGAATATCAGGGAACTGTGGTTAGATTGCCTCTTATTGGAGATGATCATTGCCTGGCATTTGTTTGGCTCAAATGTTACCTGCCACTTGTCAGTCCCATTTGTCTCACCTGTCATTTCTAATCTGTGTGTATGTGTGTTGCATTATTTCCCCTCACACTTAGTATCTAATAAACTAACCTCTTTCGTTAACTCAAAAAATTCTGGTTAAATTGGCTCCTTGAAAAACAAATCCATTTGGTCATGAAGAAAGATGTACTTATGAGAAAATATTCTATTAAAATTAACCTTATTGCAATCAATCAAGGGGATAGTGAGTAAAGCAAGGAAACCTGGTTCATCTCTCCCCACCTGCGAGTATGACAATTTGGGATATCCCTTCTGGAAAAGTTGGGACTTGGGGACCCTCATCTGTGGATTGATTGTAACATTGCGGCATACTGAATCAGTATACGAACCAGCCTGTGGCAAGCTGTAACAGAAGGAATCAGGTGGATATCCTAACCGAATAACATTTTCCTGCTATTCCCACTCACCATTATGCAGAGCCTCCACTGCCTCCATTACAAGGCCCCCTGAAACTATGAAGATTTTTGTCATGTAACATATTACTTACAGTACCGGTGATTTTCAGAATATTCAAAGGAATCTGCATGGGGCCCATCCAATTTTTGTAGTTCGTCTAATTTTTATTAATTCAGTTAACCTTCAGCATAAATCATGCCACATTTAGTTTGCAATTGCAAAGAAATCCAGCTTGGCTGTCAATTACTTAAATCCAATCCCATAGAACCATAAAGGTGGGGAAGAGAAAGCAGCCAGACATGCAGTAACAAGGAAATGTTTAATCATAAAACAATGCCTTCAGATTTTCTCATGCAGTGGTTTAGATGTTGAGTAAACAGATGAGTGATTTGAAGGATGACAGGTACTGAGGCAAATCAAACAACAGATATGAAATCAGGTTGTAGAAAATATTTGGTACCTGGAGCTTGGCTGCATTATAGAATTGCCAAGATTAGATTCTGTTTTAACTATTCGACACTCTTATTCCCAGCACAACTTTACAGCTCCATATTTCTCAGCATCATCAAGCCTTCCCTTCCTGCTTCCCATAACTTTCTTTAATTATGAGAAAAGATGCAAGCACTCGCCTTTCTGTTTGCTTCAACATCTACAAACCTTAAGTCTACAATTAAATCTACCTCATCTTGTCTTCATTCAGACTATCATTGTGCAAATCTAGTTCATAACACATATGTTTTAAGAATATAACTTTTAGTTTTAGGAAGTAGTGTTTTAACTTTAGAAAATAAGACATCACCCTGAGAAAGTAAACACACTGAAGTAAATGCAGTTCAAATAAGCTTGGAGATAATTGCAATTAACAATTAACCTAGATTTAGCTTAGCAAGCCAGAGCTAGCAGTGGGAAAAGAAACCTTAAACAATGGGTGACCAATTTCTGGAACACTTGGTAGAAGCCATTATGTATATCATTATCTCCACAAAAGAAGCTAAAAGCTAGAGGTTTTAGGAAAGAGGCTGTAAAAGTCCGTAATTGGCTGTGAAATATTCATATGCATTGCAGAATCTAAGGGTCTGGAGGGAAAATATTTATTTTCATTCAATCTCCGAGATCAGTTTGGGATATCTGATTGGCATGGTCGAGTTGGACTGAAGGGTCTGTTTCTATACTGAATAAATCTAACACTCTACAACTATGACTCTGATGCAATAATCTAAGGTAAAATAGGTGATGACAGGGAAATCAAGTGTATGAATGAAGAGACCAAATGGTGTAGACCAAATGGTAACTAACTTCCTGGAAATATAGCACAACTGTGAATGTGTGACTATATACAGATTTATTAAATGACAAAATTACATTAATACCTTAAGCTGAGGAATCGTAAGTTTGCAATCATTGTCCACAATGTTATTTCTCGCACAATATCTATTAGGACAGCAATAGCTCTGGCTGCAGCTACTCACCCATCAGTTAGATTTAGCACGATATATAAAACTATCAAGAAAACCATTACTTGCTCCTCAATTTAAACACCTTAAGGTAGAGATTTCACTCTTTATGTTAGTAAAATCAACACATCCCAGAAGGATTAGACCTAAGCAGGGAAAAAGATTGGGGCTTTCTAAACATTAAATGAGTTGAAACAAAACCATTTACGTTATTCAATCCTACAATTAATAATACTGGAATAACATTTGATTCACTGAATCATGCTTCATCCACTAAAATGGTCCACCCACCCCCACCCCTTCACCACCTCCATGAGCACTTTTAACTGGTTATTATGGTCAGGGAGGCTCTTTTTTAGGTGACCAAACATTACTACACACATTTTAAACCTTTTGTCACATTAAAAACAAGTCAGCGTACTAAGAAAGCGAGTGTTCTACATCATTGAAAATGGCAAATGTTGTATTTTTCCTTCGAGTAGTCTTCAGTGATTTAAAATCAAATAACTCACAGCTGGGCACTGATACTAAAATTGCTTATTTTTGTGATACATATTTTCAGATGTATTAATAAAAGTAAATCGGTCTTAAATACATTCATCAGCATACTTTAATGAAAGGGAGACAGGCAATTCTATTGTGTTGTCTGACTGCACTGGTTCACAGCAGATGTTAGGCAGATTTTCACAGTTTCCCACCAAGGAGCTCAAATGAGAGTCAAAAGCTTAGTTTGTGTGGAGTACGGTCACCCAGCTCTAATTAACAGCCAGAAGGTGGACACGCCATCCAGTGAAGGAAGCCGGACAGGCTGTTGAAGCTATAAGTCAAATAGAAGGACTCTCCAGCTTGGACACAGCAGAAAAATGCTTTTTTCTCAGGTAAGAGAGAGATTGCATGCCTTAAGATGGAGATATTACTCCATCCAACATTTTAAAATTTGAAATAAAAATCTCTTAGATACAGGTGGACTATCAAATGTAGAATAGAAGCCTCTGCATATGGCTGCCTATTGCTGTAGTTGAAGCTAAGGACCAGGAAGAGCCTCAAAGTCTGCTTAGAACACTGGGTCCCCAGTCCACCACCAGAAGATCACCATGCACTCAGCTGCTGAGATATTTACCAGTGTTTCCTGGGGCCAAGAGGCTATCTGGGAAATTCCAGTCAGGTTTAGAACATAGGCCCTAATAGGTGATGAGTAGCTGAATTGGCTATCCACAGTTTGCACTTGGGTAAAATTTTTCTGGAGTGCGATAAAAACGTAAGAAGATAAGAAATGGGACTCGGAGTTGGTCATTTAGCCTCTCAAGCCAGCCTTGCCATTCGAAAAGATCATGGCTGATCTGCCCCTGGCCTCAATTCCTCATTTGTGCCAGCTTCTGTTAGCCGTCAACTCGTCCATCATCCAAAAATCTACATACCTCCTCTTTAAGTGCATTCAGTGATCTACCCACCACAACTCTGAGGTAGAGAATTCCAGACAGTCACTGCCCTCGAAGAGAAGAAATTCCCTTGCATCAGAGATAAAAGGTACTGCAGATGCTGGAGAATCCGAGATAACAAGCATGGGGCTGGATGAACACAGCAGGTCAAGCAGCATCATAGGAGCAGGAAAACTTGACATTTCAGGCCTAAACCCTTCATCAGAAATGGGGGAGGGGAAGAGGGTTCTGAAATAAATAGGGAGAGAGGGGGAGGCGGATAGAGGATGGATAGAGGAGAGGATAGGTGGAGAGGAG
>JAHRHZ010000289.1:11367820-11400455 GCA_024137785.1 Ginglymostoma cirratum
CCATCTCCTATCTACTAACATCATCCCGCCCCCTTGACCTGTCCGTCGTCCCTGGACTGACCTATCTCCTCCCTACCCCCCTACCTACACTCACCTTTACTGGCTCCATCCCCGCCTCTTCGACTTGTCTGCCTCCTCTCCACCTATCCTCTCCTCTATCCATCCTCTATCCGCCTCCCCCTCTCTCCCTATTTATTTCAGAACCCTCTTCCCCTCCCCCATTTCTGATGAAGGGTTTAGGCCTGAAACGTCAAGTTTTCCTGCTCCTATGATGCTGCTTGACCTGCTGTGTTCATCCAGCCCCATGCTTGTTATCTCAAATTCCCTTGCATCTCAGTTTTGAACAAGAGTCCCTTTATTCTGCAACTATATCCACCCTCGTGGAATCGTATTCTCAAAATCTACCCTGTCAAATACCCACATAATATTATACGCTTCAATAAAATCACCCCATGTTCTTCTAAATTCAAACAAATATAGGCCTAAACTGTTTAGCTATTCTTGATAAGTTAACCCCACTCATATAGGAATCAGTCTAATAAATTTCTTTTGAACAGTTGTTAATACCAATACATCTTTTCTTAAACTGCACATTGTAGTCCAGTTCCAGCTTCTCAATTACCTCAAACAGTTGGAACAAGACATCCATTTTTCAAACTCTAAGCCCTTCATAATAAATGTCAAAATCACTTCTCAATTACTTCCTGCACCCGCACGCTAACTTTTTTGTGCTTTATGAAGAAGAACACCCAGGTCTCTCCATGCTGCACTTTTGGGGTCCTTCTCCATTTGCTTTTGATTTTACCTACAATGATCTCATACTTTCCTACATTAAAATCCATCACTCACTCACCTATCTATATCTCCTTGCACATTCCTTATATCCTCATCACAACTTGCCCTCCCATATATTGTGATATCATCAGCAAATTTGGATAGATTAGAACCAGCTTGGCCCAGTGGGGAGCACGGAACTGTTAAGGGGGTGGATAAATTGCTGCGTGACAAAACCCATCTGGTTCACTAGTCTCCAAGATGGCGGCAGTGGAGTCCAGACTTTTGAGCCCGGATCTCATCCATTCCACCCGCTTTCCTTTTTTATGTTTCCTCAGTTTTGTTTTAGTTTTTCTCACTTACCTTTTGGAGGCTGTGGAAGCAGCAGTCGGTAACATGGCAGCGGCTGGGGCCCAGCGCAAGCCCAGATTGTGACAGTGGTGAAGAATGGTGGCAACGGTGGTCAGGGACGAGGCAGTGTCAGCAAAGGATGGCGGCAGTGGTGGCCAGCGATGGTGAAGGATGGCGGTCAACTGCGAGGGATGGCAGCAATGGCAGTCCGTGGCGATATGACGAAGCCTTACAAGTGGCGCCAAAGCCTGGCGTGTGCAGGCGGGTCTTAGCCCAGCACAGGGGAGAGTGAGCTCTCTTGGGGAAAGCACAGCATGAACATGAGGACTGTAATGTTTGACATTTTGAATTTATTTCTTATTTTTCTACTTTCATGCTAAGAAGACTGCAATGCTTAACATTTTAACTTCTTTCTAAACTTTTCTATTTCTGTAACTTACTTTTGTACATAAGATGACACAGTTTGTGGTGACATTATACACTTTTCACTGTACTCTTGTACCCCATATTTGAGTACACGTGACAATAAAACCTAAATTTAATCTATGTTATGTCAATGTTACACCAGCACCAAGTGGCAGCATTTCATGTGGAAAATGCAACATGTGTGCCTCAAACAAATGACCTTGCCTGAAAGTCAAAACAGAGCAGTCTCAAGTGGACTGAAGGAGTAGTGTAGTTAAGTGCTACCACCAACCTCAGTCAAGGGGCTCATCCAGTACCAATCCAGGGGACTGGCCATGATCAGTAGGTGCTTAGTCCTACCAAGATCCTGGGAATCCATATCTTTGCAATGCAGTGTTTGGGCCAGATCAAATACAACCAGTCCAAGGATTACGGTAGGTCTGTTGGGATGCTGTGCCGCTTTTTCTTGCAATGAGACAAAGGGAGAATTGAGTATGCTGGAAATGGGTGTCAGAGTAATCAGTGAGAAGCAGAAGAGGTAGAGAGGTGTTCCTAGTGAGTGAGTATGAAATGCAAGGGGCAGAAAGTGTTAATAGTTTGGGAGGACAATGTAGGTGTGGGTTGTTGACACGATGTGTGGAAATGAATGTTGTAGCCTAAGCACCTTGGTCAGATGTATGTACAGTGACAAAGTTGGTGTGAGTGTGAGTTAGAAGAAAGAAGATTTGGCACTTACCCTTACAGAGCACAAAAGTTCAAAGAATTTCGAATGCAGTGCCAGTCATCCCATTTTGCTTGGGACACAGCACTGTGTCAGGTTGCAATGTATCTGGTGACAGGGCTTCCTGTAGTGGTCAGCTGGGAACAGGACTGCACTCCTCTCTACCAACCCATCCACATAGACAAGCAGCACCCTGTTTACAAAGTGGAGAGCTAGCTTTGCTGTCTGCTGGGTCATGTCCTAAATGTAGATGTTTGAGTACTACAGTGTGTCAGGTCATTCCTAGCCTTCAGCATCTGAAGTTGTATGTCCTTAAATATGGCACTGGAGGTGTGACTGCTGTAAGGTCCCAGCAGGGGCAAGCACTTCTGCCTCTCCAGTTCCACAGATCCTGAGTAAGGCTTCCAAGAGCCCAAATGCATAATTAATGGAATGAAGAGTGGAGGACTGGATGAAAAAAATTGCTCTGTATCAAATCAAGCACCATGAATTTCACTTGACAGAACACTATAACAGAAGAGGTCCCAATATCTCTTTACGAAGACGTGCCATCAATATTTTCAGCAAACCAAGATATCAACATATCCTGCCATCTTCAAAGATCAATGCACATGAAGTCTGAGCTCCCTCTATCCCTGCTTACTCTTTAGATCTGTCATTAAGTCTATATTGTTTCTTCCCCAAACCTTCTGACAAAATGCATCACTGCACGCTTCTCTGCATTAAATTCCACCTGCCACCGACTTGTCTGTCTAATCTGTTAGCCGATGTGCTATTGCAGGTAATGTGTACCATCAAGTAAATAGTAAAGACTTAAGTATTTGTACAAACAAAGATTTCTGTTCCACTTGCCAAATGTATGGTACATTACTGTACGTATTCCGCCAGAGGGACAACTTAAATGAAGGAATGATGGAGTTATGATGAAAACTTCCATGAAATTGTTTTCTACTACTTAAGGATAACTATTTGAGATATTAAACATAGTAAGAGTAAATAGGAAATGTAGAACAAGAAGAAATATATTAGAATTCATGTGAAACATTGATTCAACAAATGCATGCAGATCATCTTCACATATGGAAATGCAGAACGTCACAATCTCAGAAGGTTTAGACGTTTAAAGCGGAAATATGTTTTTTAAAGAAAATGTTTGCATGTCCTGATTATGCTTTGTCCTAAAGCATGTAATACTAGTATTTACATTTTCTAAAACAAACTTCAAAACTGTTCAATTAAAAGCATTCCCAAAATACAACAAAGAATCTGCAACAGCTGCTGAAAAATGACTATTGGTATTTAACTTACCCTCCATTAAATCTCAAACTGAACATGGTTCAGCAATCCCACAAAATTAAAGTAAAATATGTGTGTGTGATGGAGCAAATAAATTCTGAACAGTGGCCATTTTAAATTGTTATGTCACTTCTGAAACTTACATAACTAAAAAAAACAAAGTAGCTCAAAGTGATTTAAAAAAAAATTTATTTCCTTCATTTCAAAATTTAATTCTGGGCCAATTTCCATCATGAAATGTGGGCAAGACAAGAGCAATGACTGTCTGGAGAAGGCGGTAGGAGACCTATCCTAGTTTTTGGTTGTTTTTCATTTGTCTATCAAGATGAATAGCTTCCTAGAGGTGATTAGGAGAAGCAAAAGCGGATATTGCAGCAGATTCTAAGTAATGTTTTTTAAGATTCATTCACAGGATGAGGGCGTCACTGGCTAGGCCAGCATTTACTGTTCATCCCTAAATGCCCAGAGGTCAGTGAAGAGTCAACCACATTACTGTGTGTCTGGAATCAAATACAGACCAGACCAGGTAAGGATGGCAGTTTCCTTCCCAAAAGGAGATGAGTGAACCAGATGGGTTTTTCCTGTCAATTGATCTGTGGTCATTGTTACAGACTCTTAATTCGAGATACTTAATTAATTCAAATTCCACCATCTGCTGTGGCAGGATTCAAACTCTAGTTGCCAGAGTTTCTGGATTAATAGTCCAGTAACAATACTACTAGGTGAAGCCTCCACTTTTAGCAGTTTAAAGAAGTTTGTTTTAACCCCTTCAGCAAAAAGATGGAAGTAACGTCATGGATTTGCAGAAAATTATTTGAATCAAACACAACGTTGAGATTCTTAAATATATCCACTGACTGCTGCTCAAATAAGTTCACAATAGACAGGCTGTCCTATTTCCCCATTGATCAGATTATACTGAGTTTCACAAAAGAGGGGAAACTCACAAATAAAGTCATAAACTAAATATGCAGAGCTGCGTCTTTATCTTTACGTAGTCACCTTTAATTACTGTATTCAGTGTATGTAAATGGTGTGAGGGCTGGAGGGTGAAAGAAAGGAAACCCATACAGTATATGATGACACTGAGAGCGGGAGCAGGCAGCCCGAGGCAGCAGTGAAGCCTTGTGAGGAATGTGAGCCCAGGACTGTGATGTTGAACTACTAACTGGGTTTCTTTGCTTTTTCTATGCTTTATAAGAAGGACTGCAATGTTTAACATCCTGGCTTGCTTTCTTTGTTTTTACACTGTGTACTAAGATTGACTGAGTGAGTACATGTGAAAATAAAAGCTAATTCTAATTCTAATTCTAATGATCGTAGATTCCAGAATAATGGTGCATACTTATGTGATCAGCTACTAGGAAATGCACATCGCTTGTTCGTTGAGAGTCAAAAACAGTCGATCCCATTGGGTTACATGGGGCAGCAAACGGCATTCAGCTCTTACAGGAAGCCTGCAATCTGTGCAAATCCTACAGCCCTATTTTATTCCTTCCAGATATTTCCCCCCAGCAAACATAGCAGCAGTCATGGCTTATGCAAACATGAACTGCATAGTGGCTAATGTAACTTAGATATTGCCGAGAAACTTGGAATAAGAGGCACACAGTGAACCTGAAATTGATGGTTTTAGCAGGTGATTGTAGAATTCGCTGCAGAATGCAACAAATCTCTATCTGAAATAAGGGACCGTTATAAAATACTCTGCTAAAAAATTGCAGGTTGTTGTTCTGAGCCCATAACATTTTATTGATATGATTTTGTCTTCTACCTATTACTTTACCTGATGCAGAACTGCTCACGTCATCCCTCATAACTTAAGAAACTGGACCTGAATATCATGGTATTGAAGAATCCAACAGAAATTTATTATTACTAACAGCAATCTGCAAATATTACATTCACAGACAATTACATGTGTTTGGGCCAACATTAAAGTAATTTATTACAACAGAATAGCATACTTTCAAAAGCATGTAATGCTTCAAGTGATCCCAGGCTAAGATGTTTTAATCAACCCATTCAGATATATTTTGGCACATCTTCTAATCAGGTAGGTGTTGAACTAGGGCCTTCTGAACAATAAGGATTCCATCTCCCGAGATCTTTATACTCATAGGTCACATGCCATAATACAGTGCTGATATCCTGAGCATGTCTATTAAAGTTACACTGACACGATGACTGTGATACATAATGTATGAAATTGTAGGATTTTTTGAGAACGCTTCCAACAATTTTATGTTGTTTCATTGGGAGCTTTGTTTCTTCCTCTTCTTATCAGACTGGAATTCTCTGACAAGAAAATCCAGAGCAACTGTAATGCCAAATGCCCTTTAATGGTTCAATGCTAATGACAGCAAATCCAAAGGGAATTAAAATGATCAGAACAAGAAGTCACCCAAAAAAACAAATAAGGGGATATTAGGAGAGATGGCAAAATACCTCACATGTTTATATTTAAGGAGGATCTCAATGGAAAATAAACTTCAGCAAAAGAATTCTAGAACAAAATTTTCAAATGAGCAAATGTCAATGCTGGTGAAAAATAAAGCAATGGATGCACAGCTGATAGGGTAGTGGCAAAGAAAGCTCTACAAACCTGCCATACCCTGAACAACTCACTGAAGGAGGAGGCTCCACAAACATTCACATTTTCACTAATGGGAGACCCGAGCACATCATTGCAAAAAATAAAGCTGAATCGTTTGCAACTATCTTCAGCCAGAAGTGCTGAGTAGATGATCCATCTCGGCCTCCTCCAGAGGTTCCCAACATCGCACATGCCAGTCTTCAGCCAATTCAATTCACTTCACGTGATGTCATGAACTGACTGGAGGCACTGGATATTGCAAAGGTTCTGGCACTTACAATATTCCAACAACAGTGTAAGTGTCAGGCAATGATAATCTTCAATGAGAAGGTTGGGTGGCACGGTGGCTCAGTGGTTAGCACTGCTGCCTCACAGCGCCAAGGACCCGGGTTTGATTCCACCACCAGGTGACTGTCTGTGTGGAGTTTGCACATTCTCCCCATTTCTGTGTGGGTTTCCTCTGGGTGCTCTGGTTTCCTCCCACAGTCCAAAAAGTGCAGGCCAGGTGGAATGGCCATGATAAATTGTCTGTAGTGTTCAGGGGTGTGGAGCTTAAGTGGGTTATAGGGGGACCTGTTGAGCCAAAGGGAAGGTTTCCACACTTTAGGGATTCTATGAAGAGATAATTTTAGCAATGCCCCTTAACATTCAGTGGCTTTACTGATTCCTGCACTATCAACATTCGGGGATTACCATATCCATGAACATTCACTTGCTGCACCACTGACATTCAGCTTCAACAATATACACTGCAGAAATTCACCAACGATCTTAGATACATAGGGATACCATCACCTACAAGATCTCCTCTAAGCCATTCACCATCCTGTTTTGGGAATATAATCACCATTCCTTGAATGCTGCTGGTTCAAAATCCTGGATTTCCCTCCCTAATAGCGTAGTCTATTTACAGTCCACGGACTACAGTGATTCAAAAAGGTAGCTCATCACCAGCTTCTTAAGAGCACCCAACCAGTGGCACCCACATCCCTTAAATAAACTAAGAAATATATATAATTAAGCTTAGGGATAACAATGAACCTTGACCGAGGATTTCAGCAGCTGAAAAGATAGTGGTGTACTCGGAGAGATGGCAAAACACATGTTAATATTTAAGGAGGATCTTAATGGAAAAGTGAGGTGAATAGGTTTAGCGAGGGAAGTAGATCAGCTCAGCAGAGGAGGAATCTGAGGAGGGAGTGATGGAACGAATATGATCAGAAACACCCCAAATGGTCCAATATGACACCACGGTTTACAGCCTGTTTAGCTTCATACAGTTTCCTGGGAGAGAGATGGTTTCATTTAGGAAATGGTATATGTTGTGGGGAGTAAGGGCTTTAGTCAATGGCCAAAACGTAAGGTTTTTTGCAAGGGTGGGCACAGCATTTTCAATAGGACTTACCCCTCACCATCTTCCTTAATTGCCATCACTAGTGGTTCAGGAGCCAATCAGACAATTACGTGCTGTTTGCTGGCAGGCTTCTCAGCGTATCAGATGTCTCGTAATTGAGGTCCCACCCTTATCTGAAGCAGCTAGCTAATAGGAGACCAATAGCCACTGGGAGCTGGGCCATGTGGGGAGGATCAGCTTGTGTAGTCAAGAAGCCTCATGCAAGTAAAAAACTAAGTGTTTCTTTTGAGGAATTTGGTGATGGGGGGAATGTGTGAGTTGCAAACTGGAGGAAGAGGTGGTTAAAGGGTTTGGAGACAAAGGAGGGAGGTGACTTTCAGTGGCCTCATTCACAGCCCCAAGTGTCCCCAGTTCAGGCGTTGCCCCCAACACCTACGACAGATCACCCTAGCTTCTCTGTCAGGAAAATAAAAACCAGGAAGACAGGTAATCAGTCCAGTGATAGGTTGAGACACTTAACTGGTCATTAATTGACGACAGAAGGACCTTAATTCTTGGTGATTCGGAAAGCATCCAGGGCCCTTTCCACCAAAATCTTGATTGCTGAGGCAGCAGGAAGTGTATGGGTCTCTTTCTGGTACCAACCCACCCAATTATTTGCACTTTCCCTCCCTGCCTCAAAACCTAAATGAAGAGCATGTGTTACTGAAAGCTCAGGGCAACGTTAAATAGGGTGCTGAAGTTGCTGATAGTTTGGTTTCAGTCTGTCAGCAAGTCAAAATACATGCAACTGCAGAAAAAATGTCTTGAAAATTTCTATAAAAGCACCACCAGAGAAGGTTAAGGATCCCTTTAAAGAGTGTTTGAAATGGTCGGTTCAAACCTTATATCACTCATGGTTGCCAGGCAGGAACACTATGTGGTGAGAGGCAACTGATAATATTGGCAAATGGTATTTATGTCACTTAAGCATATTTTGTTAATATTTGAGGTTTTGGGTGTTTTAGACTGATGTTCTACAAGTCAGTAACTATTTCCCTGGAAAGATGGGAAATTAAATCGGCTATAAATACACTTTTATGTTTATTTTTGCCAGCTACTTTCTCATGCAAGATAGTGGGTGAAGCCTTTATAGAGGCCTGACCCATATGGCTTCAGTGAGAATTGTGGAACGCAAGAAGTCTATGAAGGCCTAACTTGACGTCAAGAGCAACTCGCTGCCCCTTTTATGCATTTGCCAAGCAGTGAGGTAAGTTTCAAGCTAAGTGGTAGTCAGTTGTCAATTTAAAGAGAATTATAGTGTGTTAAACACTTTATTCATGCCACAATTCAGCTCATTAATATTCAGTTTTTCATATTACCAGAAGCTCTAAACAAGCTCGACATTGAGAATTCTTGACATGGAAGTCAAAGAGATACTTGGAGACTTCAGCTCATCTCTTGCTTCAACAGACCTCCGTGTTAGATATTGAGCAACATCTCAGGACATGCTTCATGGGCACTGGCTGCACACACACAATGTCCATAGAAATTGGCAACCAATATGTGCCTCTAAGAACCCTCAAGACACATCTCTGATCCACTTAGAGGATGCTTCTACACTTTAATGCTGTACCACAAGCTGCACTGGCAACTATTTTTATAATGCTGCGGCAAAGACAATGTGCACTCAGGGACATGCACCTAGCTCCAAGGACTGAACCAGGCTGTATCTCCAGCCTGTCGCTTGCTGTTGTGGCACTCACTCACTCTGAGTGAGTGCCTGAGTGAGCATACCTGTCTTGAATTATCTTGTTTTGTGCTTTGTGCCCTCAGCTGATATACCAGGCTCACACTACCTCTGTCTTGCCTTGCTGTTTAATGCAGACACAAAAGCAGGAAGCCTGTCATGGTAGTCTGCAAGCCTCAATCAAGTCAAGCAGGATAGCCTTCTCTCATGGGGGTCCTAGCACAGTGATCAAAGGCCATTTCCAATATCAGTCCCAGGGTCAGCCACTTGGGCAGTGAGAGTCAGAATACTCTCCACCTCAGGTGAGAGGAAGTGAATATCGGGCAACCCACGTCCAGCTTTGATTCTTTCAGTCCTGTTGTGAGCTGTTTTCCTCCTGGAATGAGGGCCAGGTATTGCTGGCAATGAAAGTGGATGACACAGCTGTTGGGCAGGTGTTCTGAGTAAGTGAGTGGGCAATGCAGAGGGCATGCAGGTCACTGCTGTTGGGGAATCGGTGAGTGACAAGGTGTAAGGAAGGTGTTGCAGGCAATATTGAGAGTGTTAGATCATGATCCTTAATGGGAGGTGGATGCAGTAGCAGAGATAAATTGAGTGTGATGCATCAGACAGAAGAGTGTGGCACTGACACTGGCAGAGCAGAGAGGTCATTGATCTCCTTCCTACTTTGCTGTGCTTTCCTGCTGATGACTGTGAGTGCGCTGACCTAGGTGGCAACTGTGAACCAGGCTGGCATGGTCTGGTGGCATGGCCTCTGCTGGCCCTGGGGCAACTAGATATTGGCCCATATACCACATAATTCAGTAGGACCTCCAGGTCCCTGCATACAAAGTGGGGCACCAATTTCCCCTTGTCTTCCATTGTCTGGGGCAAATGTCTAGGCACCATATACGGTGCAGCTCTACACTTACATTGCCTGTCTGGTTGTACTACAGGCTTTTAAAGATGGCACTAGCACCAGCAATGATGAATATAATATGAAGATGATGAAGGTGGCATGGTAGCTCAGTGGTTAGCATTGCAGCCTCACAGCGCCAGGGACCTGGGTTCAATTCCACCCTCAGGCAACTGTCTGTGTGGAGTTTACACATTCTCCCCATGTCTGTGTGGGTTTCCTCCGGATACTCCAGTTTCCTCCTACAATCCAAAGATGTGCAGGCTAAGTGGATTGGTCATGCTAAATTGCCTGCAGTGTTCAGGAATGTGTAGATTAGGTGGGTTATAGTGGGATGGGTCTGGGTGGGATGCTCCAGGGATCGGTGTGGGCTTGCTGGGCCAAAGGGCCTGTTTCCACACTGTAAGGATTCTATGATAATAGTGATGAGTGCTGAGTTGTTCTGGGAATAGCACATTGCATGATGGGCTGGAAACAATCGAAAAGCATACCACAGGGATAGGGGAGATAGTTAATAGTTAGGTTTGCTAAGACACAGCAAGAAAACACCCTCCGCCTCACGTCAATAAACCCTCAAAAAAAGTTCAATACAACCCAGACTTAGCCAAAAGAAGTACATCCAACTCATAGCAAATGCACAATAAGCTGGGAAACCAGACAAACTAAATCTTGTGTTGTCAAAATCACATGAATTTTAATTACCAGGCTTGCATCATCAAAATCACATGGAGTTTATATGGTGACTCCATTGCTTTTGCCTCAAATGGAACAGGGATCATCAATAAATATTGGCTCAGGTTTTAGGGGTTTTCTAAACCCTGCCTTTCGAGAAAGAAAATTATACTGGAGGGAGACGTGATTCGGATCTTGAAAAATTGAAAGGCATAGATGCAAGCCAGAGCTCAAGAGACAGCTACACCCAGCTGTAGTGATACAGTAGCGTAAGGGAAAAAAGACAGTGTGTTCCTCTAGTTCAAACAGAAAGCAAGGATTATAGTAAGTAACTACATTCCAAATAAAAGATTCTGTCATCAGTTTCCATTGTACAAGTAATTTCTTCCAACACAGAAACATCACAGAGTTTCATTAGCCGTCTAGAATGATATCCGTACAAGTTTGCAAGAAAGATTGAATTACAAAAAAGGCTCTTATGCTCCCATAAAATCTAAGGGATAAAGTTGACCATTTGGTCCATCAAACCAGTTCTGCCATTCAATGAGATCATGGTTGATCTGACAATCCTTGCTTTTCCCCATAACCCTTGATTTTCTTACTGATTAAAAATCTATCTATATCAGCTTAGAACATTTTTAATGAGCCAGCTTTGATTGCTTTCTCTGGTAAAGAATTCAACAGATCCTGTACCTTTTGAGATAAGAAACTCCTCAACATCTGTGATCTAACTGGGTCACCCCTCACTCTGAGTTCTTGCCCTCAGGTTCTGGACTCACCCACAAGGGGAAATAACCTCTCGACATCTACCCTGTCAAGAATCTTATATGTTTTAAAAAGCTGCCCTTCATTCTTCTAAACTCCAACGGCTACATGCCCAACCTATTCAACCTCTCATCAGAAATTCCCTCCATAGCCAGAGGCAACCTAGTGCATCTTCCCTGCTTCTAATGACACTCCATCTTTCCTTTGATAAGGGGATCAAAACTTCACAGTTCTAGGTGTGCTCTGACTAGCTTTGATTTAGCAAGATTTCTATATTTTTACAGTGTACTTCCTTTGGAATAAAAACCAACCTTCTATTTGCCTCCCTATGACCTGATGTCTCACCTTTTAAAAAAAATTATGAAAAAGGAGCACCAAATCTCTCTGTGCTGCAGCTTACTACATTCTTTCTCCATTTAAATAACATTCAGCCTCACTATTCTTCCTGCGAACGTTGATGATCTTGGCTACAGTCCATTCACTTCCCGCATCCAAATCATTAAACATACATTGTAAATAACTGTGGCCTCAGCACTGACTTCTGTGACTCTCCATTACATAGAAGATAGTACCATAATGAAGTTAGTAATTGTAACACGTTTGTAAAGAAGCGAGTTGATTTGGTTTTAGTTGACTACTTTAAAAACCTACATCAATATTTACAGAACTGTAAACAATGGGCGCCACTCTCAAAATTTTTATTCATTCACAGATTGTGGGAGTCACCGTCAATATCAGCATTTGTTGCACATTTTTATGCAACTCTAATGGCAATTAAAATTCAACAATATTTCTGTAGTAACGTATAGGCCAGCCAGACTGGGTAAGGACAGCAGACTGCCTTCCACAAGAAACGTAATTAGAGAATTGATGCTCAGTCATTTTGTCGTGACTATTACAGGTACTGGAATTTTAATCCAGACATATTTACCTGAATCTACATTCCCCAATTGCTCTGAGGGGGGCTATGAATATATCTCTCAAGATCATTTGTGCTGGCTTCTATGTTGTGTTTCAGTGATCATTTTGCAGCAAACCTGCCTTGATTTAGTTCAATGTCATATACACTTCGAAGCATGCGGATATTCCTGAAGCATCAGTTGCATCTTTGCAGCAACAACTGATTTCTCCAAATATTTGCTAAGCAGCCGCACGGTCAAGGTGTTCTATAAAAATAAAATAATTGCATAAATAATTAACTGACAAATGAATTACAATGTTTACGCCCACCCCGAGTCCTTTCATTTATATTTGTCTGTAGGTTAATCTGCATAAATCATTCTAGTTTGTGTACAGCTTGTGAGAATGGCAGTAGATATATTTGATATCCTAAAACCCTCCGAGAAACAAACTGACTCAGTTGGGGTTAACTGTAAAACTTGAACCCAATAACTCATTTATTATGAAATAAAAGGATAGAGATTTTAATTTGACAAAGATTACAATTGATTGCCAAAAGGCTTATGTAATTCACTGAACTTACTTTTAAAACAAACTTGTTCATGGAATCTGGGTATTACTAGCAATTAAGGCCAGCATTTATTGCCCATGTTTAATTGCCATTGAAACTGTACTGGTAGCCAACTAACCACTACATTCTGTGCAGTGTAGGTACTCATTACAATTAGGGAGGGAATTCCACGATTTTGACCAAACATTAATGAATGTACATTAACGCATTTTGATGTCAGGATGCAGTGCAATTTGAAGGAGAATTTGAGAATATTGGTGTCCCCATTCCCTATGCTACCCTTCTAAATTTAGGCTGTAAGTTTTAACAGATGCTATGAGGAATTCTTGGTGAGTGCATCTTTTAGACGGTAAACATTGCAGCTGTAGTGCACTCATGACAGAGAGAAAGTGAATGTTAAAGGTGTTGAATACCATTTCAAACACACAGGTTATTTTGTCTTGGATACTGTTAAGCATTGTGAGTCCTGTTGGAGGTGCACTCATTCAGAGAAGTGGGGAGTATTTCATCATACTTCTGACTTCTGCCTTATAGATAATGAACAGGCTTTGGGGAGTCAGAAGCAGTGTTTGTTTCTGCAGGATACCCAGCCTCTGATTGTTCCTATAGTTATAATAGTTATATGGCTAGTCAATTTAAATTCACGGTCAGTGGTAACCTTGAGGTTGTTGTTAGCAGAGAATTCAAAAATGGCAATGCTATTGAGGTCAAGGGATGATTATTAAATTTTATATTGTTGGACATGGTCATTGTCTGGCACTTGTATGGTACAAATGTTATATTGCAACTTACAATCCAAGCTTGAATGTTGTTCAGATCTTAATGTATGCAGACACGGACTGCTTCAGTATATAAGAACCATGAATGACTGAAAATTGTGCAATGATCTGAACATCCTTATTTCTACCCTTATGATATAGGAAAACTCATTGTTGAAGCAGCTGAAGACGGAGGGGCCTAGGACACTCCCCTAGAAACTTGTGCAGATATGTCCGGCAGCTGCGATGATTCACATCCAACAACTACAATCATCTTTTGTTCTCACTGTGACTTTATATAAGTAAGATTTCTTCCTGACTCCCAATGACTTCAACTTCATGAGGGCACTTTGATGCTACTCTTGGTCAAATACAGACTTGATATTAAAGGCAGTCACTCTCAATGCATCTCTAGAATTCTTTAGATTCTTACAGGTGGATTCTCTAGTCACATTAGCAGAATCTAAACTGAGCATAGGAACATAGAAACAGGAGTAGGCCATTCAACCCCTTGAGCCTGTTCCACCATTCAATGAGATCACGGCTGATCTGTGGCCTAACTCCATATACCGACTTTGGCCCATATTGCTCAATACCTTTGCATAACAAAAGTTTATCTATCTTACATATAAAATTACCAACTGATCCTGCATCCACTGCCATTTGTGGAAGAGAGTTCCAAACATCTTTCATGCGCAGATGTGCTTCCTAACATTTCTCCTGAATGATTTGGCCCTACTTCTCAGATTCTGCCCCCTAGTTCTGGAGTCTCCAACCAGTGTAGGTAGTTCACCCTTATATACTCCTTTCTTTTCCTGTTAATATCTTGTATACTTTGATCAGATCATCCCTTAGCTTTCTAAATGCTAGAGAAAACAGGCCTAATTTGTATAATTCTTCCTCATAACTTAACCACTGAAGTCCAGGTATCATTCTTGTAAACCTACACTGTACTTCCTCCAAGGCCAATATATCCTTCCTGAGGGTGGTGCCCAGATCTGCTCTCAGTACTTCAAGTGGAATCTCACCAGACTTTTGCATAGCTGCAACTTAACTTCTGCATCCTTGTACTCAGTCCTTTAGCTAGAAATGTCAGCATTCTATTAGTCTTCTGCACCTATTCATGACATTTTAAAGATCTATGCAGCTGAAGTCCCAAGTCTCTTTGGACATGTACTGCATTTAACTTTATCGCATTGAGAAAGTACCCTGATTTATTCTCTTTTTTGCTAAGTAACTGTCACCTGATAACACTGTGAATGGCACATTCCATCATTTTGCAGATCGTCCAGAGCAGACTGACGGATTGGCAATTGATGGATTGGATTTGTCCTATTTATTCACGGACACAGCAAACCTGGCTAATTTTCTGACGTTCTGAAAAGTAAGATTATTTTTTGGAAACCATCAAAATCTTGTTTGCATTATGTTGTAGAAATTAAATCAATTTAGTCTTACTATTGCTATGAAATTAAGGAGACTTTTTAATGTATCTTCTGCTTCAAATACAAAAGGTAGACAATAAAACAAAATAAATAAACATTGCAATAACACTCAACTGGGATTTTTGTATAGGCTAGCGATGTGGCTTTATTGGTTATGGCAAAATCTTTAAATGCCCAATGGAAGTGTTTAAAGTGAAGTGGCTCCTATTTATATTAAGGTAAAAGTTCACACCATAAAATGGCTCATAATCTAGCACTAAATCATTTCTGCACTTGGGGAAAGACATAAAAGACAGTTAGAATAATAAATAGGACTAGCACAATGATATTGCAATGCATATCTTTCGAGCATTTATGCAATTTTACAGGAGATTCACTCATAATTGATCAGATATTGCTCATGAGTAATAATGAAGCTTGGTGAAAAAAAAGGTCTTTAATTTCCACTTACTGACAAATAAGCTTTTCAGAGAAGGTAATAAATGAAGGATACAAGGAATGCTGCTTAATTTAAAACTACTCAGAACCAATCATTTCCATGAAATTATCTTGATTCTTTTCAACGATAGTAAATATTTCTTTAAAGTGATCAAATAAAATATATAATTAAATTGTATCACTTAAAAACAGAAGCTGATTACAGATTCTGTCCTATGCATAATGTTGCTGAAGTACAATATTACTGCTACCTATTTCACCTCCTTTTATTCATGTGGATTAGTGTTTATGGCAAGCAATTTATTCTAGAGCTATCGACAAGTTAATTCATCAAAAGCATTAGTCTGTACACATTTTTGGGAGCGTTGGGAGTTTTGCAATTCGCAGCCAAGCCGCAGTTTCCATTTGGTAGACAGTATGCAAACTCCACTGTTGCATTGAAAAAATGAACTTTCATGACTTGAAACATTAAATCTGTTTATCTCTCCATGGATTCTGTCAGATCTTCTGAGTATTTCCAATATTTGTATCCCAAACAGCCTGGTTCAACCTGAGACAACGGTCGGAGAGAGGGATAGAATTGGTGGCAAGGAAACAGCTATCGAGATTGAGCCCAAAGACAATGATTTACACCTCCCCAATATCGAACTGGAGGAAATTCATGCAGAGCAAGGACTGGATGTCACACAAACAGTCCAAGAACACATTTGGTTGATGGGACAAGATAAATGGCGATGAAGTAGAGCTGGAATTGTCATTGGAATTTCATGTCACGTATGCAGATGATATTGGCAAAGGGGAACTTGCAGATGCAAAATAGGAAAAGAAAAAGAGTAGATTCTGGGGAAACTCGAGAAGTAACTATGCAAAAATGGGACTGGCAGCCACTGCAAGAAACTCTCTTGCTATAGCCAAACGGTTGTTAGTGGAACAAAGCAAGGATACTTTCTCTCAATAGTCAGTGAAAGAGAGGCACTCGGGTATATGATTTGGTCAATCTGTTAAACAGTTTGTGCAGAGTTTCATTGCAGCTCATATGCCAAGGCACATTAAATATAATTAATCGTATCAAGTTTTCACAACAAAAGTAAACTTAACAAAAACATAGAAGCACACAGTGAGGAAAAGAAGGCTACTTTTAGTTAAGGTCTGGAACACTAGACAATTTGTTTCAGATTATGACAAATGATTTCCTTACCTCATTTTGTTTGCTTTTGACCTATTTGTTTCCGATCTAAAATGAGGCAGTACTGAATCACAAATGTAGAAATTTTAGGCAATTTTCACTATGAAAATCAAGTAAATAATACCAGAATGATTTCTTCAAAATAAATTAATTTCCTGCAGAAAATTAACCTTTCACAGTATTGATTTCCATAATGAAAAATGAAACCTGTAAGAGAGGAAATCTTAAAGCATGGGCAATCATGAAAATGACAAAAACAGCAACAATCTCCCCAGGCTAAAGGTTAATGAGATTAATAGCTGAAAAACTGGTGCCTCACCCTCTTGAACAGCTTGAAATGGATTGTTGGAGTCAACAAATCTGACAGAGAATGTTATCTTTTCGTTTTGCAGTATTTCTTCATTCATGTTCATTTCAGCCACAGCTAATCGAAACATTTTGTCATCCTTTCTTGCAGATTCCTCAAAAATTGCACCTGAAGATGGAAAAAAGATACTGATATCAACCCATTTACTTCAGTGTACTTAGACAATGAATCAAAATTATTTGTAAATATATTCATTAAGTAGATGAACATTACATTAATGCCATAGATTAGAAAATGTTCAGAATAAAGTAACAATAATCTTCAAGTATGGTGGCCGATTTGCATCACTGCACAATAAGAAATTTTTGCATACAAGTTACCTTGACTTTTCTGCTGTATTAATGAATTCAAATAAAGTATCTCTGAAAAAAAGCCAATATTTTAACAAGACACTCAACACTTTTTATGTACCATGCACTATATATCTCAATTAGAACGCGTTTACAAGAAATGTGCTAAAGTTTAAGGCTTCCTACGTTTTTCGCACTAGAACACAAATTTAAATTTCCTTTTGTAATCAATAGTGAGGTGAGTTTGCTTCCAATAAGGTGTTTTTACCTGGTGTGACAATGCTTACTTTATCTTGATGAGGTAAGAAATTGGGCTCGGATATTGTGATATTAAAGAATCCAACAGATATCAATTACAGCTAACTATTATGTACAAACATTACAATCATGCACATATGTGTCTGAGTTAACATCAGATTATTAGGTTACAACAGTGGAGTCTGTCATGTTTCAAGTGATCTCAAGTAATGTGGAGTGTGAAACCATTATCCTTTCAGTCATGCACCAGTTGGGATATTGTTAGTTTGTCTCCTAAAGGCATGCTGTCAAACTAATTAAGATTGTACAACATTCCCCTTTTCCAAAGATAACATACCTGAACATAAACAGATATACATGGTTGTACATAGGCATGTGTTGTCAATTTAATAATTACACAAATTGGTGAAACAAAGTGCAACATTACACTTTGGAACTTTGAAACCTTGATCTTGTGGTCATAAGTCTGTCTAGCGGATTACACTTTTTTCATGTTTGGCAACTTATTTATTTAGCTGTTAATTGTTGTGACTCAACATTACCACACAACCATCATCAAAGTATGTTTCCTCACAGGTTATGCATTAGTGAAATTGATGTACTTTATATTAGGCTGAACTGACTTTCGTTCCTTCGAAATGTGCTACTGTAAAGTGGTTAGTGAGGACTTTGTATGATCTTGGCTGGTTACACATTCTGGAAATCTTTACTAGCATCTAAGTATTTAAACCTGAATTTAAAACTCACACTTTTAATCCATTCTGCAATTTTGTTAGATTTTGTGAGGTCAGCAAGCAAAATGACCGAGGAGGAGCTGGAGGATAAGGCCAGTAAGGCTAACAGGAAGGACATACAGGGGGAGGTTACTGAACACAGCAACACTAGTGGTCCAAGGTGTATTTGTTTTAATGCAAGGAGTATGACAGGTAAGGCAGACAACTTAGAGTTTGGATTAACACGTATAACTATGATGTTGTAGCTATTACACAGACTTAGTTGAGAGAGGGACAAGACCAGCAGCTTGACATTCAAGGATTTAGATGTTTCAGGTGAGATGGAGATGGATGTAAAAGAGGTGGGGCAGTTGTGTAACTGATAAGGGAGAATATCACAGCTGTTGTGAAGGAGGACACGTTGAAGGTCTTATCTAGTGAGGCCGTATAGGTTGAGGTCAGGAAGAGGAAAGGGACTTTGATAGGATTGTACTACAGGCCTTCCAACAGCCAGCGGGTGATAGAGGAACATATATTTTGACAAATTATGGAAAAAATGTAAAAACAGCAGGGTTGTTGTGATGGGTGATTTGTGCCAGGGGTTTGGATGTGGGGTGGAGTTTGTAATGTGTAAAGAAGATCGTATTTTTGAAACAATATGTGAATAGTCCGACAATGAAGGGGGCCACACTAGATCTGGTATTGGGGAATGAGCCCGGCCAGGTGACTAAAGTTTCAGTGGGAAGCCTTCTGAGAGCAGTGCCCATAATTCTGTAAGTTTTAAGTTAATTATGGATAAGAAAAAAAGTAGTCCTCGAGTGAATGTAAATTGGGGGAAAGGCCAGTTGGCACAATTTTAGGCAGTAACTGGGGAAAATTGATTGTGGGTTGCTGTTTGAGGTTAAATTCACATCTTTCATGTGTAAATCTTTTAAAGACCGATTGGTTAGAGTCCAGAACCAGTGTGTTTCTATGAAAATGAAGGATAAAAATGGCAAGATTCAAGTACTTTGGATGACAAGAAAATTTGAGGACTTAGTCAGAAAGAAAGAGGAGGCATACATAAGGCTTAGGAAACTAAGTAAAGAGAGAGTCTTCGAAAAACACAAGAATAAGAGAAAAGAACTCAAACAAGAAATTAGAATGCCTAAAAAGGGCCATGAAATGTCTTCAGTAAACAGGATTAAGAAAATCCCAAGGCATTTTAGACCTATATAAGGAGTAAGAGGATAGGCAGGGAAAGGGTAGGTCCACTCAAGGACAAAGGAGGGAATTTATGCATGGAGCTAGAGGAAGTGAGTGAGGTCCTTAACAAATTCTTTGTATCGTTATTCACAAAGCAGAAGGACATGGTGGATGATGAGTCTTGGAAGGGATATGTTGATATTCTAGGGCATGTCAGTATAAAAAAAGATGTTGGCTGTTTTGAAAAGCATTAGGCAACTCCTGAGGTCCTAATGGGATCTATTCCAGAATACTGAAGGAAGCAGTTCAAGAAATTGCTAGAGCCTTGTATGAAATCTTTGTATCTTCTTTAGAGGTCTCAGATGACTAGAGAATAGCCAATATTGTTTCTTCGTTTAAGAAGGGCAACAGGGATAGATCGGGAAATTACAGGCCGGTAAGCCTTACGGAAATTATTGGAGAAGATTCTTAAGGATAGGATTTACTAACATTTGGGAAAATGTGGACTTATTAGTGACAAGCAGCAAGGCTTTAAGTGGGGAATGTTGTTGTCTCACGAACTTTTTGAGAAAATGACAAAGCTGATTTATGAGGATTGAATGGTAGACATTGTCAATATAGACTTTAGCAAGACTTTTGACAAGGTCTTTCTTCGCAGGCAGATTCAAAAAGTGAAGTAATATGGGATCTGCAGTGAGCTGGTAAGATGGATTAAAAAAAAACTGGCTGAATCAAAGAAGACAGAGCCTAGTGGCGGAACAGTGTTTGGAGATCTGTGACCAGTGGTGTTCCTCAGGGATCAGTGCTGGAACCCCTGTTGTTTGTAACATATCTGAATGATTTGGAAGAGAATGTAGGTGGCCTGATTAGCAACTTTGCGGATGACACAAAGATTGAGGAGCTGTGGATACTGAAGAGGATCGCCAGAAGATACAGCAGGATATAGATGGGCTAGAAACTTGGGTGGAAAAAATGGCAGATGGCATTTAATCTGGACAAATGCGAGCTGATGTATTTTGGAAGGCCTAATACAGGACAGAAGTATACAGAAAATGGCAGAACCCTTAGTAATATCAACTTTCTTTTTTATTCATTAATGGAGTGAGGGCATTGCTGGCTAGGCAACATTTATTGCCCATCCCTAATTGCCCAGAGGGCAGTTAGGAATCAACCACATTGCTGTGGGTCTGGAGTCACATGTAGGCCAGACCAGGTTCCTTCCCTAGTGGACACTGGTGAACCAGATGGGTTTTTCCTGACAATCGCAGTCATCATTAGACTCTTAATTTCAGAATTTATTGAATTCAAATTCCACCATCTGCCATGGTGGGATTTGGACCCAGGTCTCCAGAACGTTATCTGTATCTCTGGATTAATAGTTCAGCAATAATACCACTAGGCCCTCGCCTCCCCTGATATATCAAGGTGTAAAGGTTCACAGTACCGTTGAAGAGACAACACAAGTGGATAAGGTGGTCAAGAAGGTATACGACATGTTTGCCTTCATCAGTTGGGACATGGAATATAAAAGTTGGCAGCCGAATAGGACTCTAGTTAGGCCACATCTGGAATATCGTATACAGTTCTGGTTGCCACACTACCAGAAGGATGTGGAGAGAGTACAGAAACAGTTTACCATGACATTGCCTGGTTTGGAGGATATTAGTTATGAGGAGAGATTGGACAAACTTGGTTTGCTCTCACTTGAACATTGGCAGAAGGCGGCAACTTGACAGAAGTTCATAAAATTATGAGAGGCATGGATAGAATGGATAGTCAGAGTATTTTTTTCCCAGGGTAGAAATGTCAATTACTAAGAAGCATATGATTAACCTGTAAGGGGCTAAGTTTAAATGAGATGTGAGAGGGAAGTATTGTAGACAGAGAGTGGTAAGTGACTGGAATACACTGCCAAAGGAGGTGTAGAAGGTGGATACAAAATCATAAATTAAGAGGCGTCTTGACAGATACATGAATAGGCAGGGAATAGAGGTGAAAAGTTTTAGTTTTGAAAGGCATCATGTATTAGCTCAGTCTCAGTGGGCTAAAAGGCCTGTTCCTGTGCAGAACTGTTCTTTATCCCAACGGCTTCCATTTCATGTATCTCTTTCATTCTCCTCTGTCTTTGGGGAAGAATACTCCGCATCTCAGAATGGTTAGATCATTTTTTGCTGGGCAAGGTCAGTATATTTGCCTTCCAAGTTGTGCTGAGAATGGTAACCCTTTTTAAGTGGCGTTCTATAACAGCGCAGCAATGCAATCTTAAAATCTTGCTCTGTTGCTCAATACCTGATGAGCACAGATTTGGTAGTACAGATCTCATATTCTGATAAATTGTTTGAGCTTAGATAGTGAGATAACAATGTGAAATTGGCCATTCCTCAAGTGTACATATCATGAAACAGTTTTTCATTGTACTTTGGTCTATTGTCAGCCATTACCTCATCTGAAATACTGTGTAAACTGAAAGTAGCATTAATCATTAATCATTAATAGAAGTTTTGAAGATGGGTCACGGGACCCAAAACATTAGCTCTGCTTTCTCTCCACAGATTCTGCAGACCTGCTGAAATTTTCCAGTGAGTTCTTCTAATTATGTCAGAAAGAGTCATATTTATTGTATCGTTAAACTACGCAAAACTTAGAAAACTAATCCATCAAAAGGATGTAATTTTCATTGTGCACTGTAACGAGGTCAGTTGTTATTTTCATCCCAGGAGTGAATGGAATGCTATTTGGATTTGGAGATTCTCTCTGCTGCTGGGCTTGATACATTTGTCATTGCCTCACATGCATCCGCAAGTCACTGACTACCCTGATTCATCCCTGACCAGTATACAGATTCATGTGCTCGCTGTCTTGTGCATTCTGTACTCACGTGTCCCTGTGCCACAGGAACATGATATCTTGAGGTAATGCTTTTGGTATTAGGACTTGTTTGTCCTTGAAAATGGCTTGCCATGATATATATTACCAAGTTCTTCTCTGCATGACCAAACCAATCTAATCTTCTCAGCTCCTTCTTTAATACTGTCAGCCCGTTCCTAGATTATAACTTTTCTTCAACCCTCATTGTTACTCATACTTAGCCAATTGCAAATGTTCACACTGGTTCTGACCAAACTGTAACAGACAAGAGAATGTCTTTAACTTCATAATCAAGAACCTCAATGTGTGGATCAAGACAAAGATCTCGATCTTTGTTTAGATTGGCTATTGTGCATATCCTGTCAGAGATGTGATCATTTCATGCCTGGTTTATACTTCTCTTCAAAGTGATACCTTTGGATCTTGACAAGGAGACACTGCAATCGTGGGTTTACACACATTAGTAGTTCACAAAAGATCACTGAGTGCTTATGATCTGTTTCAACTGTATGTTTCTTAGAATGAGTAACTTTGAAACTGTAGGATTCAAATACCATAGCAAGTGTTTTATATTGGAATCATTGGCTTGACAGATGACAGGAATTTTGAAACAAAGGTATAGTTTTTTTTTGTCTTGTGAAAAATATGTACCTAGTTTTTTTTTGTGCTGCATCCTCTTCAAAACTCGTGTCTTTTGTAGTTTATTGCAATGGGTAAGATTCTACTGACAGAACCCAATTGAGAGAATGGAACGTGTATTGGTGGTCATCCTACCACATACAGGGAACTACATCAAAGAGCAAATCTCTCAGGGGAGATATTTTGTCCATGATATTGGGAATGTATGGTGTGAGGAAGTTAAAACCTCCAAGGTAACACTGTGGATCCTCTTCATCCTATGGGGTCATTCTTCGTCCTGCAGACTCCGTAAGTGGAGTAAATGGACCCAAAGCAGTTTTTCTGGTTAATGGTAATCTGTCACATGTGGTGTTAAATACCAATCAATATCATCATGCTGCCCTCATCAGAAGCTGAAGGTATTGGTCACGTTCTGTCTGTGTCTTACCCATGACTGTGATATTTTCAGCTACGCAAGTACAGCCAGGCAAATTCTTAATAATCTAGAATATATCTTGCCTTTCAGAGAGACTGAATGATAACTATTGGAAACTGGATGGTTAAAATGGCATACTAAATGTTGTGAGGTCTTGCGATTCTTTTGCTGAGTTGGCAGACCACTATCTAGCCTTTAGTGTAACTTATAAAAAGGATATCTCTCTGGAAAATTTAGGTTTCAAGTCTTTTAGCATTGCTATTTTGTGTGGGATCTTTTTAAGCAAAAGGTTCAGGCACCTTGGATCCTCGCATGATCTGATGCTGCTGTCTTTCTTTGCAAGGCACATGATAGAGTTAAACAAGTCTGTCGGTGATCAACATTCTGAATTTTACCATTTCACTTCACCTCTCCGGATCCGATCAAAGTTTCTCCTGAACGTGTACACTGCACTCCCTTTCAGGATTAATAAATGCCATTGCATCTCCTTTAAAATTGCTGGTCTGTCAAGTTGGTCTGGATAGAGATATTTAGGATTGTTGACTAATTCAGTTATGTCTCATATGATCTATTGTGCCACAATGAGTGGTTTGAATTTCATGAATTGTGACTAAGCCAATATGCATGCTGGTTGTCCAGCCACTGCTGGACCGTTGGTATCTATAAGGTAGAAGATTTCAGAAAGCCAAGCTTGCATATTGGCACTGCAGTGTGATTTTGCCAGTGCATGAAATTGGTTATCCTTGAGTCAGTCTCTTGTAGGGTTTATAATAGAGTGCCACTTACTGGAGTGCATGTCTTACTGCTTTCCATATGTCAGACTTAAAAGC
Source organism: Ginglymostoma cirratum (assembly GCA_024137785.1). NCBI lineage: Eukaryota > Metazoa > Chordata > Chondrichthyes > Orectolobiformes > Ginglymostomatidae > Ginglymostoma > Ginglymostoma cirratum. Next base: position 11,392,242 of record JAHRHZ010000289.1, read on the forward strand.
TGTGCCTGGACTGAACCCGAAGTTCACATAAATTCAATATAATGCTACTTAACTTTGGCTTAGTCATTAAAGATACTCTTCTTTTAAAGAATTAGAGCCTGCAGCTGCTGCAGGAGATTGTGATTTTTGTATCAACTGTCAAGACAGAGCACAGGGGTTCCTCCCGGGCTCCTCTTGGCGACCAGCGGCAGTGGCAGTATGACATTGGCAACAAGAGAGTGACAACAAGGATGCAGCTCTTCCCAGCCTTTGGGGTTGACGACTGTGACAGCTCCAGCAGCAGAAAAACTGCTCAGCAATCGAAGATGGCGATGGTAACGAGAACGTGGCTCCTCCCAGAGATCAACGTAAGACTCGCAGGCTGACTGAGCCTTCAGGCCATGACTGGGTCCAGATGCCTGCATTGGTGGTTCCAAACACCATTATGAAGATACAACTTTGACTTTAAGATCTGGATGCTTTTCTTACCTTTTGGCTTTTTTTTCCCGCTGTTGTTCTTTTTTTAAATTCTGGTTTTGTAACCAGGATGGTGCCAGAAAATAGCAACTTTGTACACTTGTCACTGTACTCATGTATTCCTACACTTGAGTACACATGACAATAAAATCTATTCCCAATTTTAATTCCAGGCTTCCACCTGGCTGTAGTGCCCCAACACAAAACTGAGCAGGAGTTTTATTTTTGTTTTTTGAGGTAATCTTAAATTTATTTTCTCAAGAAAGCTGACATTCCAATCATAAAGAAATTAGCTCTGGGTTCATAGTGTTTAATGCCCTATCTACAGACTTGTATTGTCTGTACTCAAAAATGATACTGCAAATGGTCCCCTTTTTCTGAATTCCCTGTTGTCTGACTTGTCTTCAATAAATTTTCCAAATATTTGCTACCAAAATATTGCAGTCTTTTAAAATGACTTGTTGTTACCATGATGTGAGCTTGTTTTCAACAGTGTGTTTTTAACTTGATGGAAGCATTGCTTATGCTTTCTCCCATAACATTAGAAAATGGACATAGATATTAAGGTATTGAAAAATCCTACAGTTAGTACATCTAACTTTTATGTACATACTTTACATTCACAGGCACACAAGTGTTTTAATTAACAAAAAGAGCACACTCCTCGTAATGCATCACACTCAAATGATCCTGGGGTAAGATTAGATTTCTATATTCTCAGGACTCATACAACAGTGATGATAATGTGAGCATGTTACCATTTGTTCGTTTATTTTTTCTAACTGTCCTTGTTCTAGTCCAGAGCAGTTAAAGTGCATCAGTGCAAACTTCCTTCAGGTAGGACACTCTGTCTGTACTTAGTCTGAGATGCATGTGTCATCCACTGGAGAAAACTGCATTTGAAATATTTATCACTCCACATTAAATGTCACTTAAGATTATATCGTTCTCCAAGCAAGTCCTCAGCTCACTCGGTGCTGTAGGAACAGCAGTGAGGGTAATAACGCTTGTCATTATTTATGTGAAAATGGCACGGTAACAGTTGGTGACTGCACAAGTACTGATTAAATGAGGAAATTTGGATGGTGGTGTTGAAAATGGGAGGCCAGGGTTCAAGTCCCACCTGTTCCAGAGATGTGTAATAATGTCGCTGTATAGGTTTATTAGAAAAATAAGAACAGGAGTGTCAGACATCCTGGTCACTTGAATCAATGTCAAGAACTCTCCGTGTATAAATAAAGGTTGACTTGGTGATGAGATACCGGCCTCTGTGGAGTTATTTCAGTGGTGGCGAGTGGGATTAATGATATAACCATGCAAAAGTGCTTACTAGCTGAAGCCCAACTGGACTTCAAACAGGCTCTACAACTGGCTTTATCATCAGAAAATGCAGCGAGTGTAGAATATGACTTGCAGGGTATTCTAATCGAAGGGGAAACGCTCATCAGTCCAACTGAGCTCAGGGAACACCACTTGAGTGAAGGCAATTATATGACCTCATTCAGGACATATCCTAAACAGAGGGACTCTAGGTCGGCACACAGAAAATCCCAAAACAAGGCCAATCCTCAGCCAGTTTTTCAGGATCTATAGTTGCAGCCAGTGTGCAGAAGGGACAGCAAAAGAATTTCACTAGACCTAAAGTGAGAAAGAGCACTCATAAGCCACTATCTAGAAGAGTGCACACTCTGGAAAGTCTAACTACTTCTGATTTTGTACAGTTAAATCACTTAGCAACACCCAAATCAGAACCAATTGAAACAAAAATCTGATTAAATGGCCACCAGGTTCTAATGGAGGTTCACACGAGCGTGGCCATTTCGGTGATCATAGAACCAGTCTTTAACAAAACTCACTCTGGACCCCAACCTTTAAGTTTGTGCAAGACCTTGGCTAGACTGAGAACCTATAATTGGGAAAGTTTACAGATTAAAGGTACAACTTCAGTCCCGGTCTCTTATGAGAAGCAGCTGGTTTGGGTTATGACTGATTGTAGGAAAAGGCTCAGGCCCAAGCTTGATGGGGTGAAATTGATTGAGAAAGATTTCCCCGGATTGGCTCAACATTTATTGATTAGAAAATGGCTGCCTGAGAGAAGTCCTAATTAAATACCAGGAAGTTTTCAGGAAGGTCTAGGGACTATCAAAGACGCCAAGGTCACCTTGCATGTTGACCAGGAAGCAGTTCCATGATTTTGCAAGGCCTGCCCAGTGCCATTTGTCTTAGGGGCAAAAGCAGAGGCAGAAAGCTGGAAAGCGAAGGAATCATCAGGAGTCCAGATGTCTGTTCATCAGAACATATAGTCCCTATATGTTTCTCCCAGCTGGGTGTACATCTTATAAGGGAAAATGTGTGTTCCAGGCACCCCAAGTGACTTCCCTGGGCTATAAAGTCGAGAAGGCCGTGTTATACCCATTGGAAGATAAACTGAGGATAATCAAAGGTGTCACAGATTCCACATCTGTACCGGAGTTTAGGTCTTTCCTTGGGCTGGGGAATTATTATGGAAAGTTCATACATAACCCGGCCTCCATCCTGGCACCTTTGCATCAACTCTTACAAAAGGGTCAGCCTTGGAAATGGTTGCTTAGCCAAGCCATAGTTTTCAGTGAAGTGAAGAAACAGCTATCATTCTGTAAGGTGTTGGCACACTATGATGCCAAGCGAGATCTGGTATTGACATGTGATGCCTTCCCATATAGCATTGGAGTAGAATTGGCTCATAAGTGGCCCCATAGGGACGTACACCCAATAGTGAATGCATCAAGGACATTGGCTAACGCAGAGCATATACCCAGATGGAGAAAGAAGGTTTGGCGGTCATATTTGGAGTCAGGAAGTTCCACCAATACCTTTGCAGATGTAAATTTGTAATAACAACAGACCACAGACCCCTGCTAGGTCTACTTAAATAGAAGAAGTCAGTGCCACCCAGAGCTTCAGGCCAAATTCAACGGTGGGCTCTAATACCTCGTGCATATAATTACAAGTTGGAACTCCGTACAGGAGGCCAAGTTGCAAATGTGGATGTATTGAGCCGCCTCCCACTGGCAGATACACCACCGATGGTACCACCACAGGAACAGTCTATAGTGTTGTAAATTTTCTGGATACACTTCCTCTCACAGCTGACAATATCAGACTTTGGATGCAGAAGGACCTGGTCCTGGGAAAACTGAAGCAGCTGGTGGTGGTGGGGGAAACCAAAGGGCTGTCACAACCAGAACTGAAACCTTTTTGGACCCAGAGAGACCAGATCACAGTAGAGGAGGGCAGATTATTACGGGGAGCAAGGGTGATTATCTTGGGCAAAGGCCTCTGCAACATATTGGTCAACCAGGGTTTTCCAAAATGAAGATGTTGGTGAGAAGTTATGTCTGGTGGCCAAGATTGGACACTGACATAGCTGCATTGGTGGGGCAGTGCCCAGAGTGCCAGCAAAGACAAAAATTACTGCCAGCAGCGCCCCCATGTTCGTGAAAATGGCCGGGTAAAGCCTGATCTTGGTTACATGTCAATTATGCAGGTTCTTTTATGGGCTTAACATTCTTAGTGATTGTGGATGCCCATTCAAAGTGGCTGGACGAGCATAGAGTTCATACATCAAATACAGGGACAACGAAAGAAAAACTGCATGCATCTTTTACACTCTCCTGTAAGTGTTGGTCACAGATAATGGGCTATCATTTACCAGCAGGGAATTTGATTATATCCTGAAGTTGAACAGTATTTGTCTATAAGGACAGCTCCATACAATCCATCATCCAATGGTCTGGCAGAAAAGCAGTCCAAACTTTGAAGGCAGGCTTAAAGAAACATGCTGTCCTGGTTCCTGTTTGATTATTGGACCATCCCTCATGCAACTACAGGGATAGCTCCAGCAGAGTTGCTGTTGGGGAGAAGACTCTGCATCAGGTTAAATCTGATCTTCTTGGACCTGGGAGGGCAGGTAAACCGGCATCAGGAATGCTAACGTGGACATAACACTCCGCCAAGTGACAGAGACAATTTACTTCAGGGGATGAAGTTTGGTGTACGAACCGCAGGAATGGCCCTGCATGGGTAAGAGATACAGTCAATGTGATGTCAGGCTAGCCAGGTATAAAGTCCAGTTAGGTACGATCCTCCTGAACAAGCACATGGTCCATATGAACGCTGAGAACTCGCAAAGGGCATGGGAGCAAAATGTGCCCGGCTTCTCAACAGCCTTTCCGACTGTTCTGGAACCAGTGGATTGTCCCTCTCACCAAGCGTTGATGATTACTTGGAATCTGAGATGGACATAGTGGATGTCGCCGCCTTGACACCTTTGCAGCCTGATGAAGAGAAGGAATTTTTTTCGAGATGCTATGGGTGCAAGAAGCAAGCTACTATGGGTTACGTGCCCCCTGTATCAGAGGCAGGGCTGGAGGAGTCCGATCTGGTGCTAAAATGCCCCATGAATAGCTACAAAAAAGGAAACAGCCTATGTATGTCCTCTGTCTCAGACAGGGAGGGATGTAGTGATTGTAACCAGGTCAGCCAGGTGGACCTCACAGAATATGAGTTCCCTGATTGGGGTTGTTAATGTGGTCCAATCAGGGAACCCTGGCTGACTGATATAAACAGGAGTGTCAGGCAGCCTGTTACTCTGCGAGCTGGCTCTGAAGGAGCTGGATCTGTGTCAAGAACTCTTCATGTGTAAATAAAGGGTGACTTAGTGACAATATCAACCTCTGGGAAGTTATTACAAAAGCAATGTCAGGCTTCCTGTTGAAAACACTTAAGTTCCTAAACTTCTGAGGAAGGATCACTGGACCCGAAACGTTAACTCTGTTTCTTCCTTTACAGATGCTGCTAGACCTGCTGAGCTTTTCCAGCAACTTTGTTTTTGCTCCTGATTTACAACATCCGCAGTCCTTTCAGTTTTTTTTTAAGCTCCTCAACTTCTCTGATTTTTATGCTCAAAAATCATGAAGAACTGTTCAGGTTTACTCTTGTCACTCCAAATACTTTATCATTATTTTAACTCTAAATTATTGCCAAGAAGAGACGTTATGCATAGCAGGAGTCAGCTCATCAAGCCTACCTCAGGAAAATATGCCTCAGAAGGCATCTTTTCAATCCAGCTTGGGGTGGGGTAAGTGTGCATTTGTGTCAGGTCCACTTTCTCCCAGAAACAGTTTGGAGATCTCCATGAGGCTGAAAATATTGTGACAGGTTGTTTAGACACCTTGATTTGGTGCTCTGGCACTTCAGCCCAGTAGTGCTATTCACTCAATGTCCCTCCAGTATTCACACCTCCCCCCTCCACCCTTCTCTTCTCCCACACCACCCACTTTCCACGTCAGATCATGCCAAGCTATGCCCCCTACCTATCAAAGAAACCTCACACTGACCTTAATAACTCCTATTCCAACTTGCCATTAATGCATGATAATTTATAATCTCTCTCACGTTCTCAAAGTCCTTTACACTCCTGCATGCCAACAAGGTGCCAATATGTGCCAGTCCACGGCCCCACCCCTTCCATGCTAATGATGAGCATTTCCAATGCCAAAGTAATCCATACAACCCATGAACATAACAACAATAGTACATATGACAGTGTTTGAAAAACAGACATTCAATAGCTTTAAAAAAAAACAGCCTTTGCTACAGTCCTATAAATAGGGTCAGTTAACCAGACATTTCAATTATCAATAGAAAAATTGCAAACAACTGACACCTTTTCACTTGTGTAAATAGATGGAAAGTTGACTCTTATGTTTCTGGTGAAGTCCAAGTTGCATCCTGCTCTTTTGTAAAGATTTCCATGAGGCCTGGTAAGCTTTCCAAATGTACCTTAGCAAACTTGCTTCATTAACTTCCTGGCCCACCTTTACCACGTCCCCCACATTTGATTCTAGTCCCATTTTGCCATGTGCCATTCTCAGAACAACTGACTACACAGCAGATATCCCAGAATGCAGCAGTAACCTTCTCGCCCCTGCTATCTTTAAAAGCCTGCTGTGCACTCGGACAAGCACTATCAATCTACAGCTGTCCTACATATTCACTAATATTTTCCCTGGACGTGGCTGACAGGGGGTAATTACTGCGCTGCTTTGCAGGCAGGGACTTGGAAGGGCTGCTGGGTGGGATTGTGCCCATGCAGGACTTATTCTTCCTTCAGGATAAGTAATGGAGACCATGAGACCAGACCATGGCAGCCTAGTCTCAGCCACTTGGATGAATCCGAACAGACTGCTAGCACTGGGTAGTTCAAACAAGGCAAGGGAATAAATAATGAATGGTAGGACCCTGGGAAGCACCAAGGATCAAAGGGACCTTGGTGTGCATATGCATGAGTGCAGAGTTGATGGGCCAAATGGCCTGCTTCCACACTGTAGGGATTCTATGATAGGCCTGAAATTTCAACGAGCACTGGAACAATGTGATTCAAGCCTATAAAACTTTGGTGAGAGGAAGGAAAGAGAGGGAACACATTTTACTTCTCTTTTACCTCTTAAAGGATACCTATGGGATTTCTGTATCCTTTGAAATAGTGATTAGAACTCTGAAATAAGAACAGGAAGTGCTGGAGATGAACAACAGATCTGGCACCTGTGAGGGCATTGAAACAACGTTACCAATTCGGTCTGATGTAACTCTTCTTTGGGGATAAAACAGAGTTCTTAGAAGAGTTACATCAGACTCAAAATGTTAATTTTGTTTCCATCTCAACAGATGCTGCCAGACCTGCTGAGTTTCCCCAGCAACGTCTGCTTGTGTTTCAGATTTCCAGCAGTACTTTGATTTTATTTGTCAAAAATCCCATATTTGGTTGCCAGCACGTTTGGGTGGCTACCATTAGTGCACTCTGCAGGCTTGAATCACATCCCTTCAGCATGCAAACAAAACGTATCTTCTCTACTTGTACTGGAACGTTGTCATACTTCATAGTACAGCACAGGAAGAAGTCCCACAATCCACCATGTCTGTGCCGACCATGATGCCGTTCTAAACCAATTCCATCTGCCTGGTCTGCATCCCTCTACTCCGTGCCTGAGATGTCAGTGAAAAGGACTTGGAGCAACTCCAATGTAGCAAGAACAACCAGTTGTGTTTGTATCCAGAACGTTAACACAAACTGAGCAACACTATACCTGTACACAAATTGAGAAAAAGGTGAGTCACCTCAGGCTGGTAATTGGGAGGTAAAATAAATGAGTACGTAGAACAAAATTAACTTATTCGAGATCTTCAATATGAATTCCCGATGGAGAGGACATGGCTGACTGCTTAGATGGAACTTTTTAAACACAGACCAATATAATGTATTGTTAAGTTGAATTAAATAAATGGAATTTACATGAGCCTCCAGAAAATATTTGATAATCTGTCACATTGTACTACTTTTTAAAAAATGAGGGCAGTTTGCATTAAGGAAGATGCAGAAGTGTGGATAGTGTTGCGATCATCTAGTGCACAGTTCATGTGTCTTACAGTATGCCTTTTAATTTTAGAATATAAAATTTTAATTCTTAAAACCACAATTTAACTACTGAACATTTGGTAAGCGCAATGTAAATAAGCTGGGGTTTATTATACTTAAGAGATCAGGACGGCTGAGACATAACTATAAAACAGCAGGTGGATAAGCAAGTGATCTGGATAGTCCAACGGCCAGATAATCAATGAAACAGAGCATTCTAAAACTGATATAACAAGCATGGGGCTGGATGAACACAGCAGGTCAAGCAGCATCATAGGAGCAGGAAAACTTGACGTTTCGGG
>JAHRHZ010000289.1:11406388-11546951 GCA_024137785.1 Ginglymostoma cirratum
GACCCTTCATCAGAAATGGATCAGATTTCTGATGAAGGGTCTAGGCCCGAAACGTCAAGTTTTCCTGCTTCTACGATGTTGCTTGGCCTGCTGTGTTCATCCAGCCCCACACCTTGTTATCTTGGATTCTCCAGCATCTGCAGTACCTTTTATCTCTGTTTCAGGTCAGGACCCTTCTTCAGAAATTTCAGGCTGTCAAATGCCTTCTGACAGTCAGCCGCCCACTGAAACTTTTTTTTGCACTTCTTGAACAAGTCAGTCAGTGTAGCCACCATGCTGCTAAAAGTTGGTACGAATTTTTGATTAAAAAAAACACTCTGTCCCAGGAATCGTTTTCATTGTTGGTATAGGAATTCCCAAAAAAACCTTTGTTTTCACAACCCATGGGGCTATTTGTTCATATCCAATGATATGGTGCACTGAATATGACTTGGGCTTTTTCAAACTCACACTTACCAAGGTTTATCATCAAGTCTGTCTCCTGAAGTCGACTGAATAATTCTGCTAGATGCTCCACATGTTTTTTCCATGTGTGACCAGAAGTCACCAGGTCATTGATGAACACCACACAATTGGATAATCCTGAAATGACTTTATTTACTAGTCTTTGAAATGTGGCTGGCTCATTTTTCATACCAAATGACATGGTTTCAAACCAGCACAATCCATTTTGTGTCATGAAAGCCAAAATTCCCTTTGCTCTTTTGGATAAAGGAACCTGTCAGTATCCTCTGAGTAAGTTCAACTTAGAAATCTAAGTTGCTTGTCCCACCTTCTTAGTCCAGTGTTCCAAATGTGGAACAGGATAAGAACCAGATTTTGTAACTGCAGTGTCTTTGCGATAGTCCACACACAATCGCTGGGTACCATCTGGTTTTGGTACCATCACTATGGGTGAACTCCATTTGCTGCAATTAACCTCGATTATGTCACCTCTGATATGTTTTCAACTTGTTTTTGATCCTGTACCAACTTTACAGGGATAAGTTGATAAGGATATTGCTTAATTGGAATTTCCCAGTTTGTTCCCACATATGATTGGAATAACTCTTTCAGGTCATTTCAATGTTTTCTGGAAGGCAGCTCAATAATTTATCCAAATTTTTAAGAACTTCCTCATTGTCCAATTTAATTTGAGGAACGTTCAATTCAGAATTATCTGAACTTGGTTATTCAATCTGTGTGGTAACCAATAACACATTCTCCTTTTGCGTTCAAAACACCTTTTCAGCATATTCACATGACACACTCTAAGATTTCTTTCCTTCTGGTGTTCTTATGAAATAATTCACCTCACTTAATTTCCTTTCAATTTATAGGGCCCACTAAACCTTGACTTTAAAGGTTCATCTACCACTGGTAGCAACACTTGCTATTTATATCACCCACTAAACCTGACCTTTAAAGGTTCATCTACTACTGGTATTAACACTACCAATTTATATTTACAAGCAAAATTGTGCATTTTTGATTTCTTGTCTGCTTCCTGTTTCATCACATGCTGTGCACTTTTAAATGTTGTCTAACCAACTCACCTGCTTTATTTAATCTCTTGCTAAAATTGGACACATAATCCAAATGTGTGGTCTCTGAACTCTAAATTACCAGTTTTCCCTGAATTAATTTCAGTGGTCCTCTCGCTTCATTTTGGAAAATAATGCAAATGGACTGAATTTAGTTGATTCATTAGGTGCATCCCTAATTTCAAAATATACAAATGGAATTACTTTATCCCAATTCTCTGGATAGTCTTGATTATAAGCCCTCAACATGGTCTTTAAAGTTTGATGCTACTGTTTCAATGCTCCCTAGATGGTATGTAGTCAATTTGACTTGTTTTATTAGGAATCCATAACTTCCTTGAATAGCATTGACATAAAATTTGATCCCTGATCTAATTGTATTTCTATGGGTAGTCCACATCTGGTAAAAAAAATTTGAATAACTCTTCTACAATCCTCTTAGCAGTGATACTACATAATGGAATGGCCTCTGTAAATCTGGTAGACACATCCATTATTAGAATTAGAATTCCTACAGTGTGGGAACAGGCCCTTCGGCCCAACAAGTCCACTCCGACCATCAGAGCATCCCACCCAGATCCATCCCCCCACAACCCACATACCCCTGAACACTATGGGCAATTTAGAATGGCCAATCCACCTAGCCTGCACATCTGATCAACAAATACTGATTCCCACTTTTTGTTTTAGGTAGGGATTCTGCGCAATCAGTTAAGACTCTTGTAAATGGTTCCTTAAATCCAGGAATGGGTATTAACGGTGCTGGTTTTATTACTGCCTATGGTTTTCCTATTATCTGACACGTACAACAAGTCCGGCAAAACACATCGTTCTGAAGTCCAGGCCAATAAAAATGTTTTTGATTGATAACTTGAGGTTCCCCCCTCCCAAACGACCTCCCACTGGTAATTCATGTGCAACCGGCAACACCTCCTTTCTATAACCCATCCGTAAATCAACTTGAGGAACTGCTGCCCATTTTTTATCCACCTGAATATGTGATGGTCTCCATTTCCTTATCCATATTTCTTTTTAAGATCATAGCATTCTGGGATATAGTCAGATTCTTCTTCATCTGTATATGCCTTTCGATACAACCGCTTTAGTTATTCATCTTTCTGTTATAATTTAGCTAATTTCACTGAACTAAAAATGTTCACTTGGTCCTCCACCTGTTCTTGTTTTTCCCCAACCATTTGATCAGACATAGTCTCTGATCATTGAATTTCAACTTCCTTATCTTTACTCCTTGATTTCTCCTCCTGCTTTAACCTATGGCTTGTTACCTTGCAGTTTAGAAAAATCCCAGGATATACTTCCTGTAACACCTCATTCCTCTGATTTTCCACTGGCTTTTCATTCACAGTTGGCATCACTCCCACCTGTGATCCAGCTATATCGTTACCCAGGATAAACTGTATTTCAGGAACCAAGAATTGCTCCATTACTCTTACCACCACTTCACCACTCATCATCGCATTCTCTAACCTCACATTATATCACGGAAACCTGCTCTTCTCACCATGAATTCCACATACTACTACCTTTACTGGCAATACTCCTTCTGAATTATGTATCTCCTCATCTGTCACCATCAAAGATTGACTTGCTCCTGTATCTCTTAAAATATTAATTTCTTCACCTGCTCCTCCTGGTATATAAAAGGAAACCTTACCCATGCAAGTAAACTATTTAAAGAGATCTGACACTTTCTTCTCAACCAACCTTTGATCGGGTTGTGCATTATTTTGTAGCTTTTTAGCTTCCACAGTGCTTTCCTTTACTACTTCAACAAAACTTACTGGCTTATCCCGTTTTCCCACATCCATGTTCCTACTGCTTTTTCTAAACCACCAACAATGTGACTTCATGTAGCCTACTTTATTACAATGAAAAAACCTAAGCTTCTTTACTTCTGTTTCCCTGTCATAGAATCATTTTTACCCTGTGGTAAACTATCTTTACTATCTTCAATGAAACCTCCACTTCCCTTACCACCTGAGGATTTCTCTTTTTTCCCAATTTCTTTCTTTTACAGATTGAAGTTGATGTTGGAAATCAAGCTTTATTTGAATTTGAGTCTGAGTTTGATTTATTGTTGTCACACGTACAAGATACAGTGTTGTCGTGTTTACTAATAGACAGTTTGTAGCATACAAAGTGCATCAGGGTAGCAAAACAGAGTGCAGAACATAGTGTTAATGGTCACAGAGACAGTGATTGGAGAGAGATCAAAACTAACATTTGAAAGGTCTGTTCAAAAGTCTGATAACAGCGGAAAAAAGCTGTTCTTGAATCTGTTCGTATGGGTATTCAAACTTAAATCTCCTGCTTGACAGAAGAAGGTGGAAGAGAGTGTAACGAGAGTGAGAGGGATCGTTGATGATGTTGGCTACATTCCCGTGGTGGCTGGAAGTATAGATGGAGTCAATGGATGGAAAACTGCTTTGTGCAAGAACCAATTCATAATCATCTGCCATTTCAGCTGCTAATCTTATAGTCTTAACTCTCTGCTCTTCTACATGAGTTCTCACTACTTCAGGAAGTGAATTTATGAACTTGTCCAAAATAATCACCCCTCTAAGAACACTGTATGTTTAAACTAATTATAATGCCTTTATGCACCTATCAACATTATTTTGTTTGATCCTTTCAAACTCTATGTAAGTTTGACCAGGCTCCCTCCTTAAACCCCTGAAATGCAGTCTGTAGGCTTCTGGCACTAGCTCACATGCACACAAGATGGCTTTCTTAACCTCCTCATGCTCCCCAGATGCCCCCTCTAATAGTGATGCAATACCTCACTGTCTCTCCCTACCAACTTTGTTTGGATCAACAATGCCCTCATGGTCATTGGCCATTTCATATTATTTAGCCACTACCTCACACGAAATATAAAAAGGCTTCTACATACTTCTCATTGAACTTACGCAACGCTTCAACATGTTTAAACAGATCCCCATTAGGCCTTTGGCTAAGATAGGATTGCTTTCCATCACTGTCCTAATCACTACTCCAACGTTTCCCCTCTACCTACGGCATTTTAATTCAACTTTCAGTTTTCAGTTCCAACTTCTGAAGTTCAAAAATCTCTCCCCCTTTCTTCTCTCATTTTTGTTTTTTCTTCTGCTTTCAACCATAATTCAAACCGTTTCATTTCTTTTTCTCTTTCTTTCTATTCTGCCAGAGCTATTTTTTGTTTTTTTTATCCCGTGCTATTACCTCTAATTCAAGCTGCGATTGAATTTTAACTGTTTCCAAAGATTCTGATAGCATTTCTGGCAATCATAAACATTGAGCTATTGCTGCAATTACCTCCGTTTTTTTGTATAGACAAAGGAAGCCCTAACTCCAGCTTGTCTGCTAATTCCACTATTTTTGCCTCACTCACCCACTGTAAATCACCCTGACTGACATCTTCCACATCCAGGAAAGTCTTAGACTCTGAAAAACCATTATTACACAAGGCACACTCTATTTAAACCAACCAAATGCAACAGATGAAAAGAAAACACTCACTATTTAAGTCCAATAATTTTGAACCTAACCTGGAAATAGAGATTTTGATCCCAGCAAGAGTCCCAGGTTTGTTATAGACTAGACCAAACCCCATCAAAACATGTCAAGGAGATAGCTGAGACCACAACTTTTTCTTATTTTTAAAGGCAAATGTAAAGCATTCTATTCCAGATATAACTTGATTGGTCAAACCAGCAGGCTTGAAGCAAAACACACTTCATTATTCATGCATTCCAGTTTAGATACAGACAAAATAAGATTTTAAAAATAGCTTAACTGTAATTCTATCAAAATATTTAATAAGATATGTATATGTTAACTACCATTCATTACTGGTTCCTCGGCAGTAACATCCCATACACACACCCTTGGTAAAGGCAAATTCGGTAAAACAGATCGTCTCACTGCAATGTTTCTTCAGTCCAGGAGCAATGAACATAAGAGAAAACTCAGAGAAAGAGAACTTAGTGTTTTATTGTATCAGGGAGAGAAGTATAGCAGTTTCCAATCCCCAACAGCTATTGAAAGTTAAACTAAAATCCTGGTTCTGTCAGAGCTTGACCCCACCCCTGCTTCTCCTGTTCCAAGTTTTGAAAAAAAATCCAAGGCCTCACAAGCTGTTTTATTGACATGGAACTGACTGCTCGGTGTCCCTATCTCAACCTTTCTTCATAAGAAAACCAGGAGAAAATGCACCTCTTAAAGCCATAATATCATCACATATCAGATACACAGAGGAGTTACGAAAATATGCTCATAAAAATAGCCAGCCTAAGGACTGGAAGCAGTTTAGAATTCAGCAAAGGTGGACTAAGAGCTTGATTAAGTGGGAAAATATGGTGTTCTGGTAGAGCATGACAGTAACCTAGTGAAGACAAATGTAAATCCATTACATACCATAGCAAAATAACTCATTATGGAGAACAAAGAAATAGCAGAGAACTTAAACAACCACATTAATTCTGTCTTTATGGACAGAAATACCAGGAAAATAGGGTCTAGTGAGAAGGAGGAGATAAATGAGCATTACAACAAAAAAAGTGCTGGAGAAATTATTGGGACTGATAGCTGATAAATCCTCAAGGTTCAATAATATAGATTCCAAGCTACTTTCTCTCTCATTTGTGCTGCTGCTGCATAGACATCAGGGGTCCATGCATGGAAGGCAACATTGATCCCAAGTTACTGAAGGAGATGGTATTGGAAATAAAGGATGCATTAGTTGTCACAATCCAAAGTTCTCTACATTCGGGAACAGTCCTGGCAGATTGGAGTGTGGCAGAAGACAGCCCACTATTTCAAAAAGCAAGTAGTTAGAAAGTGCGGAATTAAAGATGACACCAGTAGCAGTGAACATGCCAGAGTCTATCATAAAGGATGTTATCCCTGGGCACTCAGAAAATATCAATGGGATTAGACAAGATCAACATGGATTTATGAAGAAGTCAGGGGAGCTAGGGAGAGATTGCTGGGACCCTTGTTAAGATATTTTTATCATCGACAGCCACGTGTGAGGTGCCAGAAGACTGGGGGTTGGTGAAAGTAGTGTCATTATTTAAGAAAGATGTAAGGAAAAGCTAGGGAACTATATACCGGTGAGCCTGACATTCGTGGTGGGTACGTTGTTGGAGGGGATTCTGAGGGACAGGATTTAGATGCATATGGAAAGGCAAGGCCTAATTAGGGATAGTAAACATGGTTTTGTGCATGGGAAATCGTGTCTCACTAACCTGATTGAGCTTTTTGAAGAGGTGACAAAGAAGACTGATGAAGGCAGAGCAGTAGATGTTGTCTATGTGGACTTCAGCAAAACATTTGACAATGTTCCGCATTGTACACTGGTACTGGTTAGTATGGTTAAAACACATGGGATCATGGGAAGCTAGGCAATTAGATACAAAATTCGCTTGAAGGTAGGAGACAAAGGGTGGTGGTACTGAATTGGAGGCCTGTGACCAGCGGTGTGCTGCAAGGATTGGCGCTGAGTCCACTTTTTGTCATTTATATAAATGATTTGGATGTGAATACAGGAGATATGGTTAGTAAGTTTGCAGATGATACCAAAATAGGTGATGGAGTGGACAATGAACAAGATTATCTCAGAGTACAATGGGACCTTGATCAGATGGGCCAATTGGCTGAGGAGTGGCAGATGGAGTTTAATTTAGATAAATGTGAGGTATTGTATTTTGGTAAGGCAAATCATGGCAGGACTTATACAGTTAATGGTAGGGGCCTGGGAGTATTGCTCAACAAAGAAATCTAGGGGTGCAGCTGTATAGTTCCTCAAAAGTGGAGTCGCAGGTAGACAGGGTGGTGAAGAAGGAGTTTGGGATGCCTGCATACATTGGTAAGAACATTGAGTAGAGGAGTTGGGATATCATATTGTGGCTGTATGGGTCATTGGTGTGGACATTTTTAGAATACTGCATTCAAATCTGGTTGTCCTTTTTTTAGGAAAGATGTTGTTAAACTTGAGAGGGCACAGAAAATATTTACAAGGATGTTGCCAGGATTAGAGGATTTGAATTATAGGGAAAGGTTGAATAGGCTGGGGCTACTTTTCTTCGAGAGTTGGAGGCTGAGCGCTGAACTTATGGAGATTTATAAAATCATGAGGGGCATGGATAGGGTGAATAGCCAAGGTTTTTACCCACTGGAGTCCAAAACTAGAGGACATAGGTTTAATGTGAGGGGGGGAAGATTTAATAAGGACCTGAGGATAACTTTTTCATGCCAAGGTTGGTGTGTGTATGGAACAAGCTACCAGACAAAGTAGTGGAGGTGGGTACAATTACTACATTTAAAAGGCACCTGGATAGGTATATGAATAGAAAGGGTTTAGAGGGATATAGGCCATTTGTTGACAATTAGGGCTAGGTCAGATTGGGATGTTTGGTTGGTGCAGAAGAGTTGGATCAAAGGGTCTGCTTCCACGCATTATGACTCTATGTTGGACAAACCGACTGGATTTTTTTTGAAGATGGAACTAGTCAAATGAATTCGGATGCAGATGTGATGTCTTAATGTCCAACATTAGGGATTAGCACACAAAATTAAAGCACATAGGTTTGGGGTGAATATACTTGCATAAATTGAGAATTTGTTTCCCATCTGCTAACTGAGAGTAGGAATAATTTGACCGTTTGGTTTGGTTTGGAAGGCAGTGACTAACGGGGTCTCACATGAATTGGTCCTTCACTCCATGTTATTCACAGTATATATCAATGTGGATGAGGAAATCAAATGTAATGTTTCCAAGTTTGCTGATGGCACACAACTAGTCGGAATTGGGAGTGTCAAGGAGGATGTAAAGATGCTTCAAGATGAATTAAACAAGCTGAATGAGTGGCAGATGCAGGCGAACTTTGATTAGTACAAAGTTATCCACTTTGATTGGAAAAAACAAAATGACAGTGTTATTTCAATAGGGATGGATTGGGAAATGTTACTGTAAAACAGGATCCGGATGCCCTTGTACACCGGTCATGCAGATGCAGCAAGTAGTTTAGAAGTCAAATGGTACATTAGCCTTCATTGCAAGCAGGTTTGAATATATGAATGAATAAGTTTTAATGTGGTTGTACAGGACTTTGGTGAGCCCACACCTGGAAAACTGTGCAGTTTTGGTCTCCTTTCCTACAAAAAGATATACCTGCCACAGAATCACTACACTGAAGGTTCAGCAGACTGATTCTCGGGTGGCAGAATTATTGTGTGAAGAAAGATTGGATCAACTACGGCAGCATTTAGTAGCTAAAAACCGAAAGAACTGCAGATGCTGTAAATCAGAAACAAGAACTGAAATTGCTGGAAAAGCTCAGCAGGTCTGGCAGTATCTGTGAAGAGAAATCAGAATTAATGTTTTAGGTCCGGTGACTCTTCCTCAGTATTCATTGCAGTTTGGAAGAACGAGAGGGGTTTTCATTGAAATGTATGCAATTCTGACAGGGTTGAACAGACTCAAAGCAGGGATTATGCTTCCCCTAGCTGTGTAATCTATGACATGGCGTCACAGTCTCAGGATGCAGGACTAGATTAACAATAAATTTCTTCATTCAGAAGGTGGTAAACACTATGTAATCCTCTGATGATAGGCTGTGGAGGTGAAGTCATTGAATATATTTAAGAAACAAAGAGATTTCTAGACACTAGAATTGACAAGAGGGTATGGAGATAGAATAGAATATTGCATTAAAATAAGGGATCAGTCCTGATAATAGTGAATAGCAAGCAGGCTTAATGGACCAAATGGCTTATTTCTGCTGTTATATGTTTCCAATCAAGGGTGGCACAGTGATTAGCGCTGTTGCCTTACAGTGCCAGGGACCCAGTTTCAATTCCAACCTTGGATGAATGAGTTTGCACATTCTCCCCATGTCTGTGTGGGTTTCCTCCAAGTGCTCCTGTTTCCTGCCACAGTCCAAATATATATGTAGGTTCGGTGGATTGGGCATGGTAAATCACGTGGTAGTATGGGTCTGGGTGGGATGCTCTTCGGGAGGTTGGTGTGGACTAGATGGGCCAAATGGCCTGTTTTTGCACTGTAGGCATACTATGATTATATTATATCCAGATTGTCCGCTGTCACTCAGATAATTGCTAAACAAGGTTATTAATTTGTCTCAATTCCATATGCTTCAACTTTAGTTAACAGTGTCTAATGAGGAATATTACTGAATGCCTTCTGGAAGTCCTTTAGATTAACTTCATAGACATTTCCCAATGCACCATTTTAGTTACCTTTTCAATTCAATCAGGTTCACAAAATCCCTGCTGGCTCTCTCCAAAATGCTGGATATTTAAGATGTTCAGCCCCTGTATTCTTAATCATCAACAAAAGAAATTTCCCAAAATTAGATATTAATCAAACTAGTCTATAATTTGTTTTTTGCCTCTCATCTTCTTGAAATACCTTGCATGTACAATTGTCAAGTTCTTTGAAGATTAAACCATATATAATGATCTCAGCTACTATTTTTAGAACCCTGAAATGAAAACACTTTGGTTCTGGATATTCATCAGTCTTCAGTGTGATTTTTTTTTCATTGTTATTTTGCTTCTATTAATTTTGGCAGACTAATTCCCATCTTCATCCCTAATTTAATGCTGGTTTCCTTGGGATGTCTAGCATGCTAGCCTTGGTCTTTATGTAAATCCCGACACCAAGTATTCACATCATTCAACGTGTTCTGCCATTTCCTTACTTTTATTTACAATACCTGTTTTCGAAGTCTCATTTCTCTTTACCACTTTCCTTTCCTTAATATTTTTGTAAAATAGATTGATTTTGACATGCCTTGCAAATTTCATTTCAACTCCCTTATTGGAGTCAGCATTTCTTGCTCTATCACTCCCAGTTGTTAGATAGTATGTCAATATTTTTAATGCTTTTTTAAAAATTCCATATAGTTTTATTTGTTTCTGTTTTCATATCAAGTTAGAACGGTTGTCCTTGAGGTATAAAATCATTTTATAACACATTAAATTCTTTTTTGAACACTTTCACTGATCTCTTGTTGTTTAACCTGCAAAGATTTACAGTGGACAGAGTCACTTTTTCACTCAAGTCAGCATTTTCAAAATCTAGAATCATGGTTACTGTTCACTATTACAATTTCCAACATCAGTTCTCTCCATAAAGAACAAACCCTAAAGCCCTCATCCTATTTCAACTACCGCACCATTGCCCAAAGACTTTTCACTTTCAATAACTTTAAGAAATCAGTCAAGGTTTATCTACAATATCTTAGAAGTACCCTTTAAGCAGGCTGAAATTATCTTGGCCTCTGCTACAAATTCTATATTGCTGCCAATTATTCCACATTTTCTGAGCTGGAATGATGATCTGGATGATATGCAATCTTTGTGTTGTACTGGACCTTATAGGTTCTCCAACACAATGATGAGATATGAGATCTGGGGAGGCGATGGCCTAATGGTATTATTACTGGACTGTTAATCCAGAGACCCAGGTAATCTTGTGTGGACCTGGATTCAAATCCTGCCTTGGTAGATGGTGGAATTTGAATTCAATAAAAATCTGAAATTTAAGAGCCTGATAACCATGAAGTCATTGTCAATTGTCAGCAAACTCCATCTGGTCCATTAGAGACCCAGTCTGGCCTAAATGTGATTCCAGACCCACAGCAATGTTGCTCATTCTTAACTGCCCTCTGGGCAATTAGGGAATGGTAATAAGTGCTAGACAGCAATGCCCTCATCCATGAACAAATAAAAGAAAATGTTTACCTAGACTGGCTAAATAAACTCTGTGACTACAAAAGCAACTCAAAAGACTGGACATTGTACAATAGCTAGATCACTTTCCAATCCCTAAAAGCCTGATGACCAACTGCTTTTAATTTTCTTTAAATTCTCTTACAGGGTGTGGTAGCCCCGTCAAGGCCACCATACATGGAACATCCCAAACTGCAATTGAGAAAGCAATGGGAGATATGTTTTTCGTCTACTGAAGACCAGATGAGGTATAGGTTGTTAGGGAGGGAGGTTTAGGATTTTGACCCTACAATAATGAAGCAAAAGCAGTGTTGTTTCAAATTATCTCCCCCCCATCGACTGAAGAATCAGTAGTCTATGTTAACAACCACTTGGAAGATGCACTAAAGTACAGATACAGAATGTATTACGGGCAGACGACCTCAATGTTCATTTCCAATTGCAGCTTCACACTGACAGAGTTAACCAAGACATAAAGGACAGCGCTTTCAGATTGGGCCTAGGGCAGAGGAAGCTGACAAGAGGGAAAATCTACTTGACTTTGCTCTAACCAAAGTCCTGTTGCAGATGCATTTGTCCAATGACAGTATGTGGAGGTGTAACCATCACACAATCCATATGAAGACAAAGACTTACCTTCAGCAAGAATTCCCTTTATCCTGTAAGGAGACAATATAACCATGTTAGGATGGATTCAATTCAGAACAGCCTCAGCTTAAAATTAGGATCTGTGAGATTCTGTGGGCCATTGGCAGCAGGAGAACTGAATTCCAACATAATCTATAACCTCACTGCTTGGTGTACCCTTCATACCACCATTAAGTCAGCAATCAACCTTAGTTCAATAAGGAGTCTCATGAAGCAAATCAGGGAATAGCACCGCACATACTTTGAAACAAAGAGGTGTAAACCTGGTGAAACTGTACCACAGGACTCCATGCACGCTGAACAACAGACCATGATCGACAAACCTAAGTTAACCCACAACCAAAAGATCATATGAAAGCTTTGCACTGCTGCCCTACAAGTTATGAATGGCAGTAGAATATTAAACAACTAACAAGTAGAGAAGCCTCCACAAACATTCTGTCATCAAATTGCAGGAATCCACAGTGTAAAATATAAGAATACAATTTTTGCAACTATCTTCAGCCAGAAATACTTGGTGGATGATTCATCCCCTTGAGGTCCGCAGTGTCACAATGCGAGTATCTAACCAACTCAATTACATCATTACATCAAGAACAGCTGAATGCACTGGGGACTTCAACAAAAGCAACGGGCCTTGATAACATTTTCGTAATAGAACTGAAGACTTGGACTCCAGAATTAGTTGTGCCCCTAGCCAAGTTGTTTCAGTACAGCTACAACACTAGCATTTACCCAGCTATGTGGAAAATTGCCCAGGTCTGACCTGCCAAAACGCAACTCAATTATAGCCTCAACATCCACCGTCAATCATCAGCAAAATATAGAAGAAGATGTAATTGACAATGCTTTCAAGTGGCATACTCAAGCTGGGTTCTGCCAGGTTCTTCAGCTCCTGACTCGTTCAATAGTGACACAGTCCGTACGCTAATGCAGCAAGACCTGGATAATAAGCAGGCATAGGATGGCAGGTAACAAGCAACACACACAAGAAACAAATGACAGGCAATCAGAATCCCCAGCAAGAGAAAATCTAAACATTGATGCCATTCAATGACATTACAATCCACAATCTGAGGGTTACAATCAACCAAATTTTAACTGCACCAGCCATACAAATATTGCAGTTGAAGCTGAGAAGCTGGAGGACTCAGGGATATTTTATGCAGCAGCAGTAGATTACAGTGATCAAGTGAAAAACTGGCAAGAATCCTTCATTGCCTCTTTGGGAAAGCCCTGCTAGTAGTCGGTACCTCTCAGGCACTTATCCCTCCATGTGGGATCAAAAA
This sequence comes from Ginglymostoma cirratum, assembly GCA_024137785.1. NCBI lineage: Eukaryota > Metazoa > Chordata > Chondrichthyes > Orectolobiformes > Ginglymostomatidae > Ginglymostoma > Ginglymostoma cirratum. Next base: position 11,419,608 of record JAHRHZ010000289.1, read on the forward strand.
CTCCAGGGGCTGTATCCCACTTCCAAGTCCAATCAGAAGCTCACCAGGAAGGTTGCAACTGCCAAAGGACTATCAGCCACCAGAACTGCAGGATCGAGAAGTCACCTATATCAGACAAAAGTAATGGCAAGAGGTATTTCCTGAGACAAAGGTTGTGGGTAAGGGGTTGAGAGTTCAGGCAACAAGGAAAGGGGGCTGGCTTTCAGCAGGCTGCCTCCCTTCCACAATGCTGGTTCCTTCGATCAGGCGCTCCATGACTTTGAACTGGAGATGCCCATGCCTTGAAGGAGCACAAGCAACCTCCAATTTTACTTTGTGTGCATTCTGCATGGCAACAGGCCAAGTCACAAATGGGTTAACATTTGCAGCAAGTTGAAGCAACTAAGCTTATTCACTTCAGTAGATCTGACTGGATGAAAGTCCAGCTGATTTTGACAAAGGGAGGAAGATGGTTGTATGCTCAGAAGCACCTGCCTGCCCAAATAAATCCCACCCACTTCCTAATGCTAGCTTAGCATTAACTTAGGGAACTTAAAACTCCCCTAAATAACTCTCCCCCTGACTTCTCAAATTCTGTTCATGATCTACAAGCTACAAGTCATGAGTGTGATAGAATACTCTCCAGTTCTTGGATGAGTGCAGTTTCAACAGTCAAGAAGCTTGACATTATCCAGGACAAAGAAGACCACAAGATGCCTCAGGCCCCCATCCATCCCTTCTGCACCTCTGTAAATGCAGAGAGGGTACTACATACCAACTACAAGAAGCAGCGCAGCAATACTCTTTTGACATAACACTCCAAACCCACAACCTCTACTACCCAGAAGGACAAAGGAAGACAACATAAAAATATGACTATCTGGCGTTTCACCTCCAACATGTGTGCCACGCTGATCTGGAGATACATTGCCATTCTTTCCTTCACTTTGTTTAATTCATTCATGAGATGTGTGCTGGGCCAGCATTTATTGCCCATCCCTGGTTGCCCTTGAGAAGTCAGTGGTGGCCATCTTGAACCTCTGTAGTCCATTCTATAGATAACACAGTGTGGAGCTGGAGGAACACAGCAGGCCAGGCAGCATCAGAGGAGCAGGAAAATTGACGTTTCGGGCCAGGACCCTTCTTCAGAAAGGAGGAGGGGGAGGGGAGCTCAGAAATAAATAGAGGAGGGGGGGGCTGGGGAAGGTAGGTGGGATGGTGATAGGTGAGTGGAGGTAGGCAGTGGTGGGGATTGGTCAGTGAGGTGCGAGGAGCAGATAGGTGGGAGAGAAGATGGACAGGTTGTGTCAGGTCAAGGAGACGGGGATGAGAGGGAGGGTTGGACATGGGATGAAGCCGGGGGGTGCGGATTTTTAAAACTGGTGAAATCCATGTTTAGGTCATTGGGTTGTAGGCTCCCAAGGCAGAAGGGGGAGTTAAAATGCTTCGCGGCTGGAAGGTGTTTTTTGTCGCGTACAGAGCGCAGATGCTCTACAAAACAGTCTCCAAGTCTCCGCTTGTGTGGGGCAGTGTGGGGACAGGTGTAGCACTTCCTGTGGTTGCAGGGAAAGGAGCAGGGTGGTGGAGTGTGGAGCGGATGAAGGAGACGCGGAGACAGCGGTCCCTACGAAAGGCAGACAGAGGTGGGGAGGGAAATATATCTTTGGTTGTGGGGTCAGATTGTGGCAGAAGTGGCGGAGAATGATACGTTGGATGCAAAGGTAATGTAGGTAGCCCACAAAGTCATCCAGAAAGTTGTGCCAGATTTTTTGCCCTACTGATACTGAAAGAACAATGATATATGTCCAATTCTGGATGGTGAGTAGCTGGTAGAAAAAATGCAAGTGATGGTGTTCCCATGGATCTGCTGCTCTTATTATTCTAAATAGCAGTGGTTGAGAATTGGGAAGGCGCTGTCTAAGGAGTCTTGATGAATTTCTGCAGGGCAACTTGTAGGTGAAACACACTACCACTATTGAGGTGGTGTACAGAATGGATATTTGTGAATCTGGTACCAATTAAGTGGGGGGGGGGCTGCTTTGTTGCGGATAATGCCAAGTTTCTTGAGTACTGTTGCAGCTGCATTTATCCAGGCATGTTGGAAGTATTCCATAACACTCCTAAACTTGTGCCTTGTAGATGGTGGCCAGGTTTTGGCTTGCTCAGTCAAGAGCCTGGAGCGCCATTCCTGAGAGCACTGTGGATTTACCGACACATTGACGACGACAGTTTAAGAAGGAGGTTAACCATCACTTCAAAACAATTTCAGATAATCAATAGATGCTTGCCTTGTTTACTATACTCACATCTCATGAGCGGATAAAAGAGCTCTCTCATTTAACTTTTTTGCTTTGCCATATTCCCCCACTCTTTTAATATACTGCTTAAAATCACCACTTTAATGAAGAGTTTAGCTAACCCTCCTGGTAGCTCTTCCTTTGCGTTATTATACAATTTTTAGGTAATATCTTTGTAAAAGGCTCTGATATATTTTATCTATTTGAAGATGCTACATGAATGCATTTTGTTGTTGGACCAGATATAATGTCCTACTATTTTGCATCTTATTCAGCTGTCCTCCATCAATTAATTCTTCCTGGCCAGATTTAGTAAAGATTGAAAAGAAATTAACAAGTCAATTAGCACACACATTTGGGCATGACAAGTCTTTTGTGCATTACAAGCCTTTCCTGTTTCAGCTCAGCCGGCACATAGTCAAACATGAGTGCAGTTAATAGAATGTAGATCTTTGGGGAATGCAGAAGGCACAGGGCATTTGTATTTTGTGTTGCTGGAGAGAATTAGGGATAGTAAAGGTCTACTACTGCAGAAAATGCCTCAGAATTGAGTAATGACTTTGGATACTACAAGCTGATTGATGTACTCAGTTACTATGACAAGAGGTTTAAAGTGTAATAGTTGACTTCACAAGTACTGCAGGGCACAATTAGTAATAGCTCAAAAATTGAAATCTTAACATGTCACAAATATCTGTTTTTTTACATTAAATGTAAAGCTCCAAACAGTGGGGACCAGTCTAATTCCAAAAAGAAATAGAAGATCTGTAAAATCTGCTCGATAATACAACTGCAGCAGGGCTTTTGCCATTTGCTAATTATGATGAAAAATAAATCGAAAATTGTCACAATGTTACATTTTATGCTGTTATTTGTTCCAAAACAGGGCTAAACTGTTATCATAACCAACTGAACAGAACACAACCTGCACTGAAGCATTTTAACTGCATGCAAATAATGTGATGCATTTGAAGTTACAAATGAAAACACACAGGAAAAGCCCTATTAACATTATCCTACAGCTTGAACCGATGCAAATTAGGATGCAACTTTATCTCATGAGTATCAAGTTCCAGGGTAACAAAATAGGTATGAAATTCAAATATCAGTTGGAGTCCTAGCTTCAACACTCGCTAAAATATGTTGTGCAAAGTGGAATATGTCCAGTTAATAGTTCTATAAATTATTTTTCAAGGGAGCAGAATAGAAAAGGAAAGAACACCATGTTGTGGTCAGAACACTGTTATTTCAGTAACTTATCCGTAGAAACCATTTAGTAAAAATTAAATACTTTTTGTTTTGCTGATGAAATGAGAGAAAAATATAATCAGACTGTTCCTCAGTGGCACAGGTGGCTAATAAAAACAAATACTTTTAATTATAGAAAAGAAGACAACATAGTTAAGATTAAGGAAAAAAGCTTGTTTTTCCTATTCAGGACATTTTTCTAGGAAACATATCTCCAGCAATCCTCTATTTTGTCACTTTTAGTCTGTTTTTTACATCTACCATTTCTACCTCACAATCACAGGAAACAATACTTAGCTCATCAAAAACCTTCTCCATCTCCTCTAATTTGTCCCAAGTTTTTATTTCAATAGCATTCTTTAAATTCCTCACTACTGACTTCCTCTGTCTGGTCTTAGAACTTCCTCTTCTCCATCTTCCTGTTGCTTCAAAACATGTCCTTTATATCTCTGCAACATATGACCATATAATTCCAATCCCTGTTTGGATACTTCCAGAAACTTCACTGATCCCCCAGAACAGCGGTTTCTGATTGTCCCTACATATCCATTGCTGCATTCAAGATAACAAGGTGTGGAGCTGGATGAACACAGCAGGCCAAGCAGCATCATAGGAGCAGGAAAGCCTAGACCCTTCATCAGAAATGGGGGAGGGGAAGAGGGTTCTGAAATAAATAGGGAGATTATGAGAAAGTTGCAGTGGGAGAGAGATCCCCTGAGGTTTGTCCTGAGGGAGGAGGGTAACTTCTTCATGGTAGGCATCCTTAGAAGAGGCTTCATTCACATCCTTTTAGTATCCCGTCATTGGCCCTCCCTTTTTTGAAGTTGCCGAGGTTTCTGTGCTATATTGCAAAGCTAGTCTCACAGTTTTGTTGTAGATTCTTCCTCTCAGATTCACCAATGCTTTTCTATCATGTAACATTACATTTCACTTTTTCCAACAACTCCAATCTGAGCCAATCCATTGTTCAATTTTCATTTTCATGCATCCATATTATGCCACCAATCCTGCTTAAAAAGGGCAGATTTTCCACTCCCTTGAATAGCATGACCAACCCTCCCTCTCATCCCCGCCTCCTTGATCTGACACAACCTGTCCACATTCTCTCCCACCTATCCGCTCCTCCCACCTCACTGACCAATCCCAACCACTGCCTACCTGCACTCACCTATTACCATCCCACCTACCTTCCCCAGCCCCACCCCTCCCTTAGCCCATTTCTGAAGAAGGGTCCCGACCTGAAACGTCAGCTTTCCTGCTCCTCTGGTGCTGTCTGGCCTGCTGCACTCCTCCAGCTCCACAATGTGTTATCTCCACCTTCAATACCATTTCCCAACATATACACCAGCCGTGCTCCATGCAGGTTGGCATTAGGTGGCAACAAATGCATTCTCCCACCTTTGGGGCCTGTGGCAGCAGCAGCAAGTGTGTTCTCCCACGATTTGGGGCTGTACGTTTCAAGGAGCAACTGGAGATTGGGATTAATATAAGAAGTGAGGAAGCACTGGAGATTTTGACGGTTTTAAAAGAGGACAAATCTCCAGATCCGGATGAGTTATATCCCAGGCTGCTGTGAGAGATGAGGAAGGAGATTACAGGGGGCACTAACCCAAATTTTTATATCATCTCTACTATAGGGGAGGAGTCAGAGGACTGGAGGACAGCTAATGTGGTTCCACTTTTCAAGACGAATAATAGAGATAGACTGCGGACTACAGACCAGTAGCCTAACCTCAGTGGTATAGAAACTATTGCACAAAATAGTGAAAGAAGAAACTAATCTCTATTTAGAGGCTAGTTGATCAGGGATCATCAGCATGGCTTTACGTGAAGGAAGACATGCCTAACAAATCTAGAAGAATTTTTCAAGGAGCTGACCAAGTGTTTGGATCAGGATAAGGCAGTTGCTGTAGTTTGTATTGATTTCAGCAAGGCTTTGACAAGATCCCACATGAGAAACTGATAAAGAAGGTAAAAGCTCATGGGAACCAGGGTAACTTGGTAATAAGGATCTAAACTTGGCTTTGGGATAGGAGGCAGAGAGTGGTGATGGAAGTTTGCGTGTGTGATTGGAGACCTATGTGTACTGGCAAATCACAGCGATCAGTGCTGGGTCCTTTAATGTTTGTGATATTCATAAATGATTCAAATGAGAATGTGCAAGTGATGTTCATTTGCAGATGACACAAAGATTAGCCAGTGGTTGACAGTGAGGAGGAAGGTGTTAGGTTAGAGGAAGATATATACGGATTGGACAGATGGGCAATCCTGTACAGGTGGAATTTATCCTTGAAAAATATCAGCTGATGAAGAAGGAAAAGTACAAGGGGGTACTCGATGAATGGCAATACACTAGGAAGTTTATAGGAACAGAGAGATCTCTGGGGTGCTTCTACAAGTCCCTGACGGTAGCAGGCCAGTTTAATAGGGTAGTTAAGAAGGCATGTGGGATGCTTTACTTTATGAATCATTGCATAGATTATAACAGCAGAGTGCTCATGTTAGAGTTATACAGAATTTTGGTTAGGCCACAGTTGGAGTACAGTGTGCTGTTCTGATAAGCACACTATAAAGGAAGGATGTGATTGCATTGGAGGGGAAAGAAATGAGATTCATTAAGATATTGTATGGGATAAATATAAAGAGAAGCTGGATAGCTCAGGTTGTTTTCTCTAAAGCAGAGGAGGTTGAGGAGGGAACCTGATAGAGGAATATAAGATTATGAAGGGCATTGGCAGAGTGAACAGCTTTTCCCCTTAGTTGAGGGGTCAATATCAAGTGGGCATAATTTTAAAGTGAATGGCAGAAGATTTAGAGGGGATTTCACCCAGAGGGTGGTGAGGAGCTGCGATTCACTGCCTGGGAGGGTAGTTGAGATGGGAACTTCACAACCTTTAAAAAGAGGGCCACTTGAAGTGTCATAACATTCAAGACCGTAGGCCTAGTGAGGAAAAGTAGGACTAGTGTAGGTGGTAGTAAATTTTTTGTCATTACACTTTATGATTCTATGGGAAACCTGTGTGGCATCTCCCAAAACTCAACCTACTGATGCAACCAGGAGGTCACACATGCCATTTACTCCTGATTATACCAGTTTATATCCTTCCCTCACAACAAGAGTCCAGCAGTTTGGGCATTAGGATTCTTCAACACTGCAGCCTCCCCCAGGTGCAGAGTGCTATAGACTGTAATTATGTTGCTTCAAGAACACATGCACAGTTTTTCAACAGAAAGGGCTTCCACTCCACCAGCATCCAGCACATCAATGCCACATTCTTGAAGATGTCCTGGGAGCTGTCTTGATACACACATACTGGAGAACTCAAGTTCCTGCCTCTTTCCAAGATCCTCAGGCCATAAGGGAGTGGGCACTATGTGACAAGGCCTGAAATAAATAGGGAGCGAGGAGGAGGCGGATAGAGGATGGATAGAGGAGAGGATAGGTGAAGAGGAGGCAGACAAGTCGAAGAGGCGGGGACGGAGCCAGTAAAGGTGAGTGTAGGTGGGGGCGAAGGGAGGAGATAGGTCAGTCCAGGGAGGACGGACAGGTCAAGGGGGCGGGATGATGTTAGTAGATAGGAGATGCCCATACCACAACCTCATCACCTCAGGTGACCTCCCACCCACCGCCTCCAACCTCATCGTTCCCCAGACCCGCACCACCCGCTTCTATCTCCTTCCCAAAATCCACAAACCTGAATGCCCTTGTCGACCCATTGTCTCCGCTTGCTCCTGCCCCACCAAACTCATCTCCACCTATCTAGACTCCATTTTCACCCCCTTGGTCCAGGAACTCCCCACGTACATCCATGACACCACCCACGCCCTCCACCTCCTCCAGAACTTCCAATTCCCCGGTCCCCAACACCTCATTTTTACTATGGACGTCGAGTCCCTATACACTTGTATTCCCCATGCAGATGGCCTAAAGGCCTTCCGCTTCTTCCTGTCCCGCAGAACTGACCAATCCCCCTCCACTGACACCCCCATCCGCTTAGCCAAACTCGTCCTCACCCTCAACAACTTCTCTTTCAATTCCTCCCACTTCCTACAGACAAAGGGGGTGGCCATGGGTACCCGCATGGGCCCAAGCTATGCCTGCCTCTATGGAGGTTACGCGGAACAATCCCTCTTCCGTACCTACACTGGCCCTAAACTCCACCTCTTCCTCCGTTACATTGATGACTGTATCGGCGCCGCCTCGTGCTCCCACGAGGAGCTCGAACAGGTCATCCACTTCACCAACACCTTCCACCCCAACCTGAAGTTCACCTTGACCATCTCCAACACTTCTCTCTCCTTCCTGGACCTCTCTGTCTCCATCTCGGGTAACCACCTAGAAATCGATGTCCATTTCAAGCCCACTGACTCCCACAGCTACCTGGAATACACCTCCTCCCACCCACCCTCCTGCAAAAAAGCCATCCCCTATTCCCAATTCCTTCGCCTCCGCCGCATCTGCTCCCAGGATGAGACATTCCACTCCCGTACATCTCAGATGTCCTCATTCTTCAAGGACCGCAAGTTCCCCCCCACAGTGGTCGAGAACACCCTCGACCGTGTCTCCCGCATTTCCCGTAACACATCCCTCACGCCCCGTCCCCGCAATAATAACCAAAAAAGAATCCCCCTCGTCCTCACGTACCACCCCACCAATCTCCAGATCCAACGCATCATCCTCCGACACTTCCGCCGTATGCAATCCAACCCCTCCACCAAAGACGTTTATCCCTCCCCACCCTTATCTGCCTTCCGGAGGGACCACTCCTTCCGCGACTCCCTTGTCCGCTCCACACTCCCCTCCAGCCCCACCACACCCGGCACTTTTCCCTGCAACCGCAGGAAGTGCTACACCTGCCCCCACACCTCCTCCCTCACCCCAATCCCAGGCCCCAAGAAGACTTTCCACATCAGGCAGATGTTCACCTGCACATCTGCCAATGTGGTATACTGCATCCGCTGTACCCGTTGTGGCTTCCTCTACATTGGGGAAACCAAGCAGAGGCTTGGGGACCGCTTTGCAGAACACCTGCGCTCAGTTCGCAACAAACAACTGCACCTCTCAGTCACGAACCATTTCAACTCCCCCTCCCATTCCTCAGACGACATGTCCATCCTGGGCCTCCTGCAATGCCACAGTGATGCCACCCGAAGGCTGCAGGAACAGCAAATCATATTCAGCCTGGGAACCCTGCAGCCCAATGGTATCAATGTGGATTTCACAAGCTTCAAAATCTCCTCTCCCCCAACCGCATCCCAAAACCAGCCCAGCTCATCTCCACCTCCCTAACCTGTTTTTCCTCTCACCTATCCCCTCCTCCCACCTCAAGCCCCACCCCCATCTCCTAACATCATCCCGCCCCCTTGACCTGTCCGTCCTCCCTGGACTGACCTATCTCCTCCCTACCCCCCCACCTACACTCACCTTTACTGGCTCCATCCCCTTCTCTTTGACTTGTCTGCCTCCTCTCCACCTATCCTCTCCTCTATCCATCCTCTATCCACCTCCCCCTCTCTCCCTATTCATTTCAGAACCCTCTTCCCCTCCCCCATTTCTGATGAAGGGTCTAGGCCCGAAACGTCAAGTTTTCCTGCTCCTATGATGCTGCTTGGCCTGCTGTGGTCATCCAGCTCCACACCTTGTTATCTCGGATTCTCCAGCATCTGCAGTACCTTTTATCTCTATGTGACAAGGCCTACCCACTTCAAGTATGGCTGATGACTTAAGGGAGGCAACAGGCTAGCGGTATTATTGCCGGACTGTGAGACACCCAGGTGATATTCTGAGGACCAAGGTTCAAATCCTGCCATGGCATATGGTGGCATATGAATTCAATAAAAATCTGGAGTTAAGAATCTAATGATGACCATGAGTCCAACAGCAGAGTACCATAGCACAGCAAAATGAAGCTCAATGGGCTGGTTATCCATGGGAGGTCTCTCCATTTCCACAGGAGCTAACATGCTGAACTTCAACCAAGTAAAGCATTTTCTCCTAATCTGGGTGAGAAGCCTTATGTCCACTACCCCACTGCCAGTCTTCACCCTCGCAGCCTGGTTATGAGACTTGTTTTACCACAATTAGACAAAAGGAGGAATCAGTATGATAAAAAGAGGATGGATGAGCTGTTCATGGTGATACAGAGGCTGGGGGGATAGTAAGTCTCCCGCGTAAGTGAATAGGAAGTATAGAGGGCAGGAACACTTAGTAGTTTGGGAAAATGAGTTGGTTGAAAGCAACTGAGTGGACATAGTGAATGCAATGTTGAGAGGTGTAGCACCTGAGCCTTGGTGAGAGGTCTGTGCTGCGGCAGGCATAGATTGAATGATGGCCCTTTAAGTGCGAGGTAGCCAAGAGAAAGTAGCAGCACTTATCGTTGCAATGCATTTTCCTAGAACATTGCACCGATCTGAGCCATTGTCTCAGTCCTGACTGGCTGAGTCTGGTGTTGTGGCCTCTCCTTTGGCAGTCAGCAAGAAAATGGATGGCTCCCTTTTCCATCATCCCATCCATCAGCACCTCCAAGTCAGAGTCATCAAAGCAGGGTGTGAGCTGTCATAGAGTCATAGAATTGTACAGCATGGAAACAGACACTTCAGTCCAACTCATCCATGCCAACTAGATATTCTAAACTTAGTTAGTCCCATCTGCCAGCATTTTGCCCATATCCTTCTAAACCCCTCCTATTCATGTACCCATCCAGATGCCTTTCATATGTTGCAATTACACCAGCCTCCACCACTTACCCTGGCAGCACATTCCTTACATGCACCACACTCGGCATGAAAATGTTGTTCCTTCAGTCCCTTTTATAGCTTTCCCTTCTCATCTTAAGCCTACGATCTTGGCTTTGAACTCCCCTGCCCTTGGATAAAGACCTTGACTATTCACTCTATCCATGCCCCTCATGACTATATAAACCTTTATGAGGTCACCCCTGATCCTCTGACGGTCCAGGAAAAGTAGCCCCAGCCAATTTAGCCTCTTGTTTCTGGGCCATGTCCTTGGTAATAATGGTGGAGCATCAGAGTTTAGGGCCAGTTCCTGGCTTGCAGCATCTGAAATGCAGTGAAGCTGTGTTTTAATTTGGGACCAGAGGTACGATCATAACAAAGTATCAGCAATAAGAAGCATTCTGCTTCTTCCATTATATAATTCCATGGGACAGGTGCCAAAGAGGCCAATTGCATAACTAATAGAAAGAAGAGTGGAAGATTGCTTGTCATGTCCTCACAATCTTTACTGCATAGCAGAATGTCATCTGTAAATATTACTGGTCATGGTCCTGAAAATAACAACTGCTGGAGATCATAACGGGTCAGACAGCATCCATAGACAGAAAGCAAGTTCACGTTTCGAGTTCAGATGACTCTTCATTAGAGCTCAAGTGAAGTACTGAGGGGACAGCATTTATGCTATAGTTTGGGGTGGGGTTGTGGATGGGGGTACTGAGTGCAGGGTGCTGGTAGAGAAAATGTGTTGCTAGTTCAGATTAAGTGACTGGAATGTGAGAATGGCAAAACAGTGATGTTTCTCCTGCCAGACTGAAAAGGACAGACAGTCCCACTGGGATGAAGGGAAGGGAGAGATGACGTGATAACAGAATGTAACAAGCTAAAAGAAAGGGAAGAAATGGTTCACAATCTGAAGGTGTTGAACTCAATATTAAGTCCAGAAGGCTACAAAGTGCCTAGGCTGAAGATGAGATGTTGTTCCTCCAGTTTGCACTGTGATTCACCGGTGCACTGCTGTATGCCGAGGAGTGGGCGTACAAGCAGGACATTGTGTTAAAATGACCAGCTACAGGAAGACCAGGATCATGCTTGCGCACAGACCAGAGGTATTTGGCAAAGGAGTCACCCAGTCTGTGTTAGATTTCTCTAATGTAGAGTGGGCCACATTGGGTGCAGCAAATACAATACACAGTTTGAAGGAGGTACAGGTGAAATGCTGCTTCACCTGAAAAGACTGTTTAGGCCCTTGGATAGTGAGCAGGGAGGAAGAGAAGGGACAAGTGTTTCACCTTCTGTAGTTATATGGGAAGGTGCTGTGGACACGGGTTGGTGTTGGTGGTTGTGGGATGGACTAGGGTGTCCCAGAGAGAATAATCCCAGCAAAATACACATGTGGGAGTGAGGGGAAGATGTGGTTGGTGGTGGTGTTCTGCTGCAGTTGTCTGAAATGGCAGAGAACGATCCTTTGAGTGCGGAAGCCGGTGGGGTGAAAAGTGAGGACAACGGGGACCTGATCACATTGTTGTGAGTGATGGGAAGGAACAAGGGTGGAAGCGTGGGTGATAGGTCAGATGAGGTTGAGGGCCCTGTCAACCACAGTGGGTGGGAAACCACGGTCATGGAAGAAGTAAGCCGTGTCAGCTGTGCTGTTTTGGAAGGTGGCATCATCTGAACAGATGAGATGTAGGTGAAGGAACTTGGAGAAAGGGATGGAGTCCTTGCAGGACGTGGGGTATGAACAGCTGTAGTGAAGGTAGCTATGGGAGTCAGTGACTTTGTAGTGAATGGCAGTGAAGAGTTTATTCACCGAAATGGATTCAGACAGGTCAAGTAAAGGAAAGGAAGCGTTGGAAACGGATGATGTGAAAGTTATAGAGGAGTGGAAATTGGAAGCAAAATGAATGAAGTTTTCATGGTTCTGGCAGGACATGAAGAGGCACTGAAGCAGTCGTTGGTGTACCGAGAAAAGAGTAGTGGGAGGGGGCCAGTGTAAGGATGGAACAAGTATCATTCCACTTATCCTGTAAAGCGGCAGGCATACCTGGGACCCATGCGGGTGCACATAGCCACTCCTTTGATTTGATAGAAGTGTGATAAATGAGAAGTGAAATTGTTCAGTGAGAGAACAAGTCCAGCCAGGCAGAGGAGAGTGATGGTGGATGGGGATTGTTCAGGCCTCTGGTCGAGGAGGAAGCCAAGAGCTCTCCGACAATCCTGGTGGGGAATGAAGGTACAGAGGGATTGGACATCCATGGTGAACAGGCCAGGGAACTGGAAATTATCAATATAGTGGAGGGCATCAGAGGAATCACGGATGTAGGTGGGTAGAGTCTGGACAAGTGGAGAGAGGATAGAGTCAAGGTTGGAGGAAATGAGCTCAGTGGGGCAGGAACAGGCTGATACAATGGGCCTAATGGTGCAGTCTGGTTTGTGGATTTTGGGAAGGAGGTAGTAAGAGTGGGCTGTCCAAGGTTAGACTACTAGGTTAGAAGCAGTGGGGGCAAGATATCTGAAGGTAATGAGGTTGGTGGCAGTCCTGGCAACAATGGCTTGATGTCGGGATGTGGGGTCATGATCCAGGGGATGGTGGGAAGAAGTTTAGCTTCCAGCATCTGCACTAATTTTCTCCTACTGGTTGTGGTTATTCTCATCTCACTTGTGCTGTTGCAATGTTCAGGATGACAGGAAAGAGGAAGGGCTTGATGCCAATTCATGGCGCAATTTAATCTTGGCTTGAAAACGCTCACTCTTCCCTACACTGCTTCTTATACTTGTCTGGCAGTCTTTGTACATCTTGCAATAGCTGTACTCACTTCAAGATTTCCATGAATTCTAGCATATCTCGAGTCATTTTTCCAGGGTGCCCAATCATAATCTTTCTAAAAGTGGATAAATGAGTATTTATATTAGTATGCTCATGTATATTTTTCATTCTAATGAAGGCAGACCAACCAAGCACTATAAAACAAGGTCAGGCATGACCTGTCAAACTGTTTTATTTCATAGTGGGTTAGCATAAAGATAATCAGTTATGATCACATTAGTTTAGTTTAAGCAGTGCAACTTCTCTTTGCATAATATGGTGCCAGCGATTGGTATTCAACATAAATGAAATAACCAGTTTGCTGCATTGTCATAGCCTTGTGGTTTTCCTTTAGATTTGAAATTTCTAGCCTACCTGTATGGCTTTTGTGTTTAATAGCTCCCTGTTTTTCACTCAAATGGACTAGGGCCTTTTTAATACAACATCTATATGGAGTGTTTAATGATTGCTGAAATTGCATATTATTTAAATCTGTGGGAAAGCAATATCAAAGCTTAAGTCCCTAGCAATGTAACTACTCATGTGTTCTTTCTAAAACCATGAAGACACAATCCTTTACAACACAGAATTTAAAAGCAATTAGGTTCTCCAAAACATTTTGCAATAAAAGTCAAAGAATCTAACAGCTGCAATTGAATGTAATTAGCATTTCTGCGTGGGATGCCAAGAAAGTCCACCGAGTATAGGTATAATCTCAATTTGTTTAACTCAAAGATGTTGATTCACTTTCAGAACTCAGAAACAAACAGAGATGTGAATGTAACATTTGTTTGATAGAGAAAAGGGTTATCGTTTAGATTTACACCTGCCTGCTATTGTTTTCTTTTGAAGGGATTGACACAATTTCTATTCATTACATATTCAATTGTTATTTTTAATATTTAGTAAACTAAATCAGAATGCAACCTGATAAGATTTTCATAACTTATTTGACTGTAGATAATTCTTGTGGAAGTAGTTAAATAATTCCAGTCAGTTGAGAAATAACTACCAGAATGTAGTTTTCTATTCGAGAATATCACTAAACATTTCATCCTGATCACATAGCAAGTGAAAGACTGTGAAAGGCACTGGAATTTGCAACCTATTCAGGAAAATGATAGTCAGCAAAAGATTCTAACACATAAGGGCCTAAATATTAGTATATACTTATTTATGGGCACGGGAGTTAGTGCTCCCCCACAACTGGTCCCATTGAGGCAGCCTGTTCAAAAATGTTGTGCTGTGTCCTTAACTGACTGATTACAGGCAGCAGCCAATTAGATGAAAGTTGACATTGGGCCTACCAGCCAGTGAATGTTCAAGCTAGCCCTCAGCTTTTAATGGCAGCCGATTCAGAAAACTGATTTGAACAGGTCAAATCAGTTGCTGGCTTCCAGTAAAAATTGGCAATTTGTCAATTTGCAAATTACAGCAGCAAGTGCTACATTCAGAAGCAAACTGTAGAAAGCTTAAATTTAAAACCACATAGACATGCCAATGTTACACCTGCATTTTTTTTTTGTCATGCATTTTCAGTTGTGTAAAGTTTTCCGGACCCTGGAACAAGCTTGTGATGATGTCAGAGAGCTACACATCACTGAGATTACCAGGGGACGAGAACAATTTTTAAAAATTACTTTTATCTTAAGATGTTGTTGATACATCTTTAAGACCAGTACAAAGCCAAAAGCCACACAGTATTACAATAGTTTTGGAGGAAATACCTTTCAAATGAAGCCGTCAGCAAATTTTTAATTTCAAAAATGCCTACTTTGTTCATTCATGGGATGTGGTTGTCACTGGCTGGCCAGCATTCATTCTTTCCCATCCCTAACTGCCTTTACAAAGGCAGTGGTGAGCTGCCTTCTTGCAATCCATATGCTGCAGATAGACCCATAACGCTCTGAAGGAGGGAATTCCAGGAGTTTGACCCAGTGACAGTGAAGGGACGGCAATATGTTTCCAAGTTAGGATGGTGAGTGGCTTGGAGGGGAACTTGCAGGTGATGGTGTTCCCCTGTATCTGCTGCCCTTGTCCTTCTAGATGGTAGTCATGGGTTTGGAAGGTGCTACCTAAGGATATTTTGCAAATTTCTACACCGTATCTTGTAGATTGTACATGCTTTTGCTGCTTAGCATCAGTGGTGGAGGGAGTGGGTGCTTGTGGATGTGGTGCCAAGCAAGCGGGCTGCTTTGTCCTGGATGATGTCAAGCTTTGCCAGTGTAATTGGACCTGTGCCAATCCAAGCAATCGGTGAGTATTCCATCATATTCCTGACTTGTGTCTTGTAGATGGTGAACAGGCTTTGTGGAGTCTGATGTGTTACTCGCTACAGTATTCATAGCCGTGGACCTATTTATAAGGTGAGTCCAGTTGAATTTCTGGTCAAAGGCAGCACCTCAGTATGTTGATAGTGGGGGATTAAGTGATGATAATACTGTTGAATGTCAAGGAATGATAGTTTTCGCTTATTTCTCCTATTGCAGATTGTGTTTCTGTGGCATGAATATTACTTGCCACTTGTTAGCCCAAGTCTGGATATTGTTCAGATCTTGTTGCATTCAGTATCTGAGGAGTTGTGAGTGGTGGTGAGCGCTGTGCAAACATTGGCGAACATCCCCACTTCTGACCTTATGATGGTGGGAAGGTCATTGATGAAGCAGCTGAAGATGGTTAGGCCTAGGACACTACCCTGAGGACCTCCTGCAAAGATATCTTGGAGTTGTGATGACTGATCTTCGACAATCACAACCAGCTTCCTTTTTTGCCAGATATGACTCCAAAAAAAAGAGACTTTGCCCCCTGATACCGATTGATTCCAGTTTTGTTAGGGCTCCTTGATGCCACAATAGTCAAATGTAGACTTGTGTCAAGAGCTGTCACTCTCACCTCACCTTTGGAATTCAGCTCTTTTGTCCATGTTTGAACCAAGGCTGTAATGAGGTCAGGAGCTGAGTGGCCCTGGCAGAACCCAAACTGGGTTTCAGAGAGTGTGTTGTTGCTAAGCAGGAGCGGTTCAATAGCACTGTTGATGGCACTTTTCATCACTTCACTGATGATCAAGATTAGACTGATGGGGCAGTATTTGACTGGGTTGAATTTGTTGAGCTTTGTGTGTTCATGACATTTCTGGGCAATTTTCCAAATTGTTGGGTTGATGCCAGTGTTGTAACTGTACTGGAACAGTCTGGATAAGTGTGCAGCAAGTTCTAGAGCACAAGTCTTCAGTACTATTGCCAGAATGTTGTCACAGCACATTGCTATTGCAGTATCCAATCCCTCCAATCATTTATTGACATCATGTGTAGTGAATCAGATTGGTGGAAGACTAGAATCAGTGATGCTGCGGACCAGAAAAGAAGCCCGAGATGGATATCTACTCAGCACTTCTGGTGAAAGATTGTGCAAATGCTTCAGCCTTATCTTTTGCACTGTTATGCCAGGCTCTCTCATCTTGGGAATGGGCATATTTGTGGAGCCTCCTCCTCCAGTGTGTTGTTTAATTGTCTACCACCATTCATACCTGAATATGGCAGGACTGTAGAGCTTAGATCTGATCCATTCATTGTGGAATTGCTTAGCACTTACTACTTATACTATTTGACACTTAAGTAGTCCTGTTTGGTAGCCTCACCAGGTTAATATCACATTTTTAGTTATGCTTAGTGCTGCTCCTGGCATGCCTTCCTGCACTCTCCATTGAACCAGGGGTGATTCCCTGGTGTGATTGTAATGGTTGAGTGGGGGATATGCCAGGCCATGAGGTTGCAGATTGTGCTGGAGTACAGTTCCTCTGCTGTTGATGACCCACAGCACATCATTGATGCTCAGTCTTCAACTGGTAGATCGGTTCAGAGTCTGTCCCATTTAACACAGTGATAGTGCAATATCACAAGATGGTGGGTATTCTCAATGTGAAGATGGACTTCATCTTCGTAAGGACTGTGCAGTGACCACTGTTACGGATACTGTCATTGACAGATGCACCAGCAGCTGGCAGATTGCTAAGGATGAGATCAAGTGTGTTTACCCCTCTTGTTGGTTCCCTCACCACCTGCTACAGACCCAGCAGCTATGTCCTTTAGGATCTGACCAGTAATAATAGAGGAATGTAATGTAATGAATATAATGTAATAGAAGAAAAAGCAGTGAGACCAGTAAAAGCTCACAAATAGCTAAGGCGAAAAATTCAAATTCAGTATACAAGAGGCTGATTACTGCAGATAAGACAAAGGAGCCCATTTAGTCTGGTCTGCCATTCAACAAGATCGTGGCTGATCTAATAATCCTCAACTCCACGTTTCTGTCTTTCCCCCATATCCCTCAATTCCCTTGCTGACTAAAAATCCGTCCATCTCAGGCTTGAATGTACTTAATGACCTAACCTCGACAGCCCACACCAGTGAAGAATTCTATAGATTCACTTTGCTTTAAGAGAAGAAATTCCTTTTCACCTCTGTCTTAAACATATGATGCCTTATTCTGAGATTATGCCTTACAGTTCTTAGGAAACAACTTTTCTGCATCTACTCTGTCAAGTCCACCAAGAATCCTGTATACTTCAATAAGGTTGCCACTCATTCTTCTATATTCCAACGAATACAGGCCCGATCCACTCCCTCTCCATATAAACAGTCACTCCATATGAGGTATCAGCCTAGTGAACATGCTGTCAACTGCTTCCAATGCCAATATATCTTTGCTCAGCTAAAACTGTTCACAGTGTTCTAACTGTGGTCTGACTAATGACTTGTACGGTTCTAGCCAATCCTCCTTACTTTCATACTCCATTCCCTTTGGCCATTCCATTTTCCTTCCATATTACCTGCTGAACTTGGAGGTTAATTTTTTGAGATTCAAAGACAGGATTCCCATTTCCCTCTGTTCTGTAGGTTTATGCAGTCTTTCTCCATTTAAACAATATTCAGCTCCTCTATTCTTCCTGTCAAAGTATAGAATCTCACATTTTCACACATTATATTTCATCTAACAACTTTTTGCCTACTTGCTAAACCTGCCTATATATTTTGCAGACTTCTTACACCCAAAGCTTACTTGATCTTGCGAGGATTTAAGGGACACAGAAAATTGTGATTTCACCTGAAAACACAAAAAAAAGGCTAACCTAAGGAAGACAAAAAGTCTAAGGAGCACAAGATTTCTAAAAGAGATGTAACACATTTCCTAATCACCTATAATTGACAAAAAGAGTTAATATTAGCAAATTAAGCTGGTTCTTTAGTTTCAGGCTTAAAGAAAGTAGACTGAAAAAGGAATAAAAATTGTTATGCATTTCAAAGTATCAGAATCCTAACAGTGATGTTAATGAAATAAGAATTGTTTATTTTATATATCTTTTATCTTTATTATTTGTTGCAAAGTTGTGTAGAGCACTTGTGAATTGGAAGGCAGGACGTTAGAATTTGTTTCTAAAAATGACGAGGGGTAAGAGTGCATAGTCTTTTTAAGAGGCGATGTGCTTTTCTAAGCTTGGAGATTTAAACAAAAATGTCTGCAAGCAGCTGCGGATGCATATGCAGTTCTGAAATTGAACCATATGTATCAATTGGCTGTGTGGTTGATGACCTAGACTTAAGGCAACCATCTTGAGTATCAGCCAATTAATTTAAACCAGGCATTTATAGACTGAAAACCAACTGAATTTAAATCCGATGGTGTTGACAACTGAGGACCAATCCTATTATAAGAAAATTGACAGTTCATCAGGGTATATAAGAAGAGGGTTTTTGAAAATGAGGGGGACGGCGAACTGTCATTGGAAGACTAAAACCCTCACTCTCACAGAAATGTTTAAGCTCTCTGATTAAGCACCACATAAAAGGTACCATGGCACTCTTAGCTAATATTCCGGATGCCAAAATTCAAAGGAGAAAGGCGTTCCTGGTGGAGGATCAGCAGAGCGGGCACGGAGCATTCCAGAAGAAACATTCCTGGCTGTAATTTTGAGGGATTAAGTTTTAATCTGTTTTATTATTATCATTTTGGTTTGTATAAATGGGACTTATATTTATTGGAGAGGCATACCTTTATAATTTTGTTTTATGCAGGAGTAGTTACTAGTTAAGGGAGAATTGTTCGATTTGTTACTAGCTCTGTAATTGTTCACTGTTGGAATTAGATAAATAAATTGATAGTTATTACTTATAAAGTGAGTTTCAGGGATTTCTTTCATTTAACCACTCCTTTACAACAGATTAGATGTGAGAGGAAGATTACATACCTTTTCACATTTTTTTACTAGATTACGAGCCAAAGCGAGCTTCTCTGTGTGTTTTGGTTTCTAATTATAAGAGGAGCTTGAACTCCTCACCGTAACTTTATTTCACTAGTTTGAATGACAAATTCAATGTTTTATTTGGCAAATAAGTAGCTTTATTGGTTTTGTTAGTTAAAAGATGAAGATTCAAAGAAAAAAGGCACAAATCTGATCAGCAGGTTCAAATTTGGTGCAAAAATACCTCAAACACACAAAACCCAGTGTTTATGATGTCGGAATAGGCTTCTTCAATTCAGCCAGAAAAAAAAAAATCTTATTGAATGAGGCCATTTGAGAAAGTTTCTATCCACAGACCTTTAGGAAATTCTTCAGCTATCTTGGAAAATGTAATCTTCATTTGTCTCTATACAGAGTCAAATTGGTAAAGGAAGATTACCTTGCAAACAGCATTTAAAACAGCAGAAGCATAAATAGTTTTCAGTTTCAGTATTACAGAGATTCAACAACAACTTTAATCAAGAAAGAGTATCATAAGATAAAAACAAGTGTATTTCAAGGAGATCAATACTTAATTTTTTTTACATTTGGCAAATAAGGAAGAGAATCAATAACTTCAAATATCTGTCAACAACCAACCGATTTAACAAAACTTGCCCGCACCAATCTTCCCACCACAAAACATTTTTTTTAAGATCAATGAATTGGCAGACATGGAAAACACAATTCGTATGATTTCAAACAACTTCACATTGAACACTAAATCAAATGCAGAATAGCTTAGCATGCATTTCTACTGCATGGGAATAAAATCAGATCATGTGTTACACAGACAACAGAAGAATGAGAACCAAAGAGTGTCAGACAATCTGATAACAGCTTTTGATCAATATTTCACTTCAAGAACAAATAAGACACTGGTGCGATCACACTTTAGTAGCAGATATCAACATTCAGGAGGATCTGTAGTTAGTCTTATTAGTGATCTGCATGTGCTATCTGAACCATACAACAATGGAAAAACTTACAAGAGCTCCTTTACAAAAGACTTGCCGTTGGTCTTTAGATTGAAGATGTACAGTGACTAATCCAGCAAAACAAGATCAAATTCTAAAATGAATAGTCCAAATGACAGTGCACACACAATGTAGAAAACTGTCCCATAAGCAACATATAGGAAACATGTAATTTAATAAAGAAGGGTGTACTGACTCCTTAAAAGCACAATAAACCAGAGAAGACAGACCTCTCATCTGAAAAAAATTATACTACATGCAATAACGTCAAGACAAAATCCTTCACAATCTAATGTCACAGAATCCTGTTGTAGGAATGGTTCCAAAATCCTGCATCAGTGAAGACAAAGCTGTCCAACCTTCTGCCAAAGTATTCACTAAAGTAAAAGATGTGCTGTAGTCTGAGGAACACTCTAACCAACAAATCAAATCATTCTCATATACTTTCATGCCTTGAACTTCCATGAACCTGAAAAACAGTCAATACTGCAAGGGAATAAGTTTGTCTTGAAGATAAACTACTGAGGAATAACCTATATTACTCTTCCCCAGCAGAAATTAAACAGACACCTGATATAGATTTGACAGACATCATCTAAGTAAATGGCTTTCCAACCAAATTAAAGCTAGATATTGGAGCTACTGTCATGGTTATCTAAGATGATAATACAGTGGGTTAGTGGAGATAAGCATTTTACCACCTGATTTGTAGCTGTATGCAGCCACAGATATCATGTCTATGGTTAAAGGAAAGTTGCCTGTCGTACTGACATATACGTCTCACAAGGGGAAAGTACACTTCATCAGTAACCAGCAATCTTCCCTAACACAAAAGCAGAAATCGAAGTCAATAATAGCAATCTTCCCTGATGAATAAGGTGGCATGGTTTGCCTTTAACCTCTTTAGCAAAGTACAGTAACTCTCTCACACTCACACACTGCAAAAAGCATGTTCCAGTGCCAATGTCCCAAATTATTTACCAGACTAGGAAAGCTGGAAACTCTTTATAAAATCATTTAAAATGCTGACACTGAACAGTATAGCTCTTTACCCCTGAGAACTACTCTCTGAAGAAAAAGTAAAGAAGGAATTAGATGAGATGGTCAATGCAGGTATTATCTCCCCAGTGACTAAACCTACAGAGATGGTGCTCAGGAATATTTACACCTTCCAAGTTTAGTGGCTCCATATGAATTTTGTGTTTGTTGCACAACTTGAAAAGCAGATGGAAAATTTCATGCCAGAAAAATTCATCCTATGTTCATAGTCAATGACCATTTGGCTAAAACCTCCACCAGTAGAATACTAATGAAGCTGCATGTCGATAGACAGTTTTGATAGTCCTTCTGGATGAGCTATTTCCTCACCACCTTTATTATCCATTTAAGATGTACTGTTTCAACAGACTACACTTTATATTTCTGCCCCAGAGATTCTTCTACACCCTAAGTCCTCTCAGCTACAGGACTAGATGGTCTTAGACATCATACGGATGATATGTTGATACATGCTAAAACTAACCAGCTACATGATAGGAGACTACATAATATCCTGTTTACAAAGAGTAGGTGAAATAACTGCATGGAGGCCAGATCCCATCACCATGACAGCCTTTATTTACTACTGCACGGTACATTGGCTGTGGCCAGCCAGCTCAGAGTCAGTCCTCAACTAAGGAGATTCTAATCTCCTGGATATATTAGTCAGATAAGGCTTTTCTGATTGGCCCAGGTTAACAACCCAAATCAAGAACCTCTTGGTTAACATGGCCGACCTGGTCCCAATCACTATAACCCCTCCCCTCCCTGTCAGGTCTGGTGATGCAGGTCTGGTCTTTCATTTGTAGCTTCTTTGATGATGTTTTTGCCCCGGGTCCAGTTCCTCCGACTCAGACTCAGACATAGGCGGTGTGTACCATACCGTGGCCCATCTCTTGCACCAACAACGTCTCAGAAGAGTCACCTCCTCTTCTTCCAGTGGTAACATTATCGAAGCTGCATCCATTTCAGACTCTGAGGTTTCCTCGAAACTGGATGGCGGGGGAGCACTTGCTGTTTCGGCTGGTCCTTCAGGCTGCGCCAGTTATGTTTAGCTCCTGCCCCATTTGCAAGGTAATGGCTTTCAGGTGAACCACGTGTTTGTTCAGGGATGTATCACCTACCCAAACTTTGTAAGTCATGGGACCTGATCTTGCATCAACCTCACCTTGTACCCATACAGGGCCATTTCCATGGCTCAGCCACCAAACTTCATCTCCTGGATTAAACCGTCTCTCTCACTGAGAGGAGGCATTTAGGTGGCAATGGCATTCCTGCTGCCGGTTCACCTTTCCCCGCAGGTCTAGAAACATCAGGTTTAACCTGGTGTGCAGTCTTCTCCCCATGAGCAACTCCACTGGAGCTAGCCCTGTTGTTGCGTGTGAGGTAGTCCTATAATCGAACAGGAACCAGGACAGTTTGGTCTCAATTGATGCTTAAGGCTGTTTCTTTAAGCCTGCCTTCAATAGTTGGACGACTCTTTCCGCTAGACCATTGAATGACGGGTGGTATGGAACTGTCTTTATGTGCTGAATGCCACTGGATTTCAGAAAATATTCAAATTCCCAGCTGGTAAATGATGTCCCACTGTCCGTGACCAATACCTGCATGTGTTGCGAACATTGCTCGCAGCTTCTCAATCATCATCTAGAGATTGCCAAAGAAATCTTATGCATGTCCAACCACTTTGAATGAGCGTCCACAATGACCAGGAACATTGAGTCCATGACGGGACTGGCACAGTCGACATGCAACTGTGTCCAGGGTTTACCCAGCCATTCTACCGTTCCCAGCCATTTTCCAATCGAAAAACTTTGAGCCAATCAAGTTGAATCTTTCTCAACCAATTCCAACCCAACAGTCTTGGGTCATGAATGGTAACTGCACCAACTGCTTCTCTTCGGAGACTGGAACTGAAGTCGTATCCCTAATCCGCAACGGCTCCCCAGTGTATGCTCTCAGTCTGGCTGAGGTCTTACGCAAGCTTAAAGGTTAAAATCCAGAGTGAATCTTGTTGAAGACAGATTCTGCAACCACAGATACAGCTGGACCAGTATCAACCTCCGTAGGAACTGGGTGACCATTTAACCGAACCTTAATTTTAATTGGCTCTGATTTGGGTGTCACTAAGCCATTTAATTGTTCCAGCCCACAGGTAGGGGAACTTTTCAGGGTGTGCACTCTCCTGGGTACTGGCTTCTAAGTTTTCCTACTGACGTCAAGTATCCTTGTAAGACTTCTTTGCTGTGTCAAGTCCACATACTGGCAGCAACTACAATGGCTCTTTGGCCCAGATCCTGAAGAACAGATTAGCCACTGAAATACCTGCACAGAGGCTAGTATCCTGTCACCAAGTCACCCTACATTCACCAGGGCACTGTACACTGGCTGTGGCCAGCTGGCTTAGAGTCAGTGCTCAGCTGAGGAGGTTCTAATCTCCAGGTAATACTCTTATAAAACTGTACAAAAGAGCAGAACAAACCAAGGTAACAGTCAACAAAGCAAACAACAATTTACAGGGAAAAGGTGAACTGAATCCCAAATCCCACCATCCATTCAGTTAACAGATCAGTCAACAATTCACAGGGAAATGGGGATGGTAACCAAATCCCAAACCACACCGCGGCTCACTCTGAGAGAAAACCTTCGACAAAAGTACGTATGAAATAAATCCATACAAACTAACAATAAAAAAGGAATACGTACAACACCGACAACCCCTGGCAAACCAGCTATCAGCCCGCCCTTACTCGCTTTCCGATCACCTCTAGGACAGCACGCCCCTATGCCTTCTCAGGGCAATAGTTTTCGGGGTGACCTGTGATCATTCCGGCTCTCAGGGTGATCTACCACTCTTCCGACTCTCAGGGCGACAGCTGTCGGGTCGACCTACGCACCATCCCACGTTCGGAACAACCTACTCACCTTCTGGCTCTTGGTAAGGCCTGCTAGACCCAGGGGTACACAAAACACAGTACTTCCAAACAATCCAAACATAAAGGGCTAAGTCCATGCCCGTAGGCCCAGTCCAAGCTCGACGGCTGAGTCCACGCAGAAAGGCAGCAAGCACACACCTTGCAGCATACATACAGATACTCAGTCCATCTTTGAGGCCTGGTCCGCTTGCAGAAACACAGCAGGCTCGCGGAGGCCAGGCCAACACATGAAGATACAGCCTACACACAGGGGGCCTGGCAATCACAGACGCCTGGTCCACCCACAGGGGCCCAGCACATTCAGGGAAACACAGTCCACTCGCAATGGTGCAGCTGACTCTTGGAGGCTCAATCCAGACACAAAAAAAAATGAAAACACATGCAAAAGTAAAGTGCAAATACTTAAAAATGTGGTGCAAGGAGCAAGCCTTGCACCCAAGTCATCTTTGCTTCGGTTTCAAAAGCGACAATACACTGCCTGTGACCAGCCAGTTGTTCCCTACTGAGAACTAAAATCTAGCAGTAACACTGGCTGTGAACCAGCCAACCTGGGAACCAGTGCTCAAAGAGTGAAAAGGAATCCACAATACACTGGCTGTGGCCAGCCAGCTTGAAGCCATTCCTCATCTGAGATTCTAATCTCCTGGTTATATTTTTTTTCCTTTTTTAAAAATCCCTACAATACTGCCACTCAGCAGTACAGCTTGTTTATCTCCTGGTTATATTGGTCAGCTAAGGCTTGAATAGCCCATTTTAACAACTCAAATCAAGAACCTCATAGTTAATGAGGTCAACTTGGTCCCCATCACTACAGTGGGCCTCATGCTTACGCTGAGCAACAAATATGAATGTGCTAAGGATTCTGGATGTTTCTGAGGTCACAGTCAAACATGGATGGACTACGAGCTAACTCCAAGGAAACCAAGACAGTCAAAGAATTCCTGACTTGAAAAGTAGTTCGTGATCTGCAAAGATTTCTGGGTGTGGTGAATCAATTGCTCAGCTTTTACCACATCTCGCCTTGTTACCATATCCTTGAGAAAATTCTCAAGAGAGTCACAAGCACAGCGATGGGATGGATAGCAACATTTGGTCTTTCCAAAGATTAAGAACATGCTGATCTCCACCCATGGCTTAACCTATTACAATCCATCAGATGCCATGATTATTACTGCAGATGCCTCAGCCACAGGAATTGGGGTGGTTATGTTTTCAGAAAGGAAATCAAAAGCCCACATATACTTTCAATGGTGTTATCAGATAGGGAAGTCTGGTATGCCATCATTAAACAAAAAAGCAACTTGGCAGTTACACATAATTTTCTGATTATTTTCTGGACCTCAAAGCCATGATTGAGTCTGACCATAAATCTTTAGTCTCTTTGTTGGATGTGAAACAAAAATGTCAGGTAAAATGTCTCCTCGTGCAAGCTTGGTGCTGAAAAAGAACACATCAAAGCCATCCTGCTGGTTAGATTATTTCTCATTGCAAATCATGCAAATTCATGAACGGACATCAGGCCATCCCTTTTGGAATTGAATATTGTACTGTCTACCTCGAATAAACGAAAGAATAATATATCCCAAAACTTTGAACAATAGGGGAAGCTAACTGCTTCATGCTCCAACTCTGCACTAACAATATGAGTGGTGTTCACCGCCAACAGGAAATTATCATCAAGCCAAAAAGGCAGTTGCATATTTAAAAAAAAAGTAATAGGGTATACAAATTTCATGCCAGCATGATGTCAGTTGTCAGTTGTACATTCCAAGGACTGGTGGCTACATCAAACAATATATCCCTTCAGCTGTTACAATAAACTCAGTTAATACCATACCCAATAAGCTCAGACTTATAAAACTCACAGTTCGCTGTCCAATGAGACAATATTTGCTTAATTTTTTTGGGGGGGTGGTGGTACCACCTCCCAAACTCCACTCAAGTTATGTCTGATAACGTCCTTACTGCTCACCACCAACTGATGCCCTTAGGTGAGTAGTTAATGGCAAATTAAGGCCTCATTCCACTACCATCAGTATTCAGACTGTGGCAATGAAGTTACTTATGGGGCACTACAAGCAAATCCTCTTACAGTTATTTGCAAATTCCCAGGTTGAAGGGCACCTTTCATTCAAAGGTATGCCATGCTTGATGAACAGATCTGGCATTGGAAAGTGGGAGTGGGGGTTGGGATGAATGGGCTCCCCCTCCCTACAAAGCAACCTCCATCATTCACCTGGCCTGGGTCCCTTGGCAAATTCCGGTCTCTCACGCTGTTTCCATTGAATACAACTGCCAGACTCTTATTAACTGGCATAACTTAGTGGTCAGTATGGTTGATCACAAGATCCTGCAAATCCTGCTGCTAGCCCCACAAGTACATGGATAGCAAACAAGACTCACATGCATGTACTCACATAAAAGGACAGCTTAAGCCATTTGCCAGCTCTCTCCAAACGTTCAACAAGATTCCCATTGCCTTCATAAAATTCCAACATAGTCTCAATATTCTGTGCTATGCTCTGACCTTTGCCTCTCCCACAACACCACCACCATCAGCTCCTTAGAAGAAATGTGAAAAGCTCTATGAGTAGGCGAGTGGTTTGAGTAATGGAAATGTTTCCCAAAAAGCTTTTCTCTACTGAATTCGACAAAGGGCAGCTTTCAAAAGAAAATACTTTCCTGAACTAAAAAAGTCCACATTTATGGCTATTAGCAGCAGTGCTTGCCCTGCAATTTTTTTAAAGGATTCTGCTCTTTTTATTGAATACAGAATAGGTTTCTCAATTAAAACCTTCCTTAGTTTAAATTTTTGAACTCTGTAGCTATTTGTCATCTCTTGCGGAATAAATTTTGGACAATAGCGCTGTTGTATAAAAATTAAACAGAAAGCAAAACTTCAGATCAAGATGTGTGGTGCAGAAATGTGCATAAAAATGGGAAGAAAAAGGAAAAGGAAAATTGTACCACCTTTTAGCGGATGAAGAGGCAGGCAAGATTTTTGTTTAACAGCTCATCTAATGGGTAGCAACACCAATGAATCAGCATTCAACTTAGCATTGCATCAGTTTGTCATGCCAGACTTTGAATTAAAGTCATGGTAGAGTACATAAACTCACAATGATATTGGAGCTGAACTTATTATTTTAGGTGAGTTACATTTAGTTGAAATGAAAACAAGGAAGATGGACAATAAACAGTATCATTGGGAATAAGCTTGGCTGGATTATTTCTAAGTAAGTAAGTATTTACAGAGAAAAATGTTGTGAATAAAGATGTATAATTTTTCTCATTTGTGCTAGCAGCTGGAATAGAATGGATGAGAAGACATATCAGAGGCATTGTTTCTTAAATTAATCTTATGTTCACAAAGGTGAAAAGGTAGGCCATACAATGTTTTGAAGAACCAACATATTGCTGTAATGGAGCATGCAGACAGAAAATAGTGAGAACAGAGTAATGACACACAGTAAAAGAACATTTGGAGAGAAAAAACATATCAACTTATGCCATGCTGAATCACTTAGTAGCATTAGGGGACATTTGGGAGACGTAACGTGCTGGGCTAAAAATTTTTTTTTTTGTATTGGTTCTTTCTTCATCTACTATAAAATTATTCCCAAGTTTGCAGCGTGTTGACATTCCTCATTTTTTAAACCAAACGCCCAGTAATGAAAGTATTGTAATATAACATGTATCTCAAAACTGCATGAAATTTGATTATTTCTCATCATCTCATCTTCTAGGGACTCAATAGCAAACATTAACGCTCTTATGATAAAAGTTCATTTGAACCCCCAGATGTAATAACAGCTAATATTTTATTCTCCAAGATGCAATCGAATCAATCACACTGTTACATACATTTAAATCATGTCACCTGAACACACAGCCATGCATCCATCAACACTGAAGTAATAAATGTAAAAAAAAGCTAATCTACAAAGAGTAAACACGGACTGAGTTTTACCCAAAACTGGCTAGTTGACTAATCCATCACAACCCCCTTTTCTGTGCTCCAGTTGTGCCGAGTACAGCGTGATAGGATTACACGGCACACTCTGTCTGGACTGATCCAAGCATTGGAGCCTAATCTCAGGAGGTCCATCATCAGTTCCACAGTAGTCTTTGCCAAAGAGTGAATGGCATTGTATCTATATTTGGCCTCAGCCAGGGAATTGCATTGTAGGATCATCAGCCTGTGCAGACCATGTCTTTTCTTCATTTATTCAATAATTTAGACTATGGACTGAAATGCGAAAACAACTGTTTTAAAAACTAAGGATTGCTATATGTTTTGTATATAAGTAACCTGACACTCATGACAAACAGTTTACACAGCCACCTTGTTTGAGCAGTGGTTATAGTAAGTGTAGATGGATTGGGGCTAAGGGGTTGTCTACACGTGGAGCTTTGGTTAGAGAAAAAGCTGTTCAAATAGCAACCATGTAACTATTGTTCTTTGTCATTCAAACCCATCTGGTTCACTAGTGTCCGCGAGGGAAGGAAATCGGCCATTCTTATGTGGTCTGGTTTACATATGACTACAGACCCACAGCAATGTGGTTGACTCTTAGCTGCCCTCAAGGCAATTAAGAGACAGACAATAAATGCTGACCTAGCAGTGACGCCCAGATCCCATGAATCAATTAAAGAAAAATCAAGTATTGCTTCTATTTGTTGCAGAACCTATCTGGGAGCATGATATTTTAGATCAAGTAAGATGTTATAAAATAGGATGAATAAGAAATATTGCTGTTAAGGCTTCTCTAGTGGGTAGTGATTGGTAGAATTTCAAATCAATTTGAGAAAGAACAACTCAGTCTCAAACCAGTATCTTCTATTTAAATGAGGGTAATTAGAGAGGTGTGAAGAATGAATTGTCTAAACCTGACTGGGAAAAAAATCTAACATAAAGTTTAGTAGATGACCAGTGGCAGACATTTATGCATAAATTTCATAATGCATAGTAAATATGTGTTCCAGTCAAAAAGAAGGATCCAGTGAGATGGATGGTTAATAAAAGAGGGCAAATAACAGAAAATAATGTACACAAAGTGACAAAAACTAATGGTAAATTAGAGAATTGGGATTTTTTTTTTCTGGAACCCAACAGATGAAACACTAATGAAATGCCAGTAAAAAGTGAGAATATTGATTATGAAAGTAAATTGGCACAATGTAGAAAAACAGTTTCTACAGTTTTAATAAAAGAGAGAAGCTGAAGTGTTTGTGGTCTCATTGAGGAATGTGACTCGGCAATTGATCATGGAAAAGTATTAATGGCAGATAATTGAAACTGACATTTTGCATCCGTCTTCACAGTGGAGAACATTATTAATATATCAAAGATAACAGATAAAACAACGTGTCAATGGGAGGGAGGGTCTTGTAACAGTTCCTATCACAACGGAAGAAGTATTTGACAAAGTAATCAGACTGAATACGGCCAAGTTGCTGGGAACTGATGGCTTATGTGAAAAGGTTTTTAAAGCTGCAGAGATATTGGAGTCAATGACCAAAATATTCCAGAGCTCAATGGATGCTAGAAGCATTTCAGCAGACTGGAAAGCCATTGATGTGACACTCATTGTTCAACAAGGGACGTAAAAAGAAACCAGGAGACTACAGGCCAGTTAGCCTAACATCAATCATTGGGAAAATGCTAGAGTCCTTTATTTGAGAAGAAATAGAAGGACAAGTAGAAAAGCTTAATGCAATCAAAAAGGTCATCATGGTTTTTTGAAAAGGACATCATACTTGGCAAATTTGCTGGAGTTCACCAGTCATAAAACAAGCACAGTTGATAAAACAGAATTGGTAAATGTGGTGTATTTTGATTTCCAAAAGCATTAAGTTGACGCATAAAAATATTATTGCACAACACAGAATCTCATGGTATTTACGATAATATATTAACGTGAATTCAATTTTAGTTAACAAACAGAAGACAGAGAGTCAGGATGACAGGGTCTTTTTCAGATTCGAAGATGTAACAAGGATCAGTCGTAGGTCCTCAGTTATTTACCACAATGTCGTCAAATTGGCTGATGGTACAAAAAAATCATGGGAGGGCATCTGGATCACAGAATGTATTCAGGGAGGAGGTAGATAGATTTTTGAAATATTGAGTAGTTGAAAGCAATGTGGAGCTAGCATGCAAGAGGAATTGAGGTCTGACACAAATCAGACATGATCTTATAGAATGGCAAGGCTAGCTTTAGGTAGTGACAATCTGATACTTCTTCATATTTCTTATGATCTTTTGAATGGTCTGGTCAACATTGCTTATGGCCAAGATTTGTATTCAACATGATTGGTCACTGCATATGTTTTATATGCACAATTCTGTGATTGCCAGCATCTGTGGAAGTGCCTGATTAATGCAATTGCCCCTTGAAGTGCATCATATCACACAATGGAAGGCTGTTCCCTCAAACAAAAAAAAATTGGTTTGGCTCACTCCAGGTATGGTGGTGGGCATTTTCTTTTGCATTTCTACTATGCATTTGTGATTCAGTTCAGCACAGAAGGCAACAAAGGTAGCACTTCACTGAGATAACAATGTGTGGGACTGGATGAACACAGCAGGCCAAGCAGCATCATAGGAGCAGGAAAGCTTGACGTTTCGGGCTCTCTAGCACTTCACTGAGTTCAAATCACAGGCTCAGCCTATCAATCGAGCTATCACTCAAATCATCATGTTCCGTTCTGCCTTGTACTCCCTGTTTACCCCATCAGGTTTCAATTTTCATACATTCCCATCAAACGCTCTTATTTAGATCTTCATCTCCTCATTTACCCACAAGCCCCAGATATACATTTTAGTTATGCCAAACATTGTTATGCACTGTCGTGTCATTGAAGTCAAAGCGTTGGTGACTCCTACAGTAATCTGTGCCCTATAATTTTCTATCGTCTCCCACTCTTGTATGTTGTCTTACCCCCATTACAATTATTGTCCCTTTACATCCCGACATGTTGCTTCTGATCCTCACAACTGGCATCCCTAACTTCTCCACCACAGCAATGGACTTTAATAGCCTCCACTTTGACTTTCAGTGAACAAATCCATGGACTAACCATGGCTCACCCCTACCCCCAACTCCCAAAAATGTTTTGGTACCGACTGCACTGGACCCACAGAAATGACCAGGGCCCACTTCCTGTACTGCAATGACACTGAACCCTTGACCCTGACTAACCCAAGCCACAGGCTCCCGTGTCCAATCCCCTGGACTGAGACTGCACACGGCCTTTGTCTGACTGTGGTGATATACCTGTCTGACAATAGCCCCCACTGAGTTGAATGAGGCTGTCTCATCTTAGGCACTGTGACATGGCCATTTGGTTGATGCACAGGGTTCATGTCGTGTAAGCTGCTGACATATGGGACTAGTGCGACATTAACATGGAATGCTGTTGTCCACCAATATTTCACCCTTAACTGATCCATACTGACAGCTGTGATGAGCTGCCTTTGCGTCGATGTCAAAGTCAAGGCAGAAGTCCTATGAGTTTGAAAGTTCTGAAAGAGGCAGCAATGCAGATAAAGGCAAAGGTGCTGTGAGTATGCAAGTAGGTAGAAAAATGAATGAGTGCTAAGCGAACAAGCTAAAATCTCAGAGATACGCACTGTTTCAATACATGAGTTAGGTGCTTGTCCCCGCAGGTCACACATCCTGGCAGCTGTATTGTGATGTAAGGTCACAATGTGATGATGTAATGATGTAATGTGAGCTCCAACGAGCAGTACTGAGTGCTGAACTGTACGAGAAGGGAGCCTGAGATATGCCATGACGACGGACAGAGGCTGGTGTCTGTTTGATGCCAGTCTCAACGGATGGTGAAGTGTGGCCTTGAGGTGTTGGGGAATGCTGACCAAGGTGTATACCCAGAGAAGGCTCCAGGGAGCTGCAGCAGCCAGGCACCCCTCTACCCTTCATGTCAGGAATTGTTGCAATCTAATTTCTCTGTACTGCCTAGGAAAATACCAACTAGCATATCAATGATGCAGAGGTAGGTAATAATGTGATGTTAATGCATGCAAATACATTCATCACCACTCCTTTAGCAGTATTCTCATCTCATTGTTAAAATCCTTGATGATAAAATCAGACATTTTCTCTCAATATTGTGAATACCACTTTCCTATTCTCGCTATATTTTCCCAACTGACTTGTCATTTTCCACTTCATTCAAGAGCTGGGAAAATATAGCCCTATGCAGTCTCATTGAGAGAACGTCTGTGTTATCAACCTGCATTCATTAGCAGCCAAGTTGGATATACCAAAATTAATTTCATGATACATTTCATACTATAGAGAAGATCTACAAACCTTCTGGCTGTTTTGCATTTGAAATTCAGTCCTAGATAAAACACAATGCAGAGGTCCACTGTGCTGATTTACTTCCTGAAATTATCCGGTCTTAAATCCAGAAGTGTATTCCATAAAATAATGCTAACTTCAAAAAAACCTTCTACTCTACATTGTATGAGGTGTATCCCTGATATTCATTTTCAATTTGTTCTTGGGAAATATGTGCCAGACTGTTTTTATTTTAACAAGTTGTGGAGCTGGATGAACACAGCAGGCCAGACAGCATCAGAGGAGTGGGAAAGCTGACGTTTCGGGTCTGAACCGTTCTTCAGAAATCGGGGAGGGGAAGGGGGCTCTGAAATAAATAGAGAAAGGGGGAGGCGATGATAGAAGATGGATAGAGGGGCAAATAGGTGGAGAGAAGACGGACAGGTCAAGGAGGCGGCGATGAAGCCAATAAAAGGTGAGTGTAGGTAGGGAGTAGGGATGGGGGTTGGTCAGTGAAGAGGGAGGGGCAGGTAGGTGGGAGGGAAGACAGACAGGTCAAGGAAGCGGCGATGAGGCTAGCAGGTAGGAAGTGGGGGTAGGGGTTGATCAGTGAGGTGGGAGGAGCAGATAGGTGGGAGAAAAGACAGACAGGTCAAGGAAGCGGGAACAAGATGGGCTGATCTTGGGATGAGGTCGGAGTGGGGAGATCTTGAAGCTTGTGAAGTCCACATTGAGACCATTAAGCTGCAGGGTTCCCAAGCCGAATATGAGGTGCTGTACCTCCAGCCTTCAGAAGGTATTGTTGTGGCATTGGAGGAGGCCCAGGATGGACATGTCGTCCAAGGAGTGGGAGGGGGACTTGAAGTGGTTCGCAACTGGGAGGTGCAGTTGTTTGTCGCGAACCGAGCATAGGTGCTCCACAAAGCAGTCTCCAAGCCTCCGTTTGGTTTCCCTGATGTAAAGGAGGCCTCATCGGGAACAGCGGATACAGTATACCACATTAGCAGATGTGCAGGTGAACATCTGTTTAATGTGGAAGGTTTTCTTGGGGCCGAGGATGGAGGTGAGGGGGGAGGTGTAGGGGCAGGTGTAGCACTTTGTGCGGTTGCAGGGAAAAGTGCCGGGGGTGGTGGGGTTAGTTGGGAGTGTGGAGGAGACGAGGGAATCACGGAGAGAGCGGTCCCTCTGGAAAGCAGATAAGGGTGGGGAGGGAAAAATGTCCTTGGTAGTGGGGTCAGATTGCAGATGGCGAAAGTGGCAGAGGATGATGCGTTGAATCCGGAAGTTGACGGGGTGGTACGTGAGGACACCATAGACCTCTGGTTTCAATGCATCATCCTCCGCCCCTGGCACTTTTCCCTGTAACCGCAGGAAGTGCTACACCTGCCTCAATACCTCCCCCCTCACCGCCATCCCAGGCCCCAAGAAAACCTTCCACATTAAACAGATGTTCACCTGCACATCTGCTCATGTGACATATTGTATCCGCTGTTCCTGATCTGGCCTCCTCTACATTGGGGAAACCAAACGGAGGCTTGGAGACTGCTTTGTGGAGCACCTATGCTCAGTTCGCGACAAACGACTGCACCTCCCAGTCGCAAACCACTTCAACTCCCCCTCCCACTCCTTCGACAACATGTCCATCCTGGGCCTCCTCCAATGCCACAATACCGGCTGAAGGCTGGAGGTACAGCACCTCATACTCCGCTTGGGAACCCTGCAGCCTAATGGTCTCAACGTAGACTTCACAAGCTTCAAAATCTCCCCACCCCGATCTCATCCCAAGATCAGCCTATCTCATCCCTGCCTCCTTGACCTGTCCGTCTTTTCTCCCACCTATCCGCTCCTCCCACCTCACTGACCAACCCCACCCTCACTTCATTACCTGCTAGCCTCATCCCTGCCTCCTTGACCTGTTCGTCTTCCCTCTCACCTACCTGCCCCTCACTGCCCCACCCCCATCCCTACTCCCTACCTACACTCACCTTTTATTGGCTTCATCCCCGTCTTCTTGACCTGTCCGTCTTCTCTCCACCATTCTGCTCCTCTGTCCAGCTTCTATCATCGCCTTCCCCTTTCTCTATTTATTTCAGAGCCCCTTTCCCCTCCCCCATTTCTGAAGAACAGTCCAGACCCGAAACGTCAGCTTTCCTGCTCCTCTGATGCTGCCTGGCCTGCTGTGTTCATCCAGCTCTACACCTTGTTATCTCAGACTCCAGCATCGGCAGTTCCTACTATCTCTGCTTTTATTTTAATCTTTTATTATCCCAAGAATCTAGTGGTGGACCTCCTATAGTAATTGAACAATCTAGGTGCTACTAAACATAGTTGAGCTGAGCTCCCAATTTCTAGTCCAGTGTTATGACCACCAGGAGATTATATGTTATCTCTATTATTTGGCATGAAGTCAGACTGGTAATATATCGACACTCTTTTTTCAATTATATCCTATTGAAAAATAATTTTGGCTTTGTTAGGAAACAAGACAATGAACAAATGCATTTAGGAATATATATTAGCTTAGGTGAGACAGTTAATGATTCCTAACACTATTGTTGTTTGCCTATATTTACAAGTTAAATGTATCAGCAATTCACTCAGATTCAAATGCATATGGAATGTGTGGAAGAATGTCAGACACTATAGTGTCATCATAAAAAATAAACTATTTAATATGCAAGTTAAGTGTCAAAATTAAACAAATCCAAGAGGGCTTCTGTTGACATTCTTCAAGCTGAATAATAAACTTGAATAACATAATTACTTACCTCGTTGTGA
The DNA here is from genome assembly GCA_024137785.1 of Ginglymostoma cirratum. Lineage (NCBI taxonomy): Eukaryota > Metazoa > Chordata > Chondrichthyes > Orectolobiformes > Ginglymostomatidae > Ginglymostoma > Ginglymostoma cirratum. Next base: position 11,454,985 of record JAHRHZ010000289.1, read on the forward strand.
TATTCCTTTTGATCTTGTTTGTTGTGTTCCATCTTGGATACCCAGAAGGATGAGTGAACAGATGTGAGGTTTCCCATCACACTATTTAGCATTCAACACTTTCTGTTACTGTATTTGGCAGCGATCACCCAGTAAAAGGAACATTTGTCTCAATCACATGCAAAAATATTATTCTTCCTCTAAAGATCTTGGCTATCTGATTTCATAAGAATGTATTTGAGTACATAAAAGCAGATAACTCCAACTGTTCATATGGTATTTACACGATCAGTATTTCATCATTTATTTTTCACTTCCATGTAATCATCATTGCTGGGAATAAACCATTTTAATAATTTTAAAATCACTATTGTACGCTGATAGCCAAAGGACCGCATGTGTTGTTGCTGTGTGCAGCATATTCATTTCAATGTACAGGCCCTTAAAAGTCTTTTGTACTGCAACTTAAATAGGTCAAATTGTGCTCAACGTGCATGAGAACTTCAGGCTGTAAGGGCGCACAGTTTAGAAGGTACATTTCTGATAACACAGTGTTTTGTTCCTCTTAGAATAAGGAAAACGTACTCCAGAATAGAAAAAGGTAGACTAACTGTGCATTATCCAGTGTAAGATATTATGGTAGAAGGGCCATCATTAATGTTCTGGCATGGTGTTTGCAAAAATGCAAGTTTAGATTATTAAACACGGGTTCATTTCTTTTGCTGTAAGTATGAATCATAGTAAGCAAATTATAACCATGTATAAACAGTGAATCACAAAACGATACAGCACAAATAACTACGCAGTTGATTAAGCCTGCGCTGGTTTTGAAAGCTACCTTAATTACAGCATAACTTGATTCTGCCCTAATAGCCTATTATGTCTTTCTCCTGACAATACAAACATATATACGTACGCTGAACAGCACAGCACAGAAACAGACCCTTCAGCCCATACTTACCAAATTTACTTTTAAAAGTTATTACGGAGCCTCGATATGTCAGAAATTCCATTCAGCTCACAATATAAGGCCTATCACCTTATGTTTGTTTGCTGGCTACTGTTATTTTTTGCCTTTAAAAATAGATTTTCCTTATTTACTAAATAAACCCATGCACAACCTTGAATGCCTCGATCAAAACTTGTTAATGTTTTTGGCTCTAAAGGAGAACAATTCCAGCTGCTTCAGTTATAACTGAAGTCCTTCAGACATCCTCCGTAAAACATCCTTCCTAAACCATGATCCTCAGAATACAACACAATACTCCAGTTCAGATCTAACCTGTATTTATAAATCATTATATAAATTGTAATTACTAAGGTTGAACATCAGGAAAAGACCTGCAAGTTATTTCTCCTTTTGGCTGGCAGTTGATGATTTATCTCTTTGCAGTAATGTTTAAATGCAGATTTTAGGGTCAACGAAAATTCCAAAACAACTTAAGTAACACTTCTGCTGTGCAGGCATGCTGGAAAATAAACACCATAAAATTTGCGACAATTGGTCCTGTATTCTGCTGCGCAATCTGGGCAAATTTAAGAACAGTGGAAAGTGAAATTGGAAAACAGGTGAAATGAAGGCCAAATATCAACTGGGCTTTGAATGCAGAAAAATATCAAAAAGACCAAGTTAAGGGCACCCTGAGTGCAGATAGCATCCATAACAAGGTAGGTGATCTAAACAGGGGTAAATGGTTATAAAGTAACTAATGTTGCAGAAGCCTGACTGGAAGGTGACCAAGACTAAGAACTGGATTTTCAAGGACATAGCACGTTTAGGAAGGAAAGGCAAAAGGAAAAGGACAAAAACAAAGGAGTGTGTGTTGCACTTAGAATAATCAATACACTAATAAGGGAGAATATCCAATCAGAACAGCAAAATGCAGAATCTGTACGGATGAAGATATAAAGAAAAATAGGTAGAGTCATTCATAAGCATCAAAGTAGTAGTGAAAGTGTGCAGCAATCAGGCAATTAATAAACTTTGTAAAAACTGGAAGAATTGTGGATGCTGTAAATCAGAAACAAAAACAGAAGTTACTGGAAAAGCTCAGCAGGTGTGGCAGTATCTGTGAAGAGAAACCTGAGTTAACATTTCTGGTCAGGTTACCCTTTCCAGAGTGTAGGAGTTTGAGAGGTGACCCGACAGAAGTTTATAAACTAATGAGAGGTGTGGATAAAGTTAATGACAGTTGTCTTTTCTCTAGGTTGGGAGATTTCAAGATTAAGAGGCACATTTTTAAGGTGGGAGGACAGAGATTTAAAAAAGACATAACAGGAAATCTTTTACACTGAGGGTGGCTCAAATGTGGAATGAACTTCCTGAGGAACTGATGGATGTGAGTACAATTACAAAGAAATTTGGAAAGATACATGAATAGGAAAGATTTGGAGGGATATGGGCCAGGAGCAGGCAGGTGGGACTAGTTTAGTTTGGGATGATGTTCAGCATGGACTAGATGGACCAAAGGGTCTGTTTCCACACTGTATGACTCTGTGCTGCCACAACTGCTGAGCTTTTCCAGAAACTCTTGTTTTTGTTTCTGATTTACAGCTTCCACAGTTCTTTTGGTTCTTATTTAGTATTGAACTCACTGCCACATCTCTTCTAGGAGTTTTGAGGAAGGGTCACGGGACCTGAAATGTTAACTGTGATTTCTCTTCACAGGTGCTGCCACACCTGCTGAACTTTTCCAGCAACTTCTGTTTTTGTAGCAAACTATGTAGTTTGGGTAATACAGTACTCATAGGTAACTTCAATCTGCACAAAAGCTGGCTAAACCAAATGAGCTCTAATATCGTGGAGGCTGAGTTTCCAGCCTGTGTTTGGGATAGTTTTCTAGAGCAGTACGCTGAGGAACCAACTAAAGAATGAGGTATTTTAGATCTAATATTATGTCTCAAAAGAGTGCTAATTAATAATCCTGTTGCAAAAATAACCCTAAGGGAATAAATGTACAATTGTACATTATTATTTAAGGTGGTTCAATGTGAAGCCAAGGTATTAAATTTGAACAAAGGAAATTGAGAAGGCATAATGAACAAATTGTCTGAGGAGGATGTGAGCAATGCATTAATTAAGTATGTTGTTACATAGGCAATGGGTAATCATTAAAGATTTATTCCATACTTTACTGCAACTACGCATTCCTTCAAGGCACAAAAGAAACTACAACAAAAAAAAAGGTCAGCCATGGCTAACAAAAGAAGTTAAGGATTGCATAAGATGTAAAGAAAATACCAATAAACAGTGTTTCCCTTAAGAATGGTTGTGCAACTGATCAGATGTTCTGTGTACACCGATTGGTGAAATTGGCAAATGCACTGACTTCCAGTTGCAAAAGAAGCTGCCACACATGGACCAAAAGAAGAAGAGTCTATTGCCTATAAAGCTGCCAAAATTGGTTATAAATCTGAGGATTGGAAGAAATTTAGAATACAGCAAAAGAGAACCACAAAACTGATAAAGAAACGAGAATAGATTTTAAATATAGATGAGCAAAAACCATAAAAACCAATTAAGAACGTTGATAGGTATCTACAAAGGAAATATTTGGCAAAGAAAAATGTAAGTCCAATACAGGCAGAGTCAGGAGAATTTATAATGGGCAATAGGGAAGTGGCAGAGAAGCTAAATTATTACTTTGTGTCTGTCTTCTCTGAAACAGATAAACAAACTTTCCAGAATTATAGATCCTTGGAACTAAAGATTGAAGAATTTAAAGAAATTAATGTTAGAGTAAAGGTTGTGTTAGAGAAATTGTTGGTTCTGAAGGTTGATATGTCCTCAGGGCATGATAATCCATGTCCCAGAATTTAAAAGAGATAGCTCTGGAGGTTACAGATGCTTTTATGATCTTCCAAACTTCTACAGATTTTGGAACGGTCCCTGCAGATTGTATGATCGCAAACGTATTCCAACTATTTGAGATGGAAGCAAAGAGAAAACAAGGACTGCAGACCAGCTGTGCTTATATCACTAGCAAAAAATGCTGGAATCTATTACAAAGAAGATGATAAATTAATCCTTGGATAATAATGATCTGATTGAGCATAATCAGCATGGATTAGTCAATGCAAAACTGTGTTTTATTTATCTGCTGAAGTTTTATTTTGAGGACGTTACTACTAGGATTGACGAACGTAAGTTTATAAACACAGTATACTTGAATTTTCATGAAGTCCCCCAGAAGGGGGTTGGTTATCAAAATTAAAGCACAAAGGTCGGGGATAATGTATTGGCATGGATTAAGGATTGGTTAACAGCAACAAACAAAATAGGAATAAACGGATCATTCTAATATTGGCAGGCTGTGGCTAGTAGGATGCCGCAAGGATCAGTATTTGGATCCTAGTTGTTCACAATATACATAGATAACTTGGATATTGGGATCAAATGTAGTACTTACACATTAGCAATAACACAGGACTGGGTGGGAATGTGTGCTGTGAGGATGAAAAGTGGCTTCAAGAGGATTTGGACAGACTTGATGAAAAGAAAGAAATGTAGCAGATGGAATTTAAAATAGCAAAATGCGAGGTGGTTATTCACTTTGACAGGAAGAACAGATGCGCAAAACATTTCTTCGTTGGTAACAGATTTCAAAGTATTGATGTACAAAGGGATCTGGGTAAGCCATTGATTGCTAACATGCAGGTGCAGCAGGCAATTAGGAAGGCCAATGGCAAATCAACCTTTAGCACAAGATGATTTGAGCAGAGAAATAGTAATGTTTTGCTTCAATTGCAAAGATCTTTGTTTATACTGTGCCTTCAGTACTGTATTCAGTTTTAGCCTCCTTACTTTATAGTCATAGGAAGTAATACTGCAATTAAGTTTCACCAGATTTGTTGCTGGGACAGTGGGACTGTCCTTTTAACACAGATTTGAAAAATTGGACAGGTATTCTCTAGAGTTTCAAAGAATGAGAGATGATCACATTGAATACTACAAATACTTAAACGGATAGACAGGGTAGATGCAGTTAAGATGTTCCCCTGGTAGGGGAAAACAGAAGACCAGGAGAGTTGACGTTTCAGGTCTGGACCCTTCATCAGGACTTTCCACAGAGGTCTTTCCAGGGGGAGGAGGACAACTTCAAGGTGGGCATCCTTGGAAGAGGCTTCGCAGTAGGGTTTTAAATCACTCGGAGATAGCAGGAACCGCAGATGCTGGAGTCAGAATCAATACAGTGTGGAGCTGAGGAACACAGCGGGTCAGGCAGCATCTGAGGAGCAGGAAATTCGATGTTTCACGTCTGGACCCTTCATCAGGGCTCTTGCTACCTCCAGGGGAAGTAGAACTATGGGACATATCTAAATAAGAGGTAAGACACTTAAGACTGAGATTAGGAGAAATATTGTCAAAAAGAGGCTTTGAATTCTCTACCCCAGAGGGCTATGGAAACTCAGTCATTGAACATGTCTAAGGTAGAGATTGAGAGATTTCTTAATATCAATAATGTAAAAGGATATTGAGCGAAAAGACATTGAACTGGAGGATCAGTCATGACCACAATGAATGGCAGAGCAGGCTTACTGGAATAGGCCATTCAACCACATACCCCTAGGAAACACAACCAGCAGAAGGAGCTCCCAAGCATCACTGAAGTTGAGTTGATATTTTTTGAAACTTTTGTCAAACATCCTTTTCTTTAGCCATGTAGCTGCACTTGCCTTGTATTACATTTTTGAAGTTTATTAGAACATAGTTTTAGTTTAAAACAAGTTCCTGGTTGGGTATGTAGATGCCACAGACAAGGCTGGTATTTATTGCCATCCTTCGATGTCCTTAATGTCTAATTAGACAAGTTAGAGGGAAGTTCAGAGTCAACTGAAGAGTCACATATTACACAGAGTGTATAGGAACAGCAGGTTTCCTTCCCTAAAACACATCAGTGAACCTTTTCTTTTAATGACAATAAATCCCACATATATTGGTACCAAATTATCACCTCCTGTCTTTAAAATTGCTCAACTTATTGTCTAATTTTCTCGGGTTTATTTGGCTTGTTGTCTGTATTTTGTCAATTCAAACAACTTTTACAGTAATCAGCAACTGTTTTCCTAGCATAAAAAGGACATCCCTCAATAAATTCCTCACATCCTGAAGGATGAATTCTACAACTTATCAGCAGAGGCAGGTCAAATATATTGGAGTACAGCACAGCAGCACAGTGTGTACCTAAAGAGATGTATATAGATTACTGCACAGTTATCTCAACACACACATGTAACAGTATATTCATTACTTTATTGTGTTTATGCAGGAAGGCAATCACAAAGCTTTATCATTTCCTATAATCAGAATGTAAAACTTCTTATACACTGAACTTTGCTTGTGAAAGTCAGCAACAACCATTTTGATTTCTGCGCCAGGATATTTTCAGAGCAGTCAGATAAACCAATACACAACACAGCGCTGCGAGCATCAAATAAGTTATTCACTCTTTGCCACGACAAAGGACTTATTGTTTTCCCTATGGACGACCATGATCAATAGTCAAAGACTAATCACTCTTCCAAAATGACAAGCTTCCCAAAAATGGCAATATATTGTTCTAGTATATTTGACCACATGGGCTTCTTGTGCAATGTAACCATATTTATGAATACAAATGGATTTTATTCCTTCAATGTACAACTTGTACATAACCACAGGATATATTGTGGTGAACACAAGATGGTCAGAAAGCTCCGAGCATTTATTTGGCATTCATCGGTCTATACTTTCATTATTTCAAGGCAGTTCCACCAAAGTTCTGAGATTTCTGAGTAACATGGAGTGCCATTTTGAGCCATAGTGACAACAATGTAGACTAAAATGTTCCTTTCCAAGATGGCGGCGGAATAGGTCATTTCTGCTGGAGCTTGTTTGCTCCCACCTTTTTTTTTCTCTTTTTCTTCTCTCTCTTTTTCTTCTTTATTACTTACTTGCCCTGAGTTTGGACAGCATAGGCAGCGGCGGGAGCTCAGCGTGTGGTCCTCGAACAAGACCCCAGCGTGGACTTTGAGCCTAGCACAGACCGCAGACCTCGAGAGTGCCCTGCGAGGGGGTGCGTGAGCCCCTACTTAGTTTTCCGGAGCAAGCACAGGATCTGGAATTGGCAGCTGGTCCATCAGCAGAGATGACATCATCGAGGTAGGCCCAGTGACAAAAGATGGCACCCAAGAATCGGCGACTTCATTGTTAGTTGGGTCCAGTGCTGGCAGCGACGAAATGATGACAGAAGGGCATCACAGAAACATCGATGAGGTGGGCCCAGTGGTGAGACCTGCCTCTGACATTGGTTACTCTGGCACAAATGGCAGCGAGGTGGTGGCAGAGGTGCATCAGCCCAGTGGCAAAGATGGCGCCCTAAGATCAGCGGCTTCAATGATGGTTGGGTTGGGTGTAGACGATGGCAAAGCGGTGGAAGAGGGATGGCAGCACAGCCATTGTTGACAGTGATGAGCTAGCTCAGGATTGATGGACTTTCCTCAAGTTATATTTTTCTCCTTTTCCCTTATTCTTAAATTACTCGAAACAGCACCATTTCATTTTGACAAATGAAAACTTTTCACTGTATTCTTATTGTGAAATACATGTGACAATAAAATCAAGATCAAAACAAGATGATCCAACAGGATCTTAGTAAACTGTCTGTAAACATACTAATTAGGAGCAGGAGTACCTTGAACCCTGCTCCATATTTAATAAGATTGTGGCTTGAGTGCTTATATTCTCACCAGCCTTGGTACCATTTCTGCTTTCAAGGTATTTCAATGACCCTGCCTTCACCACTCTCCAGAGAAGAGGGTTCCAAAGACTGATGGCTCTCTGAAAGAAATCATGAGCACATTGCTTCTCATCTCCATCTTAAATAGAGACCCCCTATTTTTAAGCCCCGTGTTCCCTGGTTTTATTCTCTCCAGAAAAGGAAACATCCTTTTAGCACCCACCATGTCAGGTCCTCTCAGGAACTTGTATATCTCAATAAAAGGACCTTTCATTCTTCTAAATTTCAAAGGATAAATCTTGTCCAAGCTTTCCTCTTATGGTAAACAATCACTCCACCCCACATCACGGGTGTCAGATGAGTGAATCTTTTCTGAACTGTTTCTAATACATTTATATCCTTTCTTAATGAAGGGTTATAAATTAGTATACTGTAAGCACAACTTAACAGTTCAAGTTGCATTCTCTTCCTGTACTGCCCTCCTTATAGTAGCTCACACCAGGATCACTGCACACAGCACAAACAAGGGCAAAATAGGATGGTCTACTTTGAAATCAAGCAGATATCAGAAGCAGAAACATACAAAAACCTTCCACAGAAGAAATCCCAAGACAGCAACTTGTATAAAACTCAACAATTTATTTGCAGCAGAATCTTCCAGGATAGAATCAGCCTCAATAGTCACCTACTTCCCACTGGAACACCACAGAGGGTCATCTTCAACTGATAGTCCAATCAAGAAAACCCCTCCAATGGTCCTGAAAATTTCCAGTTGCATTTAGGCAGGAAGAGCAAATGTAAGTCTCCATTAAGCACCATTCCAAACTACGCCAAGGTGGAAACTTAAAACTTTGTTGAGCAGACTTCTGAAAGTAATTGCTTCAGAGCAGACAAGTTCTATGTGATCAGTTTCTCTGTTCTAGACATTCATTCTTAGTTCTGGCAAAGACAGCTTCAAATCTAATGGTGCACCAGAATCATATACCCTGACCCAAAATTTGTACACTCCAAATTAACTCTTGCAAGAACCTGAAGAAAGCAGCTTTTTGAAAAAAGTATTACTTTTCTTGTGGATTGACTCCAGCTGTTTCATATTCATTTTGTGATGTTGGCATTTTATCAAAGTCATATCTGTGTAGCATTTTGTTTGTAAATAAATCTTGAATAGTTGCTGGTGAAGTGAACTAACAGGGTGATGCTTTCCATTATCTAATCTATGTAGTAGGCACCCAACTGATTTATCTGCAAGCAATTTACCCCAATCAAAAGTAAGTGTTAGGCTGCAACTGTACTAATTCAGTGATGCAAGATGTAAGTGGTGAAAATCTTCAATAATACATAAGCCAAGCAGCTTTCCTACAACAACTCAGGCCAATCGAATGTGAAACAAGTGTTGAAAAAAGCCTACACAAGTGCCTTTTTTATGAAGTGCTCATGGTGGGAGGATTTTCCACTAAATAGATGTATTAAAAACTTCCAACTGAGAAAACTTCATTCAGTACAAAGCTTGAGCAAGTCAAACTGTTTGTTAAATTGTTCTGTTTCTTGGGTTTTACCAATGGCTCTTACTGCTGTGCACATCTTTCGGAGCAGGAAGAGTTAGCCTAGTGGAAGTTTTGAGAGACAGAAGCATTGGAATCAGCTAGCCAAGTGGAAAACAAATTATGCCCATATGCTCTTAAACACATTGTAAATCAAAAGCAGATCAGGTGTTTTTAAATTGCCTGTTCAAAGGTGCTATGATACACAGCTGGAATAGGTGGGACTTCAACCTGGGTCTCTTAGCGCAGAATCACGAACCATATGACTGTAAGATAGAGAAGCAGAATTCGTCCATTCAGCCCATCATTTCTGCTCAGCCATTCAATCATGGCTGATATGTTTCTCAACTCCATTCTCCTGTTGTCTCCCAGTAACCCTTGGTCCCCTTACCAATCAAGAATCTATCTATCTCACTCTTAAATACACTCAATGACTTGGCCTCCACAGCTCTCTGTGGTGATGAGTTCCACAAAATAGCTGAAGAAATTTCTCTACATCTCAATTCTAAAGGGTCATCCTTTCAATCTGAGGCTGTGCCCTCGGGCCCTAGTCTCTCCTACCAGTAGAAACATCTTCTCCACATCCACTCCATTCAGATTTCTCAGTATTGTATAAGTTTCAATCAGATTCCAACCTCATCCTTCTAAACTCCATCGAGTACAGAGCAGAGTCCTCAATCACTCCTCACGTGACATGACCTTCACCCCGTGGATCATTCTTGTAAATCTCTTCTGACCTTCTCCAATGTCAACACATCTTTCCTTAGATACGGGGCCCAAAATGACTCACAATATTCCAAATGTGGTCTGACCAGAGCCTCACACAATCTCAGCAAGACATCTCTGTTCTTGTGTTCTAGCCCTCTTCAAATGAATGCTAACATTGTATTTGCCTTCCTAACAATTAAATGAACGTACACGTTGACCTTAACAGAATCCTGAACCAGGACTCCCAAGTCCCTTTTTGTTTCAGATTTCCAAAGCCTTCCCCCATTTAGCAAATAGCCTGTGCCTCTATTTTTCCTACCAAAGTACATAATGTCACACTTACCCACATTGTATCCCATCTGCCACTTCTTTGCCCACTGTCCTAGACTGTCCAAGTCCATGTGCAGCCTCCCTGCTTTCTCAACATTACCTGCCCCTCCATCTATCTTTGCTTTATCTGCATACTTAGCAACAATGCCGTCAATTCCTTCATCCATATCGTTAATGTATAACGTGTTCAGTTGCGGTTCCAACAGTGACCCCTTGGACCTCCTCTCGTCACTGGCTGCAAAAAAGACTCCTTTATCCTTACTCTCTGCCTTTTGCCAGTCAGCCAATCCTCTATACATGCCAGAACCTTGCCCATAACACCATGGGCTCTTTCTTATTTGGCAGCCTTCTGTGCACCACCTTGTTAGAGGCCTACCAGAAATGCAATTAGATCAGGTCCACTGGATCTCCTTTATCTAACCTGTTCATTAACTCCTCAAAGAGTTCTAACAGATTTGTCAGGCACGACCAGCCCTTGATGAAGCTGTGCCGACTCAGCCTTATTTTATCATGCACTTTCAAGTACTCAGTAATCTCATCCATAATAATGAACTTCAAAATTTTACCAATGACTGAGGTCAGGCTAAGCAGCCTACAGTTTCCCACTGTCTGCCTCTCTCCCTTTTTAAGCAGTGAAATTGCATCAGCCATGTTCTACTCTTCTGAGGCTCTGCCTGGCTCCAATGGTTCCTAAAAGATCACCACCGATGCCTCCACAATCTCCTCGGCTATCTCCATCAAACTCTGGGGTATAGTCCATATGGTCCATGTGATTTATCCGCCTTCAGACCTCTCAGCTTACTCAGCACATTCTCCTCAGTGATGGTGATTACATTCACCTCTGTCTCCTGACTCTCTTGAAGTTATGGTATGCAACTGGTGTTTTCCACCGTGAAGACTGATGCAAAGTACGTTTTCAGTTCCTCAGCCGTTTCTTTGTTCCACATTACTACTTCTCCAGCCTCATTTTGCACTGGTCCAATGTCGACTGTTGCCTCTCTCATATCTTTTGGATGTCAAGCTTTATAATGTTAGTTAGCTTACCCTTATATTTCATTTTCTCTCCCTTATTGCTTTTTCAGTTGTCCTTTCTTGCTCTTTAAAGGTTTTGCAATCCTCTGGCTTTCCACTGATTTTCACCACACTATGTGCTTTTCCTTCTGTTTTTAAACTGTCTCTGACTTCCCCTGACAGTCATGGTTGCCTTATCCTCCTCTGACTACGTTACTTCTTCCTCGGGATGAATTTCTGCCGTGCCTCCTAAATTACTCCCAGAAACTCCTGCCTTTGCTGTTCCACTGTCTTCCCTGCTAGGCTCCCCTTCCAATCAACTCTTGCCATCTCCTCCCTCATGTCTTTGTAGTCACCTTTACTCAGCTGTAGCACTGTTACATCTGATTCCAGCTTCTGCCTCTCAAACTACAAGGTGAAATCGAGATATTATGGTTACTTCCCGAAAGGGTTTCCTTCAACTGAAGTACCCTAATCAAATTTGCCTCATTATACATCACCAAATTCAGGATTGCCTGTTCCCTCATGGGCTCTACTGCAAGCTGCTGCAAAAAAAATCTCATGAATTCCTTTTCTTGTGATCCACTACCAACCTGATTTTCCCATTCTACCTGCATATTGAAGGACCCTATGATTACTGTAATACTGCCTTTCTTAAATGCCTTTTCTATCGCCTGATTTATTTTTTTCCCCACATCTTGGCTAATGCTGGGAGGCCTGTACACTACTCCCATCAGGGTCTTTTGTCCTTTACGGTCCAAAACTCCAGCCACATAGATTCGACGTCCTCTGGCTCGATATCACTTCTTGCATTCGATTTAATTTCATTACTAACAAGGCAACTCCGTCCATTCTGCCCATCTGCTTGTCCTTTCAACAGGATGTGGATCTTTGGATATTTAGTTCCCAGCCCTAATCCCCTTGCAGCCACATCTTTGTGATACCCACACAACATAGCCATGATTTCAATCTGCACTACAAGCTCGTTTATCTTGTTTCAACTTCTGCATGCATTGAAATACAACGTCCTCAGTTCTATGTTGACTTCTCCTAGTTGTTCCCTTATCTGCTCTGCCTGAAGTTAGATTCCTGACCCTTTCCACGCTGTCTGTCCTACTTCTTGTTCTGGAAACTTAAATATCCTCTGCTGAGCCCTCCCCTCCCTATACCTTTTCTAGAATTTTCCATGCAAATGAACTCATCCCCCACTATTAAATTTAAAGCCCTACCCACAACCCTAGTTCTGTGGTTTGCTAGGACTCTGGTCCCAGTATGATTCAGGTGGACCCTGTCCCATTGGACTAGTTCCTTCCTTCCCCAGTATTGAGGTCAATGTCCCATGAATTTGAACCCGTTTCTCTCACACCAATATTTGAGCTACACATTCACCTCATTACACTTGTTGACTCTGTGCCAATTTGCATAGGCCTGAGGTCGTAAGAGAGATTATCATCTTTTTGGTTATTCTTTCTAATTTAGCCCTTAGCTGCTCATATTCCCTTAGCAGAACCTCTTTCCTCTCTCTATCTCTATCACTGATACTTGTGTGGACCATGACAACTGGAGCTTTCCCTTCCCACTCCTAGTTCCTCTGCAGCCCAGATGAGATATCCTGAATGCAGGCACCAGGCAGGCAATACAGCCTTTGGTATTCTCGATCCTGGCCACAACAGTGTCTATTTCCTGACTGGACTATCTTAGATTACAACTACATTTCTCCTTTCTCCTCTCGCATGAATGGCTCCCTGTACCACGGTCCTATGGTCAAGTTGCTCATCCTCCCTATAGCCCCTGCTCTCATCCAGACTAGGAGCAAGAATTTCGAACCCGTACATATTTCTTCTGTAGACCTCCAATCCGAAAGTAACCTATAATAGAACAGTCAAATTAGTAACTATTACCAACCAGAGATAATAGGTACTGCAGGTGCTGGAGAATCCAAGATAACAAGATGTGGAGCTGGATGAACACAGCAGGCCAAGCAGCATCACAGGAGCAGAAAAGCTTGACGTTTCGGGCCTAGACATTTTTGCAGGAAGGTACTACTTCACCAACACCTTCCACCCCAACCTGAAGTTCACCTGGACCATCTCTAACACTTCTCTCTCCTTCCTGGACCTCTCTGTCTCCATCTCGGGTAACCACCTAGAAACCGATGTCCATTTCAAAACAACTGAAATCAACTGTGTGCCATCTGAAGACCCAAAATACTTTGGAGAGGTATCACTAGACTCTCAAAACCGTGACCTATTGTTATGAGTGTCCAAAGGATTTTTATCTTCTTTACAAGCTGGAATTCAACTAACTTTAGCTCACTCGAATTAGTTTGTGGCCATGAAAAAAGAGGACAGTTAAAACTAATTACAGAATAAATTGTTAAATCAGAAAAACTAGCCTCTGATATTAGAGTATGTGTCCATATTTATCTAAAGATTAGTTAGACCATGTAAAGCTGTGCAGAAACATTTGAAAACTTCCCAAAACAAAATGAAAGAGTGGGCAGAAACACATGCAATAATCAGAAATTCCAAAGCAGGACATTCTGGGTTTGAAGATGTGAACTGTGAGCTGAGAGCTGCAGGTAACCATTGGACTGTGACCAGCAGGTTGTTTTTGTTTGAAAGGGAACAAACAAACTGTTATTTGTCTATGAGGCCAAGCCTGGAAGGTAATTGCAAACTAATTCTTGTTAAATTCTTCAACTCTGGAGTGACATTATACTTAAACAAATGGTAGATGTTTGAATCAAGTCTGAATCTCATAAGGAGGCAACAAATTAGGGTTTGAACGAATTTTTGAAGTCTGCTTAGCTTAGAAGGACTATGCCTGAGAGACCTACAAAATAGAGGTTTGACTCCTTCCTGTTGCCCTCTCATTATCAACATACAGAAAGCTCAGAGAAAATAATCTCACATACAGGTATTAAATTAGTAGCCTCTTGGAAGCTAGTTGCATTCATTGATATATTCAGAAACCAAGCACAATGCAATCCATTGTGCCTGTGATGTTGTGGCTCATGGGGTCTGCTTAAATGAACTGGCCAGTTACATCTTATTTTTGACCTATCTCCTCCCCACCCCCCTACCTACACTCACCTTTACTGGCTCCATCCCCGCCTCTTCGACTTGTCTGCCTCCTCTCCACCTATCCTCTCCTCTATCCATCCTCTATCCACCTCCCCCTCTCTCCCTATTTATTTCAGAACCCTCTTCCCCTTCCCCATTTCTGATGAAGGGTTTAGGCCCGAAACGTCAAGTTTTCCTGCTCCTATGATGCTGCTTGACCTGCTGTGTTCATCCAGCCCCATGCTTGTTATCTCGGATTCTCCAGCATCTGCAGTACCTTTCATCTTCATTTCAAGACTACTGACTCCCACAGCTACCTGGAATACACCTCCTCCCATCCACCTTCCTGCAAAAATACCCCACCCCCGTCTCCTATCTACTAACCTCATCCCGCCCCCTTGACCTGTCCGTCCTCCCTGGACTGACCTATCTCCTCCCTAACCCCCCACCTACACTCACCTTTACTGGCTCCATCCCCGCCTCTTTGACTTGTCCGCCTCCTTTCCACCTATCCTCTCATCTATCCATCTTCTATCCGCCTCCCCCTCTCTCCCTATTTATTTCAGAACCCTCTTCCCCTCCCCCATTTCTGATGAAGGGTCTAGGCCCGAAACGTCAAGCTTTCCTGCTCCAGTGATGCTGCTTGGCCTGCTGTGTTCATCCAGCTCCACACCTTGTTATCTCTTAACTATTACCAACCCATGGACTTATGATTTTTTCTATAATGTCACTCTTTGTTTTTTCCCTGTGCATCAATTTATCCTGTAAAAAGACTTTATATACTTCGAGCCAAAAAAGCACCTCTTCCCTCTGTAGTGAATTCCCGTGTTGCCTCCAAATTCCCCAAAATATAAACTCACTCGGGCTGTGTCTCACTCCAAAAGCGATCTCTCCATCCTGAGCACATAAGGCTTACTGTAGGGACACCGCCACTGCACGAGAGTTCCTTCAACAGCAGGTTAATCCACATACGATGGAAGAAAGGCAAAACATGCACACCACTGAATGAGAAGTGTCAGATGAATCTGAGAAAGCCCTAATTACAGGGAAATCTTGAAATAAAGATTTCCATGTGTCAGATACCTTGAGTTCTTAAGTATAGTCCAGGTGTAGAGAGCCCATTAACTGCAGTATTTTCAAAAAGCCCTGCACATCTGGCAGAGGGTGCGTAGGTATACATCTACAGTAACATAGGCACTCTGAAAAATCCTTTGACTCTACAGATGAAAGGGATTAATTGCAGATGAGAAAGCAAGATGATGAGACAGCGAGGCATTAATGATTAAAGAGAAGTGCATGAATAAGAATTGGTACAAAATTAAACTAAAAAGGTATTGATCTGAAACATCAGCTCAGTTTCTCTCCACAAATGCTGCAAAAACTGTGTTTCCAGCAACTCCTGCTTTTACTACAAAGGAGGAGTGGGAAGGTTGGAACAAACATAAACATGTAGAAAGTGGTGCGGGAGCCAGGAGTACGCCACTTGGCCCATCGGACCAGCTCTGCAATTCGACCTGATCATGGATGGACCTCTACCTGATTGCAATACTCCCACCCACTAACAAATCCCCTTGATACCTTTAGCCTCTAAAAAGTATTTATTTCTTAAATACATTCCGCAACTTGGCCTCCACAGTGTTCCGTGTACAGAATTTCATAGGTTCACCAACATCTAAATAAAGGAATTTCTCCTCATCTCAGTCCAAAACGGTCTATCACATATCTTGTGACTATGACTCCTCATTTTGCATTTCTCCCGCCTCACCAGCACACACCCTACCCCCTAACTGGCAAGGGGAAACATTATCAATGCATCCAATAGGACCAGACCTGTCAGAATTTTACATGCTTCAACAAGAGCCCCTCTCATTCTATCAAATTCCAGTAAATACAGGCCCAGCCAGCCCAATATTTCCTCACACAACAAACCTACCATCCATGGTATCAGTCTGGTTGCATTTTCTTCATTGTGCGGCAAGTCTTTTTGCTTGGGTAAAGAGACCAAAGCAGCACACAGTATTCCAGGTGTCGACTCACTAAATCCCTGCACAGATTCAATAAGACTTCTTAGTCTCTTTAATTAAACCTGCTTGCAATGAAAGCCAATATATTATTCAACTTCTAACTGTTTGCTGTACCTGCTGTACACATGGTGTACAGATCTCATTGCGGATCAACATTTCCCAAATCCATCATACCTTATGTAACACTCTGCTGTTCTGCTTTTCCTAACCAAGTGCACAACTTCAGACTTATCCACATTATATTGCATCTGCCAAACATTTGCCACTCACTGAACTTTTCTGAATTTCCCTGATGTGTTTTTTATATGCTCCTCAATACTCACAATTCCAGCTAGATTTGTGTTATAAAAGAAAGAATAAGCATATGATTTAAAAAATGTTATGGGGAGAAGAACCACACAACAAAAGATCTTGTGTAGATGGGGGAACTTGCATTCAAGGAAAATTGCAAAAAGTTATCCAGGAAAGGAAGATGGTGGGAAAAAAGGATGGAGTACAACAGATATAAGCGAGACGACAAAACCACTCATGAGATGCAATAGGAAAAGAGTGATGAACGCAGTAGAGAGTAAGTAGAATAGAAAGTAAAAGACAGTTGAACTTAATGGTTGAGTTTCCACAGCGCTCCAGAGTAAGAACACCAAAGATCAACACACTCTGAGTGAAAACAGTACCAAATGCTTGTCTTTTATTCTGAAGCTGTGTGCCTTGGTTCTAGACCCCACAGCCAGCAGTAACATCCTTTTTCCTCATAAGAAAATCACACAATAAGCTGCAGTATGGTGTACATCACTGCACTCCCACAGCAACAAGTATATCCTTCTTTAGGCAAAAGGACCAGAGAGAACAGCATACACTACTCCAGGTGCAGTTTCTCCAGTATTCTATACAACTGAAGTTAGACTTTTTTCTCTTGTACTCAACTCCTCTTGCTATAAAGCTAACATACTGTTTGACTTCCAAATTGCGTGCTACACCTGCATGCTAGCTTTCAGCTTTCGGGTCCCTTTGAACATCATCACTTTCCAATATCTTACTATTTAATAAATACTCTGCACTTTTTTCCCTCCAAAGTGGTTAACCTCTCACTTATCCATATTATATTCCATGTGCCACATTCTTCTGCAGTCACTCAACCATTCAGCTTCTTTGCATCCTCCTCATAACCAGTGTTCCCATCAAGTTTTGGATTATCTGAAAACTTAGAAATATTTCAATTGTTCCCCACATCTAAAACATTGATGTAGATATTGTACAGCTGGAGCCTAAGCACTGATCCTGTGATATCTCACTGGTCACAGCCTGCCAACTTCAGAATAACTCATTTATTTTCTACTCTATGTTTTCTGCCTGTTAACCAATTTTCTAAGTATCTGTATTATGGGTTTCGGAACAAGGAGCCAGGATAGGAAATTAAGTGAAAACACAGTTGTTTGGATCAGCAAATCTGTAAAATACTTTAAACTGTGAAGCCGGTCTGAACAAGGCCTTCTTGAGTATGTGTTAAGGCTGTGAACGTGACTCCGTCATTGAAGCACTGGACATTGATATGGGCGTTTTAATTAATATTTCAAAACAACTGCCTATATTCATTGAAGCAAGGTCTTGGGACAGGCCCCAGGCATAGGTCATCTGGCAGAAGCTGTTGGACTGAACAGTGATATAATTAGAAACAAATGACATGGACCAAAACGAGGTAATGCCTTTGTCGCACACAGCCATAACATGAGTCAATATGTAGATAGAGAATTTGAAACTGACCTCACCAATGCAGTGTATAGGGTGGTGTTGTCAGCCATGCTGAAGACACAGTCAGTGACCTCTTGGCAGATTAATCACCCTCATCAGACCTGTCCACTGCTAAGGGCTGCCAAGCAACCAGTGTCATTGTGAGCATACACTATTGCTTAGAGGTCTAATAAAGATTCACTGCATTTAATGTGACAGTACCTAATCTGTTGGGTGCAAATGATATCCAGAGTAAAGGCAGGAAATGCCCTCCTGAGGTTGACATTGAAGACTTAATAAAAGGTAGTAAAGAAGTGGTGAATGTAATGAATCAATATTCTGCCTTTGTTTTCATTCTCAAGGTTATAATAAACATTTCAGTTATACCTGTAAAACTGATGGAAGAGGAAATTGGTGAAATTATAATCACTACGGAAGTGATAATGAGCAAACTGATGGATTAGTTGGTTGATAAGTCTTTGGATCCCGACAAACTTTGTCCTAGGGTTTTCAAACAGGTAGCTTATGAGGCAATAGTTGATATTGTGTTAATTTTCCAATATTCATTTGTTTTCAGAAAGGTTTCATTGTAGTGGAAAATCACAAATATGACTTCTCTCTTCAAGAAGGGAGGTAGAAAACTAAAAACCATTGATTGATACCTGTCATGAGGAAACTGCTAAAATTGTTCATTAAGGAGAGTATAATTGGGCTTTGGAAAAACTCAAAGCAATCAGGAAGAGTTGGCATGGTTGTGTTAAAAAAATTATGTTTAACTAATTTATTAAAGCTCTTTGAAGGAGAAACATGTAACATTGCTAAAGGAGAACCTGTAAATTAACAGTTCTTGGATTTCCTAGAAAGCATTTGATAAGGTGCCATATCAAAGGTTTTATAACAAGTAAAAGTCCATCTTGTAGGAGATGACATATTCATATGGGTAGAATATTGGGTTACTGACAGGAAACATGTACAAGTATGCAGAAATGGACCTTTTTCAGTTTGGCAGGATGTGACAAGTAGTGACCCAAGGAATCTGTCCCACAACTTTTTACAATTTATGTCAATAGCTTAGATGAAGGCATGGCAGTTAAATTTGCAGGTGACATAAAAGCAGGTCAGAAAGCATGTTATGAAGATGACATAACATTGTTGCAGACCAATATAGATTGGTTAAGTGTGTGGCTAAAAATATGGCAGATAGCATAATGTGAAGTTGTGCACTTTGGCATGAAGAATTATAAAACGGTTTATTACTTAAATGGAGAGTCATTGCAGAATTCTGAGATGCAGAGGAATCTGGTTCTAGTGCATGAGTCACATAAAGTTAGTACGCAGCTAGAGCACATGATCAGAACAGCTAATAGGATGTTATTTGTTATTATGAGAGGAAATGAACATAAAAGTAAAGATGTTGCGTTTTCATAACACAGGCTATTGTATCTTGAATACAATGTAGGATTTTGGTCTCATTATTTAAGTAAGGGTGGCATTGTTTTGACGCAGCTCAGTGAAGAGATACTCGATTGACACTTGGAACAAGCAACATTATAAATAAAGCAACAAACAACATTATAACTAAAGGTTGAACAGTTTAGCCTTGCTTGTACCCAGAGTTTAGAAGAGTGAGGAGGGATTGACCAAAGTTTAAAAGATCCTGAATGGTCCTGACAAGGTGAACTTGGAAACAAAGTTTCCTCTTGTGGTGTGCCCAGAATTAGGGAACACCTTTCTGTACCTCAGAGTGCTTTTATTTAAGAATATTTAAGGCAATGTTAGATTCATTTGCTTATCTACCTCAAATATAAAGATTATTGGGGGTGGTTGGAAATGTGAAATATGGAACAAAAACGGCTATGATTTTCATAAGGGGCAGAGTGGGCTTAAAATGTTGAATAGCCTACGACTGCCTCTAATTTGTTATGTTTGCACACGCAAGAATCTTTAAACCAGGAAAGGGTTTCACAAAATCTGATGAGAGGTTACCCTTAGGACCTCAAAGTTTAGAAAACAGTAAGAACACTGTGAGGAACAAAGACCCTTCATGTAGATTCAACGTACCACACAGCATTTTCTGGGTGGCAGTACATTGTCAAGTTGAAGCCTTACTGACCACACTCCTTCACTTTTTCACTTCACACTTTAACAGAACACAAATTTATTCAGATAATGACCTGTTAGTATTGTCTATGCAAGCATATCTTCCACTGTGCGACCTCTCACTATGTTTTGAGCTGCACACTCATGCTCTAATCGTGTTACCACATCTATTCCTCAAACCCCTCATGTCATTCCACCATTCCTCCTGTGGCTTCTGGCAGCCTTGCCATCTCAAGCCTCATGTTACCACCCTCCCCTGGTCTTTGTTCCAGCCCACTTCCTTAAGCCACCCACACCATTCCCCAGTATTGCCTTACCCAAATTCTCTGACCTCACACTAAATCCTTTTCCTCCCCTCAACTCTTGTTACCGCCTCCCCACATCTTGTGCTTGTTCACTCGGTCCAGGCTTGCCATGCAATGAGCTGAAGGCAGTTCCTCTGTGACAAGAACGCTCTGCATTGCTGCTATTGAATAGTGTGGGTCCAGTCTGGGTGTACGGAAAGACTGGACCTCGAATGCGAACGCGTCTCGGCCATTCGGCTTTATTTGGTCCCACTGGTTCGACCTTTCACGTTAATGTGTAAACACACGATATGACAACCTCTGCAGAATGGAACTGCGGCAGTCCTCACCAATCATTCTTTATTTTTCCTCCCCGCTTCGCCGTACAGGGATCGTACCTTCGTGATTGACAGTTGTAATGGAACTAATCCTCTAGACCGTTTTCTCACTAAGTGGAGGGAACAAATTGCTACCAAATATCACTTAGGTCAGCTAAAGCGACTGTTCACGCACAGCCTGTGCGGTCAGAACCACGTAAAGTAAAAGGCATGGTAACATTATTTACTCAACTTGTCCTGGACCTCTTCCTGTATTTTGCAGGTATGCAATAGCAGGTTAACAGTTCATGCTTGGTTTAGTGGCCCATTACATTGAACGCAAGACTTTGCCAAAACAATGCTTCAATGCATTCAATATCTCTTCGTTGCAAGTTAAGCAAATCAGCAGAATACCGATGCAATTGGCCCTTTGACAGAACTGTTTCACTTATGACTGTTTCATCCATTTTTAATTTATCCAGTCAACACGTGTAATTTAGCACATGCAATCTTTGATTATGACAGCTTGTGTCGTTATTTTTACAAGAGGTTACGCGTAACTTGGAGTAAAAATTACTGCATTCTTCAAACGTTTGGACAAGTCCACATGGCAACTATTAAACACAATGCAATAATTTTACATCAAACAGTAATCCGCCAGTGCGTTGTGAAAATGCATTTGCGAATTCCTGGTTTACTAGATTAGGTTAACATACATCAATAAAACAGCGCGTTTAGGATCTACTCAGGAGAACGCGCCTCAAAATTTCACTGTGCTTTTTATTGGTAAGAAAAGCGAACAAACAGGGTTGTCTTACCTATATGAATGATGGAATCACTAGCTACACTGTCGGAATATAAGATCCAAGTGATGGACACAATCAGAGCGGCGAAAACTTCCATTTCCTTTAATCAGTCAACTGGAGACGGCAATAACATTCAATATCCGCTGCTTACAACACATAACGTAAACACAAAACCTTGCGATCCAATCCCCCCCCCCACCCCCCCGACTAATTAAAACATCTGGGTCGAAACTGGTGATCTGTTGCTACTGGTGGGAAATACGTTTCTAGAACTTTACGGACTCTTTTTTTGATGAAAAAAAGGCAACGTGTCTCCCGAATCCACTCTTCAAGAGATTGGTTGAAAGCACGAAGTGACTACAAGGTAAACTATAGCTATGAGATTGCAGGATTCAACAGGAACTGCTACTTCCCAGTCGCCCGTGGTCATGATCTTGCAAAGATCTGTATTTCACCGTCGGTTATAGTTACCGATTCAGTGTCTGTCAGAAGCAGGAAACCCATGCCAGCCAAATCAAAAGCGAAAGGCTGAGAAAACAAAGCAGTGAAATAGTACGATCTCCAACTGCAGAGCGTACGCGGAGCCCTTTCCTCTCTCTGGTGCTTGCGTTGTACTCTGGTTTCAGTTTATGTTGGGAAGTCTCTTCCCTGAGAGAAGGCAGCGGAGGTACAAGTCACCTCGATCTCCTGAATTAATTGTATTGGAACAAAGCTTTGAAAGCGGTCAGAAACATGACACGCCAGATAAATCGGGTCCACGCAGCCACTAGCGGCAATAACTGGGAATACGTTCAATTTGCGTAAATAGCAAAACAGACGTTATGCAGCATTCTCTGAAGCAGGACACGCAGAAATATCTGTCCATCGGAAACTCGACACGGATTGTTAGCACCATTCAAAGCGCGCATGATGAAGAAAGATAAAACCCCAAAACGATCCATTCGTGCATGCGTACAGTCATCCCCTGAAGTCTTCTGATTAATGCGTTTCGATGTATCCTCCTACTTGGATCGAGTTGCGGTTGAAATTGAAAGACTCGGAATTGGGAACAGCGGCACCGAGCTGGTGCCATCTAACTGTGGCCGTCCCGACGTGATGGGGGGGACGCAGCTTATTTCAAACCAAGCAACAAACTTGACAACTATATGGACAATTTCTGTGGCACTAAACTAGTGGGGATAGGAGCAATTGGCTATTTAGTTCTGGTTTCCCATGACGTCATTGGCAAGCACCGTTTTATTAGATGTCAGTTCATTCTGTCTCTACAATATGTGGATGCAGTAGGTAGGTGCGAAGTATAATTCTAAAAGTAGATAGATCTGGTAACTCAGGAACATATCGAATTTAACTGGCTTTTTTCTTTCTTCCTGGTAGCAACATTCGCTGAAAAACATTTAAGCTGCCCTTAGATAGCGCCAAGCTGTTAACAACCAACTTTGTTTCCAATTCTAAATAACAACCGAAAGAACCGCGAATGTTCTACATCAAAAACAAAACAAAATAGAGATTGCTGGGAAAAGCTCAGCAGGTCAAACTGTTCTGAGGAAGGGTCACTCGACCTGAATTGCTAACTCTGATTTCACTCCACAGATGCTGCCAGAACTGCTGAGTTTGTTTTTCAATAATTTCTGGGGTTTTTTTTTGTTTTTGTTTCCATTTCTGGCAGTGCAAAAATGACCAGCAGGTGTCCATGTCCACTCATATCCTACGGGGACTGTTTTACAATCTGTCCGACTTATTTCACAATTCAAGTAGGTCGGAGAAAGGGATACCTTGTCATTCATTCAGGGTGCGTGCATCTTGAAGAATGTTTTTGCTGCTTGATTAGCTCCAGCCAAGAAACTCGGAACCACATGCGGCCTTCTTCATTTAATACCATTAACTTGCACTCTCTCAGTTTGGTCACAAAAAAAAACTGGGATCCATGATTCTGTAGCTCAGGTTTACAAGCGTAAATCTTTCTATAATTCACACAAAAATGCACCAATGTGAAATATTGAGACATTGAGGAGAGCAAAAATCAAATCAGCAGGGCGATACTACAGCTGAAAAAAAAGAAGCAAGGTGTTTCATATGGTGATGAATTGATTTTGACAGCCGCGTTTATGAGATAAAAGGGTTGGGGATAAATATGTAAACACAGGAAACATGAAAATGACCAAGGGAAGTGAGGAATTCTAGTGTTCTTGGATGGTGGATGTAATTAGAGTAGCAGACTATGCAATGAGAATGACGACAGTAACAAGGAGAGAGGGAGCATGTGACATTGTAATTCAGAACGAACAAAATGAGACGTTTTAAAGAAGCACCGAGTATATTTTATGAATCAAATTAAAAAAAACAATAGAAGTTTGGAACTTAGGCCACAAGCTTGATATTCAAGGCTGATTTTTTTTTGTCTATATACAATGCTTGATGAAGCAATTGTTAAATGGCGTAGTACAACTGTATTGTTTACATTAATGACCCATCTTCCACCATTTTTACCCTGAGAATGGCCTGCCTGTTTTAGCTAAGAGATGAATTGTAATGTGCAATATGACATGCTGTGATAGTTGGAATGCAAAGCAAATTGGGCAGAATGCACCCTGCTACAGTTTATACTCACAAAGACCACCCTGCTGGTGAGCGTTTTTCTTCCAGGATCTCCAACCCCACCTACAGATCCAAAATGATAGTCCGATTAGCTATAGATTCCTGTCCCCCACCAGTTAGCAAACTGAGTGAGAATGCCAACGTACAGCCTGCAGCTTACAGCACATAAATGAAACTATAGACCTCAAAGAAGCTAGGGTTACCCGACAGTAACAATGAACAAGTGATGGTTATATAAATTAGTTCACTGCCAATGGAGTGTTCCTAAAATTGGAATTATCTCAAATGTTATGGTAAGTTATTTTGACAGTCTTGAATCTGCATTCTATTTCAGTGATAGTAGGAACTTGTCCTTTTTAATATAAATAAAACTTTAAATTGTCTTGGAGTTTGCTATAATGGTAACGATGAGTTTTTTTTCAGCACTTGCTGTTACTGCAAGGTGAATCTGGCAGCCACCTCTCCTGACTACAACTGCACAGCTAAATGCAGAATCATTGTCAAAGACGTCCTAGTTTTTCACGTGGTATGCTGCTGCAGTCCTGAACCTGACACTGAAATTCCTGTAAAGGCTTGAACCTGAGGGTACTCATTGAGTTAGTCCACGCTAAAAGTGGTTGGAAAAGTTGAGGTTGGTACAATTAGAAGCAGTGAGTTCTTCAAAACTTAAGAAAGAACATTCCTTATGAACAGTGCCTTTATGATTGAAAATGAAATATGCAACTCAGGAGTGCTTACCCTCAAAAGAAAGTTAATGTTGTCGATCAAAATTGCTCTGTTTTGTTTACTTTTTCTGTGTGCCTCTCTTATCTCTCTTCCATAACCCATCAATATCTCTCAACAGAGATACTTGTGTTCATCCAGCCCCACGCTTGTTATCTCAATATCTCTCAACATTTGATTTGTCTACATCACTTAAATCTGATTTATAACTCTTGCTTTATAATTTTAGTTTGGGTTCAATATGGCTCAGGAAGGATTCTCCGGTCTGATTAGAGAGCCTCACCATTGCTTGCCCTATCCAGAGACACCCCAGATCTCCTGCAGAGGGCACCAACTGGAACAGACAGCAGATTAGTGGGAATTTCCACTGACAAATTGAGAACCAAAATGCAAAAGTTGTCACTGATCTCAAAAGCAAAAGCTGTCGCCTTGCTGCTAAGACCAAAATCTTATTTACAACTATCTTCTCAGGCCCAAAACAGAACAACAGATATATTTATAATAGCTGTAACTCCAGAAAACCTATGCAGCCATTTTTCTTCATGTTAAAAATATACAGCAATGTCTCCCCTCTGAAAGTCAATAAGAATGGATCAGAAAGAATTACTATGATAGGGTAATTTGAAATGACCCCCTTTGTATTAATTACAATATCTTTAACATTTCATTAATTCCAACACTTGTAATGTTAAAATGACCTAACCTTTGTGTTCCTCCAATATGACATAAAATGCACTTTTTGAAATTGTATATTTCATGTTGGTAAACAGTGAAAAGCTGTTAATTTAAGTCAAGATTTTAAAAAAAGTCTTTTAAAAATAAAATATTAGCTGATGGCATTTCATGTTAGATCTTTAAGCCATTCACTGAAAGTGAGAATAAATCCATCCCAATTCTTATGCTTTGCAGGTACAATACGATTTTTGTATTGGTCTAATTTATATTTGTTGCATTTTCTTCTCATGCTTTCTCTCGTGTATTTTGCTTTATAAAGGAATGTATTAAAGAATTCTGATCCCTCTCAATATAGTGTGCACCTCTTATTTTCTTGCTGCTGTGTGGGTGAGAGAAAACAATGGTGCTGAATCTAATTCGGAGTTTACATATGTTTGTCAGATAATCCCATTGTCAGTATATGTAAGGTTTCCTCGGAAATCCAACTTGGGAAAGATAAAAAAATTTGGGGAATCCAACCATAATCAACTGGCAATCAATTGACAATTGTCTGCTATTACTAGAAAAAATGTCAAAATCCTGTATTTCTTCTAAAAAATGATCTTAAGTATTGAAAGATACATGATTTGCACTAATCCAAAGAAGAAAATGTAAGTATCATTTGTTGGAGGGATTTTAACATGTGAATGCATTGGATAAAATTCAGAAGTGATTTTCAAGAATATTTCCAGTACTGAGAAACTTCAATTATGAGGATAGATTGTAAAAGTTGGGACCGTTCTCTTTGGTGAGAAAAGGGCCAAAGAGATTTGATTGAAGTTTTTCAAAATCATGAACAGGGCGTATAGAATAGACTGGGAGAAGCAGTTCCTACTTGCTAAAAAAGAATAAGAGTGAGAGGCCATAGATTTAAAGTGATGTGCAAAAGAAGTAAGGGTGATGTGAGAAAAGAAAATCTTTTTCACTCGATGTGTAGTTAGTATATGGAATGCACTGCCTGGAAGTATAGTGGGTACAGGTTCAGTTGGGGCATTCAGGAGAGCTTTGGATGATTATTTGGATGGGAAAAGTGTGCAAAGGTATGGGGAAAAAGGCAGGAGCTTGGCACTAGGTAATAATGTTTGTTGGAAGATCTGTTGCAGGCATGGTGTGCTCCTTCTGCACAACAACAATTCTGAGATTCAGTGGCACATGTTTCCGATGGTTATAAATAAGGAAATTTCTAGTGATTACAGTGATAGGATCAGGCCAAGGTCATAGAAGAAGTTCAACACAAAAGCAATTTTAAAATTGGAGACCAGGAACTAAACTGAGAACAAGATGTCA
Organism: Ginglymostoma cirratum; assembly: GCA_024137785.1. Taxonomy (NCBI): domain Eukaryota; kingdom Metazoa; phylum Chordata; class Chondrichthyes; order Orectolobiformes; family Ginglymostomatidae; genus Ginglymostoma; species Ginglymostoma cirratum. Next base: position 11,481,915 of record JAHRHZ010000289.1, read on the forward strand.
GCCAAAAAAACATGGGCTGGGACACCATATAACCAGCTGAGTTTGAAATAAATTGAAGTATATGGAAGGTGGAGGAATGGGAGTACAGCCAAGTAAGCGTTGAATAGTTGAGTCCAGAGATACTAAAGGCATTGATGAGGGTTTCAAAATTAAATGGATTGAGGCAGGTACAAAGGCAGGCAGCTTATATTGCTGTGAACATGGTGTGCCAAAGTAAGGACCCATTAGTAGAGAATCTCTGGTTACAATTACAAGGTGATGAATGGAATCAAGGAAAAGTTATGAGAGAAGCAATTCTCTGAATTCCTAACTCCTGTCTTGTGTGAGAAGATGACAGTAGCAGGCCCTGTCATGGGGCCATATGTATTTGATGCTCATGTTCTATCAGACATGTACTAACTCTATATAGAGTTTCTGGGTTCCATTAACTGGATGCCAAGCTTATCACTGGCCAAATTAGGGTGTTAATATCTGGAGACTGCAGCATGTGAGTGACTCTGAAGTGGTGCAGTGCCATGCAAAAGAAATTAACCAATCATGCCAAATTGAAAATCTTGCTCATTTTCAAAATAATATCACCATTCTTTTGATTTCAAAAATATAATAACACTTACCTTGCATTAGAATATAATGTTTAAGTTGAATGATATTACAAAGTTACATATGTACATATGAACCAGGAGTAAGCCATACAGCCTAACGAGCCTGCTCTACCATTGAGTAATATCATGGCTGATCTGATTGTAACCTCAAATCTGTACTCCGACCAACCTCTGGTGACCTTTCACCGTCTTGCTTTATGAGAATCAACCGAGATCTGCCTAAAAAATATTCAAGTACTTTGCTTCAACCATCTTTGTTCAGGAAGAGAGGGCTAAATATACAAGAACTGCTGAAAGGAAAATAAATTTGCCTTATCTCTGTTTTAATTGGATGACTCTAGATTTTTGAACTGTGATAATTAGTCTCCATTCTCCAATAAGAAGAAACATACTACCCATATCTACCCTGCCAAGACTCCTCAGGGTTTTATTGATTATATTCCTAATAATTCCTTTATATTTTTTGTTTTAAACTTGACGTAATGTTGAACATTAAGCCCATCTTCGAAACTTCAAAAACAGTTATAAATATAAAAAGACTAATTGTAAAAGAGAAGTATTTAGATTATGCAATGATGAGTAATAAAAGCTGGCCTCACAAGTGTACCCACTTCTTATGAATTAATTTAGAAAGATAAACACAATTTGCAACTTGCAACTTATATATACTTGCAACTAACTCCTGTTTACAACTGAATAAGAATATTAAGATGACAAAACCATTAACATATATTTTAAAAGAATAGCAAGGGTCATAGTTGAAATACAGTGTGATTTTCAGAAATCTTTTCACCTATTCAGAGATTCGAAGCTAAAACTGCTGTTAACAGGCATATGTGTAATTTGCAATATTCTCTGTAAACCTTTTGGTGTGCAATCAATTTCTTCAAATACACAGCCCCTGGAAATGCTTTTTTTTTAAGGTGCATGTAATTTAATCGGGCCATCCTGAACATTAGACTCGCCAACTTTAAGGGCATTTAAATGGTCGTTGGATAAACATATGGATGATAATGGAATCGTGTAGGTTAGATGGGCTTCAGATTGGTTTCACAAGTCGGCGCAACATCAAGGGCCGAAGGGCCTGTACTGCGCTGTAATGTTCTATGTTCTATGTTCTATGGCTTGCATGGGACTTTGAGAGGGAGCATTGGTTAAATGCCATACAAACAAAAGCAAAACTTCAAAAGAACTGAGCAACTGTTGGGTTAATATACTGATAAAATCTGATTCCAAATTCTGCTCATTTGTATTGTGAGTCCTTGGAGATGATTTCAATCTTCTCTTGTAAAATTTGGATTATGCTGTCTGACATTAGTTGTGATTCTGCTATTGGACAATAGTGACTAAATAAACCTGATTGTACTAAGCATTGCACTGGATATTAATTTAAGTTTAACAGTCAGGCTTATAGTGTGATTCACTTGTGTATGCTGGAAGCTATAATTATTGAAACAGTGTCCTTCTCTTTTCATTAGTAAAAATAATATGCCTATGTATTACACTTTTCTCGTGGATGAAAGTAATCAACTCCTTCTTCTCACATTGTACAATTTGTTCTTTCCTGTCTAAAGTTGGTTTTCTTGCATTTCACTCCTGATGAGTGTAAGACTAAAAATATCAACTTCAAGTGTCTTTTTAGCTATGTTTAATATCAACTGAGAACACTGGTCCAAGGTAACAATACAATAAGCACATACTGATAGAAATAGATCAAAGGAAAGTACGGTATTAGAAATGTCAAATACTTGCCATTTATTTATTTTGAATGTGATTTATATAAGATGTTTTGCTTCCCTTGCAAGTTCTAGAGCAATCTAAAGGATAATAGAATTTTCCCATCATGCAATATGAATGGGCAAAATTAGAGAAATTGACAGCAGTGAATCAGTTCTTCAGGACTCTAATCCCGTCAGATTTTGTTTGCCACTTTTGTAAACTTAGACATTTTGCAGCACACTAACACAAAAGCATATTAATTCACAACTCTGCTCTCTTATACTAGACTCTAACCTACCTTTGTATTTCATTGGTTGTTCACACAGGCTGGAGCTATGTTTTTGTGTGGTCAGTTCAGATTTATGTGTTGTAATATTATAGACCTCCATAATATATTAAGAAATCTATTCCTATGTTCAAGTGGAGTAATCAGCTTTAACATTTGCTATGGCTCAAGAATTTTAGAGATAGCTACTTAAATCATGGTTTACTCAAAATTAGTAAAAACCTCTTCTTTCAAATTTGTTTCAGACTTCTGAGGCAATTAAATTTAAAGGCAGTGAAAATTTTGTCCCCAGTTCAATGTTACTTCTCTACTGAGTCACAAGGTGGAGCACCTATCTCTGAGGAACCAAGATTCAACATTACTTTCTAATCTGATCAAAGCAATTATAAATATCAAAATAGTTCAGTTCACCTTTAAGCTGGAGTTTTCAGCTTTACTACTATATCCTGCTGTAGTAGCACTGGTCACCCACTTGCTGATTCTCCCTACACAGTGTCTTGACACAGTTTTTCAATATTTGTAAATTTGCCTGTTAACAATGAGTTTCAACGTCTACATAACCAAACGTTCGTGACAGTGATGACCTAGAAGTGTAAATAGCTGCATGAAAGGAAATTTCTCAAAGTTTTGGAAAATATTTCTGAAGTTGTGACAATCAGAAATTATTTCAGCACTAAAATATTAAGAAGAACTCGGAAGGATTTAGTATCTCCTGAAGTGGTTGCTACCATGAGCTAGTATCAGTAGGTGCTTTTGACAAATTATTTCATAGGGGCCAGACTTTTATTATTCTGAAGTTGGCTGGAAGGTGGAAGGGTTGGTACCATATTCACAGAAGGAATGGGGACGGTAATGGCTGACACAGTTGATTAATCCAGTTAATTGGTCTACGGATTACTGTTTTACCAGGCCACTATGATTTTATGAGCTTCAGAATCCACAACCTACATCCCACTGGCCTCTTCGGTTGTAAGGGATCTCCCTTTCCAGAGGTTCCATGGCCTATAGAGGGATATCAGGGCCACCATTAGAAGATTTGCCCATGTTATCATTTGGAAGTGCCTTTCTGAACTTGGCACTGCAAATATTTATTACCACCCTTTTTAGGATTGTGATGATACTATGGCTCTGAGGTGTACTTTGTCCTTTTTTTTAAATGAAGAAAAGTTGAGAGAGAGGTGATGAGCAGCCTACTCAGAGCCAATAAAGTAAACAGTTTGTGAGGCCTTGTTTTATTTTAAATTTGGCACAATAGAAGCAGCCTGAATGGGTGGACTCAAGCTCTTTCAGAAACAAGATTTCAGGTTTTAGTTTTCAGTAGCAGCTGTTGCTGGGGTCTTGAAGCTGGATGTGAAAGCTGTCTTCCCTCTCTCTGTTGCAGCAAAAAGTTGGGATTGTCTTCCTGCTGCTAAAACTTCACGTGAGACGATCTATTTTACTGAATTTGCCTTTACTGAGGGTGTATTTATGGGATGTTACTATATTGGAACAATTATTGTTTAGTAGTTAAATAATCTATTATTCTGAAGTTTTCCAATAGAGTTAAGTTATTTTAATTCTTTCTTTTGTTGTATTTTAACTAAAGTGTATGAATAAAGTGTGTTTTGCTTCAAAATTGATAGTTTGACCATATGCATTGCATCTAGAACACAACACCTGGCACTTGCCTTTAAAATAAAAAAATGTTAGGGTCTAGGCTATCTTCTTAATATGTTTTGAGGGGTTTGATCTGTCTATAACATGGAGGTGACCTCCATGCAGTCTTAGCAGGAAACATCTTTTAAAAAGATTGCAGGACCCCTCAGGGAAGCAAGCTGTCATCTCTAATTGGCTAATAGTGCTAGAGATGGCCTTTCATGATGCCACTATTCACCCACACAGAGGTGGGACCCAATATTGGTCCTAGTCATCAGGAACCAAGGTGTGCCAGCAAAATTCTGGGTAGGGCTTCCAAAAGTTCATTGAGACTATTTTGTGTAAGAATGAAGTATTTCCATATGGGTGAGACAGAGGAGGTGGGAAAAGTGCAGAATCAGGCATTGAAATGGGGAGAAGGATAGACTCAGAGATAGTAAAAGATATTAACCCAATTATCTTAGGGAAGGAAAAGGGAATGGGAAAGGAAACTGCTGGAATAGAGTAGAACAAAGAAACATGGTGTCAATAATAATATTGTCACTGGACCAGTCATCCAGAGACCTAGGCAATGTTCTAGAGACATAGGAACAAAAACAAAGTTGCTGGAAAAGCTCAGCAGGTCTGGCAGCATCTGTGAAGGAAAAAAAAACAGAGTTAACGTTTTGGGTCCGGTGACTCTTCCTTAGAAAGCCTTCCTCAGTTCTGAGGAAGGGTCACCAGACCTGAAACATTAACTCTGTTTTTCTCTTCCCAGATACTGCCAGACCTGCTGAGCTTTTCCAAAAACTTTGTTTTTGTTCCTGATTTACAGCATCCACAGTTCTTTCAGTTTTTACTAGAGATCCAGGTCTGAATCCCCCCACAGTAGATGGTGACATTTGAATTAAATAAAAATACAGAATTAAAGCCTAAGAGTGACCATAACCATTGCTGTTTAAAAACCTACCTGTTTCACTATTGCCACCCTTACTTGGTCTGGCCTTCATGTGCCTCCAGACCAACAGAAATGATCGTTTTTATTTCACTGCCAGGAGATGTGGATTTTTCTGGTTTAAGCAGCATTTATAACCCATCCCTAAATATGAGGCTCTTTAGAGGTTAGATACAACTGAGTAACTTACTTAATTCAGAGGGCAGTTAAGTGTCAGAACATTGAAGAAAAACTATTCAATTTTTTTACTCGATACGGACTACCCACAGAAATACAATCACATCAGGGTCAGATTTTTGTTCAAAATTATTCAAGGAAGTTAAGGATAGCTTGGGAATAAAACAAGTCAAATCAACTGCATAGCATCGAGAATCACAAGGAGCATTAGAATGGTGGCATCAAATTTTAAAGACCATATTGAGGGCTGATAGTCAAGACTATCCAGAGGATTGGGATAAAGGAATTCCATTTGTACCTTTTGTAATTAGAGATGTACCTAATGACTCAACTAAATTCAATCCATTTGAATGAGTTTTCAGACATTAGGTGAGAGGACTACTGAAATTAACTAAGAAAAAAATTGGTAATTCAGAGTTCAGAGACCACATATTTGGACCATATGCCAAATTCTAGGGAAGATTAATTAGAGTGGGTGAGTTTTTAGACAACATTTGAAAGTAGCACAGCATGTGATGAAACAGGAAGCAGACAAGAAATCAAAAATTCATAGTTTTGCTCGTGCAGATTAAGTGCAAGTGTTACTATCAGTGGCAGGTGACCCTTTAAGACAGAGTTTAATTAGCTTTACCAAATTAAAAGGAAATTAAGTGAGGTGAAATATTTGATAAGAATGCGAGATAGAAGGAAAACTCTCAGTGTGTCATGTGAATATGCTTAAGAGTCTTTTGATAGGGAAGGAAAACAAAGGAGAATATGTTACTTATTACAATTCAGAGTGAAGAACCAAATCCAGAAAAATTTGAATTTGATATTCCTCAAATTAATTGAATAATGAGGTAATCTTCAAAAAAGAGATAAATAATTAAATGACCTTCAGAGGAAATTCAAAATGACCTGAAAGAGTTAGTGCAATCACATGTAGAGATATGTGGGAATGAGCTGTGAAGTACTACTCTAATTACACATGATGTTGATATAGGAATTGCTGTTCCATTTAAGCAACATCCTTATCGACCCAACCCTCTAAAATTGGCACAGTTCAAAAAGACATTGCTCAAAAACAGTATAATTAAAGTGAGTTGCAGGCGAATGGCATATACCTATAGTGATGGTGCCAAAACCAGGTTGAACCCAACATTAATATGTTGATTACTGCAAAGTCAATGCTGTTAGGAAACCTGACTCATATTCTATTTCATAACTGGAAGATGGTGAGAAGGTGGGACAAGCAACTTATATTTCTAAGTTGGACTTAGTTAAAGGACACTGGCATTTATCCGTGACAATGAAGGAAATTTCAGCTTTCATGACACTGAATGGATTTTACCAGTCTAAAGTTATGCCATTCCTAATGAAAAATGCACCAGCTACATTTCAAAGACTGATCAATAAAGTCATTTCAGGGTTACCCAGTTATGTAGTATACATAGTTGGAAGAACACATGGAAGGAACATTTGGAGCATCTATTGGAATTGTTTGATTAACTTCAAGAGGAGGGCTTGGTGATAAACCTGGCTAAGATTGAGTTTGCAAAAGCCTAAGCCATGTTTATTGGCCATATCATTGGACATGTTCAGATTCCCCCATGGGATGTGAAAACAAAGGTTACTGGGGAGTTTCCCATACCATTGACGAAGAGGGAAGTACTGCAATTCCTGGGACTGAGTGGTTTTTATCAGGTATTTGTATTAAAGCTTAGCAGTGTGTTTGCTCTACTGACTGATTTGTTGAAGAAGTACAGAACATTTCAGTGAATAGAGGAATTTCAGAAGGCATTTGACAGCCTAAAAGCTATGTTAGCCACCACGCCGGTGTTAGTCACAACTAATTACCCAAAGCCATTCAAGGTGGCTATCGATGCAACTGATGTTGATGTTGGTGTGGTACTCTTACAACTAGACAATGAGAAGATAGAAAGACCTATTGGGTATTTTTCTGGAAAGTTGAATATTCATCAAAAGAAATATTCCACATCTGAGAAAGAGACCTTGAGTTTTCTGTTGGCGTCGCAACATTTCGACATTTATGTTGCCAATAATGTGTCTGAGACTATTGGAAGTACTCATCTTAACTCCTTAACATTTTTGGAAAAAATTAAAGATAAAAATACCAGACAATTTAGATGGAGTATACAACCATTTAATTTTGAAAATTATACACGTGGCAGGATGACAAAACATAACTGCTGATACATTGTCATGACTTTGATGAAAGAAGTTGCAGGCATTCGGTGCTCCAAGAAACAGATTGAAATGGATTGCAGTATTAAATGTTTGCATGCTTTGAGTTATTGTAATGTGTATGTATTGAACCAATAGCATAAGACTAAAGGTTTTTAAAAATGAAGCCATCTTTGTTTATTGATGGTTCATTCTTTTAAGAGAGGAAGTGTGATGATACTATGGCGTGGGAGGTGTATTTTGTCCTGGTACTAATTTTAAAGGGAAGTTTTGAGACAATAGTGATGAGTGGTCTGTTCCAAGCCAATAAAGTAAACAGCTTGTGAGGCCCTAGTGTATTTTTTTGTAAGTTAAAACAATAGAAGCAGCTTGAATGTGTGAAATCAGGTTCTTACAGAACTAAGATTTTAGTTTAGTTTTTAGTTGTTGAGATTTTGAAGTTGGTTGTGGAAGTTGCCATACTTCTCTCTCAGCCACAGCAAAGGACTTGACTCCCTTCTGCCAGAATTTTTTCTTGGTGTTCTTTTCTCCTGGACTGGTGGAACAATGCATGTGAGACAATCTACTTTACTGAAATTGCCTTTGCCAAGGTGTGTTTATGGGATGTTACTATATTTCTGTTTATACTACTACAGTTTATGTTTCGTAGTTAAATAAACTATTATTCTGTTGAGTTTTCCAATAAGCGAATTGGTATTATTATAACTCTTCTGTTTGTATTTTAACTGTAGTGTAAAAATAAAATGTGTTTTTGCTTAAAACTGAGTAGTGTGACCATTAAAATTGAATTGGGTATGCAGCATCTTGCACTTGCCTTTAGATAAGGTAAAAGTTAGAGTTTGCCCATCTCCTTGATATATTTTGAGGGGGTTTGGTCTGGTCCAAGGAGGAAGGAAGAATACTGCATCACAATTTTCCCTAAAGCACTACCTGTATAAGACTTTCACATGTAACATCCAAAACACCACCTTTTGTGTTGGATCACACATATAAGCCAGGGTAAACATAATTGAGCTCACAGACATCCAAAGGAAGAGTGAGATCTTTGTCAGGGTGACTGATGAACTCAAACTTTGGGAGATTATTAGGAGAAATGTGACACTGGCATTGAACTTCTACCAGAAAAATTACAGCAGGTCTGCACACAATTGACAAATGCTCTTAAAGTTTTTTGCTAGTGTTATTCAGCAGACAGATCAAATTTAAAAGGGTATCGGGGAAATCAAAGTGATTAACTGGCGGGATGACTTCTGAATACAGAGTTTTCAGTTTGGATTTTTTTCTCATATTTGTAACATCTAATTTTGACTATTAGTACATTTCTTGGATTGTGTCCTTTCTTTCAATTCTCTGATTCTCAATTCCCATATTACTATTTTCCTCTCTCACTTTGTCTCTGCAATTTTGATACATCACATGTTTCCACATTTGCCCACTTACCCTCAATAGTTAAAAACAAAACTCTGATTCCCAACTAATCTGTTCACAAGAATAGTGGCTCCAGCACAGTTCAGTCTGTTGCCAATGTTAAATTTCCTCCATTCCCAGTACATCACAGAGGTCCACAAACTGGAAACCACTTCCTCTACGCTAGTCCTTTATTCATGTATTCATCTCTCTAATTTCATGTACCCTATTGTCAATTTGCACATGGCTGATTTGATTTGATTTATTACAGTCACATGTAACGAGGTTGTATTGGATGGGCTGAAGGGCTAAACTTATTGATGATCTTTGATGACCTTGAATGTGTCCCGTGAATATTCTTGTACATGCTGAAGCCGGCACAATCAATGTAATTTTATGTAGTTTTTTACGAGCCTTGCTGTTTGTGACACTGTATAAGGGAGAGTTTCATGCCAAGTCATTGGACTTCACCTCAGACCGGGGTCGTGAACACTGCCAGGAACAACCTAAGCCTCCAGACCAGTTGTCGATTGAGGGGGTCCCGATGGGCAGAAAGGCATGAGGCTTGTTGTTTTCATCCCTTCTTTTTCATTCCTTTTATTTACGTAACAAATGTGCCTTTCTTTTTCAACTTTTATTATTACTCAATAAATGTTCGTATTTACACAAATTGCTCTTGTCAAGCCTTCTGCTAGTTACATTCAACCGAATCCAAAAAGACCAGCTTGCATACGCTCTGTAATCCAAGACAGAGGTACAGTGAAAAGCGTTGTTTTACATGCTTTACAGGCAGATTATACTATACAAGTGCAGCAGGGTAATAATCCAGAGATTATGGCCTTTGAGATTCTGCTTTATTAATTTAGTGCCTAGCTCCTCATACTCCTGATGCAGCTATCCATGACGATGGTACCTGCTTGGACCACAACTGCCAGATTCTCTCACTCCCACAGAAAGTTCTTTTCCAACCCTGAGAAGACGTACTGGCATAGAGAATGCTATACTGCCTTGTTGACTCTTGCCCTTTGCTGCAGAGAATTGTGTTTATCCCCTTCACAAAATGATCTGTTAAGATTATAAATACATTCCTTGTTACTGCCTGCACTTGAAAAGCTCCCTGTACTTATGCCATGGTAGTTTTGCTCATCTGTCCTGCAGGCCTGGCTCTCAATTAAACAGGCTGAGACAATCGCAGAGGTTAAGACTCCTTAAATCCCTCCTCTGATTTCCTTTACCTGCCTTATTACAGTTGTGACATCCTGTCCCTGCCCACTAATCAAATCAGAAGACCCTATCCTCAATGATGTGCCTACTTCTTGGCAAAAAGATGTATTTGTAGTTCAGCCTCCAGCTCATAAACCCTGAACCAAAGCTGTTTGAACTTCAAAAGCTTACTGAAGATGTGTTTGACCTAGTGTCCAAGAACTCCCACATGCTGCAGCCTTGACACATTGCCTGCCCTGCCATCCTTAATTAGTTTTAATTATTTAAATATATATATTCACTTTTATGTTGTTCATTAACTTTACCACAAAAGTGCAAATTATTATAATTTAAAAGCAGAAGAAACCTTAGCCATTTACCAGAAACTCAATAAACAGCCAGTTTCTTTCTTTGTATTAGAGCAAGAACTAATTCTAAGCAATTTCAATGAATCTTTTCTTGATTTACAAGTATTTCAGAATTGTTACTTGTGCCATCCACAGCGAAGACAGATGTAAATTATCTGTTTAGTTCACAAGCCAATTCCTTAATTTCCATTCTTAATTCCCTGGACCGTCTCTCGAGATGACCATAAGACAAAGGAACCAAAACAGATTATTCAGCTCTGTGAGTTACCTCTGCCATTCATCGAGATCATTGCTAATTTATTAATCCTCAGTTCCACTTTCCTGCGTTCTCCCCACAGCCTTTGCTTCACTTATTGATTGAAAATCTGTCTAACACAGCCTTGAAGATAATTAAAGATACAATTAAATATTTCAAAGATTCACTAGTCTCAGAGAGACAAACTTCTTTTTCATCTTTATTTTAAAGTGTTGATCTCTTAATCTGAGATTATGCCACTTGGTTCACAGTTTCCCCATGAGGGTAAACAATGTTTCTGCATCTACCCTGTTAAGTTACCTAAGAATCATGCATTTTCAAAAAGGTTACCTTTCATTTTTCTAAACTCCAATGTGCATAAGACCAATCTGCTCAACCTCTCCTCATAATGCAAGCCCTCCACACCAGGAACAGCATGGAGAACCTTCTCTGGACTACCTCCAATGCCAGCATATTTTCCTGAGGAAAGAGGCCCAATACTGTCCATAGTATTTCAGCTGTGGTCTGACTCATACCTTCTGTAGTTTAAGCAAACCTTCCCTATTTTTCTACTCTATTCCCTTTCAAATAAAAGTCAACGTTTCATTTGCCTTCCTGATCGCTTGCTGAACTTTGTATACTAGCTTTCTTGTGATCTATGCATGTGAACTTGAAAATCCATCCTGTAGCTTTCTGCGGTCTTTCTCAATTAAAATAATGCTCAATTCCTCTATACTTCCTGCTAAAGTGCATTACCTCACAATTACCATATCATATTCCATCTGCCACCTTTTTCCCACTCACCTGGTCACTCTATATCAACTTGTAGACTCTTTGAGTCATCCTTACTATTTGCCTTCCCATCTATTTTAATATCAATAGTAAACTTTACAATCGTACATTTACTTTCCTCATCCATGCCATTAATATATATTGTAAATAATTGTGGCTCTAGCACTGAGTCCTCTGACACACCACAGGTTGCCAGCCTGAAAATGCTCCATTTATCTGAATTCTGTCTTCCATTATTTTGCCAATCTTCTATCCATGAAATCATAATACCTCCAACATCATAGACTTATCTTAGTAAGTGGCCTAAGTATCTTAGGTACCTTATCAAATGCCTTTTGAAATTCCAAATGTATTACATCCATTTTGTTCCCATTATCTATCTTGCTTGTTACATCCTGAAAGAATTCTGATAAATTTGTCACGAATGATTTTCACGTTGTGAAGCCATGCTGCCTTTGTTTGACCATATTATGTATTTCTAAATGCTCTGCCATTACATCCTTTAGAATAGATTGCAGCTTTTCTCCAAAGACAGATTTTAAGCTAAATTCCTGTTGTTATCTATTGTCTACTTCCCTTTTTAAATAAAGAAGTAATGGTGTCAATTTTCCAATCCTTTGGGTCTTTTCTAGAGTTTTAGAATTTTTGGAGGAAGCCTACCAGTGCATCCATTATCTCTGCAGCTCCTTCTTTTAAATCCTAGGGGGTATCGCATCAGATTCAGGGGACTCATTAGTCTTTAGCCCCCAGTTATTTCCCTCACAGTTTTCTTCTGGTGATAGTTATTGTATTTGCTTCCTTCCCTCTTGTGTCCCTTGAGTATTTAGTAATTTTGGGTTGTCATTAATGTCTTCCACCGTGAAGACTGATGCAAAGAATTATTCAACAGCTCTGCTATTTGCATTATTATTTCCTGAGCCTTTTTCCTCAAGGGGCCTTTATCAAATTTGTCATCTCTTTTCCTTTTTAAATGTTTAAAGAAACTCTTGCTATCCATCTTAATATTTCTTGCAAGTTTATCCTCAAAATTTATCTTCTGCCTCTTTTTATTTCTTTTTGGTTGCCTATTTGTTTAAAAAACTTGCCCAATCCTCTGGTTTGTCACTAATCTTTGTCACATTGTATGCTTTTTCTTTCAATTTAATGCTAGTCTGAACTTCCCTAGTTAGCCATCGTTGGCTAATTCCCTTCCTAAAGCCTTTCTTTCTCATTGGGATGTATCTTTGATGTGAGCTATGAACTATTAAACATTTGACATTTGTCCTCAACCATCCTGGCTGAAAAAAAACCCTTTCAACTCCACTCCAGCTATTTCTGCCATTATTCCTTTGCAGCAATCCTTATATGCGATTCGTGTTCCTCGCTCTCAAGCTGAATGCTAAATACTAGGCATTATGGTCACTTTTAACACAGGGATCTTATACTCTTATATTATTTAATAAACTTGCCTCATTACACATCATCAGGTTCAAAACAGCTTGATCCCCATTTGGGGACAATATATTCCTCTGGGAAACTCTCCTGAATACACTGGATGCATTCTTCATCATGGCTACTTCTATTAATCTGTCTACCTCAATCTGCATGAAGATTAAAGTCACCCATGATTAATGTGCTGCCTTTTTTATATGTCCTCATTATCTTCTGATTTATTCTCTATCTATCCTACAGTTTATCTAAATTATGTTCCCAGACACTTTTCCCTCCAATATCTTCTTCCCTTTGTTATCCCTTACCTCCACCCATTTGGATTCTTCCAATCCAAGTTAATTTTTTTGGTATTGAACTTACTTCATTCTGTACTAATAGTGTTACTCTACCAACACTTTCCGTCCTGTCCATCCTATAACTAAATTCATGGGTCTCGAAATATTTAGCTCCCAGCTTGGATCTCCTTGTGACCCTACCTCTGTAATGGCTTTAAGATCATCCCCATCTCATTCTGACATTCTCTTTAGTTACTCTTTGTTTTCTTAATTATCTGAAGAATTTCTAATGTACTGTTCTTGTAGTTTTAGCAATCTTTTACATCATTTTTCCACCTTCCTTATTTTTTAAAAAATCTTTTTTATTAAATTTCTTATCTTGTGGATTTATATGCCTCTTTTTTCATTTAATACAAGCTTTAACTTCCTTTGCTAGTCATGGGTGGTCTGCCCTTCCCTTAGATTCTTTCCCCCGTACTGGGAATAGTGCTGTCTTGAATCAAATTCTATTTATGCCATTCCAGTCTTTGAACTTTGCACTTACCTGTCTAATCTTATTTACCTTATTCCAATTTGTTTATGGATTAGGTTGCAGATATATTCTGAAATATAGGTTCAATTGAGGAAAAAAAAAGGTACGTAGAACATATGCGGGTAACTGAAGATAGTCAAAGATAACGATTTGTGTAAGGATTAACTATAAAAGGCACAAATAAAGGTAACAAACAAAAACCCAGAAAGGTCCACATTGAAATTAGGACAGACCTAGAAAGGGTCATGGAGACAACATACATATTCTATTAATTAAGATAATAGACTCATATTCAGTGCAGATTATAGAAATATCTAAATAATAGTTTAATCAGTGAAAGGAAGTCCTGGAAAAAGAAATGGCAACATTAAACCAATACACGAAAAAAGATATGTTTATTACAGGAAAAACATAAGAATGATCTAACTGTCAAGAGACAGCAAGCTCCTTATTACATGAATACTGTTGGAAGCCAGGATCAGATAACTCATAAAGATAGAAAAGTGAAACGCCTTTATTGATAAACATTTAATGATTTTTTTTTAAGAGTGAAAGAATAAGGTTGTGATGAAAGGATTACTCATAGAATCACTAAATCCGCTACAATGTGGAAGTGGGCAGTTCAGCCCATCGAGTCCACATCGACCCTCCAAATTAGCATCCCACCTAGATGCACCTCCCTGCTATAGCCGTGTGACCGTGCATTGCCCATGACTAATTCACTTAGCCTGTATGTCCCTGGACACTATGGGGAACTATAGCACAGCCAATCCACCTAACCTGCACATGTTTGGACTGTGGGAGGAAACGAGAGCACCCAGAGGAAACCCACATAGACACAGGGAGAACATGCAGACTCCACACAGACAGTCATGCGAGGGTGGAACCAAACACAAGAGCTGGCACTGTGAGGGGGCAGAGCTAACCACTGAGCCATTGTGCCACTCATGTAAGAATATAAAACCTCACAAACAAATTGACAAGATAAAAGCTCAAAACTTCATAAAAAAATCTTAACTGAATAATGTTAAATAATACAGCATCACATGAATGTGGGAGGAATCTATACTGAGGGTGAACACCCACATTTGCAATGCAGAAGGGATCCAAACAATATAAAAATAAGACTCTTCAACTGAAATTTCAGAAATATGAGGAATACTGAGATAATACTTCTCCGAAATTTCTCCATTTTTCTCCCAATGAGAGAAGATATCTTATTTGCTCAGGTCTTTATGGTAAAACTTTAAATATTGATGGGTATCCTATTACTGAATATTTTTAGACACTTGATTCTCAGCTATTCTTAGATAATTTCAAATGCCCTTAGATATTCTTGAATAGTTAAAAAAAAGAAACTAAATTATGTTTGATTTCATATTGCAGTTTTTGACATAACAATATTCTAATGCACCTAGAATGTATTGCGTATTAATTTCCATTATGGACATTAATAAATTGTCCATTTTAATCCTTCTGTTACAACTGAAATGTACACTATATCTACATACTCTTTTTAAGTGAGGTAGTTTCTATTCTGGAAGAGAAATCCTGGACCCTAAAATATTTGGGTTATTCATAGCATAGCTTTGGCTTATTAAAATTAAGTTAGCTCTTTGGATGAAGGTAGAATTCCCTGGCAGATTCTTCTTGTGCATTTTACCTTAAAGACCTGAGCGATAAGATATCCTCTCTCAGTGGGAGAAAATTGGGGAATTTCAGAATGTTTATGTGAATACTACAGAGCCAATACAAAGCATTTATGCAACTGACTGACTTGAATTCAGTGGACATAATTTGTCAGGGGAATATTCCTGATCTAAGTTTAGTTCAAAATAAGTGCAAAAGTTACAACTTCCTTCAGGTAATAATCCAGAGATTTTTACTTTGAGGTGTTGCTTTTTAATTAAGCCCCTAACTGCTCACAATTCCTAAACAGAAACTCTTAACTATTCTTACCTATGGCATTCATATTTAAGAGATGCATAACAATTGAATACTCCCCTCCCGCTGCAAGTTCATCTCCAGTCCAGGGCAGATGTGCCAAATACATAAGAGCATAAGATATAGGAGCAGAATTAGGCCATTTAACCCATTGAGTCCGCTCTGCCATTCAATCATGGCTGATATGTTTCTCAAACCCAATCTCTGGCCATCTCCCAGTAACCCTTGATCCCTTTACCAATCAACCAGTCTTAAATACACTCAATGATTTCACCTGCACAGCCCTCTGATGATTTCCACAGATTAACCACCCTCTAGCTGAAGAAATTCCTCTACATCTCAGTTCTAAAGGGTGATCCCTTCACTCTGAGGCTTTGCCCTCTGTTCCAAGTCTCCCCTACTAGTGGAAATGTCTTCTCCACATCTTCTCCACATTCACTCTCTCCAGGCCTCTCAGTGTTCTGTAAGGTTAAATCAGATTCCAAACTCCATCATCCTTCCAAACTCCATCATGTACAGACCCAAAGTCCTCAACCACTCCTCATATGACAAGCCCTTCATCCCCAGGATCATTCTTGTAAACACCCTCTAGAACCCCACCAATTCCAGCAATCCTTCCTTAGATACAGGGACCAAAACAGCTTACAATATTCCAAATGTGGTCTGACCAAAGCCTTATACAGCCTCAGCAGTATATCCCTGCTCTTGTATTCTTGCCCTCTTGAAATGAACGCTAACATTGTATTTGCTTCCCTAAATGCCAACGGGCCTGCATGTTTATCTTAAGACAATCCTGAACTAGGACTCCCAAGTTCCTTTGTTCTTCAGATTTCCAAAGCTTTTCTTCATTTGGAAAATGATCTACACATCGATTTTTCCTACCAAAGTGCATTGCCTCACACTTTCCCATGTTGTATTTTATCTATCACTTCTTTGCCCGATCTCCTAATCTGTTCAAGTCTTTCTACAGCCTTCCTCAATACTACCTCTCCCTCCCCTAACTTTCTGTCATCTGCAAACTTAGCAACAATGCCCTCACACCTGCAAGCTACATAGCCTCTGGACTCTCACTCTCAATTACATAGAACTGTGCCTAACTCCCTAACTATACTGCCCTTGACTAAAGCCACATTTAACTCACTCTGCTTGAATTTGCTTGTCCATACAAGCTGTGAGGACCTAAACCCACTGGACAAGAGGTGAGACTCCTACTCAACATGCTTTCCTTCTCCCCTTACCTGACTCAATTGCAATGACAGTCTCCTGTCCATTGGACCCAATCAACAGACACCACCCTAAGGGATGTGACTGCCTCTTGGATAAAAATTGCCCAGATATCATCCACAATTCAATACAATATCTACAGCTTAGCTTCCAGCTCAAAGACCCTGAACTGAAGTTTCCCAAGCAATGAACTTTTACTGTAAAAAGAAACAAAGAACTGCAGATGCTGGAAATCAGAAGCAAAGACAGAAATTGCTGAAAAATCTCAGCAGGTCTAGTTGCAATTGTAGAGAGAAAGCAGAATTAATGTTTCAAGTCAGGTGACCGTTCTTCAGAACTACTTGTAACTGGGAAAGGTTGGTATGCATGCTAAAGAAGGGGTCAGGGGAGGAGGAAGGAATAAACGATAGGTGAAGATGGAGACTAGAAAGGGAGAAAAGCAGTTGGGCAGACAAAGGAATGGGTGAAGATCAGCCTGGGAGAGTGAATAGTTGCTAATGGGCACCATTAATAATTGAGCCTCAGCAGCCCTTTTCATTAAAAAAAATTCATAAATCCTCAACCATCTGAGAGAATAATGTCCTTCTCATCTTTGACTCAAAATGATAATCCTTTATTCTGAGGCCAAACCCTCTGGTTCTAGAATCTCCCAAAGGGAAAGCAATGTTTCCACACTTAACCTGTCAAGTCCTCGAAGAATTTTGTTTGTTTTAATATAGCCACCTCTGATTCTTCCGTATTTCAATCAGTACAGGCCCAATTGACTCAATCTTTCTTCAAAAGATAGTCTGTCCACGCGTGATATCAGCCTAATGAACCTTCTCTAGACTGCCTCCAATGAAAGCATATCTTTCCTTAGAAAAGTACCTGAAAACTGTTTACAGCATTCAGGCTGTGGTCTGACAAGTGCCTGTATAGCTTTACCAAGATCTTTCCACTTTAACAATCCATTCTCCATTAGGCCAACATTCTATTTGATTTCTATTTTACCCACTGAACTTGGAATGTTAGCTCTTTGTGATTCGTGGACAAACTATTGACGTTAAGAGAAGAAATCTTCTGGGTCCTGCATGTTCAGGGTCCACTTCCATGTGACCTGGCATCATTCTGACATAACACTTAACACACATATGCACGGTAGCTTATGTACCTATTCTTGGATTAAAAGATATAGAACATGAAACATAGAACATAGAACATAGAACAGTACAGCACAGTACAGGCCCTTCGGCCCACGATGTTGTGCTGACCTATTATTCTACTCTAAGATCAAACTACCCTGCATACCTTACATTTTACTATCGTCCATGTGCCTATCCAAGAGTCTCTTAAATGTCCCTATATAGTTGAGACTTAACTCCATGCATACTGCAGCCTCAACGTCACCTGCGTCTTTATTATATGTTCCATCATTTATTTTTCTTAATTAATTTATCATTCATAAACCTTACTACTTCTAAGCTTTCCTGCAATTAGTAAATCTTACTGCTATAAATAAAACCTTACATGTAATGATAAATTACTTTTCTCCATGAAGATAAATGAGAAAACTGCTTAATAATCAATCAACTTACTCATTTTCCAGTGATATCGCAATTTGATTTTTCTCGGAACTCTCCGCAGCCACAGACGAGGTGGCATAGTGAATAACTGTTCCTGTATAGGGGAGCAGATTTAGAACTGAGTTGAGGAGAAAGTTCTTCACCAAAAGGGTTGAGATTCTGTACAATTCCCTACTCAGTGAGCCAGTTGAGGCTACTCCATTGAATGTTTTTAAGGTAAAGATAGCTAGATTTTTCAATGGTAATGGAATTAATGGTTATGGTGAGCAAGTGGGTAAGTGGAGCTGACCCCGCAAAATGATTAGCCATGATCTTATTAAATGGTGGAGCAGGCTCAACGGGCCAGGTGGCCTACTCTTGCTCCTATTTCTTACATCCTTATGTCTTACCAGACTTTTAATTCGTAATAAGTTGATGGGTTGTAGAATGGGCAGGAAAGTGAAGTAGAGGCCAAGATGAGATGAGCTATTATCGTATCAAATGGCAGATAGTCTTGAGTGGCTGAAATACCTACACTGATTCAAAATCCATATGTTCTTATGTACCTGCCCCTCCCATGCCACTCTGTCTTCTCCTCTTGTACTGTCCTGTATGCCCTTCTAACACAGTTTTACACAGTCCTGTCCAGCCCCTGTCCTGCTGTGCAGCCAAACCTCTTTCCTGCCCTCCAGTCCGGCCACTTTCGAGATCATTTTTAGGTTCCCAAAAACATTTCTTCCTGGCCTAGATGATTCTCACTTCCTATTTATTCAATTATCATTTCATTTACTCCCTGCCTACTCAAAATAGCTGATTGTTGTAGAATACATTTACATGCAGAATCTCATAATAGATCACAAGACCAAACTGATCTCTGGGTTGATATGACTGATGCATGAAGAAAGACGGGATTGACTGGGATTATACGCCCTGGAATTTAACAAAATGAGGGGGGATCTCATAGAAAAAACATAAAATCCTGATGGGACTGGACAGGCTAGATGTGGGAAGAATGTCCCCAATGTTGGGGAAGTCCAGAAAAAGAGGTCACAGTCTAACTATAAGCCACTCAGGACTGAAATGAGGAAGAATTTCTTCACTAGAGAGTTGTGAACCTCTGGAAATCTCTACCACAGAAAGCTTTTGGGACCTGTTCATTAAATATACTCAAGAGGGACCTGGATGTGGCCCTTGCGGCTATAAAAGGGTCAAGGGGAATGGAGAGAAAGCGGGAGTGGGATACTGAAATTTCCCTGATCAATCATGATCATATTAAATGGTGGTACAGACTTGAAGGCCGAATGGCCTACTCCTGCACCTATTTTCAATGTTTCTACATAGCACAAAAATAGACCATTTGACCCAATAGCCTATGCTGGTGTTTGTGCTGTACTCAAGTCTCCTCCAATTTTTTCTTATTTAAGTTTGTCACCAGGTTTGTATCTAACTTCCCTTTATACGCATGAATCTCCTATTTTTCCCAGTGCTGCTGTGAATCCATAGCCAATCAATATCAGGCTCCCTCTTTGGCAGTGGAAATCTCAATGGGAATGCATATACAATGCACCTGGAGGGGAGGCAGTGAGAAGTGGTTATGCCAAAGGACCAGGTTAATGCTTTGACACGCAGGTTCAAAACCTACTAATGGTTGCTGTTGCAAATTTAAGTTCAATGAATATGTCTGTCATTAAAAGGGTATCTAATGGTGACCATAGCAACATTGTCAATTGTGGTAAAAGCTCAGCTCATTCACTAATGTCCTTAAGGGAATGAAATCTGCCATCCTTAACTGGTTTTGCCTTGATATGTCTCCAGAGCCACAGCAATTTGGCTGACTCTTAAGTGCACTTTGATGTTGGCAAGTAAGCCACTTAATTACAACAAACTACTAAAAGATCTAATAAATGGAATAAAACTGAACATGCAAACCAGCATAGACCAAGGCACCAGAAAAAAACCCCAACAGATCACTGTTTCTTCATTTAGCTGGATCAACATCCTGGATCTCTTTCTGAACAGCTGTACCTACACCATGTAGAACCAATGATGGCAACACTCTATGAACAAATATAGAAGAAATTCTGATCTAAGGATCCAGGTTGAGGATTCAATGGTTTTGGTAGTTGTGTAGTAGTCCTGGCTCACAGGACTTGCAACACAATAACACATTGTTTACTCATTGGCAATATACACCCTCAAGCAACAATAACTGTATTATCTGACAGACAGTGAGCAGTGCCAAAAGAGGTGTGCTGCTCTTTGTAATGTCCCTGAAACCAATCTGCTCTGACACAATCAGGTGTAATCATTCAAAGCTCTTAGAAACTGAGTAGTTTTAATGCCTGTGCAGATTTTTCCTGTAAATCATTGTTCATCATTCACTCAGCTTTTGAATCCTGAATCCCCACTCAGTGCTACCAATCACCTAAGGGAACCAAATATGGATACAGTTTTGGAGATTCAATCCAACCAACGACCTGTTCAAGGACAGTTTGTGTCGATATTGAATGATTTTACAAATGCTTTTGCTCATGGGCTATCTCAGCAGAAGTATATTCCAGTGATAAGGAAGAACTGTAGGAAAAGAGAGAGCCTGCTATGGATGTCTAAGGAAATAAAGGAAAGTATCAGATTGAAAAAAAAACACATACAAAAAAGCAAAAAGTAGTGGGAAACTAGCAGACTGGGAAATCTTTGAAGGCCAAAAGAAAGCCACAAAAAAAGTTATAAAGAAAAGTAAGATAGGTTATGAGAATAAACTAGCTCAGAATATAAAAACAGGCAGCAAAAGTTTCTATAACTGTGTAAATCGTAAAAGAGTGGCAAAGGTAAACATTGATCTTTTAAAGGATGAGAAGGCCAATTTAATAACTGGGAAAGAGGAAATAACTGAGACATTAAACAGTTATTTTGTGTCGGTCTTCACAGTGGAAGACACAAATAACATGCCGAAAACTAATGGCAAGGAGGTTATAGCAGGCAGGGACCTAGAAACTATCATTATCACTGAGGAGGCAGTGCTGGGTAAGCTAATGGGGCTAAAGGTAGACAAGTCTCCTGTCCCTGATGAAATGCATCCCAGGGTACTAAAAGAGGTGATGGGAGTAATAGCAGATGCACTAGTAATTATTTACCAAAGTTCACTGGACACTGGGGGTGGTTCCCGCAGATTGGAAAACAGCCAAGGTGACACCACTGTTTGAAAAAAGAAGTAGACAAAAAGCAGGTAACTATAGGCCAGTTAGCTTAACTTCGGTAGTGGGGAAAATGCTTGAATCTATCATTAAGTAAGAAATAGCAAGACATCTGGATATAAATTGTCCTATTGAGAACACCCAGCATGTGTTGATGAAGGGTAGATCATGTTTAACTAATTTGGTGGAATTCTTTGAGGACATTACTTGCATGGTGGACAATGGGGAACCTGTGGATGTGGTGTATCTGGATTTCCAGAAGGCATTTGACAAGGTGCCACACCAAAGGCTGCTACATAGGATAAAGTTGCACGGTATTACAGGTAATGTATTGACATGGATAGAGGATTGGTTGACCAGTCGAAAGCAACGAGTAGGGGTAAATGGGTGTTTTTCTGGTTGGCGGTCAGTGGCTAGTGGTGTGCCTCAGGGATCAGTTTTGGGACTGCAATTATTTACAATTTACATAGATGATTTGGAGTTGGGGACTAAGTGTGCTGTGTCAAAATTTGCAGATGACACTAAGGTGATTGGTAAGGCAAAGTGTGCAGAAGACACTGAAAGTCTGCAAAGGGATATAGATAGTCTAAGTGAGTGGGTGAAGGTCTGGCAGATGGAGTACAATGTTGATAAGTGTGAGGTCATCCATTTTGGTAGGAATAACAGCAAAATGGACAATGTTTTAAATGGTAAAAAATTGCAGCATGCTGCTGTGCAGAGGGACTTGGGTGTCCTTGTGCATGAATCGCTAAAAGTAGGATTGCAGGTGCAGCAGGTAATTAAAAAGGTAAATGGAGTTTTGTCTGCCATTGCTGGAGGGATGGAGTTTAAAAACAGGGAGGCTATGCTGCAGCTGTATAGGGTCCTGGTGAGGCCACACCTGGAGTACTGTGTGCAGTTTCGATCTCCTTACATGAGAAGAGATATACTAGCACTGGAGGGGGTGCAGAAGAGATTCACTCGGTTGATTCCAGAGTTGAGAGGGTTGGATTATGAGGAGAGACTGAGTAGACTGGGATAATACTCATTGGAATTCAGAAGAATGAGGGGAGATCTTATAGAAACATATAAGATTATGAAGGGAATAGATAAGGTGGAGGCAGGGAGGTGATTTCCGCTAGCAGGTGAAACTAGGACTAGAGGGCATCGCCTCAAAATAAAGGGAAGCAGATGTAGGACTGAGGTCAGGAGGAACTTCTTCACCCAAAGGGTTGTGAGTCTGTGGAATTCCCTGCCCAGGGAAGCAGTTGAAGTTACCTCGCTGAATGTTTTTAAGGCACGACTAGATAAATTTTTGAACAGTAAAGGAAAGAAGGGTTATGGTGAGTGGGCAGGTAAGTGGAGCTGAGTCTCAAAAAGATCAGCCATGATCTTATTAAATGGCGGGACAGGCTCGAGGGGCCAGATAGCCTACTCCTGCTCCTAGTTCTTATGTTCGTATGTTCTATCTGTTTTCCACTGAAAACAGCTGTAAATGATTTCCCACTGATCATCACATGCCACTGGAAATAGACTAACCTTTCTCTCCTGCCCACAATTTTATGGTGCAAGGCCTGATGATCTTTCCTTTTGCTTCTGCAGATGAAACATCCATTGTCTTCCTAACTGCAAAATTATATAGCATGCCACGGTGATTTTTCTTCCATTTTGAGGTGGTCTCAGCCCTCAAAACCATTTTATACATGAACAATGGCTCTTTCCTTCTATACATGAACATGGCACTTTCATCCACGGTGGTTTACACATTTAAGATGAAGACTGAGCCAACTATCTCCCCAGTAGATGCTTGTTGGGAAGCCTTTGGAAGAGGGTTGGGAATAGGTAATAAAACTAATTACAATGTTTGTGGAGTCAGAAGAGTGCTCTTGATCCACCTGATTATACAATCAGGTTTTATTATCGTTGACAAAGATTGAAGAATAATTCCTTGCATTTAGTCTGCTCACTGGAAATAAATTTTCTGAAGTGTCTTTAATTAGCCATTAAGTCTTTAAGCAAGTTGTGGTTTCAGGCACCAAACCAGGTTGCCTAAAATATGGGGCCAATAAGTTTAGCAGTGACTTGAGCGCACCCACACTTTCTTCACTGCTGGCATAACACTAAATGTGTTAACATTCTACCCATTTGCAACCAGAAATAGGCACATAACACATCAATATCTACCCTTCTCTACACTGCTTTAACAATGATGCTTTCAGGTTACAAACTTTTCATTATCACTGTGACACCTCGTATTGATGCATAAAATCCAGATTTGTTTCTGTTAAATCAAAGTAAATCTTTATGTCCAAGTATGCTGCTTATATTTTTGATCAGAGTATTTTATCTCCTGTGCGATAAATGTGCTTTGTGTTTGATACTTATCCTCGAGTATTTGTAAAGTTTTTCCAGACTGCTGAAAGGACTTCTTTTTTTATTTCAGGGCTTTAAACTTACATTGCATTGCACATTTGCTGGATAAGGGGTTGCCATGGGAACATTCTTTGTGCTTTCCCTAATTCATGCGTTGCATTTAAACTGAAATACTGAAATAAATTTCAAGCATCACCTTATGTAGACTAAGAAAACCAAAATGATAGCTATTGAGTGAGATAATACAAAACATTGCACAAGTACGTACCAAGATTATATGTTGCACTACAAAACAAATAGACTAAAAAAATGCGGTTTCAAAAATGCAATTTTACCTTTGCTAAAAAAAACTACAACAGTAAAAGCATGTATGTTGAATTTCAGAGGCATTGGTAATTTAAACAGAACAATTAATAACGGAAAAGAAAGTACAAATTGAGAGCGATAAAGATGGGATATTTACGAGGGTCATAACTAGGAACAGGCAGGAAGGAACCTTTCCCTTTGGAGGAGGGATCAATGACCAGGGGGCACAAATTTAAAGTAATGGCAGGAGGATTAGAGGGGATGTGAGGAATTTTCATTTTCGCCTAGAGGGTGGTGGGAATCTGGAATTCACTGCCTGCAAGGATGGCACAGGCAGAAACCCTCATGATATTTATGAAATATTTAGTATGTACTTGCGATGCCAAAGCACATAAGGCTATAGGCTGAGTGCTGGAAAATGTGACTAGAATAGTTAGGTGCTTTTTTTGTCATGCACAGTCTTGATGGTCTGAAGGACCTTTTCTATGCTGCAGACTGTATTTGTGAAGCTGAACAGCAATTGCAATAAGATAAGATCTACACTCCTGGAACTGAATATTAACAGGCTTCATTAAACATAACGATCAGTGAAGTATGGTAAGCAAGGACATCTTCCTGGCAGGATATGGACTCAGATATCAGTTCCACATGATCTGATATCACTATGATGTACCTCATTTCATCCATGATCCGCAGCTATTCTTAAAGCAAAAATATTATTAACTCTTTACTCTGCATTTGCTTCCAAGTTCTTTAATGGTATCCCTTTTAACCATTGATATCTAACCATGAACTTTTAACTGGCAGAAGTCAAGGCAACTTGGCATTCCCCAACCCCGCACCGCCCGCTTCTATCAAAAAATCCTTCCCAAAATCCACAAACCTGAATGCCCTGGTCGACCCATTGTCTCCGCCTGCTCCTGCCCCACCGAACTCATCTCCACCTACCTAGACTCCATTTTCACCCCCTTGGTCCAGGAACTCCCTACCTACGTCGGTGATACCACCCACGCCCTCCACCTCCTCCAGAACTTCCAATTCCACGGTCCCCAACACCTTGTTTTTACTATGGACGTCCAGTCCCTATATATCTGTATTCCCCATGCAAATGGCCTAAAGGCCTTCCGCTTCTTCCTGTCCCGCAGAACTGACCAATCCCCCTCGACCGACACCCTCATCCGCTTAGCCGAACTCGTCCTCACCCTCAACAACTTCTCTTTCAATTCCTCCCACTTCCTACAGACAAAGGGGGTGGCCATGGGTACCCGCATGAGCCCAAGCTATGCCTGCCTCTTTGTAGGTTACGTGGAACAATCCCTCTTCCGTACCGACACTGGCCCTAAACCCCACCTCTTCCTCCGTTACATTGATGACTGTATTGGCGCCGCCTCGTGCTCCCACGAGGAGCTCAAACAGTTCATCCACTTCCCCAGCACCTTCCACCCCAACCTGAAGTTCACCTGGACCATCTCAAACAACTTCTCTCTTCTTCCTGGACCTCTCTGTCTCTATCTCGGGTAACCACCTAGAAACCGATGTCCATTTCAAGCCCACTGACTCCCACAGCTACCTGGAATACACCTCTTCCCACCCACCTTCCTGCAAAAATGCCATCCCCTATTCCCAATTCCTTTGCCACCGCCGCATCTGCTCCCAGGATGAGGCATTCCACTCCCGTACATCTCAGATGTCCTCATTCTTCAAGGAGGTAAACTCCCCCCCCGACAGTGGTCGAGAACGCCCTCGACCGTGTCACCCGCTTTTCCCGCAACTCACCCCTCACACACCGTCCCCGCAATAACAACCAAAAAAGAATCCCCCTTGTCCTTATGTAAGACCCCACCAACCTCCAGATCCAACGCATCATCCTCTGACACTTCCGCCATCTGCAATCCGACCCCACTGCCAAAGACATTTTTCCCTCCCCACCCTTGTCTGCTTTCCGGAGGGACCACTCTCTCAGTGACTCCCTTGTCCGCTCCACACTCCCCTCCAGCCCCACCACACCCGGCACTTTTCCCTGCAACCGCAGGAAGTGCTACACCTGCACCCACACCTCCTCCCTCACCCCAATCCCAGGCCCCAAGAAGACGTTCCACATCAAGCAGATGTTCACCTGCACATCTGCCAATGTGGTATACTGCATCCGCTGTACCCGTTGTGGCTTCCTCTACATTGGGGAAACCAATGGCTTGGGGACCACTTTGCAGAACACCTGCAGTTTGCAACAGACAACTGCACCTCCCAGTCGCAAACCATTTCAACTGCACCTCCCATTCCTCAGACGACATGTCCATCCTGGGCCTCCTGCAATGCCACAATGATGCCACCCAAAGGCTGCAGGAACAGCAAATCATATTCAGCCTGAGAACCCTGCAGCCCAATGGTATCAATGTGGATTCAAAATCTCCCCTCCCCCAACCGCATCCCAAAACCAGCCCAGCTCGTGCCCGCCTCCCTATCCTGTTCTTCCTCTCACCGATCCCCTCCTCCCACCTCAAACCCCACCCCCATCTCCTGTCTACTAACCTCATCCCGCCCTCTTGACCTGTCCGTCCTCCCTGGACTGACCTATCTCCTCCCTACCCCCCCACCTACACTCACCTTTTCTGGCTCCATCCCTGCCTCTTTGACTTGTCTGCCTCCTCTCCCCCTATCCTCTCCTCGCTCCACCTTCTATCAGCCTCCCCCTCTCTCTCTATTTATTTCAGAACCCCCTTCCCCTCCCCCATTTCTGATGAAGGGTCTAGGGCCCGAAACGTCAAGCTTTCCTGCTGCTATGATGCTACTTGGCCTGCTGTGTTCATCCAGCTCCACACCTTGTTATCATGGCTCTGAAGTGAACTAACTTTCTACCAAACCATTAAAAAGGTTAAAAAAAAATGAAACTGGATTAACCACAGAGCTCTGACCAAAGCACCAGAAACAAGAACCACAAATTAGTCCTGTCACCCTGTAAATTTCTTCTTGTTACCATTTGGTGATTAGATCCAAAATTGGGAAAGCTATCTCACAGGCTGCTCAAGCAACCACTCGTGGAATCATAATTTACAAATGATCTCCCAGACTCAGCATCACAATCCCTGTTTCAGTCCTGACTTGCCAGGTGAAATCACAGTGGCATACAATCAGGAAGGAGGGGGGTGGTTTCCCTGTAAGTTCTCAACATTGACTCTCACCCATATTAAGTCTCATGGTGTCAGATCAAACATAGACAAGGAAACCTCTTTCTATTACCATCCACTGCTCTTACCCCTCCTCATTCCATTCGCCCACCTCAGCTGATGAATCATACTCTTCCATGTTGAACAACACTTAGAGAATGCATTGGGGTTCAGAGTGTACTCTGGATGGAATACTGCAATGTCCTTCACCAAGAATGGTTCAGAACTATTGCTACTGACTGAGCTAGTAAAGTCCTAAAGGACATAGCTGCTAGATTGGGCCACTGAGAATTAGTGAAGGAATAAACAAGATGGAAAAACATATTTGGTCCCATCCTCAAACAATCTGCCAATCACAGATCCATCTGATCCTGATGGCATCAATAAGAATGATCACCACACAGTCCTTGTGGAGACAAAGTCATGTCTTCATGTTGAGTACACCCTCCATCACGCTGTGTGGCATGATAAACTTGCGAAAGGAAAAGGGTTTGACTCGATATAGCAACTAAAGAGTCAACATCCACAAGGCGCATTGGGTCATCAGCAGCAGAATTGTACTCCAACACAATCTGCAATCTCATGGCCCTGCCCATCCCCTAGTCAATCATTACCATTGAGCCAGAGGAATAGCCCAGGCAATTGGTGCACAGGACCAGCATCAGACATACCTAAAAATGAGGTGCCAATTTGGTAAAGCTACAAAACAGGACTGCTTGCATGCCAAACAACATAAGCAGCAAGTGATAGACAGGGCTAGGTGATTCCACAACCATTGATTCAGATCGAAGCTTTGCATTCCTACCACATACAATGGTGCTGGGCAATTAAACTACTCACTGGAGCAGGAGAATCCATAAGTATGCCTATCCTTAATGATGTGTTTGTCAAGCACATCAGTACAAAAGATAAAGCTGGAGTGAAGAAAGAGCAATATGCTTGCAGCTCCAGCCTTGTTTTTGAAATTACTGTGTAAACTTACGGCAAACATCTGTGGATCTTGACTTCCTATTTTCATGCCCACGATGCAGTCCTTCACTCAGGCTACCAATTTCTTCTTCAATGTCCATTCTACCATCATGAGAGAACCCCAGAACAGAGAACTTCATCACACCAGTTTGCATTCATTGTGAGAAAGAAATAAAAGCACAGTTACATGTTTCTGAGTGATTAATATGATACAAAAGTGAATAATCCATTGGCTTCTAGATGATTTATGTGTTTCTGTGTGTAGATTAGTGTATGTTATCAGACCTCAAAGTATATCATTCCACTTGCTGGGAACAATACTGCACTTACATGAGCATTTCTTGCTCTGCCCATAAGTTTTTAGCCATTGTTTCAGTTTTCTATGTTTAGGTCAGCAGCATAAATCATTCAACACATTTATAACAATCATCAACAGCATAGCCACTAATACACAAGAAATGTTTTGCATCCAAAGGTGGATTTCAGTTTTGCCTCCCTCGCCCCATAAGATATTCCACCAGGACCATTGTTGACTTGTCTGAATTTTCTGCAGGATCTCTGATTCACCTGCTCCAAATGGTAAAATACCTTCTGGGATTTATCAGTCTGTTCTCACAGTTTATTTAGATGTCTAATGGTGGTGTAATATCATAAGCCAATGTCTTCACATATTCCTGTAATTTTCCCTTTATTTATGTCACAGGCTTTCAATTCAGTGCTTTTCTGACTAAATGCTCACCAATGTTCTTTGCCCAGTATTTGCAGGCTCAGAAGTAAAATCACAGGTGGGAAGGGTTATTGGGCAAATCAAATTTAATTTGTAAAGGCACTCTTTCCTGTTCATGGTAACATAATACTCTGTCCCCTATTTCATCTACTTGAGTAGGCTTGAAGTTTGCCTGCACTATTTCCATGGTACAATTTAGTTCCATGATAATTGAAATAGCTCCACAGAGGCTGGTATCCTGTCACCAAGTCATCGTGTTTTCACACTTGAAGAGTCCTTGACACTCCAACTCATCAAGATCCACCAATAGGATCAGATGCATCTGTAGCAGGCAGTGTGAGGATGATGCTTGAGGATGAGGCCAAGTATGTTATTCTGTCTTGTCCATTTCTTCACTCACTATCATTGGCCCTATCTGGTATTTTTATCCTTCAGGGCTCGACCAGCTCCATCAGTAGTGATGCTTCCAAACTTCTCATGGTGAACTATATTAAATTTTCCATGCCAGAGTACATTTTACACCCCAATGTGTTTGGTATTCAATATGGATGAGTACGATTCATGTACTGAAAGAGCTCGGCAATGGGAATGGCAAGTTCTGGAGTACAAGTCTTCAGTACTATTGCCACAATGTTGTCAGGCCCCATAGCCTTTTCAATATTTTGTGCCTCCAACCATTTCTTGATATCATATGGAGTGAATTAATTTGTTGAAGTCTGATGTCTGTGATGCTGGGGACCACCGGAAGAGTCGAGATGGGTCATCCACTTAGCACTTCTGACTAAAGATTGCTGCAAATGGCTCAGCTTTATCTTTTGCACTGATGCAATGGCTCTTCCATCATTGAGAATGGGGATGTTGGTGAAGACGCCTCTTCCAATGAATTGTTTAATTACCCATCACCATTCATGACAGGATGTGGCAGGACTACAGAGCTTAGATCTGATCCGTTGGTTATGGAATCGCTTAGCTTTGTCTATCACTTGCTACTTATGCTGTTTGGCATGCACACAGTCCTATTTGGTAAGTTCATCAGTTTGACACCTTAGCTTTCGGTATCTTTAGCACTGCTGCTGGCATGCCCACCTGCACTCTCCATTAAACCAGGGTTGATTGCAGGGCTTACTGGTAATGGTTGATTGTGTTGAAGTATAATTCCACAGTGCCTCATGGGAACCTAGTTTTGAATTGCTAGATCTTTTTGAAGCCTGTCCCATTTAGAATGGTGCACACAACAAAATAGAGGGTATTTCTAAAGAGCACTGAATTCCCCACTCTCAACATTGTGGGGTGTTCTATTGACCAGAAACTCAACTGCACTTGCCATATAAATGCAGTGGCTACAAGAGCTGGCCAAAGACAAGGAATACTAGGGCAATTAACTTACCTTCTGACTCCCCAAAGCCTGTCCAGCATCTATAAGCACAAGTCAGGAGTGTGATGGAATATCCCCTATTTGCCTGGATGGGTGCAGCTCCAATAATACTAAAGAAGCTTGACACTATCCAGGGCAAAGCGTCTCTTTCTCTTGGAAAGACGCAACTATTTGACTGTCACAAGGTTGTTCCTAGGCCGCAGTTATTTATGACAGATATGATTGACTGAGAGGAGGCAGCAGGGGTTACTGCATCCAAATTTGCTGCTGCTACATGAATAGATGGGAGGGTATGCTGTGATGATGACTTTAGAATCTGCAAGGATATGTAGATAGGTTGAGTGAGCGGGGGAAACTTCACAGATGGAGCTTAATTTGGTAAGGTGTGAGGTTGTGCACTTTGCTAGGACAAATCAAAAGACAGACTAGCGTCTAAATGGAGATTGACACCAAAAATGGGCAAAACAGAAGAATATGGGTGTTCTTATGAATGAAGAACAGGAGGTCAGCATGCAGATACAGCAAGTAATTAAGGCAAATGAATTTAGTTTTCAGAGCTGGAGGGTTGGGGTTTAAAAACATGCAAAAATGTTTGAAAACAACGAATTATTGTTAAAACTGCACATTGTATTGGTGAAGCCACACCTAGAGTACTGTGTACGGTTTTTGTCATCATATATAAGAAAGGATATATTGACATTAGAGACAGTTCAGAAGAGATTTACTAGGCTGATTCCTGGGATGAAAGGGTTGACTTATGGCTAAACTGGTGAGGACTTTAGTCATTAAAGTTTAGAAGAAAGAGGGTGATCTTATTGAAACCAACAAGTTTCTGAAAAATTTTGACAGGATAACTGTTGAGAAAATGTTTCCACTAATGGGAAAATGTTGCACGATGGGGCATAATTACAGAATAAGGGGACATTCATTAAAAATGAGGTGCAAAGAAATTTCTTCTCCTGGAGGGTATGAATGCTTAGAATGACCTAACCTGGAGAGTTGTGGAGGCTACATTACTGGAAGTATTTAAAGAAGAGGTTAAAATACTTTTGAAATATCAAGGAGATTAATGTTATGAGGCTTTTTTTCCTTTATTCATTCACGGGCTGAGGGCATCACTGGCATGGCAGCATTTATTGCCCATCCTTAATTGCCCAGAGGGCAATTAAGAGTCAACCACATTGCTGTGGGTAGGAGTCACATGTAGGCCAGACCAGGCAAGGATGGCAGTTTTCTTCCATAAAGGATGTTAGTGAACCAGATGTTTTTTTTTTCCTAACAATCAACAATGGATTCATAGTAATCATTAGATTCTTAACTCCAGGTATTTGTTGAGTTTAAATTCCACCATCTGCCATGGTGTGATTTGAACCTGGGTCCCCAGAATGTTATCTGGGTCTCTGGATTAACAATCCAGCGATAATACCACTGGGCCATTGTGTCTCCAAGGTGCTGGCATGAATGAGGAGTTGAGGCCTTGGACAAATCAACCTTCACCTTATAGAATGGTAGGGCAGACATGAGGGTTTGTGTGACCTATGCCTGCACCTAAATTTTTTTTCTTTCTATGTTCTATTGAGGTACTTGCCATGAATATAAACACAAGTTTACAGACATGGCAACCCAATTTAGTGTTTGTATTGTAGAATGTGGCCAGCATAAAAGTGTGATTGCCAATAAAGCTGCAGAAAAGTGAACAGGAACTTGATGTGGCGCCAGTTAACATTCTGACTGATAATGAAGGAACTTTTGCTAATGGTGACTTTAGAGACATACGTGAAATGTGAACAATGAAGTTATGAATATCGCACCTGAAAAACCTTTCAGCCATGTAAAAAGAATCACACAGTGACAAATCACTACAAGCTGACAAATGTACTTGCAGTTGTGGTTCATTCAATTCATTCGCTTTAAGTAGTTGGAGGATATCTATCAATTTTTGGAGGAAATCCAAACAGCCTTTTGCAGGACAATGATTTCCCCACTCTAGAGGGATGACTGTACAATTTATTCCACTTTTTATATACTTTTAAACAATTTGCATACAGGGAGAAGGGCTTTCAGCATGGTTGAGGCCTCAAAAAGTTTGGAGACCTCTACAGTATCAAGGTAGATTTTAATTCTAGGAATATGGCATATTACAAAAGAGAAGTTGTCGTGTATGGAAAAGTCCTGGTAACATAATAGCACAGTTATCCTACATAGTAATTAAATTATTAACAGTCATTCCTCATAGTGCATCCTGATTGTTTAAAAACTCTTAGACTCTGTGCACCCCTTTGAATGGTGTTCAATCAGTTAGCTGATTTGTACGCTTAGTTCTCAAAGGAGTATCAAGGCACACTTATTGACTCCAGTTTGAGGTCAAGTACATCTTTAAACAAAACTAAACTCGAAGGTTATTTCTTATAACTTCACCAACTGGCTGTCAGATGTTTAACAGCCTAAACAATGCCCATGGACATAATGTGTGATCTGTAGACCTCCTTGATCTGATCTACAAAACTCTTGTCAAACATTTCTTTGTGCTTGTGTGGAAAACTGACTTTGCAGCTATTAAGCTGTTTCAGGTTTCTTGGCCATTCAGAAACAGGTTTTTCTCATCATCAGGTCCAGTGACTGTAAAAGGCTAAAGCATTTACTCCTGTGCCCTCTCTAGTTGTGCAGCCTAAAGAAGACAGGAGTCTTTGCTGTCAAAATTATCATTGGGAATCTGTGCAGAAAATTCAGTTTCTTTATTAAAAGAATATCTACTTCAAAATTAATTTTGATGATGGCACATTCCGCCTGCCAATTTCTGACTTCAAGGAAATCATTGTAAATTAAAAATCTTCAGTGGAAAGCTATATTAATGAGAAAAAACAGATCTAATGGGGGAAAAAAAGTGAAATTGAGGTGTCTCATGATTCCTGGTTTCATTCTTTCTCCTTTTCATTACTAATCATTGATCTAAATAAATAAGTGACTTTATGCATACAGGTCTTTGAATTCGGAGAAAAATATACAGTACATGCAGAACACCAGTATTAGAGGGAAAAAAGGTAGGTAATTGAAGAGGATGAAAATGTTTATACTGTCTTATTCTTTTATGCATGTCTTTTGGTGCACTGAGAGCTCACCGTTTAATGTGATATTCGAATTTTTGTGAATTTTGAGTCAATTATTGCAAACTTGACATTTATTTTGAAAATTATATCCCCATGCTCGGATCAGGAAATGATTGACAAGACTATATCCAAATAAAAACTGAAAGAACTGCAAATGTTGTAGATCAGGAACAAAAACAGAAATTGCTGGAATAGCTCAGCAGGTCTGGCAGCATCTGTGAAGGAAAAATCAGAGTTAACGTTTTGGGTTCGGTGAACCATCTTCAGAAGTGGTCTATATCCGAACCCTAATCCCACCTGAAGGGAAAATGGTCAAAACCCTAATTTTCATGGGGGTGGATTGTCCAATTAGTCTGGACAGTGAATTGATGGTCAAATGGTTACTCAGGAATAATGATGAGCCTGAGCGAGGCAGTGAGGGAGAGGGCCAGCTTCACAAACTAAATTAATGTGGATTGTGATCGTTAAAACAGTGAAGGGACAGACTGTGGTGAGAAGGAAACGGGTGCAGCGCAAGAATAGACTCAATTGTCTTATTCCCTTTGGTTAAATGAATGGAATGGTAGATTTTTGTGACTGGCCTTTGGGTATCTGCACTACATCAGACTCTCCAGCTGAGGAGCCTGGGGGTAAATATAATTCCTAAACATGGAAAGAACATATTTCCACAATACCTACAGGCTGTCAGCAAGATTCAAAGCCATGATACTGTTGAGGACCTGTCAATCACCGATACATACAGTTTCTTCTGTCAATGAGTTGGTAAAGCAGGTTACAGAGGCCAGCACTGCATCTCTCTCTATTTTTTATCTTTGAATTGCACTTGGCACATGTTAGATATAAAGAGCCACAAACTAGAGGAGTTATTTCCTTCCTTTATCATTAATGCAGTGAAGGAGGAAGCCATAGAGATTACCAGGTTAGCTGATTTGAAGCAAGTTGGGGAAAGTGACAAAGGTACCCCTTTCGTGGATTGGGCGAATAGAGATTGCTATTCTTCAATGGAGGAGATGTACTGCATTCCAACAAATGCCAGGGACTCATATTGTGATGTCTTTCAGCACTGTAGTGGATTTTAAAATTCCTAATCTACACATCATGATCTCTGCTTGTATCTTTGTCATGTTCAAACATTGCAATGGATGGACAGTTGCCTATAACTTCAAAAATATCTAAGAAATTGCTGTCACATTCTACAAGTGCATCTTTCACTAGCTCTGGTAAATACTTTGGTGTATCCTAGTATGTGTATAATTAGAGGGCTCTGGGCATTGAGTACATCACTAGTGAGCAGTAAGTGTAGAGAGAGGCAGAGGCAGATGGGGAGTTTCCACAGCAGAGAGAGGACAGACACAGGCTCACCCTTTTGAATGCTGATGTAGTACCTGAGGAGCGACAAGAAACAGGCTTCACTTAGATCAGCAGCAACAGGAGTACTCCCACATGTTAGAGTTCCTTGCAGCATTATGGGATCATTTCCTGACATAAGGGAGTCCATGCAGTTTGTGTGCAACAGCATGAATTAGAAGCTTGAGCATATGAGCTCCTTGTCCTAAGAGTGTGAGCAATCTGAAATGAATTGAATTAGCTTTATTGTCACATGTACTCAAATGGGTACAGTAAAAAGTTGGTAATTCACTACTTACAGCTCCATCTTAGGTACAAAGGTATCTAGGTACAATCCTTAGTTACAGAATAGAGAAAGAAAAGTTACATTACAGCAGTACATGGTATAACAATAGGTCAGAAAAACAAGAAGCAAGTTTAAAAAGACAAACATCACAATCTCTCTCCAAGGGCTCTCCACAGCAGACTAGTGCAGGGGCCCTCCACGTGGCCTGACTGCTGGCTGCTGCCACGCAATGCACTGTGCTGCTGGTCACTGGCATCCCCACTCCTGCCGATGGCATTCCCACTTTGGGCTGCTGGTGTC
This sequence comes from Ginglymostoma cirratum, assembly GCA_024137785.1. NCBI lineage: Eukaryota > Metazoa > Chordata > Chondrichthyes > Orectolobiformes > Ginglymostomatidae > Ginglymostoma > Ginglymostoma cirratum. The sequence continues at coordinate 11,517,531 of JAHRHZ010000289.1, forward strand.
CAGCATCACCGCTCCGGCCAATGGTCACCAGCATTCCCTCTCCAGTCGCTGGCATTGCTGTTTTGGGCCACTGGTCGCTAGTGACCCTTCTCTGGCTTCTGGTCTCCGACATCCCTGCTCTGGCTGTTGGCCTCTGACATCCCTGCTCTGGCTGCTGGTCTCCGATATCCTTGCCCTGGCTGCTAGTTGCTGGCATCCCCATTTCGGCCACTGACGTCTCTGCCAACTGCTGACCTCAGTTCTGACGCCAGGGCCGGGTGCCCGAGGCCAAGAGAAGGGAGGAGAGAGGGAGAAAATGAAAAAAAAAAGAAGAAAAAGACCTGTTGGAGCAGAGGACCTGTGACTCGAGTGTCTCATTCTGCCACCATCTTACTGGAAGATCAATATTTGACTCATGTAGAGTCAGCACTTGGAGTACATACAGGACTGCAAATGGGCATTCTCAGCATGTTTGCTATGCAACATAACTTGGAACTATCAAAAATATTGATGACACAGATCTTTAGATGAAATGCTGGTTGCCATTCATTTGGTGCCCTCATCTAACCACCTGGAACGCCACTTAAGAGTTGAGGCAGTCACTGAGATGGAAGAATTACATATATAGAATTATATAGAATCCCTACAATGTGGAAACAGGCCCTTTGGCCCAACAAGTTCACACTGACCCTCAGTGGAACCCACCCAGACCCATCCCCTGTAACGCCCTCATCTATATTTCCCTGAACGCTATGGGCAATTTAGCATGGCCAATTGACCTAGGCTGCACATCTTTGGAAGGTACCACTCCTCATGGGGTTTCATCGTCATCATCAGTAGCAGCACCAGGAGCAGCCTTTTGGCCCCTCTGACTGAGGGATCACCTGTGCAGCAGGCCCCAGTGACAAAAGCTGCTCCAAAAATGGTGCTGGTGCTGCTGCTTCTGGATAGATCCCCATTAACATCTCTACAATAAGGACTACTGACTTATACACCCCATCTGCAAGCCAATTAAATGAGCAGGCTCCTTCCATCTGGTTCAATTCCATATGGATCGCACTATGTAGAAGTAACAAGAGTGGTCCGAAGGTGAAAGCAACCACAGTTGGGCAGAACACTGAATGGATAATATGTTTGTTGCACCTGCAACTGGGCAGTTTTGTTTTATTTTTGAACAAATTGACAGATGAAGTTTGACATATAGCTTTCCCTTTTTTTAAATGTTTACACAAGAAAATAAAGGGAAGAACCGGTGAAGGGAACATGGGTCCTTGCTTAGGGCAGTGCCACTTCTGGACAGATGCACATTCTTTGGTGGTAATAATTGATCTATTCCATGCTACGTCTTCATTAGGAATGTTCTTACAGCATGAATTCCGGTCCTTGTTGTTCTCCTAGGTTAAAGGGGCTCAGCTGAAAGTGGACTAGTTCAGATGACCCCTGATGTTGATGGCACTTTGATGAGACTCTTGAGCACTAGGTCTGAACACATCTATGTGCAGCAAGGTCCCCTTGGTTCTGCACCTTCCTGATCCGTCTCCTTGCTATTTGATGATCTATATGGAAATAATGCTTCACCCTCTTCAAGATCCATTTCTGCCTGTCTATGATGAGGAAAGCAGCAAATCACTATGAGAGAGAGTCTTGCAGGCGTGCACTGCAGTGAGGCTCCTGACTGGTCAAAGCATTGTTACTGCATCTATAGATAGTCAATGACCGGCCTTATGTACTCAGATTGATGCGTGTGCATCACTTTTATAAAATGCAACTGCTAATTTTAAATTAAAATTCCAAAGAAATGGTAAGAACAATATATTGCATTTTAACTTATACATTCTATTAGCCAGCTGCCTGTCTGAAGTAGGCAGAAAGACACAGCTGGCAAACTTTGAACAGATTAAAGTCACATGCCTTAAGCTAAAACCTCACATCCAGACAAGTGACAAATCAGGGGCAGCAAATGATCAGATTCTTTAGGAGGTAACACTAAAAAAAGGCTTTGAATTACCTAATGGGGCTTATTCTTCATCCCGAGATAGTAAGAACTGCCGATGCTGGAGTCAGAGATAACACATGTCCTGAAGAAGGGTCAACTTTCCTACTCCTCTGATGCCACCTGGCCGGCTGTGTTCCTCCAGCTCGACCTGTGTCATCTCTTATTCTTTATCTCTACCAGATTAGATAAGCGTCAATATCTTTAAAGGATGTTAAGCTGGAGGAGATTGCATAGAGATTGAGCAGTGAGACTGTGAAGGGGTTTGAAATCAATAATGCCAGTGAAAGCCAGTGTAGGTCAGTGAACAGAGTGGTAACTCAATGAATAGAGATAAGTGAACAGATTTTGATGTGAGAACAAAAGTAGCATGTTTAGGAAGACATCAAGTTCCCAGAGGGCAAAATATGGGAGCTTCAGAATAGACAAGTCTAGGGAACAGAGATTTTAGTAAGATCAGAGTTTGTAGTGGGAATGAAAAGCAAAGTTTTCAGTTTCCTTTTTCATCGTTGGAGAAAGGTTCTGCTCGTGCATTGGTTAAAAATGCTGTATATTGGGAACTTGCATTCCTCTTGCTAACACTTTGATGAAGATACTCTTCTGTTATTATCTTGAAAAGCTTGCCGCATCTGTTCTCCTTGTACCCTCCAGCAACTTTATTTGCATTTGAAAACTGACTTTCAAACTGAAAGAGCAACCGTTTCTAACTTTGGATTATTAATGGCCATTTAAATCAAAGTTGTCAGTCAATTAATCAGTTTTTCACACATCCATTACTATCTATCGTTCTTGTACGGTGTGATTGATAGATTCTTCTGCTCAAGCTTTCATGTGTGGTTGGGGAAGTTGTTTCGAATATTGGAAATATTGTAATAGCTTGGATCTTGCTTCTGGTAATGACAGGTCTCATTGGCTGTGAGCAAATTTGGGTCTCAGCTGGTCCTTGGAATTTCATCATTCTAAAATCAGGATTACGGATATGGTAAATCTCAAGGTCCCTGACTGTGACGTATGGGGATACCAGATCAGCTGTGAATGTATTGATGTACAGTTTTTGAAACAGAGTTTCAAACTAAAATATGCACAGTTCACTTTTAGCAAAAGTTTGCAATTCAAATGCCATACCATAGGACATCCTCTGTCCCAACTATTCAAACCACTTTCTGGAAACATTTGAAGCAGTTTAAATCTTTTTTTCATATAAATATTTCAGCTTTGCTTTGTTCAGAGGCCAAAAATATACTTTATTAGCAGCAGCAATTCTCATCTTGATGGTATCTCTGATACAGAGAGAGAGATTTCAAAGCACTTAACAGGGTAATTAACATAAAGTGGGTTAGAGACTTGAGCATAGTCATTCCATCTGAGGGCACTTGTGAGGCATTTGGAAGGGAGACAAAGACATCAAGGGAGAGGAATCCAAAGAGTTGACCATGGCTACTGAAGGAACATACAGCCCTAATGAAATAGAAAGAATAAAGAATGAGAATTTGACAAAGATTGAAGGCTAGATGCAGGGACATTCAGTTGGGAGAAACCATGGTCAATGAAGGTTCGAGGTTTTGGAGAAATTTGAAGTGTGAGGCCAAGACCTTAAAGTAACATCTCTACATGTCGAGCTTGCAAAGCTTAGAAAAACATGTAGATAACATTCTATTATTTAAGTCAGAAATAGTTTGCTGTGTTTTTCAAAAATTGTAATTTCGAACAATGGAACCAATTTCTTTTTAAAACAAAATTCATTCTCACAAATTTTTCTGAAGAAGGGTCTAGACCCGAAACGTCAGCTTTCCTGCTCCTCTGATGCTGCTTGGCCTGCTGTGTTCATCCAGTTCTACACCTTGTTATCTCAGATTCTCCAGCATCGACAGTTCCTATTATCTCTCATTCATTCTCAGGATGCAAATTTCATTGGCAAGGCCCACATTTATTGACTGTCCTGATAAGTTTACAACAGGTTTGTTTCGTTAACGACTAACAGTGGTTTGATGCAACTGAATATCTTGTAATACCAATTCAGCTGGGAGTTAAGAATAAGCCATATCGCAAGGGCAGTTATTATACTTTTCAAAAAGCATCAATTGACCAGTTGGAATTTTATGACAATTTGACAGCTTCATCATCACCTTTATTGATATCAGTTTTTCTTGTACACAGAATTAAAATCTGGAACTGCGGTATTGGGATTTGATCTTGTATTATCTGGATTATTAGATCAGAACTCTGAATGTTTAGCCCAGCGACATCAGAGGAATCATTTCAAACTAATCTGCCTGAGTAAACCTTTCCTTGCATCATCTGTATTTATCTGTTATTAAATGGGAAAATATGATGTTGAATAGTAAGTTCAATGCAGCTGTCAATGATTTTGTTCAGAGATAACAAGGTGTGGAGCTGGATGAACACAACAGGCCAAGCAGCATCATAGGAGTAGAAAAGCTCGACGTTTTGGGCCTAGACCCTTCATCAGAAATGGGGGAAGGGAAGAGGGTTCTGAAATGAATAGGGAGAGGGGGGAGGCGGATAGAAGATGGATAGAGGAGAGGATAGGTGGAGAGGAGGCAGACAAGTCTGCACCACTGGCACAGAATGAATTGGAAGCAAATGATAATGAAGTGGCTAAAAAAAGTCATTCAGAGATAATAGGTACTGCAGATGCTGGAGAATCCGAGATAACAAGGTGTGGAGCTGGAAGAACACAGCAGGCCAAGCAGCATCATAGGAGCAGGAAAGCTTGACGTTTTGGGCCTAGACCCTTCATCAGAAATGGGGGAAGGGAAGAGGGTTCTGAAATGAATAGGGAGAGGGGGGAGGCGGATAGAAGATGGATAGAGGAGAGGATAGGTGGAGAGGAGGCAGACAAGTCGAAGAGGCGGGGATGGAGCCAGTAAAGGTGAGTGTAGGTGGGGGGGTAGGGAGGAGATAGGTCAGTCCAGGGAGGACGGACAGGTCAAGAGGGCGGGATGAGGTTAGTAGATAGGAGAGGGGGGTGTGGCTTGAGGTGGGAGGAGGGGATAGGTGAGAGGAAGAACAGGTTAGGGAGGCGGGGACGAGCTGGGCTGTTTTTGGGATGCGGTTGGGGGAGGGGAGATTTTGAAGCTTGTGAAATCCACATTGATACCATTGGGCTGCAGGGTTCCCAGGCTGAATATGATTTGCTGTTCCTGCAGCCTTCGGGTGGCATCATTGTGGCATTGTAGGAGGCCCAGGATGGACATGTCGTCTGAGGAATGGGAGGGGGAGTTGAAATGGTTCGCGACTGGGAGGTGCAGTTGTTTGTTGCAAACTGAGCGCAGGTGTTCTGCAAAGTGGTCCCCAAGCCTCCGCTTGGTTTCCCCGATGTAGAGGAAGCCACAACGGGTACAGCGGATGCAGTATACCACATTAGCAGATGTGCAGGTGAACATCTGCCTGATGTGGAAAGTCTTCTTGGGGCCTGGGATTGGGGTGAGGGAGGAGGTGTGGGGGCAGATGTAGCACTTCCTGCGGTTGCAGGGAAAAGTGCCGGGGGTGCTGGGGCCGGAGGGGAGTGTGGAGTGGACAAGGGAGTCGCGGAGGGAGTGGTCCCTCCGGAAAGCAGATAAAGGTGGGGAGGGAAAAACGTCTTTGGTGGAGGGGTCGGATTGCAGATGGCGGAAGTGTTGGAGGATGATGCGTTGGATCCGGAGGTTGGTGGGGTGGTACGTGAGGACGAGGGGGATTCTCTTTTGGTTATTATTGCGGGGACGGGGTGTGAGGGATGAGTTGCAGGAAATGCGGGAGACACGGTCGAGGTCGTTCTCGACCACTGTTGGGGGGGAAGTTGCAGTCCTTGAAGAATGAGGACATCTGAGGTGTACGGGAGTGGAATGTCTCATCCTGGGAGCAGATGCGGCGGAGGCAAAGGAATTGGGAATAGGGGATGGCATTTTTGCAGGAAGGTGGGTGGGAGGAGGTGTACTCCAGGTAGCTGTGGGAGTCAGTGGGCTTGAAATGGACATCGGTTTCTAGGTGGTTACCCGAGATGGAGACAGAGAGGTCCAGGAAGGAGAGAGAAGTGTTGGAGATGGTCCAGGTGAACTTCAGGTCCTGCTCCTATGATGCTGCTTGGCCTGCTGTGTTCTTCCAGCTCCACACCTTGTTATCTCGGATTCTCCAGCATCTGCAGTACCTATTATCTCTGAATGATTTTTTTTTGCCACTTCATTATCATTTGCTTCCAATTCATTCTGTGCCAGTGGTGCAGACGTGATATGATGTGGTGGTGTCGACCCACATGAAACAATCTCAGCTCCCGTATTTAAACGTTTAAGTTGAACAAGCTTCGATTTGTGAAGAAGAGGGAATAAATGTTTTCTTGAAGTCCAGACAAACAATGTCCATTTGATTGATGGTTCCCTGGATGTACTACTGAAGAGTCTAAGAAGTCAAAGAGATGCAGCTCCCAAGCAATGGGAGGAAGAAATCAACACATGAAATGTGGATGGTGTATTTGGAGGTTTTATTTGAGGGGTGGGGAGGATTGTTCAGCACCAAAAGTATGGTGTCTACCTTCCTGGATTTAATATAGGAAAGGTGGGCACAGTGATCATTAACCTCCATCTGTATATCAACCTGTAGAGATGGGGTTCAATGAATGTGCAGATGAGCCTCGGAGGTGCTCCACGAAGTAGCTGTGACATGAATAGTTATATAGTGGGAACCCATTAGAAGATCATGCAGAGGTCAGATCGATCTTCCTGGGAGTCAATCCAAGGAAAGCGATGGGCCCAGAGAGTGTCCCCAGCTGACCACTTAGATCCTGTGCTGACTAACTGGAGGAGGAATTCACCGACATCCTCAACATCTCCCTCCGACAAGCTGATGTCCCCAACTGCTTCAAGAAGACCATCATCATCCCAGTACCTAAGAAAGCACATTCAATGTGTCTTAATGACTACCGCCCAGTGGCTCTGACCTCAATAATCATGAAGTGTTTCAAGAGGCTGGTCATGGCCAACATCAACTCCAATCTCCCAACCTGCCTCGATCTCCCATAATTTGCCTACCAACATAAATGTCCACAGCAGATGCCATGCCTCTAGCCCTATATTCATCCCTGGAACATCTGGAGAAAAAGGATGCCTACATCAGACTCTTACTCATTGACTACAGCTCTACCTATAACGCCATTATCCCTTCCAGACTGATCTCAATACTGTGTGATCTTGGTTTCGACTCTGCCCTCTGCAACTGGATCCTTACCTTTCTGACTCACAGACAGCAATCAGTGAGGATAGACAACTGCACCTTCTCCATAATAATACTCAACATTGCAGCCCATCAAGGATGCATCTCAGCCCCCTGCTGAACTCTTTGTACACCCACAACTGTGTTGCCAAATTCCAAATAAATGTCATCTACAAATTCGCTGACAATACCACCATAGTGGGACGGATATCTAACAATGACAAGCTAAAATACAGAAGGGAGATAGAGGGCTTAGTGACGTGATGCAATGAGAACAATCTTTCTCTCAACATTGGCAGAGCTAAAGAACTGATCATGGACTTCATAAAGAAAGGAAGAGAGCACACCCCCACCTACATCAACGGAGCTGAGGTTGAGAGGGTGGAGAGAATAAAGTTCCTCGGAATGATGATAACTGATAACCTATCCCGGGCTTCCCAATAGATGTGACTGTCAAGAAGGCACAACAATGCCTTTTCTTCCTCAGGCAGCTCAGGGAATTTGGCATGCCCGTAAGGATCCCAATCAACCACTACAGATGCACCATTGGAAGCATACTATCCAGGCGCACAACAGCCTGATGTGGCAACCGCACTGCCCAGGACCGTAAGAAACTACAAAAAGTTGTGTGCACATCCCAGACCATCACACAAGCCAACCTTCAATCCATGGGCTCCATTTACATGGCTCACAGCCGCAGAAAACCTGCCAACATCATCAAAGACCCTTCACGTCCTGATAATAATTTCCTGTAACCTCTTCCATCATGCAGAAGAAACAGAAACCTGAACACATGCACAAGCACATTCAGGAACAGCTTCTTCCCAACCATTATTAGACTGATGAATGGACTTTAGTCTCAAATAATGCTGATCTTACTAACGTTGATCTCACCTAACGCACGTCCTGTGCAATGAAATGTATATGCCTAAATCTAAGTCTTTTTGATCTGTACATCCTTGCTTACAATGATCTGCCTGTGCTGCGTGTAAACAAAGCTTTTCACTGTACTTCAGTACATGTGACAATCAATCAGTCATGGCAGCAGAAGTTGAAATATGATTCTATAGTAGATGATGCTTTTCCCCGAAGAACTTGAAGAACCATGAAACAAGACTGAACAGCCGAAAGAACTAGGGATGCTGTAAATCAGAAACAAAACAGAAGTTGCTCCTCAGAGGAAGGGTCACCAGACTTGAAATGTTAACTCTGATTTCTCTTTACAGATGCTGCCAGACCTGCTGAGCTTTTCCAGCAATTTGTATTTTTGAGCCATAAAGGGAGGTTGAGGAAGAATGAGGCAAAAATACTGGGAAGGATTCTCAAATACAGTGATGTGAAGTCTTACTGAAGTGAGGTAAAATGAGGCATTATTTGAAGTGGCAGTATGCTTGCATCAGCCAAGCAGTCATGTCATTTCTGACATAGGCCAAAATAGGCACATGGATGGGAATTGTGGAAGGTACAGAACTGCCTTTAATCTCCATTTGAACACCAGCTCCAGGTCAATATCTCCTTATATAGAGTGGTGCCCTTTGTTGAGGAGATCCTTATTAGGCAAGGCATTGATGAAACCTCAGCAGACTGTAAGTCAGTCTTACCAGTGTTCACTGTTTATTTTAGTCCTGAGTGCTTTGTTAATATGACCAATTCATCCAGTGATGCCAACAGCCAGGGCACTCCGAATACTTCATTGAGGATTAAAGTAGAGTGATCCACTAATGCAATGTTGCATTGTTGAGAAATGAGCCCATTTCAATTTTCAATGGCATTCTCGCTGATTTATTTTAGTCTGAACAAGGCTCAATGTTATAACAAATAGTCTAAAGTTTGAGGCGGGTAAAGTACAAAGGGGAATCACATGGCCCAACTCCAAGGCTGAGTCTGAACCTGTCAGTTGGTTAGACCCAAAGGTAGCAATCCTGTCCAACAAGAAGGCAGGAAAATCAGTGAAAATGGCCAGCTGCCATCTTGGAATGCTGGCATGTGGTGGCACAATAAGCAACAGGATTGTCCAAATGGGGTATCCAATGTTTTCACATCAGCAGATAGTTCACTTGCAACCATTTCGCAAGGCAAGATCATCATTTTAAAGTAAACTCAATAAAACTCATCCTGACTGATGGAGAATGCAGCAAATTGAACAAGAAGAAGAAGCAGAGATGGAAATTGCACAAATCCTTAGTCAAGTGGACATTGTTGACCCTACAATCAAAAAAGATGATATGAACCAGGATTATCAATGAGTAACCTTGCAAGACAAGAGTTTTGAAACATATTTTTTTCTTGATTGAGGAGCAACTGTTATTGTGCTGCTGACAATATAGAATGGCTTCAAATTATAACTCTTTAGGCATGAGAAAGTTTGGGAGGCCATATCCTTTCCATTTAAGCCAATTGAAGTTAATGCTATTAAGGAGCCAATTTACATCCTGTGGAATCAGAGCAAATTCTTGTTATGGTGGCAAAGTTGAGTCCAACTTGATCTTTCACAGCAGCTAACAGACACTATAGCCCAAAGCAAAAACACTCTGTGTGAAAATGATGGCTATATTCCATTCTGTGAGGAACTACCTCAGCCTCTACTGGGACATGAACTTTTTTCTACAAAAGATTGGACCATATTTTGTAAAGATTTTCCACAGTTTTCCAGCTTATTGCTTCATACCAAGAAAGTTGATTTTTTTTGTGGATAACCATGTCAGTTTTCATAAGTTCATAAGAAATAGGGGCAGAATTAGGCCATTTGGCCCATTGAACATGCTCTGCCATTTGATTATGGCTGATATGCTCCTCAGTCCCATTTTTCTGCCTTTTCCCCATAACCCTTCAATCCACTACCAAATAAAAATCCATCTAATTCCTCCTTAAATTTACTTACTGTCCCAGCTTCCACCACACTTTGGGGTAGCGAATTCCACAGATTCACAACCCTTTGGGAGAAGTAGTTTCTCCTCAGTTCTGTTTTAGATTTGCTACCATTTATCCTAAGGCTATGACCTCTTGTCCTAAGATGCTCCCTCTTCCTTGAATGCCCCGTTCCATGTCTATTTTATCAATTAGCTTCATGAAACTCCTCTCCCATTAGCGCTCAAAAAAAAGGAACACTATCTTCAAAGATTCCTCATCAGGAAATACAGTCAGGAGTGAAACTCAATTCAGAAATGCTATCATTAGGTCCAGTTTTGGCATTTTCAAGAGGAAGATCTGTATTACCTAACTCTGCAGTCCTTGATACAGTAGATCCAGATCCCTCTGTTATGGTTTTAGATCAATCAAGCGGAATGTTTCCCTTTGTGTCTTGGTGGTGCCAGGTTATGTGAGCAATATTATTAACCAAGAAACATTATGGGTCACTGTTGAAGATGTGAAGTACTTGTAATAGTGAAAGTTGGCAGAATGATCTTTGAACTGTTTGAGCTTCTTTGAGTGATTGTCTATGATTATATGGAACAACAAACTCTCCTTACGCAGGAAATGTCCTTCAACAAACCTGAAGCATGAGACTGAATTTATACGTTTGCACAAGAGTCTAGGCATTTTTTTAAAACCTACTTCCAGTGTTCCAGACATATTGTGATTAGTTCTCAAACTTGAAGTTCCTATCACATTGAATTTTCCTCCAAAATGCTTTTCTGTGATTACACATGTAATCACAGCTCTCGGCTGCTCTGAAAGCATATCTTCCATTGCAGGGAGCTGTCTCTGAAGATTAAAATAAAAGCAAGTACTGTGGATGCTAGAGACTTGAAACTCAATAGGTCGGGTTACCATCTGTGGAGAGAGACAGAGCGTTAATGCTTTGAGTCCAATCTGACTTATTTTGAACAGAAGTGAGCTGGAAAATTAGGATTAATGTACTGTAGACAAAGGAACAGAGAAGTAAGTAGAACAGGTGCTGATGGTGCCCAGAGTAAAAAGCAAAGCAAGTGCTAATGGTATTAGAGGAGAAATGTAGATGAAGAATAAATGTTGATCACATTAATAGTAGGTCTTAAAATCAGAAAAAAGATTAACTCTGCTGTAAGCAACACATGCAAAAAATGACCTGGGGGAGTGTGGAAAGGATGGTGGTGCAAGTGAAATGGAGGACAATACACATATTCTGAAGTTTCTGAACTCAGTGTTAGGTCCTGAGGAAGTAAAATTGTGAAGCGGAAAATGAAGTGCTATTCATCCAATTGCTTCACTGGAACACTGCAGTAAGCCTGGAACAGAAATGTTCACAAGAAACCAAGATGGTGTTTTGAAATGGAAAGTGACTGAATAGTTGGTGTCATTCAGGAGGAGAGTACAAAACGCTAGGAAGGGCGAGAGAACTGAAGGTTGATCTCCATAGATTTTTCAACCGACAGCTGCAGCAGAGGATACACTAGAGATCATTGGAGATTCAACATTTAGAACCATAGAAATGATATAACAAGGAGAGCAATTCAGCCCATCTTTCTTAATCCCATCTTCCTGCATACAGCCCACAGCCCTGCAGCATTTAAGCTGCAGAGTCAGGCACATTGCAAAAGAGTTTCAGGTCTCTGACTCCACCACCAACTCAGGCAGCGAATTCCAGACGCTTTCTGAGTAAAAAAGCTTTTTCTCACGTCTCCTCTAATCCTTCTGCCACCTGTAAACCCTCATTTTTGAACTGTCTTCCAGGGGAAACACATTCCTCCTGCCACGGTCTCTAACCCTCAAAATTTAATATACGTCAATCATGTCACCCCTCAGCCTTCTCTGTTCCACGGAAAACAACACCAACCTCTCCAATCTCTTCTCATAGTTCCAATTCTCCAGCCCTGGCAACATTCTAGTAAATCATCTCTGCACTCTCTCCTGAGCAATTGTGTCATTCCTGTCATGAGGTGACAAGAACTGTACCCAATACTCCAGTTGTGGCCTCACTTGTGTCTCATTCAGTTCCGTCATTACATCTCCACATTTATATTCTGTACCTCTGCCAATGAAGGAGAGGATTCTGTACGCCTTCTTTACCACCTCATCTATCCATACTGTTACTTTTAGGGACCTGCGCACTTGCACACCATGATCTCTTACTTAATCTACTGTTTGATGTCCCTAAATGGGTTACTTCACACATATCAGAGTTGACCTCCATCTGCCACTTTCCTGCCCACTTCATCAAGCCATCTATAAAATTTTGGCGCTTACAGCTATCCGCTACACTATCCACCAAACAGCTAATTTTTGTGTCATCTCAACTGTGCTCCCCAAGTTCAAGCCCACATTGTTACATATAAAACAAACAACACTTGAAACAGCTTCCCATTTACAAGGACAGCCATCGACAATTATCCTTTGTTTCCTGCTACTAAACTAACTTTGGATCCAATTTGGCACATTACCATGTACTGCATAGGCTCTTGCTTTTTTGAATTGTAGTTGTTGGAGATGTGGAATTGAAAAGTTCCCAGACACCTAAAAGAGACCTACTAAATAAAAGTCACTTGTATCAATAGACATTTTTGATTTGAATCATGCATGAAGCATAATCATCTCAATAACTTGCAACATTTTACTACTTTGCCAGAGGTAATCATCTCTTTTATATCCAACAGAGCCTTTGTACCTAAAGCAGGAGTCAGTGAAGATCACGAATGACAATCCCTGAGAGGAGCTGAGTGTTTCTGAGGGTGCACTGTCACAAGACTCATGCAGATCATCTAGCAACTCAAAGATTCATTGTTCAGTGTGGCCAGTAAGTAGAAAATTGGATGTTCACCTAAAGTGTCAGAAGGTGAAAGTCACCAAGGGCCACTGTTGGAGACAATGTAAAATCTATGTCAGACAATGCAGCCCTCTCTACACCCTGTTTGTCACGATGCAGATGACACCATTATAGTCACCACTAATGAAAAAAAACACTATAAAATAAATTTGCAATGGCTGCAGAGAAAGTAGAGGAACCTGCCTCAAGCATGAATGAACTAATGTTGCACTCCATTGAGATAATGAAGGATAAAGTGATCAGCACCACGGAACATCAAACATTCCAATCACATTGGTGCTTAACCACTGTCATATTGATGCTGGATGCCAACATGTCTGCCATATTGAATAGGTTGATAAGATTTTTGTCCTTGCAGAATTGCACTGACTTGCGCCAAAATGTTCTCCAGAACAGTGATAACAGTGAAGTGCAACTGGACTATGAGAGAGATGGTCATGGAAGTGAGGACTCAACTCAAAGTACTGGCAATTGTCATTCACATCCCCACTGTCAGCCTGGAGGATGTAAACTGCCTTGTTGCCTGATGACAACTCCTGCTCCTGAACAGGTATATCTGGGGCTATCTTTGGCAGCTCAGTTCCAAAAGCCAGAGAGTATTGAGAGCAATTGAACAATCAGGGCAGGGATCTAACAGCCTGTCTCCATCCACGTAAAAACCACTACTATTGCTTCATGGGGGAGAATAGGAAAGGTCAGAGTTGTCACATACAAAGACGACTTTTAAAATGTCCTGTCAGTAAGGTTCTGTTGCTTGTTTAACTCATATGAATGTAATTATTTTTCAGTATTTTCTCATTTTGACAGTTTTTGTTTGCTGTGTGATAAGTAGTTTTGAATTTATTTGACGATGAAGTATATTACTGGAAAGCAATGGGGAGAACGTTGTTTGTTTTTTTTGCCGTTCTGCTGTCTCCCAGGGATACTGCAGCATAGGGACAGGAATGGTAGCAAACTCATTTCTTATTTCTTTGGACAACAGATGCAATGGTGTAACTTAAATGGACCCTGTATTAGTTAGAGCCATGTATGCAACTGGGAAGAGATGGTAAGAAAGGGTCTGTTTCTGTGCTGTATGACTCTGTGACTCGATGCTCTACCAGAAGTGTCTCGAGAGGTTCAGTTTGTCATGTTAGAAATTAGATTAACAATGTTCAGCCAATTGCAGTGTTCAGCTGTCCATCCAGGCAACTTAACAAAATATGCTTAGAAAATGATGCCAGCAATATTGTTAACAGGAATGACGCAGTAAACCTTTCTCCCGTGCACTCTAGGGCTGTACTGATTTGTTTCCAGACGTAAAGCCTCAGAACTCAGGTCAATGAATCTTAAAATAATGGAGATAATTCAAAATATTGGGCATGAATTCTCTTGTTCTGGTTAAACTTTGATGTGTTTTAAGGTTCATATGAGCAAGGAAACCATCATTGAGATGTTTTAGCTAATTGCCAAAGAGATGGACATAGTGTGAATGCAGTCGCTGAACCTACAGAATCATTCCCAGCAATCTTGCAGTCTTTCCAAGGTCCCAAATAGAAATTATATTAGGGCAAAATGACAAATTACACAGCTAATTAGTAGATTGCAAAAGCCAAAGGTTTTCTTTATAAACTGTGATTTTTATCAATTTTATTTCTTGAGCATTTAAATAATCTGTGAGGCATCAACTTTCAACTTCTTGATTACTTTTAAATTCCACTGGCTTGTTTTCTACATAACCCGTTTTTCAGTTAATAATGCATTGATATAATGCAACACAAGCTTTTGAGTAACAAAGGTCTAATTGAAACTGAGATTCATGCTCCCTGTACAAATATAGCCCAGTGAACAATGAATAAAGGGAAGAGCAAGGCATTATAGATTTTTTTGATTCATTCTTAGATTGCAGATATCATAGAAAAGCCAAGTGCTTATGGCCCATCTTCAAATGATTTGAGAACATAATGGTGGGCTTTCTTCTATTATCACAGAGGTTCATAATATCCTCTCAGTAATTAATAGTAAGCATTGGGACTCAGAGGAGTGTGCAACAAGTCAGCATCGCTGTGAAGTGGACTGTGAGCAGTGTCCAGCAATTTAGTATAACTTTGAATCAAATTTAGCAAGAGAGAGGTGCAGCCTAAATTTCTGAAAAAAAAGTGCAAAAGAGCACGAGGACAACAGTTTTATAAAGAGCAGGAGCGAAAATGGAATCAGCAGCTTGTGAAATAATGTGAGACGGGATGTGCGCAGCATCATAAAGAGAAGCATGGACCTGTGTGAGAAAGTTAAAAAACAACAGGAGATGAAAAATCCAGCAACAGTGAACCTCTTCAACTTGATTCTTCCCATTAGAACCAAAGTGTGAGATCACAAGTAGATGATTGGTGGATATTTCTACAGTGCCCTTCAATTGGCCAATTTGTTTCCATGAGGACACATTACTACAGCTGAAAAGTACAGTTAAGAAATTCACCTTTAAAATATTTAACACCCAGATGAACTAACTGAATAGAATAGAGATGCTTGGGTAGGCAATGTGTTGCAGCAGTAACATGCGGGAGCTGGTAGATGCTAATCTAATCCATGACAAGCGCATCTGCAAAAAGTTGGCTTCAGCTCAGAGTTGATGATGTGGAGTCTGACCTGTGGGCATTGCAACACATCAGGGAGGGCAAAAGTTACATGGCACTGTTTCAGGAGACAGTCTTACTGCTTAGATTAATTACAGCAAATTTAATCTGTGGTCAGGGACAACAGAATATGATTGTGAGTGAGATATGTATAGGGATCCAGAATTTTCATTAGGAGGAGGCTCAGGTAGCACCCTTACACAACAGCTACAGGTTCTTGCTCCCATTGTGGATGAGGGCACAGACTCAGGAAGACGAGCAAAAAAACACGAAAGAACAATTGATGCTGGAAATCAACAACAAAAACAGAAATTGCTGGAAATACTCAGCTGGTCTGGCAGCATCTGGCAGTATTTAGATTCTGCTGAGCCTCTGTGTGTGTATGTGGGAGGATGAGCAAATTTGTCAAAACACTGTAGTACCCAGTTCCATTCAAGTTGGGGGAAAGAAGAAAAATGTAGCACTGATAAGAGATAACATGATTAGGGGACTAGATACTCTTCAAGACAGCAAAGACAGGAGCTTAAGGTGAAGGGACCCTCAGAGGACAGTGATCATACTATGATTGAGTTTACTGTACAATTTGAGAGGGAGAAGGTAGAATTAGAGGTAATGGTATTACAGTTGAATAAAGGCAACAACAGAGGCATGAGGGAGGAGTTGGGCAGAATTGAGTGGGAGAGGATCCCAGCAGGAAAGACAGTGGAACAGCAATGGCAGGACTTTCTTGGAGTAATTCAGGAGACACAGCAAAAATTCATTCCTAGGAAAAAGAAGCATGGTACAGGGATGATGAGGCAACCATGGCTGACAAGGGAAGTTAGGAACAGCATAAAAGCAAAAGGAAAAGCACATAATGTGGTGAAGGGCAGTGAGAAACTAGAGGACTGAGAAGCTTACAGAGATCAACAGAGGGCAACAGAAAAAGTAATAAGGAGGGAGAAGATTAAATATGAGGGTAAGCTAGCCAGTAATATAAAGGAGGCCTGTAGGAGTTTCTTTAGATATATAAAAGGCAAAAGAGAGGCAAAAGTGGACATTAGACCACTGGAAAGATAGTAGTGGGGAATAAGGAAATGGCTGAGAAACTGAATAATTATTTTGAGTCAGTCTTCACAGTGGAAGACATGAGTAATATTCCAAAAATTTGGGACAGTCAGAAGGCAGAGCTGAATATAGTGGCCATCACCAAGGATAAGATGCTAGAAAAACTGAATGGCCTGAAGGTGGACAAATCACCAGGACCAGATGGATTAAACCCCAGAGTTCATAAGGAAATAGCTGAAGAAATAGTGGAGGTGTTAGTGGTGATCTTTCAGAAATTGCTAGAATCAGGGAGGGTCCCAGAGGACCAGAAAATCCCTTTTTAGGAAGGGAGTAAGGCAAAAGACTGAAAATTACAGGCCGATTAGCCTAACCTCGGTCATGGGTAACATTTTAGAGTCCATTGTGAAGAATGAGCTTTCTGAATACTTGGAAGTACATGGTAAAATAGGGCAAAGTCAGCATGGCTTCATCAAGGGAAGTCATGCCTGACAGATCTGTTAGAATTTTTTGAGGAAGTAATGAGCAGGTTAGACCAAGGAGAGCCAATGGATGTTATCTCCCTGGAATTCAAGAAGGCCTTTGACAAAATGCCACACAGGAGAATGCTGAGTAAGATAAGGGTCCATGGTGTTAGAGGCAAGGTGCTAACATGGATAGAAGTTTGGCTGTCTAGCAGAAAGCAGAGTGTGGGGATAAAAGGATCTTTCTCAGGATGGCAGACGGTGACAAGTGGAGTTTCACAAGGGTCAGTGTTGGGACCATAACATTTCACTTTGTACATTAATGATCTAGATGAAGGAACTGAGGGCATTCTGACTAAGTTTACAAATGGTACAAAGATAGGCAGAGGGACAGGTAGTATTGAGGAGGCAGGTAGGTTGTGGAAGGATTTGCACAGGTTAGGAGAGTAAGCGAAGAAGTGGCAGATAGAGTGCAATGTGGGAAAGTGTGAGGTCATGCGCTTTGGTAGGAAGAACAGAAGCATGGGCTATTTTCTAAATGGGGAGAAATTTCAGAAGTCTGAAGTGCAAAGAGACGAGGGAGTTCTAATCCAGGTAAACTTGCAGGTTGAGTCAGTAGTTAGGAAGGCAACTGCAACTTTGGCATTTATTTTGAGAGGACTTGAATATAAAAGCTGGGATATACTTCTGAGGCTCTATAAGACTCTGGTCAGGCCACATTTAGAGTATTGTGCGTTGTTTTGGGCTCCATATCTCAGGAAAGATGTACTGACTCTGGAGCTGGTTCAGGGGAGGTTCACAAGAATGGTCCC
This sequence comes from Ginglymostoma cirratum, assembly GCA_024137785.1. NCBI lineage: Eukaryota > Metazoa > Chordata > Chondrichthyes > Orectolobiformes > Ginglymostomatidae > Ginglymostoma > Ginglymostoma cirratum. The sequence continues at coordinate 11,535,386 of JAHRHZ010000289.1, forward strand.
AGGAATGAAAAGCTTAACATATAAGGAATGCTTGAGAACTCTGGGTCTACACTCAATGGAATTTAGAAAGATGAGGGGAGATTAATTGAAACTTACAGAATATTGTTGGCCTGGACAGAGTGGATGTTGGGAAGATGTTTCCATTGGTTGGAGACCAAGCTTGAGTATGGAGCTTAAGGTGAAGGAACCTCTGACGGCAGTGAACATAATTTGATAGAATTCATCCTACAGTTTGAGAGGGAGAAGCTGGAATCAGATGTAATTGCATTACAATTCAGTAAAGGTAACTACAGAAACGTGACGAGGAGTTGGCCAGAGTTGATTTGAAGCGGAGCTTAGTGGATGGAAGGTGGTGGAGCAGCAATGGCAGGAGTTTCTGGTGGTAATTCAGCAGGGTCAGTAGAAGTTTATTCCGAGGAAGAAGAAACATACTAAGGCGACGGTGAGCTATCCATGGTTGACAAGTGAAGTCAGGGGCAGTGTTATAGCAGCTGATAACTAAAGTTGACAAAATGGCTGCCAGGGGCTTTTAGCTGACATAAGATGACTGATGCAGTTACATATAGCAGATGTTCACAGCCAGACTTGTGGTCTCCATATAGAGTTACTGGATAAGAAAACGAAAGGTTCCATTGAATTCATAAAAGGATCCCAGTGAGAAGAAAGGACAGGGAAATTTAATCAGTCTCCTTAGACAGGCATTTCTAAACACACAAGCGTTTTTGATAAAAATGCATCCTTGAAAAACCTAGATAAGAGAATCAAAGGAAATCTACCATCCCACTGTAACCGAGACTCTTTGGGCAATTCTTATTACATATTAAATATACCCATATGAGAGTTGTGAAATTAAAAATGCAGCCTGCAGCCAACCTTAGACAGTAAAAAGAGGCCCCCTCATTACTGGGGAGAATGGAGTGACTAACGGTGTTGACAGATAACCTTGAAGAGCACAAAAGAGGTTGTAAAACATGGAAAATAAACAATTGCAGCTTAATTACAGATCCTTGCATCCACTGATCAAGGGAAAGATGGTAAAGACAAATTATAAGAAAATGGTGTGATGAGGTCATATCTGATAATACCTTGAATATCCAAATAAGTTTATTTTAATGACTTGGTAAAGCTATGCAAGTGACAGAATTTCTCCTCATCAGTGAAATTTAAATAGACGTCTTCTTATTTAGTAAAAGGGCTCAGTTGAATAGAGATAGTCATCATTATCAAGAATTAGCCTTCTGATTTAAAACCAATTTACAGCATGCAAATAGCAGGGGTCATAAACTGCAGCTGCAAGACAGAGAGACTGTATTTATTTGATCTCCCAGGATCAATGGAGAGAGAAGCTGCCCCAATTTGTGGAAGGGTCATCAGATTCCAAAATGTTAACTCTGATTTTTGTTCACAGATGCTGCTGGATCATAGTATTCCTACAGAGTGGAAACAGGCCCTTTGGCCCAATCAGTCTACACTGACCCAAAGATCATCCCACCCAAACTCATCCCCATATAACTCACCTAATCTACACATCCCTGATCACTACGGGCAATTTAGCATGGACAACCCACCTAGACTGCACATCTTTGGACTGTGGAAGGAAACCAGAGCACCTGGAGGAAACCCAAGCAGACACGGGGAGAATGTACAAACTCCACACAGACCTGAGGGTGGAATTGTACCCAGGTCCATGGCACTGTTAGGCAGTAGTGCTAACCACTGTGCCACCATGCCACCCAATCTGCTGATCTTTTCCGGCAACTTCTGTTCTTGTTCCCAATTTGTTAGCTTTGCTAAAGACCTGTAATATTAGGTGTGACTATATAACTTTATATTGGAACTGAGATTTTAGTAACAATTGGTAGAAATTAACATCCTTTCTAATTTTCAGTACAGAGATTATTTGGGAATACAAATTGCAACACAGAATTTGGAAGTGTACTTAATGATAAGTAGGTATCCAGCTTATTGGCAATTAACGTGATTCCGCTGGCAAATGTCTGGGAAGGATTATAATTGTGAGATGATGGACGTATCTGGTAAATTTCACGAGATTGGGGGAGGACCTAGGAATGTCTATAAAGTTGTCCATCATTGATCGTGTGTTTACAGGACTGGATGTATAGATTAGGAGGATGTGGCTAATTATGACATCAATGTTGCTTGTAATTATTAAAATGAGAAATGTCTAAGAATGCAGTACTTGACAGGGGGAACCAGAGTGTCCTAGAGAGGGACCTCTCCCACACTCTATGGTGAAGAATTCTAAATAGAGGTCAATTGTTCTGTAAGACACGGAACTCAAGACTTATCCATGATATGTCCCTCCAACAGATAGCATGAAAGCAAAAGAAAAACCATGCAAATGGGAATCCTTCTTCCGGCAAAAGATAACTGAGAAAATGATAAGGGATTGAAGATGAAAAATGAGAGTAGCAGGGTGACAAAATGTCTGCAAACAAACACACCGGCTTGGCGAGCAAGTCTACAACCTCATTACAAGGTTTTTTTATGGATATCTAACAGGTAAGAGAGAGGCAAAAGTAGACATTGGGCCACTGGAAAATGAGTCCGAAGAAGTAGTAATGGGGAACAAAGAAATGGCAGAGGAACTGAATGGGTACTTTGCATCAGTCTTCATGTTCAAAGCCATCAGTAGCACATCAGAAATTCAAAAGAGTCGGGGGCAGAAGTGAGCCATCACCAAAGGAGAAGGTACTGTGAAACTGAAAGGTCTGAAGGTAGATAAATAATCTAGACCAGATGGACTACACCTGAGAGTTATGAAGGAGAAAGCTGAAGAGATTGTAGAAGATTGGATTACAGCCCATAGTGTTAAGCGTAAGGTATTGGCATGGATAGATGATTGGCTGGCTGGCAGAAGGCAGAGAGTGGGGATAAAGGGGTCTTCTTCAAGACTGCAGACAGTGACGAACAGAGTTCCGCAGGGCTCCATGTTGGGCCCGCAACTATTCATATTATGCATTAACATATGGATGAAAAAACTAAGTTTGCAAGTTTGCAGATGACACAAAAATAGGTGGAAGGGCAGGTAATGATGAGGAAGTGGGGAGACAGCAGAAGGAATAGAAAAGTGGACCAATAGGTGGCAAATGGAATACAATGTGGGAAGTTATGCATTTTGTGAGGTGTAGGCTATTTTGCTAAAGGGAAAAGCTTTTGGAAATCTGAAGCATAAATGGACTTGTGTCTGAATTCAGGATTCTCAAGATTAACACACAGGTTCAGTTGGAAATTAGGAAGGCAAATACAATCTTGGCATTCATTTGAAGAGGACTAGAATAGAGATGCATTGCTGAGGCTGTATATGGTTCTGGTCAGACAGCGCTTGGAATATTGTGAGCAGTTTTGGGCTCTGTATCTAAGGAAGGATGTGCTGGTGTTGGAAGGAGTGCAGAAGAGGTTCACAAGAGTGATTCCGGGGATGAAGGACTCGCCATATGAAGAGTGATTAAGGACGTGTGTTTTTTCTTGAGTTTAGAAGGATGAGGAGGATCTGACTGAAACTTAGAGAATACTGAGAGGCCTGTTGAGGCTGGGCATGGAGAAGATGTTTCCATTGGTAGGGGAGACACTAGGACCTGAAGGCATGCAGCCAAGCAGTGGACTATCAACTTCCCATTGAAACCAGACAAGCCTGGAACTGCCTGGCCAGCTGCTAATGGCCAGATTGTTTCAGAACAAATAATTGTTTACACCTCCAGAGATTCTGCTACGTTTGAAGAATGCTACGCAGAGTTGGTACAGTGGCACCTAGCTCAGTCAGAAACCAGAGGCGTAGTGTGACAATGACAGCACTTGACAGCTGCAGGTTCAAAACTATGTTCTAGTATAAGACAAAAGCCATAGAATATTTGAGAAAGGCACTAGGAGGGGGATAAAATTAGGAAACTGGAGCCCCCACTCACACTGCTGTTGGACCTTCTTCAATGGCATCTCCAGAGAGCATCTGGGATTGGTCTTCTCATTCAAATGGTTCAAATAAAGTGGGAGGAAACTGTGGATAGGATGTAGCAAATCTTTAGAAGCACATGTTAGAAATAAACAACTAGTGTAGATTTGAGACTGTTTACTGAGACATTTAAGACTTTACTGAAGAGTCTTGTGAAAAGATTGATTGTGTTTGATAAACTAGTTAAAGCGCAACAGTAAAGTCTGATAGATGTAGCTTTTCATTGATAAAGTGATGAATAAAATTGTACAGGACATTTCCTGACTCTTATCCCCTTTGTTTATCTCACTGCGTGACATGCCTGAATTAAAAAAGATTGCTACAAACTGGTCGAGGTTAGTCAGGGTACATTTGCCCACCTTTCACTTCACACAATGTACATAATTATATGTCCCTTTTTTAAATCCTAGTTGTTCTCTTATGTCTTTACTCATCTATGGGACTCGACAGTTTTTTTTTCATTCCTTTCAATGGAATTTTCCCTGCACTCTGTTGACACCATTTTAAATGTTCTAGATCATTGTCGCTGCTATGGTTTCTTATTTTATTTTCCCAAGTGGAATTCTCAAACTCTTAAAGAAAAGGTTTTTCTCAAATTTATTAACTTTGTTTTCATCGTATTTATGTCCAAAGGTATATCACCTTATCGCCAATTATTGCCCAGATATTCTTTTAATCTTACTTCACTTATCAGCTTTGGTTCATTCGCCGTGATAAGATCCAAAGGTAAATTTTGTTTTTTTTATATATATGTTGGGACTAAAAAGGAATCCTTTTCTCATTGTAAAAATATATTCCCTTATCCCTCTGAGCTATTCTGCTGCTTTCCAATTAATTTTGGGGTGGTTGAAATCCGGAAGAATTATTCCTCTTTTTTTTTACTCATTTTCCTGGTTCATCTGCATATTTCTTCTTCCACCTCCCTTCCACTACAATATGACCTTACACGAGACCTATTGGCGTGTTTTATCCTTTATTACCTTTACCCTCTGTTAATATGGACTCTATTTTTGGGTTGCTGATAGACTGGTCCTTTTATTTTTTTTGCCAGTATGCTGTACCCAATGTGTATAGTCACTGTTGTGTTATGTCTCATAGTTAGTATGTCAGTATATCATTGAGAAAAGTGCTCAACATATCATCACCACATCACTGTATATGACCTGACAATATAAAAGTCTCAGTCTTCAGCTTACTGGTGCCATTTGCAGCATGGCAAGTTAATGGAAGCATGCTGAGGTTCATACCTGAATTTCTCAGTACTAGCCTAGACATTGTCTGGGTTGTAACATATGTATGTACAAATATGTCACAATCCAGGCAACGTCTGGGCTAATACTCAGCAATTCTGATATGGACCACAACATGTTTCTATCACATATTTAAATCTGTATGTATATAGGCATAAGGAGCTGTAACAGACATCCATTAATTTTTTTTCTATGGCTATGTTACCCGCATCGAGATATTATGTATCAGAATCTAATATTAGTATTGTGCCATTAAGTAAAAATCTTCTTTTAAGGCAAAATTAAAATCTGTATCTGTGGCAGATTGTGAGGGAAGATTAGATCTTTCACTCCATTTCCATGTTTTCCCTATTTGTTCGAAATATATTGTAACCAGCAATTTTTAATTTCCAGTCCTAATATTTTCTGTAGCTATGTCTTAATTATCCAACTTAGTCTGGTTCCTTTCTATGCATGATTGTCTACAGTTCCTCTTGTCTTATGGTGGACAAAATGTACATTGCTCTACAGACCATTGCTCTAACATACATTTAATAGGATCTTCAGTTGCTTTATGTTTACCCATCATTTTCTGACTCCTGTAACTTAATTTATTTCCTTGCCTTTAGTATTCCTGCTGACTTTATTCTTCCCAATATGCTCCGTCCCTGGTTTGTTTACCGAATCAGAAAATCGTGCAGCATGGACAAGGCCCTTCAGCCTGTCATATCTGTACTGCAAAAATGATGCTAGATATACACAAGTCCTTCTTTCCAGCATTTGGCCCATATCGTTGAATGTTACAAAACTTCAAGTGCTAATCCAAGAACATTTTAAAGAGTGTGGGGTTATCCACATCCGTTACCCTATCAGGCAGTGCATTGCAGACCCCCACCAGCATTTGGATGAAATAGATTTCCCCCAACTCTCCTCTAAGCTGTTTGCCTTTCATCTTACATATAGGCCATTTTGATTTCTTTGCTTTAATCATTTAGAGTCTTTGCTATTTCCTATTTACCTTTTGTAAGAGGACGTGGGGTATTACTTCATAATTAAAATCTTTACATAATTTCGGTGAAACACATTGATGAACAAGGAAACATTCAGGTTGTTTTGGCATTTATTTGTACTGTGCAAATTATATTTGAAAAGTATAAACATAGTTAAATTGTATATGTTTAAGACTACTTCAAAACTTGCCAGCAATTATGAAAAACTGTCCTGTTGGTCATCATCTGATTCTACACAAATTTTTAAGAGGGTAAGCTGCGACCACAACAAAATCACTGTTTTACAGAACATGGCTGTGTGGTAAAACTTAATTTTAGCACTTTGATGAAAATCAACTGAGTTTATTTCACTTCCACCCTCACAATGCAGTAGTATATATAATGCTTCTATGTGGGACTGGAATACAAATGAATGTAAATGGCTTAGCAGGTGAACGTTCCCATCCTGTACAGACTCCAGCATAATGCAGTGGTATTCTTTCAGTTGGCAGTTAGACATATTGAATCAATATTTTTTTAGTCCCAAATCGCACTTGTAGATGGATCAGTTCATTATACGTTTGGAGTTAATCCAAGAAGTATTATCTGTTCCAGTCACATAATGCCATTTAACTTAGTTCGGCATTTACTTCATATTCCATATCATACATCGTTGTGTCATTTAGAATTCAAGGTTGAATAATGAAATATTAACAAGCACAAGTTTACCGTTTTTTTTTGCAACTAGGGAAAAAAGAAATGTTTACTAATGATATTCTTTTCTATATTCCAAACAACAGTTTTCTATCTCCATTGTACATTCCAGAAAATTGGAGACTTCTTCAAACTTTTCATTAAAAGAAACATTTTATTCCTAAATTCATTAGTTTGCACAGAAAATACATCACTTATTTTGCCAAGGGAATATGGAACAATATATCCTTCATTATTAACGCAGTGATGACAACATGTCACTAGCAGAGCATTTTTGGAATATATAATTTTGCAACCAATGTGTCCTTTTTAGCTGTTAATAAAAGAGCAATTTTATCTTATTACTTATGCTTTGTGATGCTATGATTTTAATGAATTTTCAGTAGAAAAGTTACCATGCATGTAAAATCCAAATCAGTTTCTGGAACTGAAATGAAGTTATTGAATGGACTAAATATGCACTACCCAGTGAAATTCATCTTTTATCAAGTTACAATGACATAAATTTCAATTCAAGTCCTATTTGGGTTGAATTTTATAAAGGATTTTGAGACCTTGATGTAAGGACCAATGGGGGTTCTAGGCCTACACTTGCCAGTAATGGGACTGACTTAATATCTTTGCTGGAGACTGCCTCCTAATTAGCCACCTCTTGACCTATCATCCATAAGGACAGCAGGTGGCATGTAGACGCTGCTGAGTCTACCAATCCAATCAATGGGTCGATGGCTTTTTGTTAGAAAAGAGTAATACACTTTGAACAAACATATATTTAATATTCAGCCTGCATGAGGGAGGAAAAAATGGTTTATTACCATTTGTATTGTTTTCCTGGTATTTGCTTAATATTTCATTTCCCTAGAAACAAAGCTTGTGGCATAATTATTCTCTTGTGATCCCAGTCATATCTAACCTGAAATGGGACCAAAGACAGATCTGACCTCTGCATTAGGGAGAGAGCAATTGGTGAGGTATTTAAAACAAATGGCCCTATTTAAAAGCAGTATTAGTTTCACAGTTAAAAATGCTTAATTAAGATGTTCGCTGAAATGCAAAAGTTAGTTAGTTTCAGGAACTAGAATTTATCTTAATGAACCCTAAAGGCGAGATTTTATGCCCCTGGTTAATGGGTGTGAAAGCAGGATGGACTTATTAAATCCAGCCTTCCTGCTCCCGGCCTATTGACGTTTCTTTTATTGCAAAAATATACCTTATTCATAAACGAAAATCTGTAAGTACATAAAAAAAATTTCTCATTTTGCTCTGCACAGTTTTAGCAACGACGAAAAAGAAATACAATAGAATTTTACATCCCACCAAGTTACTATTGAGTTGAAAATAACAAGGGCATTTTTAACTCATGCAGGAAGAAAACATTTACATTTTGAGGCAATGAGGGGGTGTCTTAACTGAATGGACTCTAATTATACTTGGGCAGGATGATCTTAGACTGTGGTCTTTCTCCACTGCGCTTTGGCAACAGCTGGCCCAAGCTTTAGTGTATCCCTTTAACATGTAGTCCTGGACTTTGGAATGTCCCAGTCTGCAACACTTGGTCGAGATCAACACTTTAAAATGGAATGCCAACAAGTCTTGGGCAGACCAGAGAGCAAATTCCACTGAATTAATTGTCTTCCAGGCGCAGTTGATGTTTGTCTTGGAGTGCATCTCGGGGAACAGAGCACACAGTCCTGCAACACAAGAGTTGTTCAGGATGAACCTCAACAAAAACTGTTGCGTCTCTCTCCAGGCATTCTTTACAACGGGCCATTCCTGAAGGAGATGAGTGACAGTCTTCTCCCTTCCCCTCACAGACACTTTGAGGACAGCATGCGGTGGCACAGAGAATCCGAGCATACATGAAGGCTCTCACAGGTAATGCATTTCTCATCACCAGCCAAGCTATGTCTTAATGATTGTTTGAAAGTTTTGGTGATGAGACTTTCTGTCAAATGACATTGACAGTCTCCTCAAGTAGCCATGCAACAACATCAACCCTCTCCTTTGTCCTGCAGGATCTCAAGATCACTACTTAACCACTACCTGATGGATTGCGGTCAAAGGTATTTTCTTTTGCAAAGTTTTCCATGAGAGACATCATGGAACTTCTTGGGACATTCCTCAGCAACAAGGCAAGGCCCATCCTTCACCTGGGACAGATACAATCTCAGTACATAGCAGAACTTGATGTTTGCACACTGAGGGGCTATGCACAGCTTGATGCAGCTGCAGACTAGACGGCCATCAGGAAGAGAGTCAATCCTCCCCACTCAGTGTTATCGAGAGCATTGAACAAAGTGTTCATGCAGACACTGTCCATCTTTGATGTCCAGATGAAGTGGAGGATGGCTTGCTTGACTGAAGTGGTGCAGAATTGGGCAATGGGCCAGACCTGTGTCACATACAATAACAAAGAGAGTACCTCACACCTGATGGCCAGGTTTTTACCCACCATGGAGAGGGAGTGATTCTCCCATCTACCAAGTTTCTGTCTCATCTCCTAAGTTTTGGCATGTGGGCCTGACCCCTCCGAACCATATTCCCACCACCTTCAGATGGTATGACCCGATGTTGAAGGGGACAAAGGATTAATTGGTCCAGTTCCCAAAGAACATGGCTGCACTCTTACCTTAATTTACCTTGACTTCTGAGGCCAGTTTGAGCTGGTCACAGATACTCATGAGTCTGCACACTGACAACAGATCTGAATAGAAAACAGCGATGTCATCCTTGTATATGGAGCCTTAGGCCTGGAGGCCTCTGCTTCCTGGAATAGTCAACCCTCTTAGGCATGCATCCTTCCTGATGGACTTGACAAAACGTTCTTGTAATACACAAACAAAGCAGGAGAGAGTGGGCAGCCATGCCTGACTCCTGATCTGATTGAGAAGCTTTCTGATTCCCACCCATTGACTGAGACTGCATTACTGATATTGGTGTAGAGAAGCTGAATCCAATTTCAGATTCCCTCCCCATTTTAGAGAGCAAGCCCCTCATATAACTGTGCAATATCCTGTCAAAGGTCTCTCCTTGTCCAGGCTGATGAGGCAGACATCCGCCCACTTTGCTACACATAGGCCATCATATCCCTAAGGAGCACGAGGCTCTCAGAGATAGCCCTGCCCAGTACAGCAGAGGTTTCATCAGGGTGAGTCATCAGTCCGAGAGCAGACCTGACCCGGTTGGCGATGACCTTAGACAGGATTTTGTAATCTGCATTCAGCTGTGAAATTGGTCGCCAATTTCTCCTTTCCTCCAACTCCTCCTTCTGCTGGTAGACGAGGACAATGAAGCACAACAGCTTTAGCTGCATGGGCTGGTGTGTGCAAAGGGAGAACAAACTCCATTGTAGCTCTTTGTGCCCATCAGAGGCTAAAACCCTGCCATCAAAGACACCATGTTCCAAAGTCATTGTCCTTTGATAGCCTCCCCCAACCTTTTACTCCTGTTATCTCAACTCCAACAGTGCCTTATCAAAACCTATGACTTCAGAAATTGCTTGGCTCCTCAGCTGTAGGGACTGCCTGTAGTCCAGCAAAGCATGGGCACCTCTCCTGGCAGATGCTGCTACATTTACAGGGCTACCAATTTGACTAGCCAACAAGGTTAGACTTCCTTCTACTAAAAGGGAAGAAATTTAACCATGAAGCAATTAAGATTCTTCCCAGTTTTAAATGACTATGGAACAGCAATCTGGAAGGTGGGAAGGAGGGCCTCTCTCCTGACCTTTTACCTGGGAATGGAGTCTTCACTGGTCAGGAAATCAAGCCTCATGGTACAATAGTCTGATTAAGAGTTAGTCACCTCGACTGGATGGCCATATGCACCGATTGTTAAAATCTTGCCAACCAGTCCCAGATATAAGTAACTGAAATTGGAACGGATGTAAATAATGACAATTCTCCAAGTTAGCTTTTTACCAAAGCTAGAATGTTTCTGGGGAGGATGCAACTCATTGAGGAGGACAGCATGAGATAAGGTAAGGATGATATATGAGCCCGAATACAAAAGGCGAATTGTATTCGAAGGTTCAAGCAGTTAATAATGGGTGGATAACTTTAAGGGTGGGTTTCCACCTTTTGATTCAACAAAGAATTTGATTGTATTGGTTTCAAAGAAATGAAATCATTATTGGGCAATGTGTATCAATAACCCACTCAGGTCCACCACTGAAAAATGACATGAAGGAAGAGATTTTCAGAGGTTCCAGTGCAGTGGAGAGAAATTCTTAAGGGTAGATCAATGCTAACACACTGGGCTAGTTTGAAATTTCATGAACAGTAGATGTGCTATGTGCGAAAGGAAAATGGGAAAAAAAGAATGAAAGATCTGTTTGCAGATACCAGCTATAATACCTCAGCTGGAACTTACTAATTATAATGCTTGTATGATGTTGCTGTGAATCTTGTGCCTTATATTTCAAAATACTTTTATTAAACTCAACATACCCACCACTTTGGTTGCAGTACATCCAGATTAATTAAATATTGTTAACATAAAAATGGGAAAGATTAAAATACAATGAATGGTGAATGATTTACACTAGTGAAATGTAAGGATTTATGTCGGAAATTTATCCCAGTCAACTGTTTAATGAATGCAGAAATAACAAGGTGTAGAGCTGGATGAACACAGCAGGCCAAGCAGCATCAGAGGAGCAGGAA
>JAHRHZ010000289.1:11547351-11593620 GCA_024137785.1 Ginglymostoma cirratum
CTACTGTCTCAAGAGAATGCAGTTCTCTTGATAGGAATCTGAAAGCTGTGTAATAAGGACAAGCAACTGTTCATCTCTTTATCCAAGCAACCTGAGGGTTTGTTCATGAACAGCACAGAATATGATAATAGACAGGACAGAAAAGCTTAACAAACTATATATGTTTTTAAAAATAATGGTTTCTAAAAATAATTAGAGTTAAATTTAGCCTTCAGTATGAGGAAGGTTGTTTGACTATGTTTAAGACTCAGCACAAACATTTAATGTTTACTTACATTGCAATGGACAAATGTAAAATTCTTGTGATAAATTTTGTGGGTGTTTAATCATGCAAATATTTTAACTTCATACTATTCCATGTGTATTAATGGTGAATAAATAACTCAATAAGAGACCATTGTTGAGTAATGTCTAAAGGACCAAGGCTGCTGGTACAGTAAGAATTGGATTTCTGCTTTTAACAGTACATGGGCACTTGATGCAATTGCCATCCAATATACACTTCCCTTTACTATTCTTTATTTCAAAGGTAGTAATTTCTGTACTATTCCCTGTGCCATGTGCTAGCACAGACAAAAAGTGGAGGATAATGTAAATGAATATTTGGCTGGAAAGATGCTGCAGGAAGAAGAGGCTTTACTTCTTGGAGTTATGGGACTAGTTTCTGTGAAAGTAGAGCCTGAAGCTGAATGAGTTGACCTTAATAGGGCAGGAATTAGTACTGTTACAGGGTGGCTTTCTAGAACTGCTGGAGAGGTTTTAAACTAGCTTGGCAACAGATGAGAAAATTATTCAGGTGGGAGAGGAGAGAAGAAGTCACAAAATCAGTAAGCAAGTGTCAAAAGCAGAGAAAGCAAAATCCAGAAAATAGATAACAAAGGAGTGTTGTAATGCTTAATAGTATATACTTTAATGCAAAGTGTTTAGCAACTAGATGAACTTGGGGCGCAGCCAGGTACATGGACACTAACAATGCAATGTCACTTAATGAAAGTTAGGAATATTGGTTTTCAGATGAGATAGACAGAGGATGCAAGTCACAGGATTGACTAAAGAAACAGTTGTAGCTGAGAGGGAGGGATGACATACTCGAAAAGGATCAGCAAAGAAAGTCATGTGGCTTGAACTGAAGAACAAGAAAGTGCAAATCACAGAAGAATAAATATGTAGGTAAATTTCTGATGTTCAGATAAAATAACACAGCAATTGTGGGAATTTCAACAATTAATTTGACGCCTTGCGGTACAGTGTGCATTGTGCCAGAAGGTCTGGGTTAAAGCTCCTCTCCAGAAGTAAATGGGCACGGAAGATATAATCATAAATCAACTGAACAAGCACTAACCTGCAGAATGTTCCAATACATACCAATGGGAAGGGGTAAAAATGGGAGAGATTCCTGGCTGGTCACATAAAGAAAAGAAAACTAGAGCCTTTAACATCACTATCCATAGCTCCAGATGTCAGCATGCATATAACACAGCATGACACAGCAACTTGGACTCCTTGAATGAACTATAATGCACTATCATTATGAACTGGTATAGATTCAGCGTAAGAGGTATAAAGGTGCAGAATTCTTAAGATCTAGTCACATACACAGATTCCTGAATACAGTATGTAGATAAGATGCCAAAGAGACATACAGGATTTTTTACTAGTTTTGGTAGAATATTAAAGATTACAACAGGGAGTTTATGAAAGAACTGTATAACAAGGATGTGATCACATTAGAAAGGCTGGAGAGATTAATAAAAATATTGACAGAAGGGGAGAATTTTATCTATGAAGAAATATTTGATAATCTGTATCAAATAAACTGAGGCCATTTTCTTTGGATGATTATTGAAGTGTGTAAAATTTGAAGATCTATGAATGACCTTTTTCTCTGAGCAGGTTAATTAGTAACCGGGAGTTACAATTTAAGGTTGAAATAACTCCATAGAGACCTGTAACCCTTCACAAATCACCCTTTATTTACATATGAACCATCCCTGACTTTAGTACTGCCTATTCAGGGTCAGCTATCAGAGTGTCAATATCTCTAACACTCCCTGATTAATCTGTCAGCCAGGGCTCCCTAATTGGACCAGATTAAGAGCTCCAATCATGGAACTCATACTCAATGAGGTCCAGCTGGCTGAACTTGTCACAATCACTACAAGGTAATAGGTTGAAGGATTAAATGTGAGGTGAGGAGAATGCTTTCAGCCAGAGGGTGGTAAGTTCTGGAACTCATTACTTGCAAGAGTGGTAAAATCAGAAAACCTCGGCAGATTCAAATAGTTTTGTAGCTCGGGTTGCGGGTGTTGAGGTTGGATGGCTTGCCGAACTGGTTTGCTATTCCGCAGACGTTTTGTTACCGTGCTGGGTAACGTCATCAATGCAGCCTCTGATGAAGCATCGGTGTGTTTTCCCGCCTGGTTTTGAAAACCACATGGATAAGGAGAACCACCAATTCGACTGGGACAACACCAAAATCCTGGGACAAGCTAAGCAGAGACAGGTATGGGAATTCCTAGAGGCCTGGCACTCCACGAAGAAAACCATTAATAAACACATAGAATTTGACCCCATATACACTCCACTACAAAGGAAAACCGGAAATGAGGCAATCCAGCTCAACTGACTCCAGAGTTTAAAAACCTGGTGGGAAAACACACCGACGCTTCATCGGAGGCTGCACTGAGGATGTTCCCCAGCATGGTAGCGAAACATCTGTGAAACAAGAAACCAGCTAGGTGAGCCAACACACCTCAAGATTCAAACAGTATTTTGAAATGCACATAAAGTGTTGTAGCTTAAAAGAGTATGTAACAAAACCTGCAAATTAGAATCAGACTGTACATATGATTTGCAGCTGGTACATAGACACAAATAATAGGCTGAAATGGTGTTCCCTTCATGCCATTTTATGAAATCCAGTCCAATCATTGATTTTAGAGCTTGGTGTTAAAATATGATTTATTACACTGCTTCTTTGTTTTTCAATCCTGACACATTGCAGTAATTCTGCTAATTACATTCAGCTATTGAATTGATTTGTAGATTAAAAATCTCCTTAATTAAATAGAATGGAATATTTCTGATGTATTTTCCATAGGATAACATCAATCTAATACTTGACATTAGAATGTCAAAATCTTACATGAAAAGCATTCTCTTGAGTTTCATTAACGCCTTATATCTTAATATAATTTGTCACTACTGAATGATAATCTACTAAACAGCAGCTAGTGTAGATTCAAATTGGAAAATTGCTCTTGATATACCTTCTTGAAATTCTGGAGGGAAGTAACACCCCAAGTGGCCAGAGAAATCTCTGCAATGTTGAATGTGTTACAATTTATACAACATTTGATAAGATTTAATGAAGAATTAAGATGTTTAACATTAAAGTGGCAATTCAGGATAAAATCTAGGACTAGATAATAAATTGCCTGACCTGTCAGAAGCAATGGGGGTGGGGGTAATAAGATTGACATATAAGAAGATACTGACGACAATGGCCAAGGACTGAATTTAGGGACAGGACCCCATCCCAATATAAGCTGCCTTGTGACCACAATCAGCTGGGATTTCAACCTCTTACTTGGGAGGGAGTCAGGCTTCAGAATAACCGGGTTGGTTTTGACAGCAGGAAGAGAAGACAGGCCCAGAAGTTGGAGATGTGAAGGAAAGGCCAGGTGAGGAGGAGCCCTACTGGGAAGGGATGAGAGTAGGTACCTGGAAAGGTGACCAATAATGGAGCGGCTGTCTTCACCTCTCCCACTCGAGCCCTGAGCGAATCCATACTGTAGCCGTGAACTACACGTGTAAAATCGCAGTTAGGCCAAAGCAATAACAAAGGCCACCAGTCAATTTTATTAGCCCACTACCACCACTAAATCTGCTTGTGGGGAAAGTAAAAGTTGTTCAGTATTCCTAAATTACTTTAATCATTTGGATTCAGATCCATGATTCAATTAAAAGACAATAAAGATGGGTAGTTAAAGTCATGTGGGAGCCACAAAGTGAATTAAAGAACAGATGTAAGTGGGAGCAACAGTGGCAGAAGAAATCTAATGTTTAAATATAAAACATTACAAATAAGGGGGAGAAATAGGTAGCATGAATGATGTTGGTACAGTTACTACTGTCTTTGAGATGAATGAGAGGGTATTTATAAACAGTACTGAACAGACTAAATCATGTTTGGCAGCACACAGCAAAGTTTTTTTTTAATCTTTACTTTTACATTGGAAGTGGAAGCTGCTAGCAAAACCATCCTTGATAGCCCTTAAACTAAACGGCTTGCTTGGCTATTTCTGAGAGGGCAATTCATAATCCAACTGACAGTGTTTCTTAATCATGCACAATAGAATGCATATTCAAAGGTAGAAAATAACCTTCCCCCCACTGAGCTCCATCACACACAGATACACCTCCCAATCTTCACCACCCAATTTCCCGCCATCATTTCAATGGATGATCAAATACTTTAAGGCTTATCACTAATTAATTCCTATTGGCTGTTATTACAATTGTATAAGTGACACTCGCTAAACTTTGTTGCGATCTACAAGGAATAGAATGGGAAATGCAGAAAGAGTTGGTCAATGAATCTTTCTGCTTCTGCTGGAGTTATTTGGGTAACAAAAATGTCTGTCAAAACACCTTGGCCATGATATTAAGACAGGAACAGACAGAATCAAGGGCATTGTAATATGGCATCGTGACGAAACTCTCAGAACTTATCCACAGCTGAGAAAGTGAAGCTTATGCAAACTGAAGCAGTGGTAACAGATTGGCCCAACTTGCTACTTCAGTGAATTCTCTTAAATTTAATGAATAGAAACCAGGTAATGCGTATACTGGTGAATGCTAAACCATATATATGTCAAATGTACCATAAGCAAGTCGTAACTGCCTAGAAGAGGCCGGATAAAATATCCATTACTCTCACTGATAGGGGAAGTCTTATAGTAGATATTAGTTATATGGGTTCCAACAGGAGGTAGCATTACGCTGCAGCTGACAGTCTGCTAATTGGAGCCTATGCACCCAATTTAACATAGTCACTTTACACCTGAATGAAGATGCAAGCTTAGCTAAGTGGGACGACTATTTTCTCCTTTCAATCAGATGTTCACATGTTCAATACCCACTCCACAGTTGAGCACATTATACATACTGACACTTTATTATCGAGGGAGCATTGGATTAACTTAGGTGTAGGTGAAGAGGTGACTGAGCACTATATTGCCACAAATGCTGAGAAATTACATGGACATCTAAATTATGTTGATAAAATATAATGAACTGTAAATTGCTGGTTCTTTCTAGCACCACAATCAAACAGAGCTAGTGGGGGCTTTTGTGATAGTATCCCATTCACCTGCATGCAGCGAGTGCCAGGACATTGAGTAAAATTTAAGGAAGCGTTAGATAGATTTTTAACTAATAATGGATTGAGGGGTTATGGGGACCAGGCAGGAAAGTGGAGCTGAGGCCAAGATGAGATCAGCCAAGGTTGCATTGAATAGTGGAGCAGTCTCCAGTGGTTGAATTGCTTATTCCTGCTCCTAGTTTTTCTGTCCTTCTGTTCTAATAACATTAGCTTAAACCAGGAAACTGCCTAGTTCTCAGCTGACAGCAAATCTGATGATAGTGCATGTGCTAACAACTTGTTGAAAAGGTTGATGATACTATACGAAACGGAAACCCTCCAGGCATCTGACCTAGTTCTGCTTACATGGCTTAGACATAAGTACCCTGCTTCTGTCTAACCTATCGAATGCAAATTGTCTATTCAAATGGCCGCAGACTAATCCCTTCATTATTTTAAATACCTGAATCAAATTTCCCCAAAGTCTATTTCTTCTGAGTAACAAGATTCAGCTCTCTAATTCTGAATAGTCACATCCACTTTACAATCATAAGTTGGATGTAACTGACCAGAAAGACTATTCTCTTGTGATTTTCCACTGCAATGCAAGATTTTCACAAGAGTGCATTTAAGATTTAGTATAAAGTGGCTAATAAGCCACAGAGCCTGTAAAACATACGGAAATAATTTGATAATTTGATTTCTACGTATTACATTTTGTAATATATTTACGTTTCAATTCTACTGGTAATTCAAAGACTTTCTGTTGTATTGATGGCAACTCAAACTTCATTATTTAAGTCTTGTGACCACCGTTACATAATTTCACAAGTTTATGATTATCATGAACAATTTATGTTTATGAAACCAGTAAAATGTTGAACCATCTGTTCCATTATGTTAATTGTAGGAGGATGCAAAGGACAAAATAGAGCCACATGTGACAGATGTTTCCAGAGAGTATATATGATGCATTTATCAGGTTCGACTGTCAAGTTCAGGTTAACTTGTTATTTTCAGATAAAGTTAGAAGAAGTCGTTAGCACAAATTCAAAAACCAATTAGAATGAACACAGGAGATGAGTAACACGTGGGGTGGCTGTTAAATCCATTTGCGTTGTTTTCTGATGAAGAATCACACAAGGATGAGGCAGAGAGGAAAGATATTTGTGAAGCAAATGTATTTTAAAGGCCTCATGTTTTAAAACTATTTTTGGTTGCAGGATGTGAAAAGTTGAGAGGAGTGATAGGATTCATGCAACATGGGAACATGAATATAGATGGTTTGGAAAAATGTATTCTTTTGTGCAATGCAGTGATAGTTTAAAATAATTATTGTGCAATGTGGTGAATGAAAGTGTTATACATCTTCTTCTGCTTTCCCTTTGTTTCATAACTAGCTTGGGAAACAGAGACTGAAGTCGGCACTGAGGCTAATTACATCAAGGAGGAATGATTGACGAGATGTTAATTTGGAGGAGAAGGAGCAGACTTTGAAGAACAGTTGGGAGAGCTGCGACTTGGGAATAAGGTGAGTTTCCCAACACCCTCAAGCCTCTCATCTTCAGGATTCTGCCTCTTCTCCAGCTCTTGGCACTTCTGAACAAAACATGCCCAGTCCCAACTCCACAGGTAGCATTGAAGCTGCTTCTGCAGGGTTGTCGGACTCTACTCACACTCTTGAACCTGCCCTGACAGAGAATGACAGGTAGAGGTGCTGCGCAAAGAATTTCTGTCTCAGACTGTGTACAAATTTAACCGACTTTGAAAATGATTGGACCTAGGACTGCAAGGATCCAAAACTAAGAAAGAGACTAATCTGGAGTGGCATGGTGGCTCAGTGGTTAGCACTGCTGCCTCACAGCACTAGGGACCAGGGTTCAATTCCACCCTCAGTTTATATGTTCTCCCCATGTCTGCATGGGTTTTCTCCAGTGTCCTCCTATAGTCCAAAGATGTGCAGTGTATGTGGATTGGCCATGCTAAATTGCATGTAGTGTCCAGGGATGTTTAGGGTAGGTGGGTTAGACATAGAAAATGTAGGGAAGGGGTCTGTGTGGGATATGCTTTGGATGGGTGGTGTGGACTCGTTGGGCTGAATGTCCTGTTTCTGGACTGCAGGAAATCTATGAATAATTAGTAAGTATTAGCAACTTTTCTGGTTAAGCTCTTGTGAGACAAAGCAGCCCAATCAGATACTATGCCAGAAGCGGACCAACTTCTTGCAGGTTCCTATGTGAACAGTTGACTTTCTTGCTGCAAGTACAGCTGTCCTATGTCTTCTTTTGCTGTGTAACCAGCTAAGGAGATAGATCAAGATCCATGAGGAAAACACAGTTGACAAACAGGAAGGCATGAGCTCCCAGCAACACCACCTCTGATCAAAAATTTTTTGTTGGACCCACAGGACTCACTGATTCCAGCTGCTGAGAACGACCTTCCAATGATGTGCCCAGCTGATACTTCATGGCCCTAGATATATCCAAGTAGGCAACTATCAGATCCAATGACATCTTCTCTGCCAGTTTGACATATTGCCCTCAATGTAGTGAAAAGTTGAACAGCGTGCAGAGGTTACTACAAACCATGTCACTTTGCTAAATGATTATAGTAAGATATCCCCAACTGACTAAGCACCATTAAAAACCTTTTTATTAGTTTCAGCAAAAGTGGAGCACACAAATCATTCAGCAATTTGCAAATAAAAAAAGTCCAGAAACTCCTGGTGCAGTTCTTTTACTCAACAAATTCCCAGATTTTTTTTCTAAATTAATAATTGTGAGTGCCATTAATACATCATTCTACAACATGACTGAAGAGCTATTTTTAGTTTATTGTGTTCTTTCAATTTATCCACGCTGAGCAGTTTCATAGTGTTATTTCAGAATGTTGCTTCAGTCATTTTAAAACTGAAATTGTCATATTTTTCAGCAACAACTTTGGTGACAAGAGCAAACTAGATGGGATTCTTGGCACGTTTCCAAAAAAGATATTAATCAAGTCTGCTGAATTTGGGTTTTAAAGGGTTGAAGTGACAACAATTGCTAATAGTATCTGAACCTGCTGAAATCTCACAAGTGATGGGGATATAAATATTTGGTAGGCGCTGCTGAAACAGTTTGCTGCACAGATGGCAAGAACAGAAGAGCTACTGTAAGAATATTAATATGTACATAGTGATTGATTAATAATTAATGCTGTAAGAATACATGGAATGCATTTTCATGTTCAGAACACGACCCTGTCGTCTCCAAAGATCTATTGAAAGAATTGGCTGTCATCAAGGTACTGTTGAAATATCCACACAGGAATATGATAGGTGGTATTGACAGAATATGAAACTGCAGGTTTGCAGACAAAATTCTAAGGCTATGAATTATAGTTAGGATGGAAGCATGGAACGGTGAAAACAGGCTATCCACTTCTGGCCTTGTCTTCTGCGCATCATGCACCAAGCCATACTTGTTAGGATGTTAGCATAGATAAGTAATGTGCAACTCAAGAGCATGTAGAATAGGTAGATTATATCCTCAAACAGCCTTTAAAGCTGATTTGGCTCGAGCTGTCATTTTGAACTTTGCAAATTCTGTTGAGATTGTCTCTTTATCACATCCAAAAGAAGATGCAAAATGGACACTTCTCGTCACAAATTTCCCCCAATCCTAGCCCCAAAACTGCTAACAAATATGAAAAGGATCACCATGGTACATCCAGATGAGATGCTTTGACTTTACTTGCTAAAAACTGAATAGTATTGCTGCGTTGAATGCTTCTCGAAGTTTGGAAAGGCACGACACTGGAAGAGTGACGACCATGGAACAGAAATATTGTCCCCATTTGACCTGCTGAATTATTACAGTTTGTTTGTGGAATGTGAACATTGCTGGCTACATCAGCATTTATTGCCCATCATTAAATTCCTGATAGAAGATAATGACAAGCTGCTTTCTTGAACAGCTGAAGTCAATAGGGTTGGGCGGGGTTGGAGGTGAATTGTTGGTACACCCACGTTGCTGTTAGAAATGGAGTTTAGGATGTTAACCCAGCAACAATAAACTGACAGTGACATAGTTCCAAGTCAGGCTGGTTGATGGCTTGGAGAGAAAATTACAGCTGAGATGTTCCCATGTATTTGCTGTCCTTGTCCTTTTAAGTGGTAGAGTCATAGGTTTGGAAAGTGCTATTGAATTAGCGTGTTGAGTTTCTTCATCTCGTAGATGCTATATACTGCTGCTACTATGCTTTAGTGGTGGAAGCTGGTGAAGATGCAGTCTTGCCTGTAGGTATTTTCAAATCAACCTGGTCAGAGCTGTTAGGATACACCCTGGCAGGAGACAAGAGGAACTTGGGTGTTCTAGAGTCATAGAGATGTACAACATGGAATTTTGATCCAAATCTTCCATGCCGGCCAGATATCCTAGATAAATCCAGTCCCTTTTGCCATCATTGGCCCATATCCCTCTAAACCCTTCCTATTCATAAATCCATCCAGAAACCTTTTAAACTTTTTAATTTACTACTTCCTCTGGCAGCTCATTCCATACATGCATCACCCTCTGTGTGAAAAACTTACCCCTTAGGTCCCTTTGAAATTTTTCCCCTCTCACCTTAAACCTATGTCCTCTAGTTTTTCACTCCCCTATCTCAGGGAAAAGGCCTTGCTAATTTACCTTATCTATGCCCCTCATGATTTTATAAACCTCTATAAGGTCATCCGTCAGCCTCTAACACTCCAGACAAAATAGTCCCAGCCTATTCAGCCTCTCCCTACAGCTGCAACATGACCTCCCAACTCCTTTAGTCAATATACTGATCAATAAAGGCAAGTATACCGAACACCTTCTTCACTATCCTATCTATCTGCGACTCCACTTTCAAGGAGCCATAAACCTGCAACTCAAGTCTCTTTGTTCAGCATCACGCCCCAGGACCTTACCATTAAGTGTATAAGACCTGCTCTGATTTGCCTTTCCAAAATACAGCACCTCACATTTATCTAAATTAAACTCCATCTGCCATTCCTTGGTCCATTGGCCCATCTGATCAAAATCCCATTATACACTGAAGTAACCTTCTTTGCTATCCATTTTACCTCTTGTTCAGAGTAGGAACACTACCCCTAGACCATAATAGCCTGACTAAAAACATTTGGATTCCTTTGAGCCAGAATTAGACCAGTGACCAAAGGATGATGGTTTTACGACATACTGCTGCCGCTTGTTAAGAACAATCTTGTCCACAGTCATTATGTATGATTTTGAGCTGCAAAAGTGAAGGGAGAATGCAAGTGAATGTATTGCAATCTATTTGGGTGATGTGGCTGTCATTGCTGAAGACCTGGAAGTGTGTAGCTACTGTGAGGTGTGAGTAAAATCTTTAGTAAGTGTATGGTCATGTTTGGCATGAGTTCTCATTATTGATGGGGCTGTGATGCAGTGGGCAGGCTGAGAGGTCGCTGATATGGTGGGTAGAAACTCACTTGAAGATGTATTTACTGACCTTGGTCCCAACTGTAACGTCATTGAAGTTCCCCAGAATATCACGGCTATCCAAACACAAAGTTGCCTGACTAAGTCTCTGATACCAATGTATGATTTCACCCATTGTCAGAGCTTTTCATCAGCTGTTGCAGCCTGAGTAAACCTTTCCTTTAAGGGGCCAGGCTGTGTTCAAGAAGGGCAGGCTGGTTTTCTGTCATGTTAGCCATGCACACCTGGGTCCCCTGTTTCGTACATGCAACCAGTCAGCAGCATGTTTGTTGTTAGGCTTTATACTGCAATCATGTTAATGATCGGCAGCGCAATGTTTGACTGATACTTGTCTCAAGTTGATTTTTCTTGGGGCAATTGCACAATCCATTCCCTGCAACTCGCATCAGAACTAATGCAAAATTTAAGTCAGGCTTTATCTGGTCAAATCACAAATCATTCAGTTATGATTGTAAAACCATGAAAGACATCTGTAAGTAATAGAAATACCACCTATTTTCACTACTTTATTATCACCCACTTCTGCTCTTCTAGTTCATCTGTGCCTAAACATCTCAATCATGCCTTATTTGTCTCCTGTAGACTTAACAATTTCAGATTTCTGCTATTGGCCTCCCACGCTTCATGATTTGTGAAATTCAACTCATTCAAAACCTTGCTCCTTATTTCCTACACTACCAAAGTCCTGCTCAACCATCAACCTGCTCTGCTGGTCTACTTCCTAATTTCAATAGCATCAAAATTAAAATTCTGAACTCCATCCTTATTCATCTGATCGCTACCTGATCATGCTTTACATTGTCCAGCTTATAAATCTTCCTTCACCTTTTCATTGCTCAATCTCTTGTGTTACTTCTCAGTTTAGCCCTTCAGTTCTTTAGGTTACACTTTTTAAGATTCCTGCCTGTACATTTCCATTTCATTATATTTTTTCTTCACCTTAGATCTTCCGGAACTCATCTTGATGCCTAAGCTTCTGTGCTAAAGACATTCTTTAAATGTAGTTGTCAGTGTTGAACATCCTGTGGATCAGAACAGAGGTATGCCGATATGCTTAGCAATTCTCCCACATATAGTTACCAAACTGAAAGCAATTACATTAATGTGTAAAAGAAATTGAGTTGAGTGACGTAAGACAAGGCTCTAACAGCAATAGGAAATGAAGCAGTCTCAGGTTAGAGAAGGACAACAATTTTATTAAGAAGAGAAAGAATGGCATCAGAAATTTAATTAATAATCATGACTTGCCAATGATAAATGCACTTTCAAATGAAAAAAGGACTTGATGACAGGAAATAGATTAAAAGATAGTGGAGCATGGTAATGAGGATTTACAAAAGAAAAACTTTTCATGTATGTAACTTAAATCACTGCATTGCAACAAAATGGAATATTATGTCTAAATGTGAGTGCTTAATTGTACAAATAAACATTTTATACTCAAAATTAATATTATGGTTAACCGCAATTTTAATGGTTCTTTAGTTATAGCTTTCTAAAATTAATAGTTAAAAATATTTAATTTTCCACTGGATGCTATACACATTAATGCAGAAGGTTGTGCTGCAAGTGAAGAACATTATGTCAATTCTCCTGTCTGATTTGATCCATGAATTGCCCTTGTCTGCCTATGATAATTGCTTGAATGCAATTAACAGATGTTTTATTGAGGGCATGACTTCAACAGACCCGTGAAGATCCTTTAAGATGTTAGTCAAGTCAGTGATCATAAATTGTAATGGAATAAATAGTGAAAATGGCATTCAAGGAGTTAACTAGTTACCAGCCTGGAAAGTGCAGTTTAATACCTAGATATTACATTTTGTTGAATCTGAGCTTTGGTACTAGAGTACACTCTATATTGAATAGAAGTTTTTTTCATGTAATGGATTTGTGTTTCTACGAATGTGCTATCATCTATTAAAATGTGCTTTTTCACTTATTACTGTGTGAATGGGATTAAATTATAATTTGCTTATTTAAAATCGCTTTTCTGCAGCTATTATTTTCCATTTTTTGAAATTGAAGGATGAAAAAGATCTTTTTGTTGGCTCTGTTTTGGCTTTGACTCAAACTTTTCAAAAATTAGAGGCTCAGTCTGTGCTTATTATTCCATGTTGTATCATCATCCACTTCTCAATATGCCACAAAATGCAGAAATGCTAAATCATTTCTTTCAATTCTTCTATACAAGTATTATCCCAATTTTATCAAAATAGCCTTTCAGGTTCATGCTCCAGGGAGCTATAGTTAACTCGCGTTTTATAGGCAATAATTATACCTCTTCACTCAAAGTCAATATGTCAGTGACCCTATTCTTAGTTTTCTCAATGGTGTCATTAGTATATTAACATGTGAATAGTTTGCTACTCTAAATTAATTATTTCATACTTATTAAGAAGTTCGGAAATTATTCTGTTCTCCCTTTGAATTACATACACCTGCGCAGCACAATGACTTCTTAAATCATATTTTACTATTCCCTTCCTTTTGTAAAAAAAATCACATATTCATCCCATGTCAAACTAACTAAGTATTAATGAGTCAGCGAACAAAAAGCAGCAGTTATATTTACACAGTGCAAAATTTCATGAACCCAAAATGATAAGTCCATTTATCCTAACTGCTGGACTCATTCAGTATTTCATTAGTTTCTGCTTTTATTTCAGATTTTCATCACCCACAATATTTTGCTTCGGAATATTCATAAAGCATCTTTCATGCCATGCAAGCTTTGTAAGTACTGTTGCTCTCACTGAATTATTTTATGAAATGTAGCCACTGCTGAAATGTAGGAAACATTTGTAACCACTTTCTGAACTGTAAACTCCAACAAACAGCAATATAACTATCAGATAATTGGTTATACTAACGTTAGTTGAGAAATAAATGTTAACTTTTATACTGGCATAACTACCCTTCAAAGTAGTGCCATGGATTTTTTTTTTCTGTCTACCTGAGAGAAGGCAGATGATGCCTTAGTTTACTTTTGTAAAATGCTGCACTGGAGAGTGAGTCTTGATTTTGTGTTCCAACTTCTGGAACACAAGCAATAAAAAGAGTTGTTATACTTTACAAACTAATTGGAAGAGAACCTTAGTATTCTAGGTGTTTAGCAAAAACCCCATTTTCTCAGATGCTTTGGGGAACCTGAGCTCAGTTTCTGAGTGTCGGCACATACTTTAAAGCTCAACAAGTGTTGGTGGAGTAGTTTTGGCTTTGGATTGGAGGCAATGCAAGTTGAACACTGAGCCATAATTAAAGCAAATACTATGGATGCTGAAGATGTGAAATAACAACAGAAAATTCTATAGAAACCTTGCTGAATCAGCAGCATCTGTTGAAAGAGAAATGGAGTTAATATAGAGTCCAATATAACTCTTCTTTAGAAGTCTGAGTTTTCTCTCTCTACAGGTGCTGCCAGTCCTGCTCAGTTTCTCCAGCAATTTCTGTTTATATACAGACACTTTCCCATCTGTTACATGTTTGTTGATAATTTGCTTGAGGTGACTGCAATAATGGAGGAAGGAATGTGGAAAAGAGGATTGTTGTAATGACACAATCTTGTTTGACACTAGACTTTGTGGTGATTCTGTTGGAAGGATCACAGCTGTATATCATCATTGAATAGATTCATAGAAGCCCTACGGTGTGGAAGCAGGTCATTCGGCCCATTGAATGCACACCAACCCTCTGAAGAGATTCCTACCCAGACCAATCCCCCTTCCCTATCCCTGTAACCCTGCATTTCCCACAGCTAATCTACCTAAGCTACATACCCCTGGACACAATGGGCAATTTAGCAGGCCAATCTATCTAACTCACAAATCCTTGGACTGTTCATGGAACCCGGAGAACCCATGCAGACACAGGGAGAATGTGCAAACTCCACACAGACAGCTGCCTGAGGGAGGAATCGAGCCCAGGTCTCTGGAGCTGTGAGGCAACAGTGCTAACCATTGAGCCACTGTGCTGGAGGGTAGGTGGATGATGCTGAAAAACTTCTGAAGCAGACACATTTGAGGAGGATCTCACTTCAGCTTTCGTAATAGAGGCAGATGCTTTGGTGAACATTCGTTGACTCGAAACATTACCACAGCTCAAGAAAAGGAAAGCAATTGTAGTACAGATGGCTGAAGTGAGTGCTACAGCATAAAACCTAGAATGTAGAGAACAACTACTGGATAACAACTCAGGGACACCAAAAACATACGTAGGCGCTTCAGTGCAATAAAGATGGTCTATAGCCCTAGCTCTTGAGGCCAACACTGCCGAGGGCCAAGTATGGAGGGGGGTGCTCAACGGCAGCTAAGGACGGACAATAAAAAATAGTCCAGCTAAAAACACCCATATCCCTTGAAAGAATGAGAAGAAAAACACCTGTCTAATTCAGTCTTGGTGCAGCCCCAGTCCAGAGTGAGGTTGAAAGCCATTCTATGATTGAAAAACAGCAATGCCTCTGGAGCAGAAGAGATCACTGGTGAAATTTTGAAACATTGCAAAATATACTTCTGGCATAGCTGCATATCCAGGAAGAAGAGTGTAAACCAGGCAGTGTCTCTCTATCACTCCATCAATTCTGCAAGTCGGACCATTCAGACGGAGAAGGCAGCACTTAAAGAATCAACATGGCTCCTGCAGTCTTCAGAAAAGAAAGACAAATCACTCATCAACAGCATTGACATTGTCTTGTTTTGATTCCAGAAGGGCCATTGGATGCAATCTGAAATTATCAAAACCATCCATTGACAAGATCTGCATACCACTGATTTTTATTCAACTTTAGAAATAGTTAATCTATTTTCCCACTTTGTCATTCTGTATGTGTGTGTTTGTGTGTGTGTGAGAGGGAAAACTCTTGATTGCATGAGTGTGAAATCAGATTTGTTTTTAACCAAATTTGAGATTAAGTACAATATACTTATTGTATCTTTCTAAAGATAAAACTTACGAGAAAACCTGGCCATGTACATTTTTTACAGTCACAACACTTAAATGTTAAACATCTCCTGAATTAGCAAGCATACTCTTTATTTAAAAACAAAGCATGTTCTGATCAAATACAGAGTTGGAAAAGAGATAAGTCATTCTAAATCCTTCCATGCGATCGTAGCATTCTTGAAAATCTATATTTGTACTTATGTCATTGCTAGGTGGAAGAGGTAAGATTTCCAGCACTAATTTCCTTGTGTCAGAAGAGAGTCAGGTGGTTCATGTTTTCTTGATCAGACACAAAATCTGCAGATGCTGGAATCTAAGGTAGACAACCAGGAAGAACACAGCAGGCCAGGCAGCATCTGGAGAAAAGGAGAAGATGGAGTTGTTACAGGATACATGGTGGGAGGAGGTATCGTCTAGGTAGCTATGGGAGTCTGCGGATTTGTAGTAAATGTCGGTCCTTATACTATCACCAGAAATGGAAACAGAGAGGTCAAGAAAGGTGAAAGAAGTGTCTGAGATAGACCAAGTGAATTTGAGGGCGGGGTGGAAGTTGTTAGTGAAGTCGATGAACTGCTCCAGTTCAACCTGGGTGCAGGATGCAGCACAGATGCAGTCATCAACGTAACGGCAGAAGATTTGGGGGACAGTACCGGTGTATGTATTGACGAGGGACTATTCAACATAACCGACAAACAGGCACGCGTAGCTGGGGCCCATGCGAGTGCCCATGGCAACCCCAGGTACTCCCCAACTACATCTGGGACACAAACCATCCCCTCCACCTCTTCGGAAACTTCCAGTTCCCTGGGCCCCCATGTTTCATCCTTACTATGGATGTTCAATTCCTATACATGTCCATACCCAACAATGATGGCCTGCGAGGCCCTCAGTCTTTTCCTGTCCAATAGACCCATCCAGTCCCCCCCACCAATACCCTCCTCCACCTCAGGGAACTAGTCCTCACCATCATTAACTTTATCTTCAATTCTTCCCACTTTCTACAAACCCAGAAAGTTGCCATGGGCACTCGCTGAAACAATTACATTGTGAAATCAACAAGTTTCATCCCACAATCAGACTTACCATAGACTACTCTTTAGAATCAGTCTCATTCTTGGACACATCAGGGATGGACACCTCAGTACCTCACCATAACGCAAGATAACCTCACAACACTTCTCTAGCTTCCACCCTAAACATATTAAAACAGTCCTCATCTATGGACAAGTCCTATGCGTATACAGGATCTGTTCGATTGAGGAAAAACATGATAGACACCTGAAAGTTTTGAAGGACACTTTCATAAGAACAGGATACAAAGCTCAACTCATCGATCGCCAGTTCCAACGTGCCACAGCAAAAAGCCATAATAACCTCCTCAGAAGACAGACATGGGATATGACCGATAGGGTATCCTTCGTTGTCCAGTACTTCCTGGGGGCAGAGAAACCACGCCATGTTCTTCACAGCCTTCAAAACATTATCGATGATGATGAGCACCTCGCCAAGATCTTTGCCATGCCTTCACTTCTCATTTTCAAACAGCAGCCAAATCTTAAACAGACCATTGTTTGCAGCAAACTATCCAGCCTTCAGGACAACATTGACCACAACATCACACAACCCTGCCATGGCAACCTCTGCAAGACATGTCAGATCTTCGACATGGACACTACCGTCACACGTGGGAACACCACCCACAACGTGCACGGCAGATACTCATGTGACTCAGCCAATGTTGTCTATCTCATACGCTGGCGTCAAGGATATCCCGAGGTATGGTAAATTGACGAAACCATGCAGATGCTATGACAACAGATGAATGGACACCGCGCAACAATCACCAAACAGGGATGCTCTTTCCCAGTGGGGGAACACTTCAGCCGTCAAAGACATTGGGCCATGGATCTTCAGGTAAACATCCTCCAAGGTGGACTTCAGGATACACCACAAAGCAGAGTCTCCGAGTAGAGGTTGACAGCCAAGTCTGGTACCCATGGGGACGGCCTCAACTGGGATCTTGGGTTTGTGTCCCACTACAGGTGACACTACCACACTATGCGCGCGTGCGCGCACACACACACACTCTCTCTCTCTCACTCTCTCTCACTCTGTCTCACTCTCTCTCTTTCTCTCTCTTTTTCACACACTCTCACACATTCACACACACTCACACACACAGGGTGAATTTGTATTTGCAGATACATTCTATTTTGTTCAAAAAGCGCACAATTTATAGACAACCATCCAATGTGGTGTTTTATAAATTCCTACTTTAGAAATAAAACTAGTCTGACTGCAGACCAAAACACAAACAGATCCTAAAGAAGTCCTCACATTTAACATGCATTGTCTGACCTAAAATATCACCTCTTTTTTTGTACTGATAAAACTTTTATTTCTCTCTGGGTAGTGACTTGAAAGAAATTTGGGCTTTACATATATGTATTAATCAGTTAAAACGTTCTAACTAATTAAAGATTTAACAGCATCTTATTTAATACATCCTCATCGTTGTGTGACATTTTGATCTTTAACTTGTAAATTCTGTATCTGGTGCCACCTCTCCAGCTAACATCTGAAGAAGGAGTGAGCCTCCGAAAGCTTGTGTTTTCAAATAAACCTTTTGGACTATATCCTGGTGTCATATGAAATCAAGTATAACCTACTATCTCTCTTCCAGAGCATGTTGCTCCAAGAGACGTCTCAAAAGCATTCTATGTGCACCATATCTAGACCAACTTTGCCAATCTGATTTTTCCAGTTTATGTGTCAATTAAAATCTTCCAGGACTTTTGCTATCGCTTTATTCTGAACACCAAAATTTATTCTTCTGTACTTCATCTAACATTATGATTACTGTTGGGAGGCTTATGAACTACTTTCAGTGGAGACTTTTCTATTCCTCATGTCAACTAAGTCTGCATTCTGATCTCTTGAGCCAAGATAATTTCCAGTTATTACACCATTATGGTCTTTCACATTATCTCCTTAATGAAGTGCACTTTAGTGACATGGAGAGGCTTACTAAACTTTTTTATTGGAATCAATGGTCTATAAATTGTTTAGGGCAAAGAGTAATAGCTTCCAAGACACATCTTTTTGATATGCTACTTCACTCTGCTGTTCTCCATCCTGTTCTACTCTTCTTTATTTTCCATTACAAACTAAACTTCAAATTTTGTGAATCCCATTTTTCAGAGACAACCACCTTCTGTGAATGTTATGAGATTTATAATTGTGCTTATCAAAGACACCCATATGTAAACCCCATAAAATATCTAAAGCAGACTTGAAGGCTTTTGCTGCTTGTTGGATTTGGTTGGAGTTATGTTATCTACATTGGTCAGGTTCTGGAACATTATGATGTGCAGCAATTGATGAAATCAGAAATACATGGTACATATCTCTGGAAAAGGTTGATGGGCAGGATCTCTTTGTGAGAATGAAAGATTGAGGTTTTAGTAAAGAAGCTTTTTAAAATTATGAACGGTCTTAATAGAATAGATGGAAATAGCATTTTTCCTGTTGTGGGGAAAAGCAAACCTACAGCCCATTAATGTATGATAATCACAAAGAAATCCAATAGGAAATTTAGAAGATAAACTATCTTTACCCAGAATGATGGAAATGTAGAACTCACTACCACAGGGAATGGTTGAAGTGAATTGTATGGATGCATTTAAGTAGAGGCTAGAGAAGCATTTGAAAGAGGCGAAATAAGGGGTTGCTAAGATACAGTTTGATGAAGAAAGATGGAAAGAGACTGGAGTGGAGGATAGATGCTCTGTAATGCCTGTTTCTGTGCCTTCTATTCTATGTAATGTTCTACAGTTGGACAAACTGAAACCACACTTTCTCTTTTTGTAACAAATATTTAATTCTCTGAAAACTGCCTGTTGAGTAATCACGTACACAAGCATTTACTTTGAACTTTGTTGTAGATAGGCATACAACTTATTAACATTATGTTTGCAAACTTTTTGCAAGATGCCATATAATTTTCTTTTGGAGTTAATCTCAGAAATGAAGTCAGCCACATTTTCTTCTCTGGGCGGTCGCAGAAGAGGATTTTGTTGATCAGTTTACTTAACTAAAATGCTTCATACCACTTTGTACTTTTTCTGCACTTCTTTCTTGTGCTGGTTCCTGAGATCAGGGCTCATTGAAACTTACAGAATACTGAGAGGCCTGGCAGGAGTGGATGTGGAGGAGATGTTTCTGCTAGTAGAAGAGACTAGGATCTGAGGGCATAGCTTCAGAATAAAGGCACAACCCTTCAGAACTGAGATTAGGAGGATTTGCTTCAGCCATAGGGTGGTGAATCTGTGGAACTCTTTCTGCAGAACGCTTGGAAGCCAAGTCATTGAACAGAGATAGAGATAGATACATTCTTGATTAGCAAGGGGATCAGGGTTTATGGGGGCAAGTCAGGAGAATGGGGAGAAATATGTTGAGAAACACATCAGCTCTGATCGAATGGAGGAGCAGACTCAATGGGCTGCATGGCCTAATTTTGCTCCTGTGTCTTCTGGTCTTATCTTCACATCAGCATGTTTTTTACAGTGCTTTAGATTGTCTTAACTTTTGAGTCATTTCTTACTTAGAAGCAATATTGCAATGTCTTACAGTGAGGAATCTACTTTTACAATCTGAGCAGTTATGCTGACAAGTAAGTAGGTGGAAAAGTAACCAAAGTCTTAACAGTCTATACGGATCGTCTGTCATTAGAGAGAGATGATGGTTAGTGATTTAACCTGAGGGGCACCGTGTCTCATGGTGGAGGGAGAGATTGAAAAGATGAGTCCTTCATGGTAATCAGAGCTGGTACATTAGACGGAGTTGTTAGATGAGATAGAAAATGAACTATTGGCCGAGATATTCCAATGGGTAGAAAGTCATTGGAGGAGCACAGACTGAAGGTGCACAGCAGGATCCTGTGTAATTGCAGCTTCTACAGACTCTTCAGGAATTTCCTGGGAAATGGAGATTTTATTGGACAATTACCCTTCTGAAATCATCCAACCAAAATGCAGAATTGGGAGGGCTTTGCTTCAGTTAATCATTACCCAGAAAAAAATTTAGAAAAAAACTTCTCTGACTTGGGCAAATATTTAGCTGATCCTTCAACTCAACACACAACTTCCTGCAGCTATAAAACCCTATCAACCAATTCCAGGACTAGAACAAGACCCCACCTCAAAACCCAGCACCATTCCACTCCTACCCTCAGAACCAAGAGTCCGCTGGCCACACTTCTAGTTCGAATCTCTTCCGGACCTGGCACCACAACTCCTTGCAAGCCCCAATATCCTATCCCCACACTTCAATACGGGCATGAACCCTTGGTGGCTTAGAAAACCATTCTCACTCATTGGTTCTGATGTCTCCACTACGTGCCAGCCCCAAAACCTGCCTTGGCTGTCTTAGCTGGCCCTAGCATTTCCCTCCCACAACTGTACCAACATATTCCAAGCACTCTCCCTCCTGCCATCAACAAGCCTGAATTCTCTTGCACCTCTGGCGCCAACTTCCCAAAGCACTCCATTATTTACCTGGCCCCCTAACTACTCAAGTAAGTATCTCAACACATAGCTTACATAATCTCTCACAAGAGTTGAGAAATTGTCTGGCTGTGCTGCTGGACCTTGTAACTTCAGTACCTAGTGCAATGACTGCTATAAAAATGAGCAATCCAATGGTATTTATCACTCCTCAGAATATCTGGAGCTTTTGTCACAGAGAGAGGAGTTCTTTTAAAAGCTGAACAGATAAGGGAGATGAGAGATGTTTGATAGACAAACTTGTTGGTGGAACTGGAATAGGTCATTTGTGTAGGTCAATGAAGTGGAAGGTGAAGAGAAATGGGGTCAGTATCACTATTCTGAAAGGGAAGGTTAGAAGTATAGGAAATGAAGTTGACTTGTTCAAGGATTCTAAATAATACAATACAGATTGAGTATAAAGGAAATCATTTTGGAAGTTTTTTTTGGAATAAGTATCATCATAGCAGATACAATGGCAAAATTGAGGAACAGAATGGGATCGCTATATGAAGTGGAGTGGGAAGGTTTTTTTCCCTCTCTGGTACATAGTTGCAATAGCCCCATAGATGTTCGCTTGTGCTTTATTTCTTTTATTTTTCTCTTTCATTGAAGACCAATGACCTGGGGCTCTTTTGTTATCACCACACTGGGTGTGGTTTGAATCTCAGGAGATGTGACATACTGCAGTCTGCTCATATTGTTAGTCCCGCTGCTGCTAGGCCACAGATGTACATCAGGTTGACGATTCAGGGAAGCTAAGCTGAAATGTGTAAAGTTAATCCTTTATATATTGCGGGATAGTCTTTCGTAGGCTGTACCATGGATCACCACTTGTTGGAGGAGGTGTCTTTGAGTGTGGTAAATCATCTGGGTCCTTTTCTGAGATAACAAGGTGTAGAGCTGGATGAACACAGCAGGCCAATCAGCATCAGAGGAGCAGGAAGGCTGGCGTTTCGGGCCTAGACCCTTCTTCAGAAATGGGGAAGGGGAAGGGGATTCTGAAGTAAATAGGAAGAGAGGGGGAGGCGGATATAAGATGGATAGAGGAGAAAATAGGTGGAGAGGAGACACACAGGTCAAAGAGGCGGGGATGGAGCCAATAAAGGCCAGTGTAGGTAGTGAGTTAGGGAGGAGATAGGTCAGTCCAGGGAGGACGGACAGGTGAAGAGGGCGGGATGAGGCTAGTAGGCAGGAGATGGGGGTAGGGGTTGAAGTGGGAGGAAGGGATAGGTGGGAGGAAGGACAGGTTAGGGAGGCAGGGACGAGCTGGGCTGGTTTTGGAATGCGTAAGGGACGGGAGATTTTGAAGCTTGTGAAGTCCACATTGATACCATTGGGCTGCAGGGTTCCCAAGCAGAATATGACTTGCTGTTCCTACAACCTTCGGGGTAGCATGGTTGTGGCACTGCAGGACGCCCAGGCTGGACATGTCATCTGAGGAATGGGATTGGGAGTTGAAATGGTTCGCAAC
Organism: Ginglymostoma cirratum; assembly: GCA_024137785.1. Classification (NCBI taxonomy): domain Eukaryota; kingdom Metazoa; phylum Chordata; class Chondrichthyes; order Orectolobiformes; family Ginglymostomatidae; genus Ginglymostoma; species Ginglymostoma cirratum. Next base: position 11,570,164 of record JAHRHZ010000289.1, read on the forward strand.
TGGGAGGTGCAGTTGTTTATTGCGAACCGAGCGTAGGTGTTCTGCAAAGTGGTCCCTAAGCCTCTGCCTGGTTTCCCCGATGTAGAGAAAGCCACAACGGGAACAGTGGATACAGTATGCCACATTAGCAGATGTGCAGGTGAACATCTGCTTGATGTGGAAAGTCTTCTTGGGGCCTGGGATGGGGGTGAGGGGGGAGGTGTAGGGACAGGTGTAGCACTTCCTGTGGTTGCAGGGAAAGGTGCCGGGTGTGGTGGGGCTGGAGGGGAGTGTGGAGCGGACAAGAGAGTCCCAGAGAGAGTGGTCCCTCCGGAAAACAGATAAGGGTGGGGAGGGAAAAATGTCTTTGGTGGTGGGGTCGGATTGCAGATGGTGGAAGTGTCGGAGGATGATGCGTTGGATCCGGAGGGTGGTGGGATGGTACATGAAGATGAGGGGGATTCTGTTTTGGTTGTTATTGCAAGGAGGGGGTTTGAGGGATGAACTGCGTGAAATGCAGGAGACACGGTTGAGGGCGTTCTCGACCACTGAGGGGGCGATGTTGCGGTCCTTGAAAAACGAGTACATCTGAGATGTACGGGAGTGGACTGCCTCATCCTGGGAGCAGATGTGGCGGAGGTGAAGGAATTGGGAATAGGGGATGGCATTTCTGCAGGAAGGTGGGTGGGTGGAGGTATATTCTCGGTAGCTGTGGGAGTCGGTGGGCTTGAAATGGATATCGGTTTCCAGGTGGTTGCCAGGGCTTGAAATGGATATCGGTTTCCAGGTCCTTTTCCGGTCTGTGTCTTAGCTTTTGAAAGCATATTTTCAACACAAGCAGGCCCAATGTCCTTTAGTGCCACATATTTGCAGGTGTGAAGTGCTTTTGGGTCACGCAATAAAACAAAGCTATGACAGATTTTGCTAACTTGGTGCACTTTGACAATTTTCTGCAGCTGAAGTATGTAACTGACGTTGGCCAGCCATTGTGGCTTCATGCTGGCACCCATCTTGCAGCAAGGTATCAATGTTTTCTTGATCAGATCTTCCTGAAGGCTTTACTTGTAGAAATGATAACCAATTCAATTAGCCTTTCTGAGGAATGGTCACCGGACCCGAAACGTTAACTCTGTTTTCTCTTTCACAGATGCTGCCAGACCTGCTGAGATTTTCCAGCAACTTTGTTTTTGTTCCTGATTTACAGCATCCACAGTTCTTTTGTTTTTTTTAATTAGGCTTTCCCTTTGCTGTGACATCTTCATTGGATGGAACTTGTTGGATAGAATCTTATCGAGATCTGAATGATATAGGTTGTGGCAATATTCGTGGCAGAATCGCATGAGAAATCCATTGAGATCTATCTTCACAATGGGAGCAGCTTGGCGCATACTTTACACAATCGGCAAATTTCTCATTCAGAAGCAGTGAGTTGCAAATTAAGGGGGATTATATCTTGATAAATACCCAAATAGCGCAGCAATGTACCACATCAGTATTCAGCTTTCTATCTTAGTGACGCACTGACCAAGTTAAATATTGAAGATCCTTGATGTGGAAATCAGAGCAAGCGCTTGACGACTTTGACTTGCTGCTTGCTCCAAGAATGTTCCTGTTAGGTACCAGGCACTAACATTTTGGCCATGCTCCAAAGTGTGCCAATGCTGTCACTTTAAGAGCTGTGTTTTGTCCTCATTTCTTTTAGACAGAAATTGGGGGGCGGATGCTAAGCAATCGATGAGAAGATAAATAACTGCAACGCCTTGTTTTTTTAACAAAATGGAATAATATAAGCAGCCTGAGTGGGTGTAGTCAAGCTGTCACAGATCCAGGATTTTTAGTTAGCCTTTGGCAGTTTTTGCTGGGTTCTCAGCAGTGTTGGAAGGCAGTGAATCTGTCCTGGTTGCTACTCTCTGTCTGAGTGTTTTTTTTCTCAGAGTTGTTCTTTGATGTTCATTCCTCGTGGATTGGAAAACTGCATGTGAGATAATCTATTTTCTGAATTTGCCTTTTTGCCTCGAGTGCGTTTATGCGATTTTGCTACATTGGAACAGTTTCTGTTGAGTTGAAAAGTAATCGATTATTCTATTAAGTTTTCCAATAGAGTTAAGTTGTTCCAAATTGTTGGATCCAAAATTTACGTAACAAAGTACGCATGAGACCACCAGGAATGATTAGTAATTAATTTTATTGGTAAAACTTCAAGTGTTATATGTGCAGGTGGTTTCTACCCCTTTCCTTCCAATTCCAACTGCCCCACCACGGGGCTGACATTCTCATACTTTTATATCCACTCCTACCCCCGCTTACTTTCCTCCAATCATCTTACTCAAGCACCAGGGTGCCTGCCATTTTAGTTTTCAGCCCTGCCTTTTGCTAGAACATTCTGTCCATGCTTTCTGTAGCTACACAGTTTCTACTTATTATTTTCCAACTAAGTAACTTGAATAATATACATTCAACTGAAAACATTTTGTTTAAACATTATCAAGATTTCTCCCACGCAAGTTCCTTTTTCTTCTGTTGTGTTTTAACTATAGTGTTTGAATAAATCGTGTTTTGCTTAATGTTGGGTTGGTTGATCAATTGAATTGCACAGGAACACAGCACCTCACATTTACTTTTGAGATAAGAAAAAGTTAAGTTCTAGGCTACCTTCTTAATATATTGTGAGGGAGTCTGGTCTGGTCTATAACAATGGGGTTGAGGTTAGGTCTGGGTGGGATGGCCTTTGGAGGGACAGTGTAGTCTTGATGGGCTGAATGGCCTCTTTCTGCACTGTCGGGACTCTGCAATAATTCTAATGCTGCTGTTAAGATGCTATGTGCTCAGGGACATGTACTTAGCTCATGAATTAGAACATGGTGCAACTCTGGGTGCTCTACTTGCTGTCTTAGCGCACAGTCACTCTGAGTGTACATGAATACTCACAGCATTCCTATTGTGTATTGTCTTATCTTGCTTTTTTGATCTTTACCCCCTCAGCCAGAGATAAAAGGCTCACAGTACTGCTGTGCTTCTTGACATAGGCTAAATGCGGGAAGTTGACATGGCTGTCAAGTCAAATCAAAGGAGACAGCCTTCACTCAGGGGATTCCAGTACAATAAGAACAGCCTCCAATAGCTGTTCAAAGGTCAGACAAGTTTAGTCAGTGCTAGGGAAGGTCAGAATCAAGATGTTCCCTATATAATGGATGAGGAACCGAATATCAGGCAGCCCAACAGTCATCTTAATTCTTTCTGCCCAATTGGAGCTCTTTGAAGTGAAGTTAATTACTTGCTTAAATAGCCATAATTCAGTGAAGATATCATTGAGTCATAGAGTTGTACAGCATGGAAACAGATCCTTTGGTCCAACTCATCCATGCTGACCAGATATCCTAAACTGGTATAGACCCACTGGCCAGCATTTGTCCCATATCTCTATTCGTATACCCATCTAGATGCCTTTAAATATTGTAATTGTACCTGCCTCCACCATTTCCTCTGGCAGCTCGTTCCATACATGCACCACCCTCTGTATATAAAAGTTGCCTCTCAGGTCCCTTTTAAGTCTTTCCCCTCTCACCTTAAACCTATAACCTCTAGTTTCGGACTCCTCTACCCTGGAAAAAAGACCTTGGCTATTCATCCAATTCATGACCCTCATGATTTTATAAACCCTCCTAAGATTACCCCTCAGCCTCCCTCCAGGGCTGTGCCAACCTCGCCATTTGGCACAAATTATCAAAACCCAGCAACATCCTTGTAAATCTTTTCTGACTATTTCAAGTTTAACAACTTCTTTCATAAATTTGCTTGCTGCATCTCCGATAATAAAATATTTGCCTTCCATTTTTTGTTGAGACCTTTTTCCTTATTTATTGATGTAGATGCAATGGTTGTTTGTTCCTTTCTATTACCTGGTTCGTTGTTCTGTCGTCTCATTCTCCTTCTTTTGCTTCTATATTACTTTATTGTTCATGGTTGTAGTCAATTTTAATGAGTGTTGCTGCTTTTGGTGTTGTGTCTTTCCTAAATAAAGACGTCTAGTTGCCGGTTTCACCCTCTAGAGGCAGTTTACACTAAGTGAGGATAAGGTCAGACAAGCTTTGGCGCAAATTAAAGTGACACAATTATGCAAATGACCAACCTCTGCACATAGGTAAGCTTCTTCAGATTAAAAGAAAATGTGCTTAATGCACCATTTTCTTTCAACTGGTTGGCTCTGTAGTTGAACTGCCAGTATCCTTCAGCTACTAATTTTAGTTTTAAGGTTATAAGAAGTCTTTTGTCTGCCAATTTTACCTCTAATCCTGTCATGTCTTAACTTTTACGTCAGAAAGCAGGCTGAAACTTTGTTTTCTTTTGTAACAAGAATATAGAAGTTACAGCTTGAACTTTAAATGGAAATAAGGTAAATCTGTCTTCAGCTATTTTAATTTTCAGAGCAATATTCCTGTAAACCTGTTTTTATTGGTTTTCAGAATGCTATAAGATCCTGGGCTGTGTAATCTTCAGTGGTGTTTTCAAGGGTCTGTGAATGAGATCTTTGAGTCTCTTTAAAGAAGGTACTGCTGCTTAGCACCACACTGCCTTCATGATGTAATATCTGGGAACAAGGAGTAATTTCTTAATTGATGGCCATTATGGCTCGCCCAGATATGTTTTATCCTCACAATCTGCTTTGAATGCAGTGAAGACCTTCTCACCTTCAGCAGGCTATTGGTATCTGCTAAAATGATACTTATGTTAGTTCTCGGAAAAAGAATGATATGTGTATAACATAGTTCTGAAGGATTTAGTACACTTTCACAGCAGCTCTTGGTAGACACATTTATTGGAAACACAAGCACTTGTGTGTCTGGGCTACGGCTAAGCAATTTGGATATAAATTATAGCACACTTCCCTTAGTGTAAGCTGCTGCAAATGGATTCAGAAGAAGGAGATTAAGAGTTTTATAAGATCAAGTCACAAACTATGATACAGAGGTGACATCATGCAAATGTCCCTTAAAGGTATATTACAGGTAAAGGGAAAATTGTTGAACAAGCTCAGCCAAATAAATAAACATGTAGTTAGAATTTGTTTTTGATTAGCCTTTGTTTGAGGAAGAACATTACCTGTAGACAACTTAGGGAGTTGGAAACGTAGAAAGGCAGTTACCGCAAAAATACCGGAATTTGTTAATGTGACAAAAGACATCAGAAGAATAATGGATGTAGCTGTGTTGAACTTCACCAGAAAAGATGAGGAAGAAAGGTTGATAGTTAATGAATTGGTGTTCAGTAGTACAGTCATGATTGTAACACAGAATCCCTACGGTGTGGAAGTAGGCCAATCAGCCCATCAAGTCTACACTGACCTTCCCCCACAAATCTTATTCCCTGTAATCCTGCATTTCTTCACTAATGACTAATCCACTTAACCTACACATCCCTGGACACTATGGGCAATTTAGCATGGACAATCAACCTAACCTGCACATCTTTGGATTATGGGAGGAAACTGGAGCGAAACCCATACAGACACGGGGAGAACATGCAAACTCCACACGGTCAGTCACCCAAGGGTGGAAGTGAACCCAGGTCCTTGGTGCTGTGAGGAAGCAATGCTAACCACTTAGTCACCATAACATCCACCACATAAGCAGACAAGAATCTGGTGATTGGTCAAGCATTGTTGAATTGTTCTATATGCCTTGTAAGATAGAGTTCATTGAATTCAGAATTATACTCTAGAAGCTACTGAACTTCTCATCTGATCTCAGTTTTTACAGTTCAATTTATGTCACATTTGTCTGAGCAAGTCACCTAATTGAAGCTGTGCCCTGATGGTTCAGGGTACCAGAGTTTTTAATTGAGTCATGTCTCTGGAAATTAATTGCCTACTTTAGGTTAGAATTAACATACAAGACAAAGATGTAAAAATGACCTTATGGCCTGTGAACTCACTTGGTTTTACAGTCATTAAATGCAGGATGAAAACATTGTCTGTCAACAGAAATAAAGAATTTTTCTGCTCTTGTTAGCTGTAAATTAGATAGATAGATAATGTTTCCTCATTTGTTCGAATATAGCATTTTAACTGAGTCAATGAGAAAAACAGCTTTTTTTAAAATAAAACTTACAGAATCATTTTCCAATGGAATGTCTCCGTGTCTGAAGTCTTACTTAAATTTTGAAAAACGTTATGACTCTGAGCTTTCAATAATATGACATAGTTTATGCAGTAATATATAAAGTTGTTCGAGAGATGAAGCTTGATCCTTTTCAGCCGTAATTAACTCTGAATTAAAGCAAACAGTTTCTAAAAAAAAAGACTGTAACATTGAATGGTTTAAATGTCCACATTGGTTTCTGCTTTTCTGATTTTCCCAAGGACAGAATGGCTTTCAAACTTGCCAGCACGTATTAACATTGCTTTGAGCTTCTTAAATGTCCATTGCATTTCCAATATTTCCAGAAGGGACGAATGTTTAACAGTTATTTGTGTCAGACCAGCTACTTGGAGCCAAGGACTGTGTGTGGAGAGGTTGTGGAGATGTGAAAAAGGTGAGGTAAAGATTAATTTCAAAGTTTACAATGCTTATCTCTGTTGTGCAACATGGCAGTTCTCTATGCCATATCAGCTGCTGCTGATGATTATGATAACTGCCACCACCCTCTTTAAATGTAGGAAACTACATGCTTGGTGTAGTGTGGTTGAGAAAAAAAAATCTGGTTGAAAAAATATCTCTTGTGGATAACAAGATATAGTTATTGCGTGTTAGCAACCATTTAAAGGTACACTATGATAGATATTTCTCCAGAGATTTCAAGGAAGACAGATGCTAGATCTCAGTCCTTTGAGATCTGAAACTCCTGTTCCCGCACCATGATGGATGGTAGTTATGTCACTCCTTTTTTGAGGCATTTCAAGCCCTTTAAAACTCATCTCCCCAAGCTTTCATTCCTTCGTTATTAACGTTATGCATTTATGTATATAATTACGCTCACCACTAGCCCATCTCCCCTGAAGTCTGTGACTTTACAAATTCAGATAATCTAGAGGTTTCACTGTCCTCCTGAAACCCATTGTCTTCAGACCCAGAAAGCTGGTGGGTTTCAAAGTGAAAAGCTGTTGCCCTTGATTCTCTTCCTGACAGTCTGAGGTCTGCATACTATCAAGTTTCCCATTGGTTACGTTTGTCCCCAGTCAATCAATGCAGGATGATCAACCCTGTCATAGAATAAGGTTCAGAAATAGTAGGAACTGCCAACGCTGGAGAATCTGAGATAACAAGGCGTAAAGCTGGATGAACAGAGCAGGCCAAGCAGCATCAGAGGAGCAGGAAAGCTGACGTTTTGGGTCTGGGCCCTTCTTCAGAAAGAGGTGTCCAGAACCGAAATGTCAGCTTTCCTGGTCCTATCATAGAATAAGGTTCCTGTGGTTCCTTCACATGACTCCTACAGTAGAAGAAGCCATATATTATCCCTGATAACAAGGTGTAGGGCTGGATGAACACAACAGGCCAAGCAGCATCAGAGGAGCAGGAAAGCTGAAGTTTTGGGCCTAGCCCCTTCTTCAGAAATGAAGAAATGAATTTCTAAAGAAGGGTCTAGGCCCGAAACGTCAGCCTTCCTGCTCCTCTGATGCTGCTTGGCCTGCTGTGTTCATCTAACTCTACACCTTGTTATCTCAGATTCTCCAGCATCTGCAGTTCCTGCTATCTCTGAATATATTATCCCTGTTAGTCTGCAGCTCCTTGGATAACTGTACCTTTTGTGTTCAGATCTCTGATTCAGACCTGTTGCCTCTGTCCTAAATTTACTGCTGTGCATGATAGGACACCTCCAACTTAATAGTTCTGACACTTGCCCTGTTGTCTAACTTGACCTTCCTATATCAGTTGCCTCACAACTAAACTTCATCTAAGGACTATTTCCACACACCACCACCTTGTGATGCAGCCTGCATCTACTTTGAAGTTATGAATTTGCCTTCTCCAGGGAGTAGTGAACTCTCCTGTTGCAGCATGTCCCTTAGCAGTTTTGAAATGCCTTTATATTTTACAGACACAGTTTTCCTAGTCGAGGATTGCCATAAAGATTTTTTCCATTGGGTTCTTAAAACTTCAGCTCTTCCTGCTGTTGTCTGTGTTGTTTGGTCAGGTGATCTCAACCTGAGTCTGAAGCTGTGTCACTGCTGCTAGCCAGGTATAGTGTGAGCAGTCAAAGCAAATCCACATTGCTGCATACCATGTTGCACGGGCATTCCAGCTCACTACACTGTACGAGTTGCTGCTTATGATGATGGTTGCTCTGACTATCAAGTGTAGAAAACTATAGGGCTTGTTTGATCTAGTGTGATAGAGGTAAAATACTTCCTGGTTTGACCAGAGGAGTGTCTTACAATGGACAAGATTAATTTATTCTTTGTTACAAGCATTATATTTACACCTAGCTACAGGTTACATTGACAGATTGGCCATTATTACAGGGATCTTGAGGAGCTACAGATATCTGATCTTGCCTTAACTGTTCTGCCCACCAGTCCAAACAGTGGATGGTTCATGTGGCGCTCAATATATTAACCTTTTCAGACCCACATACAACAACTCTTTGAAGTTAAAGTTTTGCAAGCCGTCACAGTTTGGATAGGAACCAGAATGAAGAATTTTACCAGTTTGGGTATTATCACACTCCTGGCATCACCTAGTATCGTGTGGGCATCAGAACGGTGTGTACAGCTGGTTGGACATTCCCTGGGCAATAGGAAAGTTGCATCCACTGAAATCAGGGCCTTTGATGATGTAAAGTGGCAATTTACGAAGGAAGAACAGAGAAGGAGAAAGGAAATGACAGAGAAGAAAAGACTAGCTTGAGCAGAAATTATATAAGCGGAGGTGAGGAAAGCTGTTGGTGGCTGAAAGTGAGTGCTGTAGGAGACAGCGCATTCTAGGAAGATGGTCACAGACTCTGCCCTTGTCACTGATGCCCTCTGCAGTGTCTCACAGGCAGCTGTGTGTAGGGGCATTTACAGGTGACAGATGCCCCTTTCCAAAAGGGATGGCTTAATTTCAGATTCATGACTGATAAAGCATTATAAGTTCAAAGAACATTGGGACCAGAGCCTCATAGAATAAAATGGTGCTGTAAGAATAAATTCACTTTGATATCGTATTTTTGAACCTAGTTTTTATATCCATTGTAATTTAACTCTATTTGTAACAATGATGAATAAGCTTAGTTGAATATACATTACTGTTCTATACAAGTCACAGCATTCCATAAATTGATGAAATGAACAAATTCAGACCATGTAAAGATCCTTTCTGTAAAAGTCATTAGAATGTAAATAATCCCAGGGAAGATGTTTGCCTTTTAATCAGTGACAACTGTAAACATGTCTGGCAAAAAGCTATGAAATGAGACTGGTTTATATTAATCTTGATAAGTGGTCATTGTTGATGAATGAACTGAAAGGAAGCTTGAATCTGGAGACCCCTAAATGCCATTGTCTATGATTTAAAGCAGTTTTTTTGTCTCCTTTTTGGTCGTGGATGCCAGTCTTCCAAATTCCTTATGCTATCTGACTTCCTGTGATGCATTGGAAGGCTTTAGTACAAACACTCTACATTGGGACAACCAGAAGACTGAGTGATGGCTACTTTGGACATCTGAAACCTGCAACCATTTCTGTTCCTACCAGCTTTAATTGGACAATAAAACTGTCTCCATATCAGTTAAGAGCTCGCCCTAGCAAAATTCAATGCTCAGTCAGTTTCCCATTGAGGGCAGGTTTCTGACACAAAAACAGATCGACCACCTATTTCTTCAAGGGGAATATCCAACCAGTGAATTACAGCCTTGGCAAAATATAATTTGATTGACCTTATGTCACTGTAGGAATAGGTTGCTATAAGATTTAGGGCAGCCTTAATTAGATCCTATTTATGTAATAGCATTTGGTATGGAGACAAACCTAATTTTTCAATCAGGCTTGCCTGGACGTTGACATTACATTGAATGCTCAAATTGAAGTTTGCATTGCTTCTGTCAGTATGAGGCACACTTATAATTCACCCCAGTATCTCAAAGGGATGGCATTTGTTGATACGTGACAACCATAGTATTGAAAACACAGAATGTTATAATTCATACTCAGGCTGATACTCCTAAAGTTCAGAACTGCAATAAATAAAATTGACATTTTTCAAAATGATGCACAGTTCACAGAAATGTTGGCTGTTTATGAAACTAGTTTGTTCTCTGTGTGAAAAATAATGGTGCAAATGTAATGTCATACTGAAAGAATAATTTTACATCAGTTGATTTTCATTCTTTTGGTTCTGGCAGTGTTTCATGATCAAGAATCAACACCTTGTTTCACTCGTATAATGATAACTATCCTTCCTGCGTGCAATTAATCTTGCTTCTCTCAGTTTCCTTCTTCTGTGATATCTCATCAATTGTCATTTCCAAGTCACATTTACTTATTATGCAGATTGCTATCTTCATTTTTCTATGTAACCATCTAGTACCAGTTCTGTCGTTAATTTAGTTGCTTTTTTTCAATGAAAACAGAGATTAAGTAGCCCATATTTGCAAAAGGATTTTCACAGTTTAGAATGATTTAAAATAGCAGATGTAGTCTGGAGAATAATTAAAATTTAACCTTAATGGTAAGTCATTAACAATGTTCCTCTGATTATTAATGGTAAATAAATTGAAGATGTAGGCAATTTCGGAAGACTTGGATTAGTAACAGTGTTGTAACAATTTAGAAATTGCAGCTATCCTGAATTAAGATGGAACATGGTCAAGAAAAGGTGCGATTCTTTTAACGCTGAACGGTTTCCTTAAACAGCACATCCAAATGTCCAACATGAAAAAGCTGCGGTGCTGGAATCATTATGGATAGCAAAACATGACAAGAAAATGATCAGGAGACAGAGTAACACGAGGAGAAACAACAATTATAACTTTGTGGCATTTACATAAAAATGATTAAAAGTAAGTATTTCGTGTTGAACTGAAAATGTACTAGTTTCAGTGGGCTAAATGGAATCTAGTGGCTTAAGTAGTCACATAAAAAAGAGATGCATAGTGGATATAAGAAGGATAATATGGGGAAGAAAAGAATTAAAATGCACAGTTGAAAAGCACAAAGACATTGAAGGAAGTATTAAAGAAAGATTGGAAGTCACAATAAAGGAAAATAATCGTGATTTCAATAAAGGAAACAGAATAAAAAGAAAAACAATGGTCAGTCCACTTGCAGATTAAAGAAAATATCTTCTAATTGGAAGGGAAGGAATGGCAGTGATAGCTCAGAACTGCAGAGGAAGGTGCAGTTGTGATCGTAGAAATGTTTGTGGAGTCTGTGGGACAGTCACTTCTCTCACATCAACCAACAGTTTTCTTTTGCTGTTTTATATTCAGAAAAACATACTCTGATTTTTCTGCAATGAAATCCCAATTTAGTCAGACCTGACACACAACATTAACTCTATTTCTGTCCATAGATGCTGCTAGATCTGCTGAGTTTCTCCAGCATTCTCACTTTGTGATTCAAATTTATGAAGCCACAATATGCTTCAGAATCAAACAACTATCAGAGGGTAAGCTAAATACAACAGAGTCATTTCCTCAGACACAAGTATATAACTGCAGCTCTGGTCTCCTTACCAGGCTTTGATGGAGGTCATTCTGCCATCTACCTGGTTACTAATATCAGATTTGAGTATGCACTTAATATGAACCCAGTGCCTGGGCCCTGCAACACTTTTATTTGTTGAGGCTGTTGGCCTGCTTGCTGAACTGGCTTGTTTTTGTTCAGGCTTTTCATCACCATATTGCCGTCATGCCATTTTGTGCCACGGTACCATGCAACGACTGCCACAAATATTACAGCAGACAGACAGGAAGGAAACTAGCCTCAGAATACATGAACATCAGCTAGCAGCAAAACAGCACGACAAACTCTCCTTAATATCAGTACATTCAGACAATGAAAGCCGTCAATTTAACTGGGACAAAGTAACCATCGCAGCCCAAGACAAACATAGACACGCACTAGAATTCCTAGAGGCATGGTTCTCCACCCATATTTCAATCAACAAACAGATAGAATTGGACCCCGTATACAAACCCAAACAGATCAAAACCGGAAATGTCACTACTCACTAGAACAAACCAAACAGTATAAATTCCAAATGAAGTAGAATAACATCGCTTCATCAGAGGCTCCACTGATGGTGGCGAAATGTTGAACAAAAACAAGCCAGCTCGGTGAGCAAGTCAACAACCTCATCCACAACCCAAGCTACAGATCTTTGCCAAAACTTTAAACATTTATTTGTTTGTTAGAATTGTTTTGAGAGGAGCTTGAATCTATAACCTTCTAACTCAACATGGAAATTAGATTTGTGATAATATGTTCATTCTGAAGAAAGAATATAATTGCTAAATAGCAAAGAATGCTAAAAATAATGTTAATTAGGCAGAAAGCGAAGAAATCACCAGGTCCAGAGGTGTTTGTCACAATTTACAGAATGACACTAGGAGATGGAAAGCAAATGCAATTAACTCAACATTGTAGAAACCCTACAGTTGTGATTTGGAAAGGAGTTGCACTTCAGTCAATGGCACACCATCCAAGTACTGTTAGTGCTTTACATGGAACTTCTTCATGTGATACATATGAAACGCCTTAGCTCCAGATACTGTTCAGGCAGCAATCCCTAAGGGATAGTCGAGTGAATCCTAATTTCTGCCAGCTGGATTCCAAACCCTAGAATTTACAAATGCTGCCTGGGGTATAAACTGTGTATGCATCACAACTGGTTTCTGGATGCTTTTGACAGATGAGGAACGGAAGCCATATTAGTGCAAAATGAATCATAGAATTAAGGAATTGTTACAATGGAGGAGGAAGCCATTTGGCTTTCATTGGCTGCACTGGGTCTCTGAAAAGCAATTCACTTATTGCCAGTTCTCAGCACTTTTCCCATAGCCCTGCATATTCTTTCTTTTCAGATAACAGTCTAATTCTATTTCGAATACTTCAATTGATTTGCCTCCATCACATTTTCTGGCAGTGCATTCCAAACCTTGACTATCTTAATTTTACAGGTGACCATGTCTGGTACAGTGCAGTGTTTACTAACTCTAGTAAGAAGTGGTATTGTGTAAGGCTTTCCAAGATAGTTCAGTGCCATCAATTCCCACTGGTTTTTACTTGGACTGGGGCCCACCTCGTGGTTAGTGGTAGTGGAGACACCACTGTAGAGTAAACACCAAGAGATTGTTCTTAGATACTGAGAATGATTACTGCATAATGACAATAACTGCAGTTACATTTGGTCAAGCGCAAATGTAAGAACTTAGGGAGCTGGTACCAATGCATCAGCTTTCTCCAAAAACTAAAGTAGAATTATTTGTCTCCACCCTGAATATGTGTGACATCAGTAGAAGGCATGGTGTTGAAATAACATGAACATTAACCCCTTTAGAACCATTCTGTGACACAACCCTTCCCCCAATCACTTTTCCCAATGTTAAGCCATGATATAATGATATGCATAGCCATATTATGTTATCGCTACTCCAAATCTCTGACTTCACAAATGCAGGCGGTCTGGATATTTCACACTTTTGTTGGAATTTTCTTTGGACTTGGAGGAATAGTAGGTCACTTGTTTGAGGACTACTGCAATGGATACTGAAGCATTGGTCATTTCTCTACTGGGGTTCTTTTATACTTCAGGTAACCTTTGCAGAGGGCATTATTCTTTGTAGACCTTCATTGTTGGCCCATTGCCTCAATTGGAAGATGTTTAATCTCCTTCTGCTAAGATAGTAGCTCAATGGAAATCAATACTTTCTTCTTTGTAGTATCCTTGATTTCTGAATTAAGTATGATCTTTTTAATTGGATGTGTGCAGTTATCGTCATCCATTTGTTTGATAAATAAACTCGAAGCACATCCAGCCACTTTGAGTGGGCATCCACAATGACTAAAACCATTGAGCCCATGAAAAGACTTATATAGTTCATGTGTCACTGAGTCTAGGGCTTAACCAACCATTCCCACTAATGTGGGGGAGCTGCTGGCAGTAAATTTTGCCCTTGTTGGCACTGTGGGCACTGCCCCACCAATGCAGCAATGTCTGCATTCAATCCTGGCCAACAGACATGACTCCTTGCTAACATCTTCATTTTGGAAACCCCTGGATGACCATGGTGGATTTCAGGCAGTGTCTAGCAGTGACCATTTCTTGGGACAATCACTCTTGCTCCCCATAATAATATGCCACCCTATACTGTGATCTAGTCTCTTTGGGTTGAAAAAGGTTTCAATTCTGGTTGTGATTCCCGTTTGGTTTCCCCATCACCACCAGCTGTTTCAGTTTTGCCAGGAAGGAATCTTTCTGCATCCAAAGTCTGATATTGTCAGCTATGATCTAAAGTGTGTCCAGAAAATTTAAACCTATTATAGACTCTACCAATCGCAATACGACTGGTGGTGTATAGCCAGCAGGAGGTGACTTAATGTATGTGCATTTGGTACTTGGTCTCCCCACGGTGTTCTAACTTGTAATTATATGCTCATTGCATTCGAGCCCCACCCTGAGCTTGGCCTGAAGCTATGGTAGCAGTGCCTAGTCCTCTTTAAGGTGACCTGGCAGAGGGATTTGTGGTCCATTATTATTACAAATTTATGTCCATGATGGTATTGGTAGAAGTTCATAACTCCAAATATGACCACCGATCTTCCTTCTCTATCTGGGCAAATTAACACTCTGCATTAGCCAAAGTCCTGGATGCATACACTATTGGGCTTTCCTCTCGTTTGGGCCACCTATGAGCTAATACTATCTCGATGCTGTATGGGAAGGCATTGCATGTCAATACTAGATCTTGCTTGGGATCATAGCGTGCCAACATCTTAGAGGATGATAGCTGTTTCTTCACTTCCCTGAAAACTATGGCCTGGCTATGTGACCATTTCCAAGCCTGACACATTTTTAAGAGTTGATGTAAAGGTGCCAGGATGGAGGCGGGGTTATGTATGAACTTTCCAAAGCTCCAGTACAGATGAGGGATCTGCAGCACCTTTGATTGTCCTCACTTTATCTTCCAACAGGTGTAATCCAATCTTGTCAACACTGTAGCCCAAGTAGGTCACTTGGCGTGCCTGGAACATGCATTTTTCCCTTCTAAGGCATATGCCCACCTGGAGAAATGTCTAAGGACTATGTCCAATTTCTCTAACTGCTCCTTATTTGTGTTCCACATTCTTAGTACGTCAACTGGATAAATGGTGGCCTAGGGTCGACCTTGTAAAATGTTCTCCATTGTTCACTGAAAAATTGCATGGACTGTCAAAACCCCAAATGACAGCCTCATATGGAGATTAACACCCTCAATCAGGGAACTCATATTCTATGATGTCCACCTAGATGACTTTGTTATGATCACAACAGCAGTCTCTCAGTGGTCTGATTGCTTAGACCAGGCAGTTTCTTCCTTTTAACCACATCCTGAATTTGAGAATATTGACCTGGCTTCCTCAGAGTCATATACATTTCATCTACATCATGTAGGTGATCAAGCTGAAGTTCTCCTGTCGCCAAGTGAAGTCATTTGACCCATGAAGTAGGCGGAATTTTATAAGGTCCTAAACTATGTGGGCTATAGCAAGATTTGTGACAGAATGACAATGAGACCTATCTTAACATCTGGAGCAATTGGCTGCATTGTTCATACAATTGTCCGGCATTGAGGTGAAATTATCACTAAGCTGTGGTGAATCACCTCTTCAATGGGATTATCGCCTGTTAACAACCATAATAACTCCACATCTTGCCATATTGATACACAGCTTCTTATCCTATCAAAACCTGCCGAGCAAGCTAACCACTAAGAATTCTCACAGTGGAAGACGGTGGGTACCTAACAACATCAGCCCTCCATTGGCTGTGAACAGCTGGCAAGTTAATGAACACAAAACAGAATCTCAGGGTATGGTCAATGGGCACCAGCCATGCAGATCCCTTGCCTGTGGACATTGGCATTTGATATTTGTAAACCACTCAGGATCTCATGGCATCTCTCCAATCTACTTGCAGAACATTTAACAAACATGGCCATGCATTGTAGGGTGCACCCACAACCAGCATTGAAAGGCTGTTGCAAGGACAATTCAGGGCTGCTCACTTGATCTCTTTGCAATCATTCACTTAACATCTACGTGCATGCTTGCAGCATCCATGCCTTACTTTGCCACGCTGTGCTTTGACCGTTAGCTTATCGGCTCTTCAGCCAGAGCCTATAAGCTATCAGTACTGCAGTTTTGATACCTGTCATGGTTGTCAGTAGGGATCTGTCTGGAGTGGGAGCAGGGCATCTTGCAGAATGGCGCGCAGACATTAATCTAACACCTATAGCATGTGCCATCTGCCTGCACAACAAGCACACTACATGTGTACTGGCTAAGGTCATACACGATCTGAAGCACATGTCTTCAATACTATTACTAAAATTTTAGTTGGGCCAGTAGCCTCTTTAAATATTGTTATGGACCAGACTACATCATCCCTCAAAATATAATATAAAGGTAGTCTAGACCCTAACTTTTTCTTATTTTGAAGGTAAATGTGAGGTGCTGCATTGCAGATGCAATTTTATTGGTCAAACAATGTGACGTTAAGCAAAACATTATTTATTCAAACACTATAGTTAAAATACAACAAAAGAAAGAAGAAGTACTAAATAAAAACTGAAAGAATTGCGGATGCTGTAAATCAGGAACAAAAACAAAGTTGCCGGAAAAGCTCAGCAGGTCTGAGGAAGGGTCACCGGACCCGAAACGTTAACTCTGATTTTTTTTCTTCACAGATACTGCCAGACCTGCTGAGCTTTTCCAGCAACTTTGTTTTTGTTTGTGCAAAGAAAAGGGAATTGGAATAACTTAACTCCATTGGAAAACTTAAAAGAATATGGTTGTTCATTTGCTCACTGATCCAGTTGTTCTGTAGCATGCAGAAGTTTTATTACCATTTTAGGCAATATCATCATTGCGACCTTTAATCGAAGCTTGGGTGTTCTGTTCCATTCCAAATTGATATGATCCTCTAGTGTGGTGGGTCTTGTCACTTCCGGTTCTGTTTTATTAGCAGCAACTTGTATACAGGGTCTATTTCTATGTGTTTGTTAATGGAGTCCCACGTTAAGAACCAGACTTCCAAAAATTCCTTTGCATGTCTGTTATTCGCTTGTCCCAGTATCGTCACATTGTTCCAGTCGAACTGATCGCCTTCGTTGTCTGTGTGTATTGAGATAAGTGAATATTGGTCGTGTCTTTTTATTTATCACTTATCTCGATACACACAATGAAGGCACTACACATTTTCACTATGACTTTAAAAACTTAAAAGAATGATATATTATTTTATTACTAAACAGTAACTGTGCCAATATAGTAACATTCCATAAATATATCCATGGCAAAAAGGCAAATTCAGAAAATATATTATCTCACATGCAATTCTCCAATCCAGGAGGAAAGAACACCAAAGGACAACTCTGAGAGAAAGCACAGAGAGATAGTGTAGCAGCCAGCCAACAATTGCTGAAAACAAACTGAAAATCCTGGACCCGTGAGAGTTTCACAGCACCCATGCAGGCTACTTCTATTGTTCCAACTTTAAACAAAAACCCAAGGCCTCACAAGTTGTTTATCTTCTCATGTACAGCTCGGCACCTGTTCCCCAGTCTCTCTCTCAAAGAAATCAGGACAAAACACACCTCTTAAAGTCACAGTATTCTGACAATATCCAATGCCTTTAGCTGCTTCTTGATATGAAGTGAATTGAATGGGCTGAAGACTGACGTCTGTGATGCTGGGGATCTCTGGACAAGGTTGAAATGGATCATTCGCTTGGCACTTCTGGTCGAAGCACAATTGCTGCAAATCTTCAACTTTGTTTTGCACCAATGTGCTGAGCTCACTCATCACTGAGAATGGGGATATCTTTGGAGCCTCCTCTTCCAGTGAGTTGTTAATTGACCACCACTGTTAATGACAAGATGTGACAGGACCACAGAGTTTACCATCATCATTGAATCCCTACAGAGTTGAAGCAGGCCATTCGGACATCGGGTCCACACTGACCCTCCAAAGAGCACCCCAACCAGACCCACCCCCCACCCTATCCCTGCATTTCTCATCCTAGACACTATGTGCAATTTAGCACAGCCAATCCACCGAACCTGCACATCTTTGGACCATGGGAGGAAACCAAAACACCCAGAGGAAACCCCACAGACAGTCACACACACAGACATTATAATCAAATAGGGGTCTCTGGCACTGTGAGGCAGCAGTGCTAATCACTGAGCCCCCATGCTTTATATTCATGCTGTTGGCTGTGGAACCATTTAACCCCACCTATCACTTGCTGCTAATGCTGTTTGGCATGCAAATAGTCTTGTGTTTGTAGCTTCATCAGGGATATTCTATGCAAGACATGATTCTGTGAGTATGAATATATCAGGCTGTTGCATGATTGGTCTGTGAAACAGCTTTCTCAGTATTGACGCCAGCCCCAAGATGATGGTAAAGAAAATCTTTGTAGGGTTAAAGGAGCTGAGATTGCTGTTGTTGTTTCCAGTATTTTCTGAAAACCTTTGTTGGAAGTATCCTTGCCTGTGTATGACTTGTAGTTATGAAACATAATGGGATTTGGAATGAAAGCTAATTCCATCTTGACGGTATACCGCTATGTCACCACCTCTGGTTGGTCTATCCTGCTGCTGGAAGAGAGAATGTCCAGAGATGGTGATGGGGCATGGGTCGTTGACCATAAGGAATGATTATGTGAGTACAACTTCATCAGTCTGTTGCTTGACTTTCCTGCAAGAGACCTCTCTGAATTAAGGCACAAACCTCAAGATGTTAGTAAGGAGGACTTTGTGCAGTCAACAGGGTTCTGTTTGCTTTTGTTATTTCTGGTGCCTAGCTCAATACCAGGTGAACCATCTGGTTTTACTCTTTTCTTTAGACTTAGCAGTTGATTGATACAACTAAGTGGCGTGCTAGACCATTTTGGGAGAACATTAAAGAATCTATCACTTTGCTGTCTCTGGAGTAATACATCGTCCAGACCAGTTAAAAGTGACCAATTTCTTTCCCTGAATGGCACCCAGAGTCAGGCAGATTTTGTATATCAACCAGCAATGGTTATAGGGTTGCCATTCAACTAATTTTTAATTCCAGATGTTATGGAATTGATATTTCAACATTTGCTATGTGGAATTCAAGTGGATGTCCTCAGAGTATCAAACTGGGGCTTTGGATAACTAGCCCAGTAACATTAGCACACTGCCACTATATCCCACTTTGAATAACTAACTGGCTGGGCACAAGCCATGTGTGACCAGTCAACCTACCCAAGAGCGAAATTATTGCTTAAATCCAGTCCGTCCACCAACAACCTTGATGACAATCTGTAATAGTGGACTCATCTTAGATGGAAGTCATTCATTGAATGTACTAATTGATCTCCAAGGTTGTCGTTGATTGTAAAAGGAAGGATGGAAAGATTCCAAATCACTTTACAGTGGCAAAATGGACTCTGAGCAGTGTATAAATGGTGATGCAGGATGTAATTGGAAAAATCATTTAAGATGATCTTTAAAGAACAGGAGTAAATAGTAAAATGGAAAACTTTATTAACTTTATAAACATTAATGCTTATTGTGCTAGTTGGCTTAGTGGGAGATTTTGTGATAAGCAAACTGCCAGAGAATGAAGCACTTTATTTGTTTTATTGATTTGTAAAATTATACATATGGGATGAAAGAGGAAATTGAACATCATCAACAATAGTATTAAATCTGCAGATATGAGTAAATAATGTTGTTGCCTTTAATACCTTAACCCTTTTGATTTGATTTGCATGTGATGCTGAACACATGTTGGCTGTATTGCTGAAATTCGCCGCCTGCAGTGAAGTCTCTTTGGTCATTGGGATTGTATCATTGTAGGTGGTGAACATGTTCCTCTGCTTGCAGAAGGAACAAAAGTTACTGCAGATAATTTTCCAGATCAGAAGACTTTGGTAAAAGCTACAATGTGAAAGTGGATTGATGATGTGTATCTCTGGAAACATAAAGTGCTACTACAGAACAGTAATGAGCCAAATACCATATTTGAGAAATTTTACTGAGATAATTAGAAGTTTTATGAATCTGATAGTGCTCCTATCTGGCTGATTCTTCCGCTGCAAAGCTTTATATTGTGAGACTGTCTTTCAAACTGTATTTTTAAATGGTCGATTTATTGCTTTCTGATTCGTAAAAATATTTTTAACATCTGTCAACAGATTGAGTAGATGTTATTTGCTTGACTGTTTGTCGGTCATATGTTAACTGGCAACCTACATAATGGTGGCTGAACTTCAGAAGTGGTATCTTAGTTGAAATACTGTGGGGTGTCCTGATGATCTGGAAGATGCTATATTAATGTAGACTCTTTCATTATGTTACTGCATTCAGTCTCTTTCTCTGTTCGTTCTCTATTATCTTGGTACTGTTTGTTTTCTCCACATCTCTACCTGGCTATTTTTCACTGCCTTTTTATTTAATCACCTTCTTTCTTATCTATGTTATTATTTCTTATGAGATAATGGGTGAGAAAGGGTACTTCTGACAGAGGTGGACCACACCTTCTCCTGGTCTATTTTTGCATTCTTTCCATTGTGTTTTTCAATCCAGTTTTTACCTTCATCGTACTTTTCATTTTGATACTGATTCTCCTTTGCTGCTCCGCTCTGTTCCTGCTCTTCTAATACTGTTCAGTATATCCCTGAAACTTTTACTGTCTTGTGTTTTCTTGCTTCAGAGTTATTTCTGCTGCCTTTCATTAATTTTTCCCAAAAGGCCTCCCTTTTTTCTTACTTCACTTTTCCTCTGCCTAATTATCCCCACCTTACCTCATTTCCTCATCAATCCTATTACTCAGGTCCATCGCTAGTTGTATGCCGCTTTAACTGCTCAAAATTTTTTTTTAACCTTCTTTCTCCCCCCTCACTGTTTGACTTCCACAACTAAGACACAGGAGCACTTCCACAGCATCTTAACTTACAAAATGTCAGTAAGTGACACATCTAGCTCTGACTATTCCTTTGAATGTTTCAAAAAGGAAGAGAGGTGAACACTCCTCAGCTACTATATTTATTAACTGCTAGAGTGTTATAAGTTGAAGCAGATACAAATATTAAATACCCACAAGGGGAGATTCAGAGGAAAGAATAACTAGAATCTTCCCAGCCCCTCAATGATGTGGCACAGACAAGTCATTTGGGAAAATGTGGTGAGATCAGCAGAAATGTGATTTTTGACCTCAAGAGGAGACGTTTCCAATTCATCTATCAAGGTTTGAACAGTGAGAAGAGTGACAAAAGACTTATATGTATCCATTTGCATGGATTAATGTTCCATTATTATTCTATCTAACCATTGATAAAAGGTTTCCTATTGTCCATTCCCCTGGATAGAAACTGGCTAACAACACAAACGTTAGAATGGTTACCTGGCAGCGCTTGGACAGCGGTTGCCAATATTTCAGGCATGATTCCTGGGAAGCAACTGCATAGAAATCCATCCATGGAGGTCGGCATTGGAAAAATATCAGTTTCACAACATCATCATAGACAACTCCAACCATGCAATATAGTTCTGCACTCAATGCTTCACTTTGGAGTGCACTGGCACCCTTCATTGGAATTCTGCTGCCAGGACAATTTTTGACCCTGGAGCAGATATTCAAATCATACATTCAATTAAAGTACGTCTCATGGCTCCTTGCTTGCACTCTTAGAGCTGACTCACTTTATGCTGACTTCAATGCTCATAGCATCTCTGCATTGCCTTTTCTTGCTTTTACCCACCTTACCCTGTCAGCTCAGCTTAAAGGCTTACAATGTTTCCATCTTGCTTTGCTGGTTAGGACAGACATAAAACTGGATAGCATGTCATGGCTTACAGCAGTGAACAGCCAAGCAGGTGGACATGTAGCATGGTACCATGTAGCGACATCAGTCTCACATCTGCAGCCAGTACCAGTAGCAGATGCAGCAAACACAGTGCATGTGCTGCAACCAAACAGCCAGGTCTCAAATTCTCAATAAGTAGCTGTCAATCAGACCAAGAGAGATGGCCGTCCAGCTGAACATCCTAGCACAATATGTCAAGGGAACTATATACTGATGTTCAGGGGTTTGGACACAGTTATTTGGCTGCTTGGAGCTGTCAAGGAGTCCATCCATCAACAGTCTGGGGAGTGTGCCATGATCAGTCCTGCAGATCCTGTGCATGCAGGCTGGGGAGTTGCAGTAGGTCAGTCGGGGGGCAGGGGGAGTGGGAGGGGGTGGTGGTGTGCAGAGATCAATAAAGGATCTGGTCAGTCAGCAGTCAGGGTTGTACATCCAAAGAGGTTCAGGGCATTGGCAATGGTCAGACCTAGGAGTCAGCTTAATGAAAGTCAAGGGATTATTGGGGCCACTGTTGTAGTAGGGAAGTTGGCAAAGTCAGTTCTGGAAGTTGGAGACAGCACGCTGGAATACAAAGTGGACAATTGTTGAAGTGGGACCCTTCAACATATAAGATGGGGAGGAATCAGTTATGCATTTCAGGACATGGCTTACTGCAGGAATGGGGGACTTATCACTCGTCACAACCACACTGGCGTCAGTAGAGTGTACTATGCAGAAAGATGGTTGGCATGATTAAGCTGTAGGCTATGTTGGACATTAAGAGCAGCACTTCCTTAGAAAGGATCCCAAAATAGGATGAGACAACGGACTGTTAGTTTGTGTAGCTTAGGTCTTAAAAAACAATGTATTTATGAATGTGTACTTGTACTTGCAATCAAGTATAAGCTTCAATGCCCGAGAAGCTACATGCATAGTGAACGGTAACTCCTGGCTGGCATTGTTTGACTCGGTATATGGCTAGGCTGTAAATATGCTGCTGATGCTGGGAATCCCAGGATGTCCCAGCAGTGGTGAGCATTTATTCCTCTGGCAAGAGAGAAAATAGATGGGTGGGATGCCATAGAAGCATGGTGCATAGCTAATGAGACAGATATTGGCAAATAACTTCATGAAACTCACTAAAATTGATTTCTGGTAAAAATCAGTCCAATAAGTTTAAGATAACTAAAAATGGGCATTTAAAAATATATAGATCAGCACTGTTGAATCAGAAAATAACTTTGACTGACTTATGACTTAGTGAAGCTTTTTTTCACATATAAAATTCTTTCTGTTTCCTGGATCCCAGACCCAAAATGTTTAATAAATTATTCTGTAGTGGTTACTGTAGAAACAGTAAATTCCAAACCTAAGATTTGAAATTACAGCTATATTAATATTGTATCAGAGATAAAAGGTACTGCAGATGCTGGAGAATCCGAGATAACAAGGTGTGGGGCTGGATGAACACAACAGG
>JAHRHZ010000289.1:11594020-11607384 GCA_024137785.1 Ginglymostoma cirratum
TCATCAGATCATTTCTGATGAAGGGTCTAGGCCCGAAACGTCAAGCTTTCCTGCTCCTATGATGCTGCTTGGCCTGTTGTGTTCATCCAGCCCCACAGCTTGTTATCTCAGCTATATTAATAATGTTCAATTTAGTTATGAAATTTAATTCCTAACTATTTTGGCATAAGGCACTTTCTAATACTCAGCAGATCGAAAGAAATACAGCTTTTTCAATACCCATCTCCCAACAGAATACAAGCAGAACAAGTAGAAAGCAGGCAGCATGATTTGCATGAAACAAATATTCCATTCTTTTCATGAATTTAGCTGTGATTATTTGACTAAAAGCCCTGAAAGCAGAAGCGGAAAGTAATTAAGTGAAACAGAATCTCAAATAATATTGTCAATATCTTTTATTTCTGAAAGATTTATGTATTCCTTTTAAACAAACATGCTTCTGATTCAGCAATCATCGCAAAATACATTTCACAATAATACACTCCTTTTTGTCTGGTGTTTTACAAGATCAAAGAAACATGAATTGTTAAAATGTTTATTTTGGAAAAAAAACGAATGTTGAGTGTTGAAACTACAAAAGTCTCACCTGACCAAAATCTCTTAAAAATTGAGAATCTCTTCTTTTTATTTAAATGGATTATCTGTATGTAATGTTCTGGCCTGGAAGCACAATTTTACTGGAAGCTGAGCAAATATTGTTCACTATATATTTTTAGAAAAATTATAATTCTTGCAACCGTCTGATCAGTGAATGAAAATATTTCTTTGCAATAACCAATTTAGGATCATTATAAAATTAAGTAATTGCAAGATCAATTGAGTTACAGAATTCAGTATTTCAGAAGAGAAAAATAATTTGCGGAGAAGGTGCTAACAGATGGTGACAACAGGAGTACAATTAATGGCTTCTCAGAAATAGCAACAATAAAACAGCTATAGACAATTGTTAGACGACTGGAGATAATTTTATGTCAAGTTGTTTAATATAAGTTCAATATTTATTAAATTAAGTTTAAATAACATTCTGAGTAATAGGATCTTTGGGCATGACAGAAGAGAGTGTAAAATGGTGATGGTGTAGCACTATTGATTAAGGAGTCAATTACTGTATTAAGGAAAGATGATATCTTGGAAGTTGTCCTCAAACGGGGCATTGTGGATAGAAATTAGGAATGTTAAGGGGCAGTTAATTTACTGGGAGAGTCAATCATGATGGGGCATAATTTTAGGGTAAGGGTCAGGAGATTCAGTGTGGATTTGGGGCAAAAGAACACTTTTCACACAGCAGGTGGTGGGAATCTGGAATACACTGCCTAGGAAATTAGTGGAGACTGGAAACCTTACCAGTTTTAAAAAATTTTGGATGAGAACTTTATGATAACATTCAAGGATGTGGGACAAGTGTAGAAAACTGGGATTAGTGCACTTTTAGTGGTAGTTATGTCAGTGCAAACTCGATGGGCCAAAGGGCCTTTTCTGCACTGTATGAATCTATGAAGAAAGAACTTTTGGTTATTAAAGCAGTAGTTTGACATTAAGAGAAATGATCCTTGAGGATGATAATTTAATGTGTTTTACTGTTTGGCAAATTCGTGACATAGCGCAGAGATAGTAGGAACTGCAGATGCTGGAGAATCTGAGACAACAAGGTGTAGAGCTGGATGAACACAGCAGGCCAAGCAGCACCACAGGAGCAGGAAAGCAGATGTTTCAGGTCTAGACCCCTCTTCAGAAATGTGATATAGCACAGTCTTTTTTTTCTCTCTTTCAGTTCTTGGCTGTGAAGTGTCCTCTTCAGAAACATTGATGCACTTGTGGTGTCCCATATGTTAGCCCTTGTAACATCTGTCACACAGAGGATTGGGTTTGTATCAAGTCAAATATCTGGAAGTTTATAAACAACTAACTACGAACATGATATATAACATCACAGGCATACATGTACAACAATCTGGGTTGTCTGATTATTTGAATTGCTACTATGTTATATATTTAGCTAACTGGTTGACTAGCAAACCAAAGAGGTGACTGACTGCTTACAAACTGACCAGGGAAAAGAGTGACAGAGAGTAAGTTGGGAACCTCTTAAAATGCGACATATTGATGGCATTAACTTTCTTAAAGGAGGTGGTGCCATTATGAGAGGTGTACAATAATACACTCCCCTTTTACCTCAGGACAGTGAGAAGGGAGAATGTGAATGGGCAAGTGTTACACCTTCTGTGTCTGCATGGGAAGGTGCCATAGAGAAGTGAGGAAGTGTTAGGAATGATGGAGGAGAGATTCCAGGTCTACTGGGTCCACCAGGAAATCAGTACCATCACTTGGCCACTGACTCTGAATTTATCATTTCTTTTGGAAATGTCTTAGAATAAAACTGGATGAAAAATAGGAACTCGCAACTGAGCAGCAAGAAGATTAACCCGTCTAAGCCCCTTTTAATCTCTACACGTCAACATGTTGTTGGATAACTAA
This sequence comes from Ginglymostoma cirratum, assembly GCA_024137785.1. Taxonomy (NCBI): domain Eukaryota; kingdom Metazoa; phylum Chordata; class Chondrichthyes; order Orectolobiformes; family Ginglymostomatidae; genus Ginglymostoma; species Ginglymostoma cirratum. Next base: position 11,596,496 of record JAHRHZ010000289.1, read on the forward strand.
AATTTTTATTCCCACTTAATTGAGCTCCCCCCTTTCCTGCCTGCATCCCCATCATTTTTCCCACTTTTACAGACCATATTAGGAACATCCTTTGTGGAAGCATCTAAACTAGTACATGGAAGTGAAGAAACTAGTAATGCAAAACATGTGAAAACTATTAATACATTTGGTTCCATATTTATCACACACCAGCCATTTTAAATAGTTAAATTGAAAATAAACATTCACACATTCTGTTTGGGATAACTAAAACAGCATGTAATTACAAGGGCAATTTAGTTCATTGAAACATAACAGAGGAGACAAAAGGTAATTTATTGGAAAGATGAAAACAGATGGTGACAATCAGGGATGCGATTACTCTCTTTTTTGCTGTACCAAACAACCAAATAGTTCCTGTTAGAATAAACATGAAATTGCTTTTACCCAAGAGTTTTGTATTACAATCTTGAGTGAAATCAATACTTATCTTGCTGTTACATTCGAGAAACAAACAAAGCAGGTGAAATATCAACATGGACTTCAGCAAGGAGTTTAAACAGTTATTTGGATGAAAAGGAGAAGTCGATTCATTGTTGTGTACTTGTGCCCACAATGACACTGCTTTCAAATGCAAAATGTATCTGAGAAAACGCATTTGACTAAACTACCTGTGTGAACTGTGATCAACTGACCTTGTATACACATTTTCACATGTAGATTTAAATAATTTTTCCACAAAAAATAATTGGTGCAAATGCTGGCCAAGAGGTGAAGGACAAAATGATATACAGTTCTCTGTCGAAAACCCATTTGTATGATTGTTCACAGCTCCAAGGGCAGACTCAGTCAGAGAGAGAGGAAACACAGAATATTAAGGAATCCTAAAAAATACTTCACTGGATCTGAATGAGTTACATTCTAGAATGCTGAAAGAAGGAAGGGTGATCGCTTTAGAAGCTCCTATCTCAATCTTCCATCTTCTTGGGTGTCAGGGTAATGCCAGAGTAGTGGACAAATGGCGACATAGAAACATATGCATCAGGAGCAGGACAAGGCCATATGGCCCCTCAAGCCTGCTCTGCCATTTAATACGATCATGATTGATTTGATTGAGGTCTCAACTTTGCGTTCCTGCAAATGCCTGAAAAACATTGACTTCCTTTGTAGTCAATAATGGATCCAGCTCAGCTTTAAAAATACTTCAGGACTCTTCCTCCACTGCTCCCTGAGGATATGAGTGCCAAAGACTCAGGACCCGCTGAAAGAAAACAATAGCTCCTTGTTTCTATCTTAAATGGTATACCTCTTATTTTTAAACTATCTCCTCTCGTTTTAGTCGCTGCCACAAGGAGAGACATCCCTTCAACATTCCATGTTAATGCTCTCAGGTTAGAATTTTTCTCAATAAGATCAACTTTTATACTTCTAAACTCTGACGGATACAGGCCCAGCCTGTCTAGTTTTTCCTCATAAGGTAATCTCACCATTCCAGCTGTCAGTCAAGTGATCCCTCCCTAAACTGCTTCTCTTGCATTGACATAATTTCTTAAATAAGGACATCAAACCTGTATACAGTACTCCAGATGTGGTTTCACCAGTGCCTTATAAAACTGGAGTATAACATACCTATTTTTAATATTCTGGTAAGGTTGTAATAAACAATTACATTCTATTTGCCTTCCTTATCATTTTCTGTACCTGCATACTAACTTTATGTGTTTCATGTACTCGCACACCCTGACCCGCACCACTTCAGTACCCTGCAATCTCTTCAATTAAATACCATGCCGCATTTCTATTCTTCCTGCCAGATTGGGCAAGTTCACAGCCAGGAAATCATGATAAACCTTTACAAAACACTAGTCATGCACCAACTGTGTCTAATTCAGGTATCACACTTTTATGGAGGTGAGGCTGTGGAAAACATTGACTTAATGGTACAGTGAGGAGGGGTATTAGTTAAGTGGACAGACTGGGGAAGCTGAGCTTTTTTCTCCATAGGGAGAAAAAAGGTCCAAGAGCAAATAGGTTAGATGAGCAGAGTTAATTGGCAAAAAAAATCTGCTATGGCATGAGGAAACCATTTTTGAATACAGTGAGATGTTACATTTTCACTGTTTGAAAGGATTTCAAGAAGCAGAAGTAAGTTCAACAGTAACATTCAAAAGAGAATTGGATCAATGATAAACATTGAAGGGAATAATATTCCAAACCATGCTGAAGGAACAAAGGAATGGAATTAATTGGACAGCTCTTCCAAACATTTGACAAAATTATGATGGGTTGAATTACCCTTTCAATATAGTGTCATTCTATAATCCTGTGAACAAGGGGAATTGTTTTCACCTCATCGTTCGCCAATTACACATAAAAGCAGGGAGCTAGTGAGATGGAATTACATAGTGTATATATTACTGCTGGTTTCCATGTTCCAATTTTTAATTTAACCAAGATTTATAGGGCCATCCAGAAACAGACGAGGCATAATAAATACATGCTAATCAGTGTCAAGTGACTTTGCCAGACGCTTTCATGGTATTTTCATTCTTGCTGCATTGTTTTTGTTCTACAGCCTGTCTGTCCTCTTCAAGAGATAAAGCACATACCATTGTCCTCTGTTCAGTTGTTTCCTGAGCTGTCCTTGCCACCTGCATGTTCTCATTTGTGCTTAATGAATAAACAAAAGGTCACCCCTGTAACTCGCTGTCTTTGGGCTGAGTGATCAATTCTGTATAGTGTTTGGAAAGACAAATGGAATTAATGGGATATCAACTGGAGGGCATTCAAACTTCAGTGTGAGTTCCTCCAAGATCTGGAACGTTTGATAGAGTTGGAGAAAGGGATGATGGGTCACGCATTAGCATTTTGTAGCAAGGGTTAAGAATAACAGATGATTAGGGCAACATGGTGGCTCAATGGTTATCACTGTTGCCTCACAGCTCCAGGGACGTAGGTCAGAATCCACCCTCAGTTGACTATTGGTCTGGAGTTTGCACATTCGCCCCATGTCCATGTGAGTTTCTTCCGGGAGCTCCGGTTTCCTTTCACAGTCCAAAGTTGTACAGGCTAGATGGATTAGCCATGGGAAATATGGGGATAGGGTAGGGAGTGGGTCTGGATGGGTTGCCCTTTGGATGTTCAGTTTGGATAGAGCCTTGGTGTAGGCCAAATGGCCTACTTCTATGCTGTCGGGATTTTATAATTAATATCATAAGTTCCCTGCTGCATTGAGCATGGAAAATAAAGGATTAAATAGAAAGGGAAAATGTAACAAGAACCAGAGCTATGTACCCTCCACTTGCCATTGATTTTGATGGTGATCTTGTCTATTAGTATCAGAATATGTATACTGTCTGCAGCTCTTCCTGTTCTTGTATCCATATTCTGACACTATGCTAATTTCTCATACATGAGAAAATTACTTAATGTATACATTAATGTGGGCCTTTTAGAGACAAAGTTGCATTAACAGTAGTTTTGAGTTACCTTTACAGTGTGGAAGCAGGCTATTTGGCCCATTGAGTCCCCACTGACCCTCCGAAGAGCATCCGACCTAGATCACCTGCTCTATTTTATCCCTGTAACCCTTTTCCCATACATTTGCCATGCCTAATCCACCTAGCCTGCACATCTTTGGAAATAATGAGCAATTTAGCATGGCCAATCCACCCGAACCTACACATCTTTGGACAGTGGTAGGAAAATGGTACACCCTAAGGAAACCCATGCAGATATAGGGAGAATATGCAAACTCCTCACAGACAGTCCTAATGATAGCTGCTGCATATACTTCAATGCTGGATTCTGGTCGGAAGTCAATGTTATTTGACCTCTCAACAAAAACATGCCTTAGTGTTATAGCTGTAGGTGTTGCTGCATTCTGTCTTGGGTTGCAGCATGATATGGAAATGAAGCATAGGCTGCAAAGAGGGAGTCCACTATGTACAGAATGTACAGAGGGGAGAGGAGGGACAGGGACCTCAGTGAAAATCCTGATCTACCAGAAGTCTTTCAGAAGTACATCTCTTAATCAAAAGTAGTGTGTGAGATACTTGAATTTCAACAAGGAGGTGGTCACTCCTGTGTGTTATAGAACATAGAACTGTACAGCACAGGAATGAGCTCTTTGGCCCTCGATGTTGTGCTGAAATTGACACCAAATTAAACTCATCCCTTCTGCCTGCTCTGGGTCCGTATCCCTCCATACCTTGCATATTCATGTGCTTATCTAAAAGCCTTTTAAACACCCTTATCGTATCTGTCTCCACCACCACCCCTGCCAGAGTGTTCCAGACTCCTACCACTCTCTGTGTAAAAAACTTGCCCCTCAAGTCTCCTTTGAACATTTCCCCTCTAACCTCAAAAGCATGCCACCTAATATTAAACATTTCAATACTGGCAAAAAGATTCTGACCGTCAACCCTGTCTGAGTATGTCATAATTTTATAGACTTCTTTCAAGTCCCCCCTCAGCCTCCTTCAATCCAGAGAAAACAAGTCAATTTTTCTAGCCTCTCCTAATTGTTCATACCCTCTAATCGAGTCAGCATCCTGTAAACCTCTTCTGCATCCTCTCCAAAGTCTCAACATCCTTCCTGAAAAGTGGTGACCAGAATTGAATACAATATTCTGATCATGGCCTGACCAAAGTCTTATAAAGCTGCAACATGACATCCTGACTCTTCTACTCAATTCCCCGACCAATAAAGGCAAGCATGCCATTCTGCCTTCTTTACCACCCTATCTACTTACGTGGTCACTTTCAAGGAACTATGGACTTGAACCCAAGATTCTTCTGTACATAAATGCTGTTCAGGGTCCTTCTATCAACTACATACATTTCCTTAAGATTTGATCTTCCAAAGTGCAGCAAGTCTGAACCCACATGGCCAAGTCACCATGGATCCCATGCATCTTAATCTTCTGGATGAGCCTACTGTGAGGGACTTTTTCAAAAACCTTACTAAAATCCATGTAAACAATATCCACTGCTCTATCCTCATCGATCACCTTTGTCACCTCCTCAAAAAATTTAACCAAGTTAGTAAGGCATGACCTGCCCTGCACAAAGCTATGCTGACTGTCCCGAATCAGGCCATACTTTTCCAAATGCGCATAAATCCTTTCCCTAAGAATTCTCTCTAATTCCCAACCACCGATGTGAGATTCACCAGTCTATAGTTTCCTGGATTATCCTTATTTCCCTTCTTGAACATAGGAATAATATTAACTACTCGCTAGTCCTCCTGTACCTCTCCAGTGGTGAGCAAGGATACAAAGACCAAAGATACAAAGCCTCAGAAATCTTTCCTTTCTCAATAACATGGGGTAGATAGCATCAGGCCCTGGGGACTTATCTTCCCTAATGCTCTTCAACAGACACAACACCACTTCTTTCTTGATTTCAAAATACCCTAGCATATTAGCATGCTCCGCACAAATCTCACTATCCTCCATATCCTTCTCCTGGGTGAGTACCAATGTAAATTACTCATTTAGAAGCTCACCCACATCCTCTGCCTCTAAGTACAATTTCTCTCCTTTATCCTTGAGTGGTCCTATGTTATCCTCTTATTTTTAGTGTATGTAGAGAATGCCTTGGGATGCTCTTTAACTCTACTTGCCAAGGTGATTTCATGGCCCCTACTTGGGTTGAGTTTCCTGCTTGAGCAATTCCCTGCTTGAGTTAATTCCTGCTTTCTTTATATTCCTCGTGGGCCCTGTCCGATTTTAGCTTCTGAAACCTTACACATGCTTCTTTTTCCCTTTTGATTAAATTCGTAACCTCCTTCGTTATCCAAGAATCCCTTACACTATGACAACTCTGTCTTTATTGCATCTTTACATAACCTGCCTCTATATTCGCTCCTCAATCTCTCGGTGGCTGTTGCGGTGTCTATAGTACAATGCTATCAGAATGATGCACCCATCTTATTTTTCAGCTCTACCCATATTGCCTCAGTGGATGAATCCTCCAGTAGGTTCTTTCTGAGTGCATTCGTCTGATTAGTAATGCAACTCCTCCACCTCTTTTACCTTCCTCCCTATCTTGTCTAAAACAACAAACCCCCGGAATATTGAGCAGCCAGTCCTGCGCCGCTCTCAACCAAATCTCTATAATGGCCACAACATCATAGTCTCATGTACTGATCCAGGCTCTAAGCTCATCTGCCTTACCTATTAATACTGCTTGCGTTGAAATAAATGCACTGCAGCCCATTAGTACCACTGTGTTCATTTACTTGTGTCTATCCTTTCTTTCTGATTTACTGCTCCTAATATGTATCCTTCCCTCAAACCATTCACTTGCTGACCTGCTGGTCTGGTTCCCAGTCCCCTGCCATTCTAGTTTAAACCCTCCCGAGTAGGACTAGCGAACCTCCCTGTGAAGATATCAGTTCCCCCCCAATTTGAGAGCGATCCCTCCCTCTTGTATAGGTTACCCCTGCCCCAAATGAGTTCCCAATGATCCAAGAACCTGATACCCTGTCCTCTACACCAGCTCCTTAGTCACGCATCCATCTGTCCCATCTGTCCCATCCTTGTTTTTGGTTAGAGGAGGAGGGAATGATGGAAAAACTACAATAATGTAAAGTTTGGTGCTTACCGTTTTTGAACATTGGGTTCTTCCTCACTCCGCTGATCAGTCGTGGTGATTGAACTGACTTAGTCATATACTATTGGTTCAGGAAGGGTTAATTTTGTGGACTGCATTTAGCTCCACTGAGTCTGATAATATCATAAAGGTTTGGTGGGCATAAGGCAGAACATCTTAAGATCTCACGGAGCATAAACCTTTATTCATAGGTCTTCGTAGCAATGTTTAAACAACTAATGTAAGATAAATCAATTTAGTCTTCCCAGATTGGAAGGCTGGCCTCTCAGAGAAAGATGGATGGTTTAACCTGAGGGTCACCACGCTTCAGGCAATGGGAGATTCCTTCATGGTATCCTCAGCCAGTACAGGAATTGAACCCATGATATGGACCACATTCTGCGTCACAAACCAGCTGTCCAGCTAACTGAGCTAATCAAACAACTAATATAACTTGTACCTGATTATTAACTGCAATAAATTAAGTCTTATTAAGACTGGAGCATCTTCTTAAGACTCATTAGTGGGTTGATTCCCCACCACTGTAAACCAAATAGATCTAACGAAGGAAAGAGGAATGGTTAATGTAATCTCCTCCTTCTGACTTGGGCAAAATAAAAAGATATATTTGGATTAATTCAGGATATGGGACACTCAGGATACACCTACAGGTGTATCCCCATCACCTTATCTACCTACCCTGCTACCTTCAAGAATCTTTGGATATGCATAGCAAGGTCCATATGATCATTGTACTTTCTAGGGTCCTACAATTCATAGCATAATCCCTTGTCTTTTTGTCCTCCCGTAGTGCATTCTATCACATTTTTCTGAGCTAAATTCCATTTGCAACTGTTCTGCCCACCTGACCAGTCCTTTAACGTCCTTCTTCAGTTTAAGACTATCCTCCTCACAAAGCAAAATAGTACTAACTTTGTGTTTTGGACACAAAAGTTTTGATCATATCTCAACATTTACCTCCAAATTATTAACATACACCACAAACAGCAAGGCACCCAGAACTGGACCTTGCAGCAGTCCTCTGGAAATAAATTTCCAATCAAAGAATCATCTCTCTATCTTGCCCTCTGCTTCTTTCCTGTCAGCCAACTTTGGATCCATCTGTGCAATGTTGCCACGGATCGCAAGGGTTTTCACATTCTTGACCAGATTGTCATGAGAGACCTTATCAAAGACTTTGCTAAAGTTTGTGTGAATCACATCAAATGCATTATCTTCTTCAGCACTCCCGGTTACCTCTTCAAAGAACTGGATCAAACTTGTCAAACACAGCCCTCTGAAGAAATTCATGCTACTATCCCTGATTAAGCCACTATTCTCCAAGTACAGATGTATTTTGCACCTGAGAATTCTTTCTAATAACTTCAACACCACCAAGGCTTGACTTACTGGTCTGTAATTTCCTACTCTATCCATGTTTTTTTTCTTTTCTTTCAAAAGTGAACTCACGTTAGCAGTTCTCCAGTCCTTTACTGCATCACCAGTGGACAGAGAGGATTTGAAAATTACTGCAGCTGCTGCTTGTATAAAGACAGTTTGATGAGGAACATCTTTGAGAAATTCTCTTAGAAGCCTTCCCACTCAGCTGATACAAAATCTGGTATTGATCATGGGATAGTGGGGGAAATCGTGATATCTCCTCCCTTGCCTCCCTCAATAGCATGGTCTTCATTCAACTTTAAGGAAAGATTTATCCACTTTTAAGGCTGCTAAACCTGTGAGTATCTCCTCTCTCTCTCTCTCTCTATCTGTTTTTCTCTTTCTTTCTCTGCTAATTTCTACTGATATTTTACAGTCTTCAACCATGACGTCTATATCTCAATCATCATTTTCCACTTGGTCAGGCAGAATGACCAAATGAGTCATTCAACACTCGGAGTCCACCTCCAGCGTCAATGAGTTTATCGCGTTACACCAGAGGGAAGCAAACCTCTGGGATCCAGAAGCTTCTTTGTGGAATGGGAAATATAAACCTGGAAATGGACTCTGGATATTGAGTGACTCATTTGGTCCTTCCGCCCAGGTTCACCCTACTCGCTGCGCCATATTGTTGGGCAGAATGACTAAATGAATCACTCAACACATGGGTGCACTTTTTTATCAAGGGGGTTTTTATTGTTTACATTGGAGGGAAGAAAACCTTGGGAGTTCCAGAAGTTTCTTCACTGAACAGAAGAAAGACATAAACTTTCATACATTTATTTTCAGCTACGCTTAGCATTTACAAGCTATTTGCAAACTGATTGCATTATTGATTGATCATATACAGATCCAATCAGGTTAATCATATGACAGCACTATCAGTGATGGACAACTCTAGGTCTTCCCATGATCACATGATGTTTTCCAGACTCCCTTATCTCACCATCATTGAGTTTTCACATACGTCTTACTCAATCACATTCCAGGTTTAATTTCTGCACCAGTCATTCAGTTTGCTCCTGCTAATAGAAAGGGGGTCTCTTTGTACTGTCTAAACTGTCTGTTCTCAAGATTCTAGCTAAATCCCTCTTATTGTCGGTCACATTGTTTAAAAAAGTCACCTTTTAATTGTAATGTGTGGTTACAATCACCAAAGGGATATTAGCTAATGTGGGCCAGGCTTTTTCCCTCTATCACAAGATCAATACCAGACTCTGAGTCAGCTGAGTATGAACGCTTCTATCAGCATTTCTCTCAGATGTTCCTCATCAAACTGTCTCTATATGAGCAGCAGCTACATCTGTTTCTGTAAAGAGTCCAATGTATACATTCCACAGGACTCTTTGCGTGTTATCTTTATCTAGTTACTTTGAATTTACTTTCTTTATGAAGGCACCTAATTAGTCTAGCTTACAGTTTGACTTGAAATAGAAGGCTGTGTCAGCTGCTTTAGCCAAAAATCTCCCTCAGCCATTTTATGTCAACTGAGAATTGTTTTCCACCAGATTATGTCAACTACAAACTATGGGAAGCCCTAGCAGAAGTATTTATTGAAGTCAGTTTCCATGTCTTCTGTTTTCACACATAAATTGCCTCAATGGTTCCTAATGGGCCGCACCTTTTCCCTGGTAATTTGTTTGTTTTTGATATAATTTTTTATAATTTGCTTTAGGTTTTCCTTTATTCTACACACCAAATCTCTTTGCTATCCTAATTTCCCTTTTAAATTCCAAACCCCTCCCCCTGCACTTTTTATGCTCTTTAAGTATTTCTGCTATCTTCAACCCCTGTTCCCTAAAGGTGTCTCTTTTCTTCTTAACGCTCGACTTCATGTTCCTTGATATCCAGGGCTCTTTGGTTCAGATGTCACCCACATGTCTTCACATATTTGGACTGCACTCTTGTGATTTCCTTCTTGAATGATTCCCACTGCTCTGACACAGTCTGATCAGTAAGTAGCTCTTCTAGGTTCACTTGAGTCAAATTGTGTTGTACCATATCCAGTTTCCAATTTAGAACTTTAATCCCCAGCCCTTGCTTAGCTTTTACCACAGCTAACTAAATCTAGCTGAGTTATGGTAAATATCTCCAAAATGCTCCCATACTGATATACCTTCCACTTGCCTGGTCTCATTTCCAAATAATAGGTCCAGAACTGCCTCTTCTATAGTTGGACTTTCTAATACACTAGTTAAAAATGTTCTCCTGGATTCAATTTAAGAATTTTATTCTTTCTCTACTTTGCACAGTAAAACTATCTCAGTTAATATTTAGATAGTTAAAAGCCCCTACTCACGCCACCTTATTACTCTTACACATGTCTAAATTTGATTGCAATTTGATTCACTATCTCTCCCTAACTGTTTGGAGGTGATCCAGCAGAGTTTTTACCCATCATTCAACAATCCTTCCAAATATCATCCCTCCTCACTGCTATAATTGATTCCTTGATCAATATTGTAAACCCCCTCCTCTCTTCTACTGCCCTCTCTATCCTGTCCGATTATCCTACAACCAGGAATGTTCAGTTGTCAATTCTTTCCATCTTTCAGCCAAACCTCGGTCACAGCTACAATGTCATACTTTCATGTGCATATCTGTGCCCTTAGCTCATCTGTCTTATTCCTCAGGATCCCTGCATTGAATTATATTCTATTTAACCTCACTAAAATCACTTCTTTCTTACGTTTCCTCTGCCTTCCAGGCTCAGTAACTTATGTTTTCACTTCTCCCCTTTGAACAACTTGTCAGGATGCTATTCCCTTGCTAATCCAGTTTAAATTCACCCAAAAGGCATCAGAAAGAAAGTAAGCCATCCAAATCTTTGCAAGTCCTACCACTGCCAGAGACTGTGTAAATGTCGCAAGGAC
>JAHRHZ010000289.1:11607784-11644188 GCA_024137785.1 Ginglymostoma cirratum
TTTCCTGCTCCTATGATGCTGCTTGGCCTGCTGTGTTCATCCAGCCCCACACATAGCTGTAGGCCCATATCAGGTGTCGCTTTATTTTTCTCATTGGATTTAACCTCTGTTGTTTTAGGAACATCATCTATCATTGTCTGTTCCTGAGACAACTGAACATTCAGAGGTTTGCACAATGTGGTGATATTCTCCACTAAGGTACTATCCCCTTCAGATGCTCCAGTTACTGTTCTGCCCTCAGGCATATCGAGGTCTCTATTTGGTACATTTATTTGTGGATCTTCAATTAATATTGTCCCTGGCACGTTCATCCTGGTTGCTAAGAGTTGATCTGCATGTTTTCTCCATACTACGTTGTCTCTCACCTGTATATGTTACAATGGTGGCTGGTACCCACTTCTCGCTAATGGTTTAATTTCTTGCCAAAATTTCTTGACATTTTTGGAAAATGCAGCATTTGCCTTTGTTCTGTCATTGGAAAATCTGATTCTGTTATTTCCTGTCAACAATCTCTTCTGTTATGCTTGGCTTTAGCAAATCAAATGCGTGTGCAACTGAAAATTTACCAAAAACAAACACAGAAAACATTGAATTTTTGGGTGGGTCGTGTTCTGGTATGTTCACAAAAAAATAACTCAGTCTTTTTGGTAGTGATTCCTGTTCTCAAGTTTTCCTTAAGGCATTCTTCATTGTCTGAACAATCTTCCCTACCAAACTATTTGTAGCTGGGTGATCCGATATGTTGAATTCTGTTCAGCTTCAGACAGTCTGTGATATAAACTGTGGTGGACCATCATCACAAGCTGGTTGTTCTGCATAACCAAACCTCACAAAGACATCCCTCAATCTTTCAATGGCTTTCTCTGAAGATGTTGCCTTCATGATGGCAAGTGCAGGCCATTTAGCATGCTAGTCAACCACAATGAAGAACATTCGCCTTTCAAAGGGTTTGGTGTAGGCACTGTGGATACTTTGTCTTGGCCTCTCTGCCCATTCCCATGCAAGTAATTCTGTTATTGGAGGTAGCTAGTGAACTGTTGCACAAGATGCTCATATTCCCACTTTCTCCTATTACTGGAGTCAAGCCCTGGCCACCAAAATTAACTTCTGGCTATTTCCTCTATTCTGATAATGCCGTAGTGACCTTTATGTAATTTATTTAACTCACATTTCCTTTGCTCTGGTGGAATGATAATCCTTATTCCCAAGAGGAGACATCCTGATTTGATAGAAAGTCTTAGCTTCCATATGATATCATGACTTCATTTCTGGGACGTTCTTGTGATCTTGTTACGAAGTACAATACCCATCACTTTTGATAGTAGTAGATCACTTTTAGTCTACTTCTTAACCTGTCTTGCTATTACCTGAGTGTTTTCTATTTGTTCAAAGTAAAAAATGTCTACAAGAGGACTGTTTGAAGTTAACTCAAAGGTTCTTGAGGAGATTTGTAGCTCGGGTTGTGGATGCTGTGGTTGGTTTGCTCGCCGAGCTGGTTCGTTATTTCGCAGATGTTTCATCACCTTGATGGGTAACATCATCAGAGCCATGAACACCAACAATCAACAAAAAGACACGACCAATACTCACTCATCTTCATTCACATGGATAAGGAGAATCACCAGTTCGATTGGGACAACACCAGGGTCCTAGGACAAGCCAAACAGAGACAAGCACGGGAATTCCTAGAGGCCTGGTTCTCCACCAAGAAGGCCATCAATATACACATAGAGCTAGGCCCTATATATACACCACTGCGAAGGAAAACCAGCAATGAGGTAATCAAATCCAACGGACCCCAGAGTTTAAATACCAGGCGGGAAAACGCAACAGTGCTTCGTTGGAGGCTGCACTGATGATATTACCCAGCAGGGTAATGAAAGGTCTGCAAACTAACGAACCGGCTCGATGAGCAAACCAACTACAGAAGTTAATTTATTTGGCAAAGTTAATTTAGAGAGCCCATTTCCATTCCCATGTAAGTTGGATTACTGAGGCACACCAGACTTTCTCTGATAGCATCATTTAAGTTGTCTTTAAATTTGTAGAATTCTGCTAACTTCTTCAAAATTGCTGGGAGTTCTAGCTCTCTGTATTTTCACCATACAGCGTCATGGTGCCAAATTTTTCCCACTTTTTATTTCAAATGGAAAATAGCACGATGTACCATGGAAATTTTAGCACTGCCTCACTTCTTCCCATTTAAAACAAGATATTCCTGAGGCTAACTGGCTCTTTACAAACTAAGCTCAAGACATTTCCCTCTGAGTGGGGTACTTGATACTCACAGTGTCCATTCCAGGTGGACCATGTGGTGAGCTTCATCTGCAACTGTTCACCTCTTCTCTGGGGTGATTTTTTTATTGCTGACTTTACTTGTTTTGGTGCAGTGATGGTGTCTTTAGTTTTCTTTTCTTTTTATTGAAGCAACTCAGAGATCTGCGGTGAGGACCATGGTTTCTCTTTTTTTTTAACAAATCAGAGCATTAAAGGTATCAAAGCAATTTTTATCCCACTTTCAACACAGCTTTCTTCTTAGTGTCAGGTTTCAAGAAGGATCTGGAGGCCAAAGTGTTAAACTACAGGAGATTTATGAAAGAGGTGTTCACTCTGCAGGTGGCAAAGTTAGAGAGAGCTGTTTGTCTGTCCAAAATGCCCAACGATGCCATTGTTATGTCAGATGATCAGACCTTTAAAGTGACGGTCCATCAAACTTACACAAATACACAACAGTTGCAAAAAGCATAATACAGAGCTTTGACTTTTGTTCTTATTGGATAGACCTTGGTCTCTTTTAATCAAACAATTCCTGCAGGCACCTTTGGGCTGGATGAGCATTGAATAATTTTCATCTAGCTCTGGCAAGATTTTAAACTTCTTCAAACAAATGAGTGTCATCAATCTTGCGCATTATCACATCTGCAAGGTCAGTAAAAGACGAATCTGTTTCAGCCAAAATCCTGTTTCTAATCAGAAACTGCAAGAAATGTAACCTTTTAAATTTATTTTTTATACTTGATGTGCTGATCTCATTTTTTTTCCAATTTATACGTGTAGAAAAGCTTAGATTTAATCCTCAGAGGTTTTCTCTGTTTATAGCCGCTGCCCTTCATTATGAACACAAAACAAGTGTGTATGGGAAAATTGAAGCTTAAATGTAGTGCTATCCTCTGCTTAAATTACATAATTTCTACGACTGAGAATTAGGGAAGTTTTCCAAAGTGATCAATTTTATTCTTTATGTCGTTTAAGGGGATATTGGGCAGAAGTGAAAGCTCTATGATAGTCTGAAAGTAAATATTACCAAAGAGAGAAAAAAATCAAAAGCAGTTTAAAGGACTTATGAAGGATAATAGCAATATGCAAGGACACGCAAGCTGTATCAGAGGAGCAGGAAGGCTGATGTTTCGGGCCTAGACCCTTCTTCAGAAAAATTTTTTTTTCCTCTGTTGCTGCTTGACCTGCTGTGTTCATCCAGCTCTACACCTTGTTATCCCAGATTCTCCAGCATCTGCAGTTCCTACTATCTCTCTCACGCAAGCTGTACGTAAGTTTTAAATGCGGCTGAATCACATTGCAAGTTCCATCTGCTGTTAGGTCTATGTAATGGAGCAGTTTTCACAGTAGTGTGGAGTGGAATTTAAAGTAATTGACAGTGGTTCAACCAACCGAGTAGGGCACATGTGTTGCTCCTGAGGAAGATGCTCAACCGGATTAAATTTGCAGCGTTGGGCCGTCCATACAGGGGTGGAAATGCTGCTGACTGAGATCTGCCAACCAATCAGAGGGCGGTTGCACTTCATGATACACAGTGCCACCAGCAGTGCAACTGGTGGTGCATCCATGTAGAAGCCTAGGATTGCTGAAAAGCCCGGGTCCCAGCTGAGTGAGGATAGAAAGGGGATTAGGTAAGAAAGAGGAGAGACAGTTAGTAAATGGATTTCAGAGGCTACCTCCCATCTGATACTGAGCCCCATGGTTGAGCATGAACTGACTTTGAAAGTGGGGCATCCTATTGGGTTTATCTTAATGTCCTTCTGGCGGCAGTGGAAAGTCAAGCCTTGTAACTCCCTGATCTGCCAACTAAATTCTGGTGGGGTCAGCCCTAATTGGTGTCAGTTGGCTCAATAATGAGGTTAACTGACAATATGTTATGAGCAAGTGAATTTCCCTCATGGACCAATTCCTACTTCTAAGCTTTTAATCATGGAAGGTTTTTCTGTTGCTGGGTACGTGGCTTTGTCTTCAATTATGTAGGTCCAAATTCATGGGACAAAGGAAAAGAAGGCACTATATCTCTGTTTAGAAAAATAAAACTAGATAAATATAGTAATCAGAAATAATTTTGACGTGGAATATCAAGGTACTGAAACAGTTTGTTTGGAAATAAGAAATAACAAGTGAAAGAATTTATCAAAGCAAGTAGTTTATGGGTCCTCTGAAAGAAGCTACAAGTCGAGCAGAGTATAAATCAAAAAATAATGGGGCTTCTAAGAAAGGTACAACAATAATCATCGGTGATTTCTATTTTCATGTAGATCAAAAGAAGCACATTATCAAAGGTAACTTTGCTGAGGAGTTCATAGAGAGTATTCAGAACTCTGGAATCACCCAGTGAATAAGTTAGTGTAGATTGTAACACATCATGAGATAGAATTATTTAATAATTTCATAATAGGTATCCACGCAGCAAAAGTGATCATAAATTGCCATAAATTCCACCAAAGATTGAATTCTATGAAATCTGTGGAAGATGAAGACTCAAGAAGCCAAGAGCTTTTCTTATTGTATATAATACATTTTTTTAATCTCTCATAATAGTATTTCAAGCCACATTCCAACGTACTGTAAAGCAATTACTTTTAGAAATTATGTCTTATTTCTAGAGCTTGCATGGACTGTTTACAATTTTAATCATATGTGGTTCTGCATAATGAGTTGCCAGATATTTGAGCCAAACTGAAATATAAAGAGCCTTGGCTCATTATGTATCTACTTAAAGATAAGCTCAACCTATTCAAATAATTTATTTTTCAAAGTCAGTGTTAAGCACCATGATATTCTGGGTCATCTCCAAATTTCCATTTTGCTACTGGGAAAAAAACACAATATAGTTTATTTGTCAAAGGGAGCAAAGTTAATTTTAAGCTCAGTTCTGATGAAGTATCTGTTTTGAAAGTCAAATTCCAAGCCTACATTCCTATTATTGTCATTGAAAACTTTTCAATTCACAACTGTTGCTATGGTTTGTATTGATTCTTTTCACTTTGGACATCAATGACGATATCAATCTTACAGCCATAAATCCTAGAATTAAACACCATAAAACACATCATAGCACGTACTTAGAGTCAGAACTTCAATTTACTCAAAGATATTTCCAGAAAAATCAATAAAAAAACTTTTGTGATTTCAAAATAATTGAAAACTGTTATGTTTCCATTATTAATTAATAGCATATTTTAGCAATTGAATCTTGACAACATTTTATTGCAGAAGCAACAAAGTTGACATTAATGCTGTGTGTATGTAGCACAGTCTTAAATTGGCTTGATTCTTTCATTCAAGAAGCAATTGACGATGCTCCAGGAGGAAACAGGAACCATCTATTATCCTATGGATATAACCAAATCATGGTTATACTTAGCAAATAAGTTTGCGAAACAAGGTAATCTGGGGTAATTTTGCCTGATGCCAGTGTGATACATCAACTTTTATAACATGGTATTGTGTTTCTTTGGAGCTCTCAAATGATTGTATAATATTTACACTCATGGTGTGAAATATCAAGACAATGGACAGAACCTTTGCTGTTCAAGCATGGTAGCGAGCGAGTTTCATGGCATCAATTCTGCAAAAGCCAGAGGTGAGTTATCTTGGGCAATCTTCTGCTTTCACCTTATTAATTTCTCATAGCTGATGTTGAGTCCATTTCTCATTGAATTTCACAGTGACTGAGATAAAAAGGTCTTTCCACTACTGGGACCTTCTGGCTTCCAATTTTGCTGCCAAATTTAAAGCCCAACAGGTCATGACATCAGATGCTATAAACCAGGAGTGACCACTCAAACTGTGGTGCTCACCCTTAATTGTTGGTCAGATATTGCAGAAGGAAAATAAGCTTTGTGTTTCCTGGAGAAGGATCTCAAGGCGCACTGGTGGTTGTAGTGGTGAGAGAAGGTTAGTCAACTTCCCTTCCGACTGCCAAGAGAGGCCACCAAGCCTGATAGAGATTGTAGCATTTGTTAGTGCTATTTCCACTGTGAGAAAATGTGACAAGTAGAAGGGAAATGATCTGCACTCTGCAAGGGTAAGTCTCTGAGCTACAGGCCTATCACTGTTAACTCTGACATTGAATATGCATTACACCAAGGCTGATGGAATATGACACAACATCACATGTATCATGTCCAATCATGGGTTCACATCCATCTCACCTTCTATAACTACTAACCCTTCTCCCCCTTTACAGTTCCTGTTCATTCCCTGAGGATACCTTATGATGACTTCTGCTAATATAATATCATGAACTAATTTCACACCCATTTCCATCAGACTCAATCCTTCCTTTTGTCTCACTGTAGGATAAACGGACACATAATCCAGTCAAAAAGGTCAAAACAGGCAGTGAGGTGTCAGGTTTTAGGCTCCTCATTCTTAAAGGTAAGAGTATTGTCGAGTTGGTCAGGGAATACTCAGATCACTTGTGAGATGGATGGGGAGATGCCAATGGGCCACCATTCAATAAACTCCATTATGCTGTGCTGCTCTCCTATTACCACTAAACTATTCCTTTCTGCACAAATGTCTTTCCATCTTCTGCAACTAAGTCCCTCAGCTATTATGCAGGCTCTAGCAGCATCAAGATGACAAAGAGGGAGTGTCTTGGATGCAAATGAATTAGAATCCAGAACCAGGTGTCACAGTGTAAGGATAAGGGATAGGCCTTTTAGAACTGAATTAAAGAGGAATTTCTATACCCATGGAGTGGTGAACCTGTGGAGTTAATGTGCAAATGATATATTATGATGATCTGGCTTTAAAGTCGCTGCACAAAATCTTATACATGTCTAGATCATTTACATTTGACCTGCAAGACTATTATTTTCCCAAACCCTAGACTGGAAGGCCATGAAGCCCTGTACTTGTATAGGATCAAACAAATAGCTGGCTGCAGTCAACTTTCTAAACTGGAATCATATGAGCCCTTCGATTGATTGATATGAGTTCACCCTCATCCCACTCAGCATTCATCTCCCTTGACTTTCACATTTTGCCATTTATTTTAAGCACATGCATGGTGTTGACCATACTGGCTGCTGGCACATTCTGCAGCTCTGACATTGATGCCACACCACGCTGCACAGCAAAATGACCACTCCCCTGTCTGAATGGTACATTTGTCCTTTAGTTCTCCCCACCTTCCCAATTTAGTTGCTATCTTTAAGCGCTGAAAAATCGTTTTAAACCACAGAGGCTGGCTGTCCACAAGCACTAAAAATCTAAAAAGGTCATGGAGGTTGAAGACGTTTAAATAGGAGCAAAAGTCATTATGTGCTAAACAAAGGTCTCTGTTTGATGCTGGATGCCTTTACTAAGTGCTAAAGAACTTGCACATTCAAAATCAGATGTAAATCTAAGACTTCCTGGCATGTGTCAGCAGAAAATATCCTGTCCAGATACATGAAGTGCCTTCTATTTTTGAACACTGAATGATATAGCAGAAGCATGCAAGTCCTAGCTATCCCTCAGGTCCAAAGGAAATGGATGAGAAGCCATGAAGCAGTGACTGGGTTTGCTCACGAGCAGGAATGATGATGTTATGAGGTTGGTGCTTTACCCTTCAGAGTTTCCTGAATCAAGATTTGAGGATTGTGTTCGTTGACCTCATGGACTTTGTGCAGGAGAAACAGTTGCATGTAAAGAGAAGGGAGGTGACTAGCACAGATATTATATGAACTGTAACAAACTGAAACAAGTCACCAGATACTCATTCTGTTTTACCTGTTGATTATTTGTGCCATTGAGTTACTCAATGGAAAAGGTGAAAATTGGAAGTGCAATTTTCATAAAACAAGTTAAAGCTTTAATTGGATGCAAAGGGTCACCAGACCCGAAACGTTACCTCTGCTTTTTCCTTCACAGATACTGACAGACCTGCTGAGCTTTTCCAGCAATTTTGTTTTTGTTTGTGATTTACAGCATTTGCAGTTCTTTCGGTTTTTTGTTTTATGTTAACTATTGGCTCCTTTCTAACCCAATTATTTTTGACAGCCAATTGGACTATTCTCATTTCAATGGCGTTTCCTAATTATTTACTCTGAATATGTTTCTTCCGAACTATTTTCTTATTATTTTCATAAATCTTTACTTTTTTCTGCTCTCAGTCCAATTTCATTCTTCAAATCTACCTCCTGCCCGCTTTATACTTTTTCTCGTTGTTTGTTGTTTATAGATTTCCTTCTTCGGCCATTAGCAAAAGTGCAACTACGCAGCTACACTCATCCCCACCAGATTGGATTTATCACGTGACCATCATCCCAATTAGATGGAAGGATGTTCACAATGAATGGATCGCGCACACTCTTTATTTCCTTTCACCTCCCAGAAATCTGAAGCAAAAGTCAGGAATGTTACCATCTAACAGTTTCAAATTTATTCCATTTTTCTTTATGGATGAGGAAAGAGAATCAACAATGTATTTATTTGGCGGGGGGGGGAGAAACAGTATTTGTGTTTTCATTGTTACCTTCCTGGCTAACAAATTATTATCATTGACTTATTCTGCACATGGATCTTATAATCCCTAGCTTTATCTCTCTGCCTCAACACTTCATTGCTTGATTATTCTGTACTGCATGGCATCTGTAACAAGTCTTGGATGAGCAAATAATTTGTTCAACTCAGCTTCAAATCACTAAGGTCATGGACACAGATTTTTACTTACTACCCATTTATACTTGCCTTACACACATAAATCCTGCAGGCTTCTTCAAGCCATGACACCTTCTAAAATCCAAGTGCTCAATGTAACAACATCAACGAAAAGCAAAGAGAAAAGAAAAAAAGCTAAGACAGATAAAAGAGTCAAAGAAAGAAGTCAAAAGAAAATATTTTGAAAATTGCCATTAACAATGCTCAGTTGTAGCCAGATAATTACTTTCAATGGTTTTGTTCTTGCTCCTTCACCTTTACTTCTATAGTCCCTCGAGGATCTATTCTTGATCTCCACTACTTTTCTTCCACATTCTGTCCTTTCAACAAGATCGTCTAAAAATGATCTATCAATTCCACGTGTATAGTTAAGAAACACAGCTCTGCTTCGTACCCAAACCTAACCTTTATAATTCAAACATAGAACATAGTACAGGAAAGGAACAGGCCCTTTGATCCATCATCTCTGTGCAGACTATGAGGCTATTCTGAACTTAATACCATCTGCCTGCACATGGTCCATATTGCTATATTCCCTGCCTGTTCATGTGTCTAAGTGGCTCTTAAAAATTTCTATAATCTGCTTCTACCACCTCTTCTGGCACCAAGTTCCAGGCACCTTACACCCTCTGCATAAAAAAAAATTCTTTGCACATCTCCTTTAGGCATTTCTCCTCTCACCTTAATTCCATGCCCCCTGGTATTTGACATTTCACCCTGCAAGAGAGACTCTGATTATCCATCCTATCCAGGCCTCGCATGATTTCATATACTTCAATCAGGTCACCCGTCAACCTCTGACTCTTGAGCAAAAACAATCCAAGTTTATCAAACCTCTCCAAAGACCTAATTGTTTCTAAGATCTTAAACTCTATGTTCAGCATCCAGTATTAGACTTTCTCCTGCTAAAGACTGGGGAGCCCAAAACTAGAACAAAAAGTTTGTGTCCATTTAGGGGAGTTTCATGGAGGGTTTACCAGAAAGTGTGTTTTAACATATTCTCACACAATTGTCTGTTTCTCACATCGTTATGCACGCACTATGCCACTTTAGTATCATGTTGGTACGACTGTGCAGTCTCCAACATCAGAGGTACTTGCTACGACTGGGATTTGCTGCTGGTGCCAGATTTAAAGCCCATCTGTGCACCGGATTAATTGCAGCCAACCAGGAACAACTCTTCACAGTACATGCAGCATGAGGGAAAGGAAATAGAAAAAAAATCTGAGTGACAGAGAGTGGCAATTCACTGTAAATAGAATGTCACCATCGAAAAGATCTTTCCATCCTCAGATGTTTGCCTGTCATAGTTACTGCAGCTGTAAGAATGAGGCTTCAGGGTTTATCCATCCTTAGCCCATACCATGTTAGAACCCTGCCTGTAAGACTCTTTCCCTAACACTCAGTGTAGCATACCATCTTACTGTGTTCCATGTGGCAACATCACATGTTACAAAATCTTCAAACAGTTGAAAATGTTAGCTTTTCACAGGAAAAGTGAAGAAAATAAAAAACAAGCTGAGAAAGCTCATTTGTTTTGAGGAATAAATAGAGGCTGCTGCCCTTTCAAGCAACAGATGAACAGCCAATAAATGATCACGTCACCCGAATCACATTCAATTGGAAGCAGGCATCACTTAGGTCCAGTCTGGCATGTTATGGGCTACAGTTTATCATGCTGAAGGCGATGTTCTTCCTGCTCGCAATCCTCAACTTCCATCTTGGAACACAGCTGCAGCTTTCCCAGCTCTTCAGCTTCCATCAAATCACCTATTTGCTAGCTCCAGTTCTGCACAACACAGCAAGCAAGAATTATGTGAGACTGGAATGTATTGCAAGCCACCATCACCAAGATATTATACAGATGATCAGAGGTGACTTGTGCATTTACTGAATAGAAGATTTCTCTGATGATGACGTCTGCTGTACGATGATATGGCACTCAACGTGAATTAATACAAACTATATCACCCTTCATCCGGACCAAAAGAGTGATTTTGGGAAAACCCACTGCTTGGAGCCTAGCATTGACCTTATCACGGGAAACAGAGATGGAGGTGTGTGCTCTCACACAAAATACTGGAATTGCCTTGATACATTCATGGGTTGAGGATTGGGAATTCCCGGAACATCCTCGGTCTGTGCACAGCAGTGCACTTTGTTCATCTGGAGAGAAATGGCATTTACGATGATGGACTCTGTGCTTGTTGTACTTCCCACAAATCCTTAGGGTACCTTGAGTTGCACCTACTCCATGTGAAGATTGTTCGGCAGCCCCTGGAAGTTGCTGCTGTTCCTGGCCTTCATCATAGGTTCCTCTTCCATTTCTCTGCACCTTGATAGCACCACAGCAACGGCGATGGTAAAACCTGCACAGGCTGGATCCATTGGTCATGGTTCCAATGAAACTACATGGGGAACATCAGAAACATAACATGTCCTTAGTAAGGTAAGGAGTCAACATTTGTATCACATACAATTAACAGCCTATTTCTTCCTTGATACAGTAAGTTGGATTGTCTTTGTGAATAGTGGCCCACAGCTGATATTTTTAAGGCCACCTGTGCTTATGTCTGCTTCACAGAGATGACGATGATTAATTTGTAATGACCAACGACATGGTCAAGATTGCTTGTGGCCAGGATTTGTATCGAATATTGTTGGTCCCTGCAGGTCGTTCATACAAGGAAAATAATGTCAAACTGACCTCTTCAGAGAATTCACTTATTACAGATATATCAAAGTTGTCTGTGGAAGTGTCCTTTTAATACAATTGTCACTCAAAGGACCTCAAACCACTCACAACTAGAGCCTCTTTAAACAGAAAAATAAAACACTCACTGTGCTTACTCCAATTATAGTGGTTGCTGATTTTCATTTCCATTGTACATTTGTAATTCAGATGAAGATGGAAGATAAAACACATCATTTTTGGGTGAAGGTTTATCCTGTCAACCTGGGTGACATCCCAAAGTCTTAACGTTCCTTTCTCCTTTGTACTTCCTGTAGATCCTATCAGTTCTGAGGTTCCACACATTTCCAGCTTGCTGTTTAATTTAAGACATTAAATCTCCATCTCCCAACATTGCTCCCTGAATCCCAGACTGCCAGCTTAGCCATGCCAACCATCGTGATATGCTGACCCCAATCAAAACCAGAGGGTGATGACTAACACCCCTCCTGCCATAATCCATGTTCTCCTAGGTACCGTCACCTCCTACATTAATATGTTAAGTTGTCTCCTTTTTATTATTATTGCTCACTCCGTAGACCAACGTTAGCACAATTCCCACAATTGACTTCCCCAACTTGCCTACTATACTGGGGCCCCTGATAACCCTCCTAAACTTATATTGAACCGACCTCTCTTCTACTGATTGTGCAACACCTCTTCCCTTCACAACAAACAACATCAGCCCAACTGATGAGTGCCAGATCCGTGACTGATCCCTATACAGCCCCCCAACTGACTTCCCACGAATCCCTGGACTGGTTACACTGGACCTTCTGGTCTTCCTGAGACTCAGTCCCTCGACTGTAATGATGTGCAACCTCTGACCCTGACTGCTCCAAGCTGCAGATGGACTATGTTCAAAAGCCAAATGCTGGACTGAAATCGGACACTACCATAGATGGATCCTGACTGACTACAGTCCTCCTTGAATTGATTGAGCGCTACTCCCCTAAGATTTTGAGACATGACTATTTGGTTGAAGCACATTCTGTGTACTTACTGCATTGTTGTTGGCACACAATGCAGATGTGACATTGAGATAGTACGATATCATGCAGCAACATGTCTATCCCTTGAATGATCATTGCTAGTAACTATAACAAGCTGACAACACAGTGTGGAGATGGAGAAGCACAGCAGGCAGGCAGCATCAGAGGAGCAGGAATGTTGACATTTTGGTTTGGGATCTTTCTTCAGAAATGGGGAGGGGGAAGGCAGCTCAGAAATAAATAGAGAGAGGAGGGGTGAGGCTGGAGAAGGTAGGTGGGATGGTGATAGGTGAGTGCAGGTAGGGAGTGGTGGGGATTTGTCAGTGAGGTGGGAGGGGCGAATAGGTGGGAGAGAAGATGGACAGGTTGTGTCAGGTCAAGGAGATGGGGATGAGAGGGAGGATTACTGTCTTTGTATCTGCACTAACAGACAAGATAGGACAGAACAATGCCAAGCCTGTACGTTCTGAATGAAGCAGCTTTGAGCAAAATGGAAAGGAAATACAGAATGGGCTTGCAGTGATCATCCATGTGTAACATGGGATCTGTATGCATGGAAAGTTCTAAAATCATGAAAAAGTGAGTCTTTATTCCACTGGCATCAGGTCATTACAAATGCGAAGGGAAATTAAGGTTAAAGAAGGAACTATGCACACAGGATTGTTCTTTGTAATTCATTGAGGAATTCCTTTGTCTGTTTGGCTTCTCTTCACAGCCTTGTCTCCACCAAAGACACTCGCTCTTTTCCAGTGAGAGTCTATTTGACTGTTCCAGCTTCACCACCCCCTCTACCTTCACCTGTTGGAGATCTCAGAGAATTGCTCCTGTCACCTGCTCAGTGTTTTCTATCAGTGTTGCCACAATTAGCTGAAAATCCTGATTTGTACATACATGCACAGTGACTGAGTACTGGAAAATCAAGCTAAAAGTCTTGAGATTCACATTGTTCATGTGATGCATGAGCTGAGTATCTGAACCTGTGCACAAACTGGGAAGGCAGCAGCATTACAATGAAAGGTGCTGGTGAGTTCTCAAGTATAGTATTGAAGTGCTGAACTGTAATCTAAGTGAGCTGAAGATGTGCCATGATGATGTGGTATGATGCCACTCCTTGCGGATAAACAATCCAGGTGGTTGCTGCCAATGTATTAGGCCTTATCAGTTTGGGGAATTCTGGTCAACACGGAGACCAGAAATAGCAAAAGGGGAGCTGGAGCTGCCAGATTTACATGTCAGAAATTGTCACTATATTGGTCTTCTCCACTGCCTGTTAAAATAGCAAACAGCTTGTAAATGAAGCAAGATTAGACAATAATGAAATGTCAGTGCATGCAAATAGTCTTCTTGCCACTCACTAGCAAGGTTTTCTTCTCACCATTCAAACCTTAGGTGAATTATTGGGCTTTATTTTCTTGCCATTGCAAATCTAATTTTTCTGTCCTCCGTGGGTTTTAATAAGTGACTCGCCATTGCTCAAATACTTCAGTGGCTGGGAAGATTCCATCCTTTCTCTCAATTCCTGCCACAAACTGGTTCCAATTAACTCTGTCTGTCTTAGTTGTCTGAAACTAACCAGACCGTTCACAACCTTGGTATCACACTTAATCATGCCATGATGGGCTGGCACAGTGGCTCAGTGGTTAGCACTGCTACCTCCCAGCATCAGGGACCAGGGTTTGATTCCATTCTTGGGCAGCTATCTGTGTGCAGTTTGCATGTTGTCCCCGTGTCTGAGTGGGTTTCCTCCCACAGTCCAAAGATGTGGAGGTAAGGTGGATTGGCCATGCTAAATTGCACATAGTGTTCAGCCATGTGTCGATTAGGTGGGTTACAGGGGGGATGGGTCTTGGTGGGATACTCTGAGGGTCAGTGTGGACTTGTTGGGTCAAAGGGCCTGTTTCCTCACTGTAGGGATTCTATCTATGAGAAGTCAACATGGCAGCACTGGCGAAGTAGGCAGCATTCAGGCTCATCTAGTCCAGACCACTGTTTCCTCCCTTCTTTCCTTACCCTTTTTGTCTTCTTTCCTTTTCTTTTCCTTCATCTTCTCCCTGTCGGTGGCGGTGGAAAAGGTGACATCGCAGATGAGGGAGGCTGAAGCAGGACTCTTGGCGAGGGGGTGGCGGAATCTGGGTGCAGAGCCAAAAACCCCCTGGTTGTGGTCGGCCCAAAGCGGTGACTCCAGGTGTTGGCGGGGCAGTGACTGCAGTGGAGCCAGGGGTTCCTGCTTGCGGTAAGCCTGGAGCTGGTGTCAACAGCAACGGAACTGGGGGCTCGTGGTTACAGGGTGAATGTGGGTCCATGAGACAGGACCCAACATCAGTGGCAGTAAATATGAGGTGAGCCCAGCGACAAAGACATGGCACCTGAAAAGTGTGACTCCTATGTTGGTGAGTCTGGTGTAGGAAGCAGCGAGGCGACTGAGGAAGGTGGAGGCGAAGATGTTGCTGGTGAGCCGGCTCAGGGCTTGGATTCATGACAAGGGCGACAGAATGAAGATGAACTTCCTTTCCGATATATCTTTTAATTCTTAAACTATTCAAAATGGTGCTGGATTGTGGCAACAGTTGAAGCTTTTCACTATATTCACTGAAAAATACACGTGACAACAAATCATCATTCATTCTTTCTTGGCCAACAGGAGGACTACCTCCTCTTTTGGTAACTTTGTTTATTTCTAATCCTGCTTCAGCTGATTTACTGTGGAAAGTGTTATCCTTTATTGCATTTAGACTTAACCAATATCATCCTTCTATGTTCCATCCTCCACAGACCACCTTGATCAAAACTCTGCTGTGGGATCTGATTGATACCAATTGCTGTTTACCCATCATCCTTGTACTCAGTGACCTACATTGTCTCCTGTGTCTTAATTTAAAAATTCAGCTCCTTGTTTTCAAAAATCTCCATGCACTTGCTACCTACCTTTGCAACAGTTACTGGCTGTACACCTCTCCACAATCTTTTTTGCATTGTTCCAGTTCTGGCCTGTAGCATGTCCCTGATTTTGAAAACTCCATCATTGATGGTTGTGCTTTCTGCTGCCCTAACCTCTGAAATTCCCTCCCTAACCTACTCTGATTCTCTACCCTTCTCTCCTCCTTTGAAATGATCCTTAAACGATTTATTTATTTCCTACATTACCACTTATTTTGAGCTTTGACCATGAGACGTTTTTTCCTTTAATCTCCCTTACCCTCCTCCTTCTATCATAGACCTTATTTCTTTTGCCCTTTTTTCCAGCCTTCCTCCCTTCAACTGCTCAGAAACTGTTACACATCTTTACTTTTACCAGTTCTGAAAAAAATCTTACAAATGTTAACTGTTTTTATTTCCACAGATGCTGCCAGACTTGTTGAGTATTTCCAGCACTTTTTGTTTTTATTTTAAATCACAACCACTCTTGTATCACCTCTCTGTCCTTTCTTCCTGCAGGTATCCTCTTCTCTTCACACTCTCTCTTCACTTTGCCCCAGCAAAGTGTACAGCACTTTCTGTACAGCATTCAGCCCATTTGGTCTCAGAATTTGAAACTTTTGATCTTGGCTTCTTTTCTTTGTTGTCTCATTCACCGTCTCCAAAAGTTTTAACAAAATTTATAGGTTCATTTTTGACACTTAACAAAAATATCTCTACTTGACTCTGGATTCTTGTTCATGGGAAAAAAAGAAAAAGAAATAGCAAAATAAAGACCTGAGCTCTTTTCTGCTTCAGTCAGCTTTTAATGATTTTTGATGTTTTATTTTGTTGACTGGTTTAATTTCTAATTAATTCTAATAGAGATTCCCAGTCAGTCACCAATATTATATAATTGCAGCTCATGGGAATTCTCCACAAATTGGTGTTCAAATTGATTGCTACACTTTAATGTCACTGACATCAAACATTTTTTTTTGATCTTTATGACATTACCGCTACACAAAGACTGGAAATCGTTCTTTGTTTTACTACTGACTGTTATGGCGTGTCATTTACATTATACTATTGTAGCTGCAGATAGAGGTGTCAGAATCTTGCAATGCTGCAGTGTGAATGGAACACTAGATGTAAAAAATATATCTTGGTCAGCATGTGGCCAAAGGAGTACGAATATTATTTTTATTAAATGCTTCAAGGCCAGGGACATGTTTCAATCACGCCTGTACTCAGTGACCCATATTGTCTCCTGTACTATCAGGAGATTTGCCTCCTTGTTTACAAAAAATGCAAATGCAAAAATTAGAACTGTTATAATTAGTTCTAATTATATGATTATAGTGTTTAATCCTGGCATGGTAAAGTGGAAGGGTGGGTAAATGTATTGTGACTAACCTTCACTAGTTTGCAGTAACATTTTTTAACTCAGATATGTTATATAGTGAGATTGACAAAGGGGACAATAGTCAGGATAAGGTCCAACACAATTTATTGAATAATTGATCAATGAAAAACAATATTTATCAGATTCTACAATTGTACTTTAACTCAACTCTATCAAATGCGAGTAACCTCTTCACAGGATTCTTCAGTAAACAGTCTTATATCTACACTAACTATCTACTTCTGACACACATTTCTGAGGATTCAATGCACCCTACCCAAAGGTCCTTGTTACTGTATTTGAACTGTTTGTATGAAAGTTTCGGTAATACCTGTTCAATAAGGCTGGGACAGGCTGTTCCTCGGTCATTCAGGATTGACTGACGTCTCAGGATCTGCAGTCGTCAATATGGTCTTCGCCTCTCATCCAGGGCTGGTTCCTCGTCTTAGTGTTGTTTCACAAAAGCGGTATCTCTGATGACATTGTTAAAGAAGTGGCAAAAAGCAGAGAGAGCTGGGGCTCCAGTTGCACCTTTAATTTGCCTCTTTGTACCCTTCTTGAAAGTATTGTGGCCTCAGTGCAATACTAGCATCAGGCAGGGGCAGGAAGATCCAATGAGGTGACTATTTCCTTTATTCGGTTTTGAACCTTTGGCTGTCAAGTTCTGACCTTGTCACTCTATGCCTCTGGCCTCTTACTGAATTGGGTGCCACCAAGTCTATGTAGCAAAGCAGGTTCACTGGAGGTGTAAACAACAGCTCATTCTGAAACAATGTGGCTGTACACTTGGACAGGTAGTTCCAGGCCTATCTGGTTTCGATGGGAAGTTGATTGTGCAAGACCTTGCTGCATGAATGCTGTCTATTCCAGCCATAGGGTTAGCACATTGCAGAGTCTTGGTAGATTTAAACTAGGCTTTCATGGTTCAAGCTTTTGTCTATGTTCATGAAAATAATATCAATACATCCGTAACAATCCTGAAGGTCATGGGGCATTTGACCAGACTAGGGACAATGTATATAGAGGTCTTGTGATCAAAGGATTTCATCTCTCCCTGTACCTGAGACAGAAGCTCCCGTTTGCAGTCCCACCCCAGAACTTGATGGACAAAGAAGGCACACACAAAGGTGGCCAAAACAAGGCACTTTTCTAAGGGCTTTTCATGAGATTTTCTTGAGGACTACTTTTTCATTTTTGAGGACTACTTCTTAACCTTTTCATTCTCATCCACATATCATAGTATTTAAATTGCCTCAAGATAACAGGCATAAGTTGGCAACAAAAACGTTTCCTCTAAAATAGAGGAATGAAGAAGAAAATAAGAACAATTGTGAAAGGGGAATTGTTAATTAGTGGAACAAACAGGAATTTCTGCGACAAAACATGTGAATCCAGGATGCTTAGTTGCATTCCCAGTGCAAGATCAAGGGTGTCACTATACAGCTGCAGACGCTTTTACTAGAGAAAGGTAAACAGCAAAAGGCTGTGGTGCACATTGATATCAATGACTTCGGATGTTGTCTTGCAATCAGAATTCAGAAATCCAGGTTTTAAAAATAGCAAGCAAGACCTCAGGTGTAATAATCACTGGATTATTCTCAATATCATGTGCAAGTGAGTACAAAAATAGGATGATAAGGTAAATAAATGTGAGGCTAGAGAGATGGTGCAGTAGGGAAGGGAAGTTGTTATGATTCCAACTGATGGTAATACTGGATAAGTCTGATCCCAGAATGTAAAGTGACTTAATAGATTATGTATTTAATTTTGCAGCTAGTTAACTTGGTGGCTAGTAACTGAGACATATTCACATTAGGCTACAGGTGCTCTTTAACAACTGGACATAGGTTTATTACACAAAGGAAGAAGGAAACAAGCAAAATTCTCTTTCTCTCTCTATTCACAACTTAGAAGGATCTTAATATAAACATCAAAACTAAGTTTCAACCTGTTTTGCAACACCATCTGTCACAGAGACTCAGTCCCAGAGAAATACCACATCTATAATCAGCTTTTTAAATCTTTAGTTAACTGACACACTTCCAATTTCTTGCCCTTGGACCGCTGGGAATATTTTTATAATTTATTTAAGCGCTTGATGGCGTGAAACTATCACAATTTTGATTGCCTAAACATTGTCAGTTAAACAACTTGATTTCTACCCAGGTTTTCCTGGCTTGGAGTCTTCACATAACAGAAAGCACTTCTTTTAAGGTTAAGACTAACTACACTAAACTGAACTGGGGTGGTGGGGTGCGAAATCTTGGTCTTCCTGCCATATGAAAACAATTTTACTTTTTGCACTGAAC
This sequence comes from Ginglymostoma cirratum, assembly GCA_024137785.1. NCBI lineage: Eukaryota > Metazoa > Chordata > Chondrichthyes > Orectolobiformes > Ginglymostomatidae > Ginglymostoma > Ginglymostoma cirratum. The sequence continues at coordinate 11,627,051 of JAHRHZ010000289.1, forward strand.
ATCAGATTCCTCTGAATTAATTTTGAACCTCTTGTGCTCAACACTATACTAATTGCCTGAAAGTGTTTACCTTAACTGCCATAAAGCCAACATTTTACATTAACACCACAGGGGCTGCTAGGCATTTGGCTGAAGGCACATAATTTTTAAGAAAAGATGTGTTTAGCTTACTGCCCAAATTATACCCTGAACTTTTGAATTAAAATACCCTTACAGGACAAACTAAACCCATTTGTCTCTTTTTGATTTAAAAGTTTGAATTCCAGAAATGATAATAACATATTTTGCACTTTTCATCACAAAGTGTAAAATTAAACAGGAAAGGTGGAAGGGACTATGAAGATAGACTGGCAGCCAATATAAGAGAGTCTTCTATTGACATATACACTGTAAGAGAGTGAAAAAGGAGGAGTAGGGCATATGGGAACCTAAAACACATGAGGTGGGTGCGTGGGTGGATGGGGTGTGTGTGTGTGTGTGTGTGGAATGACTGCAATGAATGCTTTGCATCTGTCTTTAAACACCATCCAGGCCATGATGATAAAGGAGGAAACCCTGTCACTAGAAGTCTTCAAAATTGATAAGGTATATTGAGTTAAAGGAAGTTTCAGATTGCTGAGGACCAGGTCAAACAGATTTTTCCCTTGTGTTAGTTTCTTCAGTACGTGATGCATGTTTAGTCTGGCAACCATGTTCTTCAGGACTTATTAGCTTGATTAATGATGCTCTGAATGAGTTCCTCTTGATGTTAAAATTCCCTACTCAGAGTAAATTATGTGAACTTGCTTCTGTTAAATGTGTTATACCTTTTTTGTGTATCTGATTTAAATTAAGCGACTAACTTTAAGGCCCAAATTGGAAAATTAAGTATTTGAATTGTGTTCTGCCAAGTCATTCTATATTTTGCCAGTATGTCTCAATGTGTCCATGGTGCCAAAAGATTCAAAGGGAGAGAAAATTGATGAATAAGCATTGTTTCTAGATCAGGGTCTGTGCAGTATTGCTAGAAGTGACATCAGTTGAACAAATAACTTTCCCAAAGTGTCATAGGCATATGAGAATTTGCATTAACTTTCTATGCGATACATGTGAGGATGGAGTCACAGGTAGACAACACCATAGTTAACCAATTGTGTTAAAACAATGCCATGGCACATTGGATAGTTGTTTTCCATTATGCCATAACCATGAGGTACACTGTAGCCAGGGTCGACAGACAAAGAATAAGCTACCTCCAGGTGTCATGTTGGCAGTATTGTTTAAGAAGACATCTTTCCTGTAAAATTGTGATGAAAGTATCCACCATTCTGCTTTTATTAGTTGTCATCCGAAGGACAGCAAGGGAAATAGGCCTCTCACCTTCTATACTTCAGGCTCATTCCAGAAGGCCACTGGAGAAATGAGTGACCCCTCGCAATCAGCTGCCCATCATTGCAATAAAGTGCCTCCGATTGTTCTCTTCAGTGGTATCAGTCTGAACTGTTGCAGACAATCAGACCAAGAGAGCAAAATGATTCAGGGTTATTGTTTGATTACCCAGATTCAAAGTCTCATGGACTGCATACAAGAGACTATTAGGCATCCGCATATCAAAAAGACGCTTTCGTTCACAGAAAGGGATTCCATTCCATAAATATCCACCTGGTATGTGACCACTGTCAGTGAAGTCGGCAGGCGTGTGCTTTATTCTCATGAGAGCTGCCACCAATTATCTGATTATTTATTTGTTTATTTTATTCATTCACGAACAAGAGAGTTGTCAGCCAAGCCAGCATTTATTTCTCATCATTAATAGCTGTGGACACTAGAATAGACCTCATAGAATAAGGATCCCTGAATGGGGCTGTTAATCTGGTCCAATCAGGGATTCCTGGCTGACAGGTAAAAAAATGAGTGTATCCTGTCTGTGCATATCCCCGCCTGGACAGAATTTCATATTGTCCCCAAGATCCTGCACTCGCCTCAGATGCATATGTTGTATGTCATTTAGGGAAGCTAATGGTGGACTATTGCTGCACACCATCTGCCTCTTCTCCTTTATCCACTGCCTGGGCACGTGTGCCTATTTAACTCTGTGCAGTGGGAATGCCTAATGGAGTGCTCTCTATGTAAGTGACCACCGCCACCCCCCAACCCTTTCCCCTCAGGGATCTGGGGTGGAGGGAGTTGCACATAGCAGTCCCCTGTAGCCGCAGACTGTGGTTGTTCACAGACTCCCAGCCCAACTGTTTGTTTTGCTGCACTGTGGGCTCCGTGTGCCATGTGTAAAATGGTTGTGGGCATTTGCAATCCCTATTCAGTTTCCTGGAGAACCCTCTGGTCTCTTTTCGATTGCCGTTCAGCCCCACTCTGCTGATCTTTAGGGACACCGCGAGGAGGGATGCGGGCAGGTCTGAGGATCTCCTTGTGGGTCTGTTCCTGGGCCTGACCAGACTGGCTATAAACAGGTCCAGGCAGTGGGCCATGGAAGGTGTGTTTTCAGCCAATAGTCTGCCCCTCTTCTACTGCTATGTTTGAGCCCAGGAGTCCTTGGAGAGGGAGCATGCAGTGTCCACCAATAGTCTCAATGCTTTTAGGGAGAGGTGGGCACTGCGGGGAATGGAGTGCTTTCTTTCCCCTTCCAACTCTATTTTAATTTAATCTCTACCCTCCCCCTTCACCTTTTTTTTCACATAAGCATTGCCCCTATCGGGCTTTGCTTGTTACTGGTTCCCTGGCCACATGGGTGTTTTTCCTGGAAAAAATAGAAAAAGGGGCTTGGGGGTCTCTGAGGGAGCTGGAACAATGTCAAGGACTTGTGGTGACTTGCTGACGGGATACTGGCTTCTGTGCAGTTATTTCACATCAAACGTAAGGGAAAAGCACATAATGACTCATTAACTGAACTGGCATGTCAGATAATTAGTCATAGCAGAGAATGACTGTAAATTTAATCAGAAAGATCAGGACCTTAAACATTTGGCTAATGAGTTTGTAGGTGCACCGGTATTAATTTTTATGGATTTGTTAGACACTGAGTAGATTCCATCAGACTTGAAAGTAGTAAATCTAACCCCTCAATTTGAGAATAAACAGAAGTTGGAAACTATAGGCCAGTTAGCCTGACATCTGTTGTGGGGAAAGTGTTGGAAAGAATCACTAATGAGATAATAGCTGGACATTTGGGAAAACTAGGTAATTGGGGCGACTGGGACTGGTTTTGTGAGAGGGATTTCATGTTTAATCAATTTGTTGGAGCTCTTTGAAGGGGTAACATGCACTTAGAATGAAGGTAAGCTGATAGATGTGCTGTACTCAGATTTCCATAAGGCATTTGATCAAAATTTAGCACAGAAAATTAATGCTGATGGTGTCAGGGGCAACATCTTAACATGAAGAGTCTACTGGCTGGCTGGCAGAAAAGGCTGTATATTACAAAGAACAGTGTCAGTTTCAGGGTATTTGATGGTGGCTTTCTCTCTTATGAGCTTTAGCAAATCTCTGCTGCTCACCTCATTTTGTACGCACCATACCTCTATGGCACTGCTCTCATGCTCCAGCACTGGAAACACTGGTCACTGTTGGGTCTTTCTGAATGCTTTCTACACTTCCTGCTCACTCACTGGGGACAGCTCACCAAGTTTCCCCTACCTCTGCCAGCAGTGCCAGCCATTTACATCTCACTCAATCCCTCTATTTATCTCATTTCAAAAGAAAACAGCCTGCAATACAGTAGAAAGAGCTAGGATGGGTAAATGGGTCCCAAAACTCACGCCAGCACTCTCTAAGAGGAGAGAATCCTTGGCTCTATGAGACAGATACAGACCAGTCCCTGAAATGATGCCAATTCTCAGCAGCCCAGTAAGATTCATTGTCAAATGCTACACTGCTGTCTTATGATCACCACTGTGAATGATTCTTATCCTCCCAAATGCTGACTCCTGTTTCACAACTTATTCCCTCTCTTGTCTCCTACAGGCACCAGCAGCATCCATTCAAAAACAACCCGATGAGACCAGCCTCTCAGGACATCATCTCCTTTCCCACCTTTCAGTGAAAAGGGACAGATCACTCAGAGGAAGCACTGGCAAGGCTACACCCCCCACCAGCTCAGATACTGACATCTTATCTGCTATTTTAGCTGCAGTGGAGGTGGGGACACAATCTGATGAACACATCATTGGCAAAGTGATGAACACATCTCTGCAGCTGGCCAAGGGAAAAGCTCCTAGGTCACTGGTATTTAGAGGGCCACCAGAGATCGGGTACCTGCTTACCCTGGGCAGGAGAGGACCCCATGGTTTCAACCGTTAATAATAACTGTTCAAATGCATGGACAGACACATGAACAGCAGGCAGGCTTGTCGGAGACACTTAGGAAATTGGATTGAAGCTTGGAAATGTCCACTAACAACATCTGACCTGTGCTGTTTCCATCATGTGTCTATCTGTGGATAGATTGATGGTTACCATGAAGGCCAATGTCCAGTATGCAAGATATCTGCCACATGTACACACATAGCACACTTAATCGCTTCAGCCATTGGCGAACAGAGGGCAGCAGTGAGAAGCGACTGAGGAGAATTCTGGGAGAAGTTGACTTGCTTTTGACAACTTCGAAGAACATCATAGAGGTCCTGATGTCAAAGAACGGTGGGCTTCAGATATCTGGATCTTTGGCATCTCTTCCAGGGCAGGAGGGACCGGTGCAAGAAGGATAGGTTGCATCTAAACTAGAAACACACCATTAAACTTGCAGGCAGGTTTGCTCGTGCCATGCGGGAAGGTTTAAGCAACATGGGGAGTGTTTCTTCTTTGGTCAGCTGCAGAAACATGTGACAGGGGTGTGGAAACCAGAGAATTGGGCAGCGTGTGCAGTGATTGGGGAGAATGTAGAGGTTCAGTCAAGCAAGTCTATTAGGAAGAACAGGCAGGGACACATTAATGAATGCAACAGGACTGACAGTCTGAAATATATTTATTCTAATACAAAGAGTATAACAGGTAAAGTAGATGAGCTTAGAATCTGGATTATTTCATCAAACTACAATGTTGTAGCCAAGATAGAAATTTGATTGAGAGAAAGGCAGGGCTGGCAGCTCAACATTCCAGAGTTTAGATGTTTCAGGCGTGATAGAGAGGGATTTAAAAGAGGTAAGTAAGTTGCATTACTGATTATGGAGAATGTCACAGTTGCACTCAGAGAGGATATCTTGAAGGGCTCGTCCATCTGGTTAGAATTCAGGAATAAAAACGGCATAATCACTATGATAGAGCCTATACCTCCTTAATCACTGCACACACTGATCTGTGCTTTGTTTCCCACCTCCAATGCATGTCTCTGCACCTGGCCAAGGAAGAAACACACCAAGTTACTGATATGTAAACCTTAGAGAGTGGCACTGTGGCACTCCCAGTAGCCCATGAGAGATAGAGGAACACTATGTAAACAGACTATGGTAAGATGTAAAAACAACAGTGTTGTTGTAATGGGTGATTTTAACTTCCCCACTGTTGGCTGAGATTCCCTGAGTACCAGGAGTTTAGATGGACAGAACTTCTTAAGTGCATCTTGGAAGGTTTCTTGAAACAATATGTAAATAGTCCAATGAGGAAAGGACCGTACTAGACATTGCATTGGGGAATGAGCCTGGCCAGATAATCAAAGTTTCAGTGGGAGAGCGTTTTAGCAAATGTGATGAAAGGATGGCTGTTTGCAGGGAGGTGAAGGAACGTCTGCGCACAAGCTGATGGCGAGATGACTGTTCACAGGATGATGGAGGGATGACTGTTTTCAGGGTGATGGAGATAGGCTGCAGAGGGATTACTGATTCTGAAACCGGGCTGCAGTGCTTGTTTAATCTTGATACCAGCTCTCCTCTCCCTGATGACTCAGTAACTGCCTATTCCCACTTCTTCCTGATGAATGCTTTTGCACTTTGCCTGCTGGCCATTAATTATCTGCTCTTGCAAGATTGCTTCAGAAACGTGAATAGGAGCAAGAAGACCATTACAGTGGACTTCACTCCAGGTGCTATGACATTTGATCCACTATTTCACTTAAGCAGCAGAAGAATCTTTCATTTTCAAACGCATCAACTCTTCACATTATCTTAAATAAAACAAATGGCCTCACATTCAAAGCTATCCTTTGATTCTTGCTCCCATCATTTCCCATACCAACAGTATTCTGCTTCTGTTGCTTTAGCATTTGGGAAAACAAAGTGAATCTTTTATAGGTTAGATTGCCAAATCTTGGCTGCAATATGTGCTTGGATCTTGACATGAACATTGGTCCCACCCCAGCCATGATTTAGCAATTTATTGTTATTCTGCAGAGCTAATGTACAGCCAACAATGTTATGACTAAATCCCCGGTAGGGCTACCCATCATTACAGGTCCACATGGGGTGCCCTAAACAGTAAAACTCTCGGGTGAGGAAGGATGGACTGTCTCCCTTTATGCTCACCCTCCTTGGTTTTTTTGCAAAAAAATTAATTTAAAACGAACTCCAAAAGACCATAAACTATAAGAGCAGAAATAGGCCATTCAACTTATCTCGTCTGCTCAGCCATTCAATGAGACTCCTTCTTTTTCGGCTAATTTTTCCCAAACCAAATGAATTTGTTTTAAAAGGAGCCAATTTAGCTAGGCATTCATAAATTTTTAAAAAAGTGAGTTTAGTCATTACTGCATGCACGAAGTAATGCTAGCACAAAACACACAAATACTAGCAATAAAAGCTGAGTCCATAAAATAAAGGAATTAAAAATTATACTCAAATTAGTCTCTGAATTATTTGTGAAGAGTGGAGTAGATAGTTGAATGTTATAGCTGTTGCAGTGGAAGATACAGGTAGCATTGATGTTGGCAGTTGAACAGTCAGTTCATGATCTTTAGTTTTGCAAATTGTTTGCGATTCTTAGATCTAATTCCTTTTGGCCGAGATTTCCAGTATCCAGATGAGAAAAAAGGTCTCTTTGTTGTCCTGTTTCCCTTTTGTCTGATTGCTGGCTGACTTCTAACGTTCTGAGTTAAAATAAGTCTTTATCAATGATGCAGGTTACTAGCAGATAGTTCTTTAACCATCATCATCAGAACATGCTGACACTCAAACGCAGACTGGTCCTCACAAGAATGTTCAGTCCCAGTACAGCATTCCCATAGAGTTGAATCTGGCTTTTAAACTCTGTTCATGTGTATTCGTTAAAGAAGAAAGCAGAAAATGTATCTGATGTCAGCCCTTCATTATATTATTGTTACAAAAGACCACAGTCTGTTCAAGGTCTCTTTGACATCTTTATGTGTTTCATCCCATCAATCCAACATAGAATATTTTCCCAACCAGCCAACCACTGAATTTACAGTAGAACAGTACAGCACAGTACAGGCCCTTTGGTCCATGATGAGGGGCAGTTATTTTGGCTGATGGCAGCATCTTTTTAAAAAAAAAAACTCACACTTTAGAATTAAGGGGTAAAAGTGCTGGTACTTTCTTGGGGTTTTAACCTGTCGTCATAACAACACTGATCTTTAGTCACTAGTATAAATACTTGATGTTTCATACACCAGAAAACTCTGAAAGAAAATGTCATTTTTTCAGAGTTTCCACTACAGTTGCCTTTAATGCCCAAGAGATCTCTTTGTCCTCTACTGAGGTTGTGGCTATTGCTACGCCAACCAGTATAGCTGGTGCATGCCTGCAGAATCAAACTGAGGTACCAGAAGAAGTCTAGTCACTAAGTTTTTGGTCCCAGAGGAGCTTGGTTCTAATATCTTCTACTATCCTGGCTCTTGGGCAGTTCTGGGATATTTAGCTATCAGCTTGTGAGGCAATAAAGCTTTGTTAAGTTAATTTACTTAACTTGCCCCATTGTAGTTTTCTGTTTCTATATCTTTTTCAAAATATTTTAAGTAGAACTTAACTTTTGCACGAGGTGAATATCCTCAGCAGACTGCTACGATATGCAATCATCCAAAAGCATTCCTCCGTATTCTTAAAAATATTCTTGGCAATTACTTGAGGGATTTAGTAAAATTGCTTGACTGGCACCACATTTCTGTGCGCAACTCAGACATTTGTAATTAAGAGTTATTAAATGCTGTGTGTGATTACAGAGTAAGTTTAGTTTTGAATTTTAATGCGCTATGGTATCCTTAAAAGTGGATTTTGAAAAATGCTTGCTCATTACTGAAGTAAATTAACTTTACAAAGCTTCATTGTCTCACAAGCTGATAGCTAAATATGCCTAAGGATTTATCGTAAATAACACAATGCAATGTCATACACAGCATATCAAAATGATTATGTTGGTACACAGAGTGAATGTCATGTCTTATAATGGAAAGACAATTTTACTCTGAGTAACATTAGATGCCCTCAAAGTGAGGAAGGGAGTAATCATAAGAATACGACATTTTGCTATGAGATGAATGTAACATGGATGACCATCAATGTCAGTTCAGCATAATTAAACGGAAGACAAGGATGACATTGCCTCTGAAAATCTGAACATAAATGTTTTTATTACATAATATTATGAAAACAAATTATTGTATTAAAAAGTTATGAGATCATAGATTTGTGTGAATTATCTGTTTCAATCCATAACATGAGCTCTGTCTTCTTTTGTTACTCGGATGTATGAATAAGATCTGACTCGATTTTTCTGTCATATTTTGTTGGTATCCAAATGTGAGCAGTTTTAAGAAAATAAGGGAATATCACATTATCAGCTGCATTTTCTATTACTTGGCCCTAAGCAATGCAGCCTGAAAAGTACCCCTGCTTACCTCTGCTGTCTAGCATTGTAATGATTGTGATGCTAGACTTGAATCCTTCAAAATTACAATTCTAAGTTTGTATCTTATAAAATGACTGCTTGGAGGCCAACAGCTGTATCACTACAGAAACACGCAGTGTTCAGAATCCTCTTGCAGTTATTTTCCACCTCCAATACAAGATAAATTCTTTGAAAGCTGGGGAATCTACTAAAATATTGAAATAACTCAGGCTTAAAGATGATGAACATGTTTTTGTACTGGATTATTGGATGGAAATTCTGTCTATGTTAAAGAGATGGCAGAATTCCACCGATATGATTTGTGTCAAAGTATTAAATACAGAAGAACAAATTTGCTACATGAGGCTTTACAAGGGTCAAAGCATAAAAGCTCCATATAAATGCAGCTATTTATCCAAACATGTAACAAAATAATCTTTCAACCCTTCAATCCTGGACACTTTGCAGATTTCTTTTTAATGGCTTAAATCCAGGTGAGTCCTCAACACCGATGTATGACAGCTTAAGAATTGTTTTAGTTACTTGATTCATGAGTTTATTTAAAATAAGTGTCAAAACAGACCTTTATGTATACATTTATGATGTTCTTGCACCCGAATAGCCCGAGTAAATCAACTTTTCAAAGTTCAAAAGAGCAGAAAAGAATGTAAGCTGAATGTGTTGTGATGATAACAGGCTGAAATTTGCCAACCATGTAGAGTGCATTTTGTAGTTACTACACTATCTGCTGCACTGTGCACTACTGGTTGATGGACTGAAAGTTTTAAGGTGGGATGCCAATCATGTGGACCACTTTACCCGGGATAGTGTTGAAATTCTTGAGTGTTATTAGAGCTGTAGTCATACATGTAACTGGAGAATATTCCATCAAACCCCTGACTTATGCTTTGGGAGCCAGGTGACTGCAGAATCTCAGCCTTCTCGATGCTCTTGCTGTGACAATAATTATATAACTGGTCCTGGTTTAGCTTCTGGTCAGTGGTAATCTGCAAGATATTGTGTAAGATGAAGCAGTTTTACTTTCGAGTTTGTGGACTGTGGACTGTGGGCTCGTATAGATGAGATACAATGAGATAAAATTTATTTTTTTTCCAGTAAGTATGGAAACATTTATTGTAAATAATAGTTCATGGAAAAGATACTCTTACAATAACCCAGATTTCAGAGTTACTGTTCGCATAGGAGCAGACTTCATTGGATAATCATTCCTCATTGTTCCACCTCCCAGCATCTTTAATTGGTTGACTAAATCATTCTCACCCAACTGCAGTGCCCAAGGTTCCATGATCATCATCTTTTGAGCTGAGTTTTGGTTTTGTTGTAGCCGTTGACATCAATAGCCAAGTGGCTTATGCTGATAGATTATGTAAGAAAATTTTAAAAAATTGTTCTCATAACATTTATAGGTTTCGGAAAGTTTAAGTCAATGATGTCTGCAGATGCACCTTATTAGTTCTGGTACTGTGACCTATAACAGTTTAATTGATTCATCTTCCATTTATATTGACCTCGCGGACACGCATTTGAGATTACTCATCAATTCACTGACAATATAATCACAAATGTTGTATGACAATGGTTGGTCTAGTAACACCACCTACTTGAAACAAACAGGAGCTATGCTTTCTTACAAGTACTAACATTATATAACAACGATTAGTTTACTGACTCTATTAATTTGAAACAAACACAATGAGATTATTCATTCATCAACTGTCAAATTTGAAAAGAAAAACATGAACCACAATCCACAATGACATGTAAATTTTGAAATTCCAATAAACCACAAAAGCAGTCTGCTTCTTCTGTAACCTTACTGTCTTCCCTTTACAAATCTTATAATCATATGCAAAGCCCACATTTCAGAGAAACACACACTCACAGTTATGAAATTTATGCTAAAATCAGGTAACTAACGTTGGAAGTAATGGGTAGTGAGCATTTTGTCTTACAGTTAGTAAAGAGAGATTCAACAATGATAGTGCCATCAGATGTCAATGGTAATAGTCCTTTTAAGGTGGCCCTAGCTTGGCAACTGTGTGGTATGAATGAAACTTGTCATTTAACAGCCTTAACCTGTTGTCCAGGTCTTGCTGCACATGAAAAAGGATGACTTTGACATCTGAAGAGTTCCAAAAAGCACTGAATTCAGTACAATCATCAGTGAATATCCCCACTTCTGGCCTTATGATGGAGCAATGGTCACTGATGAAGCAGCTGAAGACAATTGGGCTAATAACACTACCCTGAGGAACTTCTACAGAAATGTTATGTGCTGAGATAATTGGTTTCCAACAGTGACAACCATCTCCCTTTGTTCTACAAATGATTTCAACCAGTGCAAAGCTTTCCCTCTGATTCCCATTGATTGCAATTTTGTTAGACTCCTTGATGCCACACTCAGTCAAATGTTAACAAGGTGTCAAGGTCCATTAATCCCACCTCAGTCTTGAGTTCAGTTCTTGCATCCATGTTTTGATAAAGGCTGTAAGGAGATCTGAAGCAGAGGGAACCAGGCAGAACATTGGTGAGCAGGTTATTGCTATGCTCCTTGAAGCGTTGTCAATAATGCCATCCAATACTTTACTGATGCTTGAGAGCAGATTTAGAGTGCTAATTTTTGGATTAGATTTGTTTTGCTTCATATGGTTAGTATATACTTGCACAATTTTCCACATCGTTGTGTCAAGCATTTTGATATTTTTTGTACTTGTCAAACTGCAAGGCACTTTTGAGGTTTTCGTGTATTTCTGTCATGTTGGAATGTAAGTTCTTTTTTTGCATTTTAATACACATTATTTATACCAGTGTTAAAATGTAACCAGCTGAGGTTGACCAATGCCCTGAGCTCAAAAATGGGTGGTAAGAAGATGGAGCTACAAAATGTGAAAGATTCTGACTGAAGACATCATTGTGGATCAAAACAGGGGCAGAGTGAGCTAAAACAGGGACATACACACACATACAAGCATACCAGGGCACATCACTAAGAGTGTGATGAACTACCAGACACGTTGCTATAGCAATGACCTAGATGGTATAAGTGTGAATGGCATCTTCCTGCTCCATTGTTGGCATGTACCTAAAGACAAGCCTTGCTGAGAGCAAAATGTGACATGTCTTATCTTCTAGATTCGACCGGTATCAGTGTCTTAGTTATTTTGGAACAGCTTGTCTAGGGATGTGGCTACTTCTGGAATGCAAGTCTCCAGTATCAAAGCCAAGGTGTTGACAAGATCCGTCACCATATCCTTTCTCCACTAAATGTCAAATGCCCATTGAGAACATCGGAATGAGGAAGACCATGTAGGAAAGCACACATAATGGGAAATACAAACAGTTTAAGCCAGTGTAGCAGCTTTGATAAAACAGGAGGTATGAAGAATCTTAAAGAAATGATGAGCATCGATAGAATAACAAACTCATTTTGTGTATCAAGGGGTAAGACCATCTTTGAAACTCCCCTGCATATCTTTGAAGCACCTACTTTACTTACTTCAATTGTTTATTTAATTTCTTTGGGGGTCAGCCGTGTTAAGGTATTCTTTGAAGTTAACAAAGTGAAAATCCAGAGGAGCTAAGTCTCACCACAACTTCACTATTTCATCATGGTCAGCAACACCACACCAAGATCATTATGTGCTATGGAGAATTTCATTTTACTCTAAACTTATCCACATAATCCTAAATACAGTACCAACAGAATACTTATTAATCTCCTTCTATCATATTGATCATCTCAAAATAAAATCTTTGCCTCAGGGTCCTCTTCTCAATGTACTGCCTGAAATTCCTATAAAATTAATAGTGAGATTGTCGCACTTACTATTTTAGTGCATAAAACCTCAACAGTTTGCAATAAAGATTAGGTACAGTATGCAGTGAATTGTGAATTATTACAAATTGCTAGTTGATTTGTACCACTCCATTGTTAACCTTACAATTAAAGGGCGCTTGCCATCAATCTCACCGTTGACATTCATTGAATTTGAAAAAAAACTAGATTGAGGCATGAAAATAAATTAATCTCATTGCAGTCATTTAGGACTAGCAATTCATGCCACAATAATCCATCAATGATGTGACTAATGGAACTGTCATGGAACTGAACCATAAAGTCCAGAAAAGGGACGTCGAAAATATATCACTCCCCTAACTATTAAATCTGTGCTGGAACCTTTACTAATATTATATTCTTCTATTTTTTTCTTACTCTTCTTTTCTGTCTCTTTAATTTTTTTTCTTAGTTCTATTTTTGTATCTAATTTGATTCTAATTCACCCTATTTCCTTCACCATCTTGTAACACAATGGGTAGCATCCCTATCTCTGAAGCCAAAGCTCCGTGTCTCAGTTCCACTCCAGATTTGGTGAGAGCGCATGACTTGCCTCGTATGTCAGTAGATAAACAAAGTATACAAGTCTGTATATTTGTCTGTTGTTAATTCTGTTTCTTTCTTTATCCTTAAGTTTGATTGGTTCAGGCAATAGAGCATTGGAACCAACATTTATTAGGGAGGCAATGTTCTACTAACATTCCTGTCTCATTACCAATTCAATTCATTGTACCTTTATTGGACAAACATAACATGATCTGATTTGTGGGAGAAAAAAAAATAACACTCCAATTCATGCTGCTCAACAAGACATGTCTCTCCAGCATTTTCTGAAATGTTAATATTTGGCTTTGATGTAGTTTCTTGGATCAATCACCATTTTTAGCATGATACAGTCTGACAGTTGTCCTATATTTTGGCTCACATAAAATATACCTCAAAGATTGGGTTCTTATTGAGACAGGTCTGAAAGCTAATTGACAGCACCAGCTATTGCCATTGTTATGATATCTAAAAGCTATGAATTGTCTGGCTCGATGCTACTGACGTTACTGTACATTACATAAATTTAATGGGCTGATTCAAAATGTAATGCAGACTCTAATAGTCAGCATAGTTTTTTTTTTAGAACCTGACTGAAAGTGAGGGGAATACCTTAATAGCAGAACACCTTGAGTGGTGATATCATGTAACTATCTTAAAAGTGCACTGCCTGTCTGGTCTGGAATTGATGTAATAACAACATCCCTTTTATCACCTTAAAGAATGACGTTTTATTTATCCATTTTCTCATAACGTGTTCAAGCATGCATATAGATACATTGTCTCTACATGTTTAGATAATGCTTGATAGATGTGCAACACAACCAGATCTGTCATTATACAGCTATCATGACTTGACTGTGCAGCTTCACTTTGTTGTATGCTGTTTGTCATTAGGGATTGATGTGTATCATTTGTCAAAAATCTGTAACCATTATCTGAGATGATATCTTCAGTATCTGAACTGCCATCCTTGTGAATCTGTCTTCCAAACATGAGAGGCTGAGGAGAAATGTTGCCTTGATTAGTAACTCAGATTTAGCATAACTATCTGAAAGTCTTGGCAAATCCCTTCATATTTGACTCTCATGGATTTTACTGTTTGAACAATATGTTTGGTAAGACCACTTGACTAATGGTAGAGGTGATATATTGAACACCCATTTTCTACATAGGTCTGGATTCCTGTACGATGGACAATTGTCAGATGAAATTTGTTAAGTGCATTGAACATACTGAATGTCAGTAATTTGACAATGAATGTTACACTAGGGCTGTCTTTGATTTGAAAGAGAATTTGTCGAAGTAGTCAGTCACCAGCAGGGCCTGGAGGTACATTGGGGTTGAATAATGGGGGCTCTACGATGGCCTGCTGTACTCAGGACAGGGTCACTTGCTCAGATCAAGAGAGGAACCAGTCTTCATGATTTCAATGACAACAAGGTGTAGAGCTGGATGAACACAGCAGGCCAGTCAGCATCAGAGGAACGGGAAAGCTGACGTTTCAGGCTTCAGAAAGGTCCCGGCCCGAAACGTTAGTTTTCCTGTTCCCTTTTATGGGATGCTGTCCACTTTCCTGGATTGGTGTAGCTCTAACAATGCTAAATCTTAACACCATCCATAGCAAAGAAGCCTGCATTATTGGCACCCCATCCAACCCCACCCTCTACCTTCAACATTCACACCATTTACATCAACATACAGTAGCAGGCTGTGCCATCCATAAGATATACTGCAACAACTCACCAAGTCTTCTTCCAAACCCTCTACCAGCTAGAAAGACAAAGGAAGCAAATAGATGGGAACACCACCACATACAAGTTCCCTTCCAAACCAGACAGAATCTTTAATAGGAACTGTATTGTTGTGCTTCTTTGTTGCTGGTTAAAAATTCTTCATTTCCCTCCCTAACAGCATTGTGGATGCATTTACACCACAAGGTCTGATGGCAGCTCATCGCCACATTCTCAGGGGCAATTAAGGATGGCAATAAAAGCCAGTGATGTTCCCATTCCATGAATGATCATTAATAAATTGAACTTTAAGTGTAAAAGGTGAACGTTTCTGTGTTGAAGGGTACATTGGATATGGAAAGCCATCTATTAAGAAAGCTTCCAAACAGTAACTCAAGCTTGGACATAAAGCACCAAAATCTCAATAAAGACTTGGGTATATGCAATGTTTGCAACACTAGCAAATCTTTATGCACTTCTATGCAACCTCCAGATCAAAACATGAAGAGCTGTGTCCCCAAGCCCATGTCTACCAACACATTCCTCACAGCTAGAGGAGGAGTAATTGACTGAAATCTTTATTACTAGCACCACAGAGGTGTGCTGCACCTTTAAGACAATCATGACCACCTTCTCTAATCTCTACCAGCACAAAGACATTTCACGTTGGTAGGTAATCTGTCTACTCCACGCTTGGGGCTACATTCGGGTCAGCGTAGCAGTGACTTCAGCTCACTGCAAGAGGAGGCATAGTCGACTGAGGCCTTTATTACTCAGAGATCTGCTGTAGAACAGGTCTCTGCTGAATGTAGTTTAGATGATGAGTCTCTGACTTGACCATTCATGAAATGATGGAGCTGCATGGGCAAGCGGGACAATGTGTGACAGAGAGTTAAAGGGAAGTGGAGTCGCGCAAGTTTTGATAAATGTTGTAGCTCCAACATGTATTTTGCACCAGGCGCCAGCTGCCACAGAGACTAAGATGCAGCATAACAACCAGTATCTGCTGAAATGAAATGAGATTTTTGCTCTATTGCTCATGCCATAGATTAATTCATCAACTGGCTAGGCAAGAATTGACAAATGGATCTTGAATTCCCTGCAGGTGCTCCAACCGGTGTGGTACAGTGGGTGGCACAGGAGGTGGCACCGTGGCTCAGTGTTTAGCGCTGGTGTCTCATAGCATCAGGGACTTGGGTTCAATTTCACCCTCGGGAAACTGTCTGTGTGGAGTTTGCACATTCTTCCCGTGTCTAATTTGGTTTCTGCTGGGTGCTCTGGTTTTCTCCCACCATCCAAAGATGTGAAAGTTAGGTTAATTTGCCATGATAAATTGCCCATAGTGTTCAGGAATGTGTAGGTTAGGTGCATTAGCCATGGGAAATGAAGGGTTACAGGGTGTTGGGTCTGGGAGGGTTGGGGTAGACTTTTTGGGCTGAATGGCCTGTTTACACATTGTAGGTATTCTATTCTAACCTCTCAAGGGCTGAGAGAGGTGACATTGACCAACAACAAAGAGGTGGAGAAAACAGTCAGACATCAAAGGTTTGTCACCTCAAGTTACTTAAAGATTCCCTTTGCCAGGGACACAAATGCTTCCATCAGACAGGCTGAGGAGGTTGCACCTACTCCTGAGATGGCGACCTCAGGCAGTCCGAAGCCCTCTACAACAAATATGGTGAAACGAAAGTGAAAGATTAAAGAACATTGTAATGCTTTTACCTTAACCTTCTGCACAACATTACTGCATTTTGTTTGATCATGGTGTGGTTTGTTTTAATCTGTGAAGCCTTCTGATGATATATGTTTTATTTGGACAGTATCTTGAGGGACACTCACATATGCATCAGATGCAGCAGTGAAAAGAGCGCTTATGCTGTCATTCACTGCCATCCTCTTGGGGGGAACATAACTTCCAGGAAGCAGGAACTGATGCCAAATGGTTGGATCTTAGGTTTGGGTGTGGCGTGGTGGGGGACTGTGGGAACGATGTTCAGTCAGTGCAGTTCAGCCGTTCCAAATCTCAGTGATGGAAGAATGTTCATCTTAAATAAAGCTTTTTACCACATGAATGCAGGCCCATGTAATCTTGTATAATTCCACACTGATGTTCTCATCAGAAAACTGACGGATTTGGTGCAAAGATCATGGCTTCTCTAGAGATAAAAGGTACTGCAGATGCTGGAGAATCCGAGACAACAAGCATGGGGCTGGATGAACACAGCAGGCCAAGCAGCATCACA
>JAHRHZ010000289.1:11644588-11671937 GCA_024137785.1 Ginglymostoma cirratum
AGGCCCGAAACGTCAGCCTTCCTGCTCCTCTGATGCTGCTTGGCCTGCTGTGTTCATCCAGGTCTACACCTTGTTATCTCAGATTCTCCAGCATCTGCAGTTCCTACTATCTCTGCATCCGTCTGCAACTTACTTTATCTTCTTCACAACATACTATTCTACCTGTCTTGATGTTGTCTGCAAATTTACCCATCATGCAGTGCTCCTTTCAGCTCACTCCATCTTCCGGCCATGCTGTTATATGATCCACTTTACCATGAGCTTTTATTTTCCATAATAACCTGTGATGTGACACCTTATACAATGCCATCTGGAAATCCATGTTTAACATGCCTACGGGCTCCTCTTTATCCACACCATATGTTACTCCTTCAAAGAACTCCGACAAATGGGTTAAACTTGATTTTTCCATGGCAAAACCACACTGACTTTTCCATATTACCTCAAGTGTTTCTAGGTACACAGCTAATCTCTTTAATTATTGATTCTATTGTCTTCTGCATGACATGTCAGGCTAACTGACCTAAAGTTTACTGTTTACCGACTCCGTCTCTTTTTAAATAGAGGGGTTATGTTTGCTACTTTTCAGTACGATGAAACTTTCCTGGATCTAGAAAGTTTTTGGCGTGGTAATGTTAATGCATCTACTACCTCATTAGCAACATGTTTTAAGACTCGAGAATGAAGTCCCGGAGACTTGTCAGCCCACAGCTCCATCAGTTTTCTTAGTACCACTACCTTCATTCTTGTACTTTCATTAAGTTTCTCTCTCCCCTCCATGTCTTGATTTACCAGAATTAATAGTTTATAAATTATAGTGGTTGTACCAGCTGCCATGGTAGATTCCATGTTTTCCATTTGCAATTGTGAGACAGTTATTCTACACTTCAGTTTCTCATGTGTTGGCCGAAAGCCTACCTTCCATCCACTGCTATATGGTGAGGTGTCTTCTCCATGACCCAAAATTGGTGTTCTCCTTTCTGAAGTTGCCATGTGCGAGATCATTCTTAATTTTGATCTTTACGTCGCATTGCATGTATGTGGCAATTAATGCCATCTGATTCTTGGCGGCTATCATTATTCCTCATAAAACTTTGGAATTTGCATCCTGCATTGTAGTTTCATTCCCATATCTTCATCTCTCAGATACACAGGCCTTTGATGCTCCTGCATGTTTGTGGAGTAACCCTATTTCCAGCAGCATTATCTCTGCTGGTGATTCTTAGGTTCTCTTCTCCTAAAGTAGGTCATGGTTGGGTCATTGATATTTGGTGTTGTAAAAGATTCTTCACTTTTATTCTGCAGTGAGTGCTTCTGTTCAGTGCAAACTCCTTAACCAAAGTACATTTGTATTCATAGTTTTCAATTTCTGTTTTCATTCCCTCTGACAGGTGTGTTTGTCTTGTGTAGGAATGCATACAAAAAGATTTGGGACACCTTCCGTTTGCGCTATACAACTGGCAGATCTTATTTTGAAACTTATTTAGGGACATATAGTGATAGTATACATTTCCTTAGAGTTGTCTATTCTCTGCCTTCCTCCCCTAGAAGACATCTTGTATTACAGTACGTGTCCTTTTCCTTTCCTTTTTAATCCTCCTCCATCATTATCAGCCCTTTCACTATCTCCCACAAATTTCTGCCCTTCTCATGTTCCTAGTCCCATCCAGATCCCCATACCCATCCTCACCTTTATACCTTAACTTGGTTCATCTGTTCTTTCTCTTTCCCCACATACGAACTAATAAATTGCATTACTCATTCCCGATACACAGCTCCCATCTTTCTTTGTCTCCATTGCTTTGCCACTGTTACTTTCTTCTTGCATCCCAGTTTGTTCCTTTCATGCCCCTGAGAAGCACACCTTTAAAATTCCAACCCCTAACATTACTTTCCATCCTTTTACCTTTCTGTCAACATTTTCTATGAGTCATTTTTATTGTTAAGTCCCTTTTTCATTTCATACCCCTTTTCAAATTAGTACTGCTTGTCTGTCCCAGTCAAATTCACTGCTATTGCCCAGTGTGGCAGCCTCAATTGGGCAGGCTCATGGGCTCAGTAAGTCTTCACCTACAACACTGTGAGCATTAAATGACAAAAAGCAACAGCACATATGACTGAGGCTTCTCATGAGTTGGTTGACTCAGTCAGGCTTCATTCCTTGGCACTGTATGTGTTGGCACAAATAAATGTTTTGGTTTTGAAGGGGCCAAGGAGTGTAAGAAGTTTTTACTCACTGGAACTTAACAGGAAGGAATTTATCCTACCAGGCACACACATCATATATAGTCACATTTATAAGCAGAGATGTCTTCCATTTTCCTTCAGGTTATTCCTATGAACATAATTCCAGTGCACTGGAATCTAATAAATGTAAGCTAATAAATGTAAGGTCAGGAATGCTGATGTTTGTAAGGTTCTGAGAACGTAATTGCAAAACTTTAACTCTGCCAATGGGAAACTGATTTACTGCTTGCAGCCCAATTACATTCCCCTGCCTGCCCTTCTAAACCTTGAAAGATTCTAACTATGCTTCTATTGTTCAGGCTTCTTCACCTTAATGACTGGCTATTTTCAATTTTGTAATTCTGTCAAAAAGAATCAATTCAGTTCAGCCTATTCTAAGAGGTTATCTTCCTCTGATAATTTTTAATCCTATATTGGGGTTCAGTTCACTCACAAGTCATTGCCCATTGTGATCCCTGTTTGACCTGATCAATTCATACTGCACAGCAAGTTATCAAATGTGTTTACAAGTTTTAGCTTTTCATATTTTGCAGATGACCCAAATAAATTTAACATAAATCTCTTTAATTTTTCTGTTAACCTATGTAGAATAAAAATGTCCTTGCCAAATTAGATGTCAAAAATATATTGAGACTATAAACAAGATGAAAACTGGCCGTGCCTCAGACTGGTTAATTGGGCATGCAGCAGGCTCACATCACCAGCCTTCTGCCAAATGGAGTTTGTCATCTGCAAATCACCCTCTGCATGAAGTGTGGGTGTAGGTGCAGTTCATTTATTTATCAATCTTCAATTGGTAAAGACAATACTGGTTTAAAAAAAAGGACAGCAATCCCTAGGAAGGGTTCTTAGGAAGATCATTTATAATTGTATTTCCAAATGACAATCTTGGAACCGTAAAAACAAAAAATATGTCAGCATTATATACTGTGGATATGTATATGCAATGTGTAAGGTAGAAGTGCATTTACTTACTGTTTCACAAACACATATTCCCACAATTTCCAATCACCTTTTTTACTTCCTAGAAGAATATCACCCAGGTGTTCTTTTCTCTCCTTATTTCAAGTTTAATTTAAATAATTTACAGCAATGAGCTAGATTTTCCAAGGAGTGACAGTCGCATACAGATTGCCACTTGGCCCTTTCATTTTTACAAAAGAAAGGAGCTCTGGATATCTAAGAGGAGATTTAGCCTTCCATCTGTTCTGACAGTATTTTCAAATCACAGAATCATAACTCACAAAAGGTTCTTTGACCCCTTGAGTCTGTACTGCCAAAATCACAGAATTGTTAGTGGAAGACAAATTACTCCCACCCCAAACTTTTCACAGCAGTCAGTTGCTGTATTCTGAAATGTAAAGGCTCTGACATTCACTTTGTGGAATGTAAGTGTGTCAGAGTGATGTTAAGGTTGCTTGGGTGCGAGGTGAGTAGACTGTGAGGGTACCAGTTAACTGACGTGCTAGCTGGGAAGGTGTAGGGTGCCAGACTGCAAACTGGCAAGGCAATTGATGCCAAATCCAGTGTGTGGAGAGGGGAGCCAGGTCTGGTTGCTTACAGTTAGGTTCGGGTGAGGTGCAGTCGGGACCAGCCAAGAATGGATTCACGTTCAGGTCCAATGTGGAGTGGAATACAGATGTCGGACTCAGGTCTGGGGGCCTGTAAGGGGTCAGGGGATGCCTGAAAGATTGCCAGTTCCTCTGCAATTTCCACTCTCACTTCCTTCAATATTCTTTGATACATCTTATCAGGTGCAGATGCCTTATCAACTCTAAGTACAGACAGTCTATCCAATATCTCCTCATCATCAATTTTGAACACTTCCAGTGGCAAGCTTCTCTGTGATCATGGCCTGCATGGCATCTACTTTTTTGATAAAGATTGATACAAAGTACTAATTTAACACATCAGCCATGCTTCATGTTTTCATGTGTAAATTCCCTTTTTAGTCCCTAATCAGTCTACTATATCTTTTATCGTTCCTTTACTATTTATGTGCCTATGTAATACCTTGGGATTCCATTTATTTTAGTTGCTAGTCTTTTTTTTGTATAGTCCAACATTGGTACTCTTACTTGCTTTCTCACCTCCCTCCTAAATCTTTTGCATTCAACTTGTTTCTAAGTTGTATTTTATACCTGACACGTGTTATATGCAACTTCCCTCCAAAACTGCTTGGTGCTTTGTTTGCATAGCTGCTTTGAGTGTCTCTGCAGAGAGATTGGTGTGCCAATGTCATTTGTATTATTGACTCCTGGTTCCAGAAGTTGCTGCTGTGCTTGCATGCCGAAGAAGGAGGCAACAGCAGGAATATTGGTCATATGTACATATTTTCTCCTTTATCTTAATCTCTATCTCCTTTTCTATCCAGAGAACTCTTTGCCTTACCTTTCCCCTTTAACGGAATATATCTGAACTACCTCTTAGAGTCATAGAGATATACAGCACAGAAACGGACCCTTTGGTCCAATTCATCCATGCCGATTGGACATCCTAGATAAATCTAGTCCCATTTGCCAGCATTTTGCTCATATGCCTCTAAACCCTTCCTATTTATGTACCCATCCAGATGACTTTTAAATGTTGTAATTGTACCAGCCTCCACCACTGCTTCTGGCAGCTCATTCCCTATACACACCACATTCTGCATGAAAAAGTTGCCACTGTGGTCCCTTTTACATCTTTCCCCCTCACCTTAACCTATTCCCTCTAGTTTGGACTCCGCTACCCTGGGAAAATGACCTTGCCTATTTAACCTATGAATGCCCCTCATAATTTTATAAACCTCTATAAAGTCATACCTCAGCCTCCAATGCTCAGGGAAAAATAGACCCAGCTTATTCAGGCTCTCCTGATAGCTCCAACCCTCAACCTGGGCAACATCCTCATAAATCTTTTCTGAACCCTTTCTAGTTTCACAAAATCCTTCCTATAGCAGGGAGAGCAGAATTGCATACAGTACTCCAGAAGTGGCCGAACCAATGTCTTGTACAGCCACAATATGACCTCCCAACTCCTATACTCAATGCACTGACCAATAAAGGCAAGCGTAGCAAATGCCTTCTTCACTATCTTATCTATATGTGACTCCACTTTCAAGGACCCTGAGTCTGCGTTCCAATGTCTCTTTCTTCACCTACACTCCCCAGAACCTTACCATTAAATATATAAGTCCTGCCCTGATTCTCACTTCCAATATGCAGCATCTCACATTTATCTAAATTAAACTCCATCTGCTAATCTTCAGCCCATTGTTCTTTGAAGATAACTCTTTGCTCAGCTAAAGTTTCTCTCAGCAACCTTTAGTTGTAGTCTGTTTGGCCCAGCTCTAGTCTTGGTCAATTGAAGTCAATTCTCCCCCGGTCAATTATTCTTTTTCTGGATTGCCTTTAGTCCACAGTCATCCTAAACCTTATGATCAATGATCACTCTCTCCAAAATGATCCCCCACTGACACTTTCTTCACTATCTCACATCATTTTCAAGAACTGGGTCCAGTTGTGCCTCCATTGTTTTTGGCTGGACATGTCCTGCTGCAGAAAATTCTTCTGAACACAATCTAGGAACAGTTGCTTCTTGCTACTCTTTACTCTACCACTATCTCATTCTATATTCAGATAATTGAAGTCTCCCATTATAAGTATGTTTGCAGCTCCCTGTAATTTTCTTGCAGTTTACTTCCTTTACATCCTTCCCATTAGTTGGTTGTCTATGACTACATTGAGCAATATAATTGCACTCTTCTTGTTCCTTGGTTGTAGCCAAATCAAATTTGTCCTTGAACCCTCTGGGACATGCTCTTCCTGTCGCACTACAATGTTCTCTTTGGCCAGTGCTGTCATCCCTCCCTTGTTTTTACTTCCCTATCTTTCCTGAACACCTTCTAACTGGGAATATTATTCCATGTCTTTCAACACTATCCTTTCCATCAAAAGGAATGTCCATCTCTGAAATCCCCAAACACCCACCCCAGCCTTCCCCTCCAATGCTGACTTCTTCTAAGTCCCTACAAGCAAAACCACAGGAAACTGACCACCGAATTTGGCAATGTTTTCAAATGTGATAGATTTTTCTTTTTATTTTTAAGTTATGATGGATGCTTAGGAAATTGAGTGTGACAAACCTGATATTTACCACTTAAATATTCCTTTATGTTGCTGTTTTCATTTTTCCACTCAATTGTAAGCTTCTAAGCTTTATCAGTAATTTGTTTTCAATTTTTCTGAAAGATGTTTACAACTACGTATATAGACATATTGAAATGAAATAAATGTAAATTACTTCTTAGGTGACTGAAAATTATTTCAGTGGGTTGTCAGGAAATTAAAATTAGAAATATGGTAGATTTGAAATTCATGGCTTGCAGATAGCTGAAATATGCCATTTTATTTATCCAAATGGCGAAAAGGAGTTTAGTGTAAAGGTTAGACTCCAGGATATTAATACTGTTGACAGCAGATTTGCATTATAAATTTATGATAAAACATACACATACATGGACAAAAAAAAAACAAGATCTAAAGTAATATTAGAGATACTATCTTATTTGCAGCCTTGAGCTGGTTTCATTATGAGAAAGTATTATTTGATTAAAGAGCCATAAGTAACTGTGACCAACATAACAACATGCAATGTTGATTGTTTTTTCAAACCAAATGTAATATTTGTTTGGCCTCATATGCAGCAGGAGGGAATGTGACCATGGTTACTGGGAAATAGGCTTTTCAATGCTGCTAGTGCAGAACATAATTTCAGCAATATGACCCCAAGATTTAAAAGTGCCTGAAAATACGCATGAGGATCATGATGCGCAATTAACCCATACCTATTGGTTCTGATGCTGGTGGCACACAAACTTTATGCTGCCTGCTCATTTGAGTATTTTTGTGACAAAGCCAGCATTACAGCAACTGAGTGACTATGTGACTGAGCAGTGAGACTCCAGCAACCATTTACTACCAGTTAGCTCTTTACAAAGTCAGTCGGGAACCTCTGAAAGGGGGGGAAAAAAGTGAGCTAGAAGAACACATAATGCTGGAACATCATGGCAGAGAACGATTGAAATGTTCTATCATTGCACTGAAGACCTTGATAAAATAAACGCGCCTCCTCCTGTGCTGTAATCAATATGATTCAAAGAAAAAGAGAATTATCATCCAGAACGCCAACCAGATAAACCCTCAGAAAGATGAGCCATAGACCAAATGATATAGGAGCAAAATTAGTCCATTAAGCTCATAGATTCTTCTCCACTATTTGATCATGGCTGATATGTTTCTCCTCATAACCCTTGATCCACTTACTAATCAAGAACCTATTTATTTCTGTCCTCAGTGACTTGGTCTCCACAGCCACTGTTGCAATGAGTTCCACAGATTAACCACCCTCTGGCTGAAGAAATTCCTCCTCACCTGAGTTCTAAAGGGTTGTTCCTTCACTCTGAGGCTGTGCACCCCTGGATACTAGTCCCTCCTACTAGTGGAAACATCTTCTCCGCATCCACTCTATCCAGGCCTGTCAGTATTATACAATCATAGAAACCCTACAGTGCAGGAGCACGACATTCAACCCATCAAGTCCACACTAACCCTCCAAAGAGCATCCTGCCCAGACCCAATCCCCACCCTATTCCAGTAAACCTGCATTTCTCATGGTCAATCCACCTAACCTGCACCTCTTTGGACCATGGGAGGAAACCGGAGCACCCAGAGGAAACCCATACAGACATGGGGAGAATGTGCAAACTCCACACGGGCAATCTTCCAAGGGTGGAATCAAACCCCGGTCCCTGGCGCAATGAGGCAACAGTGTTAACCACTGAGCCACCATGCCTCTTCCTATTGTTGATCAAATTCATTTTGTTTTGTGTTTTTTTCTGTTTATCCATTAAAAAACCACAAGCTTGCAATGGCTGGTTATCGAACCTGGGTTGGAATGTTGCTATGCGCACCTCTATACCATAATCGCTCTGCACAAAGTCCTTTTGTGTTCCACTTTCCAAAGCCTTTCTCCATTTACAAAATAGTCTAAGGCATATTCTTCCTACCAAAGTGCATAACCTCACACTGTCCCACATTGCACTCCATCTGCCACTTCGTTATTCACTCTCTGAACTTGTCCAAGTCCTTCTGCAGCATCCCTGCTCCGTCATCACTGCCACCTATCTTTGTGTCATCCACACACCTAGCAATAAAGCCCTCAGTTCCTTCCACCAGAAGATTAACGTATAACATGAATAGTTGTGGCACTAACACTGACCCCTGTGGAATTCCACGAGTCACTGGCTGCCATCCTGACAAAGACCCCTCTGTCCCCACTCTCTGCCTTCTACCAGTTAGCCAATCCTTTTTCCCTGCAAGTACCTTGACCCTAACACCATGGAGTCTTTCCTTATTTAGCAGCCTCCTGTGCTGACCCTTGTCAAAAGCCTTCTGGAAATTCAAATAGATCATGTTCACTGGCTTTGAGACAGTAAGGACTGTAGATGCTGGAAGCTAGAGTCAATAAATGTGGAGCTGGAAAAGCACAGCAGGTCAGACAGCATTTGAGGTGCAGGAAAGTCAACATTTCCTTTATCATGACGAAGGGTTTCAGCCTGAAACGTTGACTGTCCTGCTCCTCGAATGCTCTTTGACCAACTGTGCTTTTCCAGCTCCACATTTATTGATGTCCACTGGCTTTGTCTAACTTGATCCAACTCTTTGCAGAAGTCAATGCTGAGAAGATAGCTCACAAAGACCTGAATTCTGTTCTCCTCAGTAAATGCATCCTCAAATGATACTTTTGATACTAAATGATACTCAAATGTTATTTTTGATGAATATTTAGCATTCTTTTCTCCTGGATAATAGTACCAAAGAAAATTCTGAATTTAGCACTCATGCAAAATTTAAATGAAACACAAATATTAAACAAAAGAATTTAGTTCAGCTTTTGAATTCCTAAATGAGACATCCTTAAGGCTAAGAACAATGCAAACTAAAGAGAAATTTTTTTAAGAAGTGAGGTAATTCTGGAGAGAGGAAAATTAATTTTCGCAAGGAAGTTTTGACATTCTGGCAGCTGAGATTAGGTCTAACAAAAAAAAAATTGACTTAATGAACTACCAAGCAAAGATAAGCAAAATTTCCAAATCTAATATACCTATTACATTCTGGTTATGAATGTTTGTAGTGATTTACAGTTTGGATTAAACTTCTGCTACATGTAATCCAACTATCTACAAGGCAATATTTTGTATGTGACAGTGTGGAGCTGGAGGAACACAGCAGGCCAGGCAGCATCAGAGGAGCAGGAAAGTTGATGTTTCAGGTTAGGACCCTTCTTCAGAAACGGCGGAGCAGGAAGGGAGCTCCAAAATAAATAGAGAGAGGAGGGGTGGGGCTGGGGAAGGTAGATGAGATGGTGACAGGTGAGTGCAGGTAGGGAGTGGTGGGGATTGGTCAGTGAGGTGGGAGAGGCAGATAGGTGGGAGAGAAGATGGACAGGTTGTGTCATGTCAAGGAGGCAGGTATGAGAGGAGGGTTGATCATGGCATGAGGCTGGGGGCAGGGAGATTTTGAAACTGACCCTCCCTCCTTGACCTGACACAACCTGTCCATCTTCTATCCCACCTATCCGTCCTTCCCACCTCACTGAGCAATCCCACCACTGCCTATCTGCACTCACCTATCACCATCCCATCTACCCCCAGCCCCACCCCCTCTATTTATTTCTGGGCTCCCTTCCCCCTCCCCCATTGCTGAAGAAGGGTCCCAACCTGAAAAGTCAACTTTCCTGCTCCTCTGATGCTGCCTGGCCTGCTGTGCTCCTCCAGCTCCACACTGCGTTATCTATGACTCCAGCATCAGCAATTCTTACTATTTCTGAACGTTTTGTATGCAACTTGCGCTGATTCAGTCTTGATCATTGTTGTGAGCAAAGGAGTCATGACATTGTAAGTTTTTTTTGTAAGAAGACCATAATCTGACTCCAACTGGATACAATTTTTTAAAAAAAAATCAGCTTTATGTTACATGCCAATACAGCTTCAAGTCCAAGTTGATTGCAGAAAGACAAGCCCAAACATGTAAAGTCTCTAGAAACATCAGGAATTTGCAAACAGACTACAATTCAAGCTTCAGACAGAAGACAGGAAGAAGAACTTCAAAAGGATAGCATAATTAACTCATTTGGTTCATGGAATTCTTGATTCCTAAAAGTTAATGTGCCACCAATTTTGAGTTTTGAACTGTAGTTTTTAAAACAAAACTTTTGGCTAAATCCAGCTGGTGTGAAAATCTCGAAGAAGAAAGATCTAGGCTCTATGCTCCAAGAGTGGACTTTTGGCTGTGAGAAACAAAGAGAAAAGGCATACACACTACAAATACTGTACTTGTGAATGAAAGTCAGGGACTGTGATAGTGCTGAAACAACAGAATTGATGAAGAAAAGGACACTTCTCTCTTTCCCAATATCAGCTGTCCTACAGAATCCCTACAGTGTATAAACAGGCCATTTTGTCCATTGAGTACACAACGACTGTCCGAAGAACATCCTGCACCCCTACGTTATAACCCTGCATTTCCCACGGCTAATCCTTCTAGTGTGCACACCCCTCAACCATATGGGCAACTCTATGATCCTATTCTATTGACATGGTCAATTAACCTAACTGGCACATCTCTGGACAAGGGGAAACCAGAGCACTCAGAGGAAACGCAGACACATCCGGGGCAAATGTGCAATCTCTACACAAACAGTTACCCCAGGCTGGAATCAAACCCAGGTCCCTGGCACTGTGAGCAGCAGTGCGAACCACAGAGCCACTGTACCACTCCAAAGAACCTAATGGTACAAGAAAACACCACGTATTCAACCAGATCATAGCTGCTGGATCAGACTTCCAGTGTTGTTCACTTAGGTTTCAAGAACGAGGAACTTAAGCAACAACCCCCGATACTATACCATCGAGACTTTTTGGGATTTTCATCTTATAAGTATTCTTTGTATCATTTTGGCATGTGGTATACTTTTCTCATTACTGACTTTATTTCTTTATCAGAACAAATTCAGCAATAGCTTGTAATAAACTAACCCTCTAACTTTTTAAACAAAACAAGCTTGGCTGCTGGTCTATTTTACTTTAAGTCATCAAATACTAAAAAGAGAACTTGCACAAACTATAATAATCCTGTTCACTGACCACTCTGGACGCACTGGCTGATCATGGCATTAGCCTTTGCAGATGGAGAAATTCATTAATCCTACAGAACGGCTTTGGGTATTCATGTATGTATTTAATCGGAACTCTTCCATTGAATTGCAGGCAAAATGTTAAAATGCCATTTTCTACACACTAACATGATTTCTTCATGCAGCCAATTTGCAGTTTATTGACTGCATACATCAGCAAAGGGCCAATACCATAGTGGCCTGCACAATTTTCAGTCAGTTTGTTAAAGGAGAGTTTCATTGTCGCTGCAAGTTTTTTTTTATTTGTTTTGACATTCATCTGATACCCTGAGCAATAGCTGAACGTGCAACAGTAAACATCAAACTTCCAAATCAATGCACTGGAGATCTTGGTGAAATAGGCAGAAAGAAGGAGAAACAGTGGCACAGTCACCTTGACAGTCACAGGGAATAAGGGCATTGCACTGCTTTGAGGTTGCTGTAACAGTTGACAGTTTCAAGATGCAATCTCTTTGCTTGAAGTACAGACTTCAGCATTAGCCCTTTCTGAGAATAAAGATAGAGAAGTGCTCCTTAAAGACCTTCTGCAGATATTGCTTTCTGTTGAGAGCCCTTCCACTCCACCTGCTTGTCTCTCTTCTAAAATCTTATTCTACTCTCTGTGGCTTCTCCTCATTTGCCCAGTTTTGTGCAAATCCTAGCAGAAGGCCTGGAAGTCTACTTTTGTCTGGAAGCAACTTATTTCGGCATAACCTTTGAGGCAGAAAGTTGTACTTCTGCATCAGCTACACCATTCCATTCCAAAATAATCAAACTTCAAAGAAGGGAAGGAGAGCTGCAAAAATATGCATCACTGAACTATCAGCCGGAAGAAATAATCCAGCCACAAACCTGGAAAATATTCTTTTAAATAAAGGCTACCAGGCTGGCATTCATTCTGCTCAACATTGCTTTCAGCTTCAACAGTATATAGGCTGGAGAATGAAATTGAAAACTGACAGCATTCGCAGTATTGCACATTGACTGACTATATGACGTGCCTATTCTGCATGTTGGTGGTGGATATTTGCTTTCAAAATAAAACATTGTGTGTGTCTATCTCCAGATGCCCTCTTGGAAGCTTGGATGCACATCATGCACCCATTTGAGATTAAAATGTGGGCACTGGGTGCCCCGAGCTGTCCCCCAGGATGAAATTTATGATATTGTATTAAAATCGTAAACTTGAAATGTTAGCTTTATTTCTCTCACCATAGATTCAGCCAGACCTGCTGAGTTTCTCCGACACTTGCTATTTTATTGTTTATTTCAGATGTCCAGCATCTGCAATATTTTGCTTTAGTTTTTGTCCAAGACATAAATTGATTTTAAATGAACGTACATCACCCCATAAATTATGTCAAGAAATTAGCACAGAGTGGAACTGGAAGCCTACATAACATGTCTTTTGCATGGCAAAAATTGTGTTGTTTAAAGAGTCATCTTAAATACAGCAAATATTTCATTACTTTGGCTCTAATTTTTACCAGGAGGACAGCACCTTTCCCAGGCAAAACAGCTGGAATTTGCTGGGAATCACATGTTCACGTGTGTGTGTGTGTGTGTGTGTGATGCATATGTATGTTTCTTAGAGGCAGCTGGCCATTTAAATGATCAGTTGACTCCATTGAAACACGATTTTGGGATCCTTCAAATGTGGAAAGTAAACCAGGTAAGAGCATGTCTCTTCCCCGTGCATTTCTTTTGGATGTCCAGGGTACTCCTTTGAGAACTAAGATCGCCTTGCAGATATAGTGCCAGGATACTTTGGGAGGATGATACAGGGATCGTTTGGGGGATGCTTTATAGATTTTTTTGGGGGTGAGTGGGATGTCAAGCATCCTTTGAAACATTTAGCTGTGGAGATGATTATGAAGAAATAATAGATAAATTCTTCGGAGCTATGCAACTAGTCAAAAACTGTCAACAAGTGTCAGCCTATAAAGCAGTGTACATATGTATTAACATTTGTCAAGAACTGTCGATTTGCAAAGCAGTGTCTAGAAACCTCAAAATGTGGGGACTACCATTGATTGGAAACTAAATTCATCAAGCCATTTAAATATTGCGGTTGCAAGAGCAGGTCAGGGGTTGGGAATTCAGTAATGTGTAACTCAACTCCTTACTCCTTAAAACTGTCCGTCATCTTAAACAGCACTAGATAGGAGTGTCACAGAAACTCTCCATGTGCCTGAATGAGAACAGCTCAACCATTCATGAATGACTAAATTTTTGTTTTGAATAGAACATTATCTGCAATATATACATTTAAGTAATAGATCGATATGTTTTCTCCTAAGTATTATCAGTAATTGAAGATTCTTTTAAATTATTCTTGTGATATGAGTTTTGCTGGCTAGGCCAGTCTTTATTGCCATCTTAAATTGCTCCTGATAATGTGATGGTGAGCTGCGATCTTGAACAGCTGTAATACCTAGCGTGCAATTACACCAATAATGTGGTTAGAGAAGGAGTTCTAACATTTTGACCCAGTGACAATGAAGGAATGACAATATTGTTCTAAATCAAGATTGTGTGTGGTTTGGAGGAGTACTTGCAGACAGTTATGTTCACTTGCCCTTGTCATTCTCAGAGGTAGAATTCATGGATTTGGAAGATGCTATCTAAGGTTTGTCGAGTTGTTGCAGAACATCTTGTAGATGGTGTACACTGCTGCCACCATGCATCGCTGGCGGAAGAAGTGAATCTTGAAGGTTTTGGATAGGGTAGCGATAGTTCAGGATGTCGTTAGAATTCCTTGAGTGTTGTTAGATGTTCGCTCATCTAGAATACTCAATGGATTGGCATGGCAAGTGAAAAGAGGAACTGGGGATAGATGGAAGAAAGCACTTTATTGGCGAAAGGGTATGATGTGCCATGGGGAATGGACAAACATTATTAGCTGGCATGGGTTGGCACAGGACTAGATTACATACGTGCTTTATGACCACTGTGGACCCTATGGGCCAAAGGATTTATTTCTATGTTAGAAAAGTTTCAGACTCTTAATTTTGCTAATAGAAACATACTTTATTTCTAGCCTGGAAAATACCAATACTGAAAATAACAAAATCCTTACTTTTTGTCTGATAATAAAATGATTAATTGTGTAATGTACTCATTAGTTAATATTTACTTTTCTTAAAGAAACAGAAACACACTTCAATCACTGTTTTTCTATGATATTTAATCATATTAATAAGATCATTGCTTACAATGAATTGTAGCAATTATTTCTTCCTTTAATATTCAGTTTGATTTTAAGGATGATCATTGATAGTCACCTAGTTTTAAATCAATGTTGTATTTTATCCATTTCATTAGAATTATTTTCGAGAATTATTATCCAAAAATTTTGTCAATATTATGCCACTTTTTCAAATAAGCTCAGGTATCAAGGAGCAAGAGTAATTCCAACATTAACTGTTCTAAAGTTTAATTCATAAAAATAATACAATTATAAATACGTTTTTAAAAATGGTCACTGCATCAGATCCAACGGACGTTTTCACACGCACAATTACCAAAGATGGATTTACTTTTTCTTCAGTTAAACAAACAACTTAAACATTTTATTTTGTAATGTATTGATGCTTTGTTTACTTCTATAGAAATATATCACACGCATCTTGGTAACAGGTTTAACAAGGTTATTTTTGTGTGTTATAAGTTATCATAAAATATTTTTATCACAAGGAAAGGAAAACACAAATTATGCTAATAGGTATTATTGAAAGCAGTCATTTCCAAACATTCAAGAATATATCCTCCTCAGTAAGAAACCTGTCAGAATGACAAACATAAATTTGATTTGATGTAGTGGCATGTTCAGTTTAAATAACAGTTCTCCTCATGGAGAATTACATACCTTCAGTGTCTGATGAAACCAGAGAATTATTTTATAGTCCTAAACCTGGAAGATGTTATGCTGCCATGATAGCAGTTAATACAGTCCTAACAATCTTCACTGTATTGTCAATAGAGCTGCCTAATTGGCCCACATTGCATAGAAAGGTCTCCATGCTCTGCGCAAACTTAAAATAAGTAAGTTTTAATTTGTTAGGAAGGGAATTCAGGGTATTTAGTGAAGGAATTGTGATATAGTTTCAACTCAGAATGATGCTTGTTTTGGAAGGGAATGCATAGGTCTTCTTATGAATCTGCTGTAGTTATCCTATGTTGTGCAGGGCACAGGTTTAGAACGTGTTGTTGAAGATGTTTGGCAGGTTGCTACGGTGCATTATATAAACATACTCAAATTTGCCGTGATGTGTCAATGGTGCGAGGAATGAATGTTTCATATCATGTACAAGGCACAATCAGATGGGCTGCTTTGTTGTGGATGATGTAATTGAATGTTGACTATTGCTGGAGCTGCTATCATCCAGGCAACCTTTTATCAGAATTCCAACATGTGCTTTATAGATGGCAGTCACGTTTTGGGGATTTAGGAAGTGAGTTACTTATCACAGAATTCTTAGTCTTCTCTGACCTGCTAATGTAGCTTGACTGGGGGGAGCAGGGCAGATGTGGGTGTGAGGGGATATGGAACATCAATGAGAGGTGGCTAGTTATTTTCTTGTTGAAGATGGTCCCTGCCTAGCACTTGTGTTGGAAATGTTACTGGTATAGCACAAAGCCTCCTGCTCTCTCCACTCCTTCACCATCGCTTGCTCTTATTTTCACTTGTACTTCAGACACAATAGCAGACTGAGAAAATATTTATGACTGAGAAACACATTCACATTGTCAGACGATTTTCGTCAAGAAAATCCTGGGCTGTCTCTTCTAGCTTCAGAACTAAATGTGTCACAAATGCTGCCATCAGCATGAGGCAACACAAGCAGAAATAGACAAATAAAAATGAGCGTCAGTTAAGAGCAATGAAACAGGTATTCCAACCAATCAACCTTTTAGTAATACAGGATTGGTGGACAAATACTAGAACAGGTCAAGCCAACACTAAAGAAACTGTAAATAGTGTTAAAACTGTAAATAGCCACTGAAACAAACACAGGATTTCTGTTTTCAGTTTGGATCATGTGTCTGCCAGCCGTGGGCGTGTGTCATGAACAATTGAAAATGTGTCCTACTCAAAATGACACAAACAAGTATCTGATGGACACCAGATGAACAAGCTCTCTCTAAATTCTGAAATTCACCTTTTCTTTAATTCAGCACAAGTTGAGTGTTGGTCAGAAGTTGGAAATTGCCTTCTGAATAGTATAATTTAACTTTGTAAATTTTTCTCTTTGAGTCTTGGCATTTTTTAACTGAATCATGAAATAAAACCACTTGTCTACTGACATTTTGGCTTTAGAATTATACATATTTGGAAACAGTGTAACACTGTTACTAACAGAATTGCATGAATATGCTGATGAAGAACTTTAATACACACTGTCAATCTTCCATCCAATGCAACTAAATAGCCGAAAAACCTGGCTAGAAATTGTTTACTATTTAGTCAAGTGGCTGTTAAAACCAAAATGAGCTATAAGTAATGTGAGATAGCAGTGGAAATTAAGAACTGTTTATTGACTGAAGACTAGAATTCTCCTTTTCTAGCATGTAACAGTGTATTACTATACTGCTATTAATTCACTTGGGTGAAGATATATTCAGAGTGCAATTCCCAGTGAAGTTCTATGGTACAAACAACTTGCAGCTGAAATATTAGCATATCAGAGCATAGAGGACTAAAAACATGAGAATCTAAATCTTTCCGTCCCCAGATTGCTCAAGATGGAACACATGGAAAATTTGAGTCAGGACCCTGAGGAAGTCCTGATGCCGAGATATCCATGGGAATTTTCCAGGAAGTTTAACATTCTGGCAAGTTGTTACCCTGTTGCTTGGAACCTTCCACAAATGTCTCTGATCCTGAGCTTACGACAGAGATGGAAGCTAGATACACAGGATTTACCTGTATATTTATCTTGGAATTGTTAGACAGATCAAAAGCTGGATTGACAACTGGGTAGCTCCATCAGTGACCCTATCAATCACCAAACCTTCGACCCCATTTGAACTGAGCCAATGATGCACACAATCATTTGACTAGTCACCAAAATAAAATTATAGATCCCTATAATGTGTCTGCAGGCCATTTAGCCCATTGAGTCCAACCGACCTGCCGAAGAGCATCCCACTCTGACCCACAAGGAGGCTGGTATACTCTGCATTGAAGAGTTACACACTTTGCAGTTGGACTTCTGTCAGCTGAAAACTGTTTTCATCAACCAGGTCTTTCTGATAATAAAATGCTAGCTTGAAAAATGTTTAGTCTGGATCACCAATTTCCCCTGGGAAAACACTGGGTTCACCTTGTGCTGAGTAGTGTTCCACCATATTTACTTTTTATGCAAGAATTCCTTTGATATTTTGTTTTTCTGTGGCTAGGTCTTACATGGGTCTTGTGCATTAAAATACATGTTTACAGCAACTCAGCACCCATTTGCAGGCTGCAAAAGAAAGCTCTGAATTTCTACAAAGGTTGTTGACAGGGCTTAATGACCCAACTTTCTCTCCAACCAAATCCCTTTGACATCCTCTCAATAGGTGTTCTCATTGCACTTACTTATGTATAACACTCTCAGATCCTTCCAGACCCATATGCAACACAACCCCGTCACATCTTGATACTTACACACCTACCTGCTACCTATCTTACCATCTAACCAACTTTCCCTCCTACCCACTTCACCTACCCCATGAAAATCCATCCATCTCATCACTCTCTTATTCATTCACTCACTCACCTGTTTACCCTTCAACTTCTCACCAGTTCACTCATTCATTGTCTAATGGAGTCATTCATAAAAAGGTTGGACCTTTAAAAATGCATATGAATGTGGTAACAACAACCTAAGAATGGGGTGACCTCTCTTTCCCTCAACTGTACTATGGAAAACTGGACTGAGATTAGAAGAAATTGGCTGTAGTGTTGGGTTGCAGTGTAGGGTTCATAAAATTTTGGCAGACAGCTGCATGCATTGCAGCCACTGGAAAGATCTAGGGCAAAATTTTGAAGGGATGATACTACAACAACGTCAACTTAGGCGTTATTCCTCAATGAGAACATAGAGAAAAGGAGCAGTAAATTCATCTGCCCCCATTTTTGGCCATGAATGGGGTGGCCCTTTAGAAGCACACACCAAAGAAGGCAAGCCCAAGAGTTATTTTATATTGCACTTAGGCCTAATTACTTTTAGTCAGGCACATCAAATGTCCAATTACAGCTTTTTGATTGGAGTTTGTCAAATGTCAGCTAGTAAAGACATTGTCTATAGCACTCAGGTCAATTCTGAGTTAGGGGTGGGGGGTGAGGGAAAATGATCAGGTACCAGTAAGCACAAAACCATTGAAAGCTGAACTGTTAACTTGGAGGCAGAAGGAACAGTCTGGCTCCTTCTGGTTACATACTGAGATTTAGTTTGAAATTTTATCCAATAATATTTTCATTTGCCTCAGTTGGCACTTTAACAGACATTGATGGTTCCACTACATATTTAGAGAAACCAGTCAGCACAAGCTTCAACCATTGTAACACACTTAGCAAATGGGTTCTGAAATGAAAATCCTCCCTTGAATATTGACCAAGAAGGTATGTAAATAGCAAATATAATCACAACATTTGTGTTAAAAATGACACTGAATAAATAATAATTAATTAATCAAAAAGTTTATTGATCATTCAGAGGTCATCTGACCAGTGTATTTACCATTTATGCACTAATTTAAAATTGTAAAATAAATGTAATGATACTGAATCAGTCACCCAATCCTCTGGGATAGAATCTCCGGAAAAAGTGACAGCATTTAGATATGGTTAGTCCACCAGAGCTATCCTTGCAAATGATATCATTATTAGTAATATATGGTGCTTTTGACAACTTCATCAAGTATCATTAGCCACAGCAACTGTTTTGCTCCAGACTTTATGCTTAATATTTCATTTTGAAACAAATCCAAATGAAAACATCAATAAAAGGAAAAGAATATCTTAATCTGATACACATTAGTGCTCTCCCCATAAAGAATCTTTTCATACTGCATGGCCTATTATTCTGAAGGAAGTAAGTACTGCAACAAATTAGATCCCATAGGAAATATCACACTGACTGTCTAAGGAGAAGTTGTTCTACTAAAAGATCATTACTACAATGTAATGCTTTATTGCTGTACCGTTATATAAATGAATGAAAGAGGCTGAGAAATGAAAGTGAGTTAAAATGATTCTTTAATTGCTATAATTATGGCTGCTTATTTATCCAATTTACGATTAAACTCTCAATATTATCATGATATTCACAAGCATAAAGCAATTTGGGAAGAAAGCTCTCTAAGGTTTAAGATTATCTATATTCACAATTTTCATTTTTGTATTTGTTTAAAAGTAATTCTAATAGTTAAATTTTGATTGGACTGAAATTTATGATTTGACTAAGGGAAGTAAAATTTATTTTAAATCTATTTGCGCTAATTATGAACAATACGGTAATATCTGCAGTACCAACGCAGAAGCATTTTGATTGTTAAGTTTTAATATTAAAGATTTAAATACACAATAATGGTGATACATGGTAGTTATAAGATAGATTGATATGTTCTTATAATTGCTTATTATACCTCAGGATTGACTCTAATTATGATAGTCATGGAACAGTGTGGTATTACTGTGAGGCAGACTAATAAATAATTTTTCTGAGTAACCACACCAGTCAAACTGCAGGGTTACAAAATATAAAAGAAACAACCACCTCATTTTGCTGCTCAGCTCCATCAAGTCCATAACTTCACTGACAATAATCACCACAAACATTAGTAACATTGACAGCAATATCTCTATGTGACAGAACATTTTAATGTTTGCACCACATCATCTGTATAATCTCACACCATCTCTCTTGATCCTTCCACTGTCTCAGATTTGGCATAGTGCTTGTCTGACATTCAGCATTGAAGGAAATATTATTCTATTTAGAGCTTAGTCACAGCAGGAGGCTTCCAGAAGTTTGATGGATATACTTTAGGGAAGTCATCAAAGCATACCAGAAGAGGTCAAACACACCCATTTTCTCATGGGAAGCTGGCTTGTGACCAATGAAGGGTCAGAAGGGTAACTCTTTGCCATCATTCCTTTTATGGGTTATACATATTTTACAGTTCTTATTGTGGTAGCATGCACTTTGGTGGAGATCAGAGCAGCACAGAAAATCCAAGGCTAAGGTATCTTTCAGCCTATTAGAACTTATTGATAATGTTGGCATCCATAGACTGCATTTCCATGTTCAATGTGTACGCATATTTAATTAAAGAATCAAAGACCTACTCTTATATAACACATCCCTGGGCATCTCACAGTGCTCGGCAGCCAAAGCAATATGGTACCTTGAAGTGCAGTTACTGGTGTACTGTTGGATATGTCACAGCCAATTTATACATAGGAAGTTCCGATGAATAGTAATGAGACAATGACTAGACAAAATCCATTTTTGTGATCTTGATTGAGAAATAAATATTACCTGGGGCGCCAGGGATAGCTCTTCTATTCTTCCACATAATAGTGTCACAGGTCATTTTATGTCCACCTAAGAGGGCAGATAGAAAATCAGAATAAAGTTTCACCCAAAGGTGTCACCTCCCGTGGTGCAACATGCCATCAGTATTGCACTGAAATGTGAGTCTTGATGATAATGCACAAGACCTGAAGTGAGACTTGAACCTTCAATCTTCTGATACAGAGGCAAGTGCTGTGTGATATTCCACAAAGTTATAAAATCATACAGCATGGAAAGAGACCCTTTGATCTAACTCATCTTAGTCTCATTTCTCAGCGTTTGGTCCATATCCCACTAAACTCTCCCTATTCACATACCCATTCCGATTCCCGTTTAAATGTTTTCATTGTACCTGCTTCCACCACTTCCTCTGGCAGTTCATTCCATACACATACCATCCACTGTGAAAAAGATACCCTTCAGTTCCCTTTTAAATTTTTTCCCTCTCATCTTAAACCTATGGTCTCTAATTTTGGACTCCCCATCCTGGGAAAAAGACCTTGGCTATTCACCCTATCCATGCCCCTCATGATTGACTTTGACAATGCAAGAAGACCTCATTGCAATGTCCAGTGGCATGAACTCATGTATACCCTGCAGTCATGGAGAGTGTACTCAGAAGGTCAGTAAATGCATTGCACAATATCATCTTCAGCTTAGTGATTCTTCTTTACATCAATGGTGCCAGGAAACAGCCTCTCCTGTATAGTTGAGCAGAAATTAGAATAGCTCTGGTTTCTGTTATGGGGTCTCCAATGTTATCACTGTCACTACGACTTGCCCTTGCCTGATTGTGAAGTATGAGGCACCAAGTCAAAAACCCAACCATCTGACCAGTGGTTCCTCTAAATTCCGAGTGTCTGTGAAGGTGTATGGTATGCTTGATTCCTTTCATTGTCAATCTTTGGAACAACTCAATTCTTCCAAGGAGTTAAGAATGAAACGAACTGCGGATGCTGGAAATCAGAAACAAAAACAGGAATTGCTGGAAAAGTTCAACAGGTCTGGCAGCACTTGTGGAGAGAAATCAGAGTTAATGTTTCAGATCCAGTGACTCTTCCTCAGAAGAGTCATTCTCAATTGTCGGAAAAACCCATCTGGATCACTAATGCAATTTTGGGAAGGAAACTGCCATCCTTACCTAGTTTGGCCTGTATGTGACTCCAGACCCCCAGCAATGTGGTTGACTCTGAACTGCCCTCTGGAGAATTAGGGATGGGCAGTAAATGCTGCCTGGCCAGTAGTGACCTCATCCCATTAATGAATTTAAAAAAAAACCCTAGAATTCTGTGACAATCTGCATTCATTTCGAACACTAAGATCCACAGCCATGATGGCAATGTTCTGAATGTGCATGGCAGCGGCATGGATCTCATGATCCACACCCAGCTCCCACTGCAGCCCTGAGCTGTTGAGTATGTTCTACCTGTGCTGCATTGTAAACCAAACAAAAATCATCAAATGCTGCACCATGTCTGGGTCTGAAAACATGGTCATGTATCTGCCCAGTGCTTTAAATTTGGACAGGATGGACTACAAGCTCAGAATGATGCCATGTGCCATGTTGGAACCTAAATCCTCCATGCTGCTTGAAGATGACTTGCTTGGCAAACTTCCCAATGAACTGAGCCTCTCAATGTACATGCTTATCCAAGTTCTCCTGTAGGCCATTCTATCAAAGTCTACATCTGAATCCCAGTTGCAGAACTTTCTGAAATCTTACTCTTTGGCATGCTGGCATACAAGCTGCCTTTCCCTATCTCTTGATTGCAGCCTGCTCTTCCTTGTTGACTCACCATGTGCAGATTCCACCTATGCGTCACCCTTTAAGGTATGTGCTGTACCAGTATTTGAGTTGGTGCTGTGAATATTAGAAAACATGACAATGCTTCTTTTTCAATGGTTAATAGCAGTTCTCACCTTCATCATCAAAGTAAACTGGTCGATCAAGTAACAGTACTTAGGAACTGAAAATATAAATCAGAAGGGGATGGTTGATGTAAATGGCAGCAGAGCAGGGTGATAGATAGCAAAAGGCCACAACTTCATTATTGACATTCTTTATCTTGATACCAAGATGAAGGTGGACAGTTTTGAAAAGGGCCATAAGACTGAACCATATCACCACCATCGATATCCACAGCAGCAGCAGATACAGTGGTTTCTGTGGCATCTGGCAGGTTAGGTTGAGCATAAACTCCTTCAGCAGGCTGAGGTATTGCAGATGTGTGTGTCCCTGGCTGTTCAGACTGACTCCCTGCGATTAAAGGTCACCTTGTCCTGCAACAATGCATGGGAAAATTGTCAGTACACGCACTCAGCTGGGGTGATGTGTCTGCCATAAACAGGCAGGGCAACTGTGTTAAATGGGTTCAGTTAGAAGAGTCTGTTAGTGAAATAAGACATAAGCAGAAAATAACAGAATAGAGCTTTAGACAGAATACAGATTGAAACAAGCTATTAAGGTAAAGGACAAAACAGGGAAAGAAGGAGCAGGTAATGGAATCAAGGAGACAGTCTTTATTGTGCAATTAATGAGATTGGGAAGGCTTGAATGGCTGAGAACAAAACTTAGTGCATGTCCACATGGGAATAAGGACTGAAGCCAGGGACATCTGTTTAACAATTTGTTATAAGTTGTCGAAAAATATTAACAGGGGCCCTTTTGCAATGGAGTGGTAGTGTCCCTACCCTGGACTAGAAGACCTGGGTTCAAGTCCCACCTGCTCCAGAGACATGTAATAATTTCTCTAAACAGATTGATTAGAAAAATAGGTTAAATAATTTAACAAAAAAATTTCTAAAATATATCGATGGTATGTGTATATGGCCAAAGGTGTACGTAAAATAGAATATTTCTGTCGGTATATAGTGCTAGACTACCTAAGGTGTGATCTGCCCACCTTTGCATGAACAGTTGGCACCTATACCTGAGTTTCCTGGTGGCTTGTCAAGTCACAACACAATGGGGAGTATGTGGAAGCCACAAAAGGTGGGTGCGAGGCTGCAATGTTGTTAGATGTGTTAGGGTGAATTTGAGTATCTGAATTTTAAGCTTGAGTCCTGATTACTAGAGTTTGTTGATGGATGATTGATGAAATTCGAGTGCAATGAGCAAGATAGGAGCTTGGTGATATGGTAAGTAATAAATATCATATTGGAATTAGCATCAGGAGTGCATCATTTGGCCCCAAGAGCCTGTTTTTTCCTTTCAATAAGGTCAAGGCTGATCTGGGATGAAGATGTAATGATTCAATATGAAGTTGCTTTCATTGACCTTGACCACTCTCATATTGCCACTGAACCTCTTGTGGTCCTGCTGAATAATGCTAAAGACCACATATGGAGAGTATACCTTCAAGGCCTCCTGCACTCTTTGCCCCCAACATACCTACCTCATTAACATGACATCTGTCCTTCCGTTAACTTCCGAGATAAAAGGCAGAGAATGGAGGACCTCTCTCTCTTTGCTTGGTGTGATTCTCCTTGCAGCCAATTTCTGCTCAAGTATTAGCAACTTCTTTGTAATCAGTGTTGGGGGAGGTGGGATTTGGGAAGAGGTGGGTGAGCAGAGGAGCTGGAACACATTCCAGTTGCCCATGCTTTTGCTTTCAGCAACCCCCATCCCCACATGGGTTGTCCTTGGCTGAATGTTACATGCATGGAAATGAGGAGGTATTGGAAAGCTTATGAGCTTCCTCCCTCAATGGGACCAGGCATGAACAGTTCCTGACCCCTGTAGCCAAAAAATAGAGTAAAACAGGTTTAAGCCCATTACATCAGAGAACTGTGCTTATTTTTACCTCTGCAATTGTGCTCTACATTTCTCAGTTCTACCTGTCTGCTGTCAGAGGTCATCTTTCCAAGCCAGCACTGATCAAATAGTTCCTACCTTAAGGCACTTCACCTCTCTCTTCGAATGAATTTTTGCTGCTCCCAGGCATTTTCTATGTTTAATTAATGGATAGGAAACTTAACTTTTCTGTTTATTTCTTTATTAGTTAAAAGAAGGGGCATAAATCAGATTCTTTGAGTTGATACTAAATTCACAATGACATTTGTCTTACCATCCAGACATGATTTTTCTATTGCCTAAATCTATTGGGCTCCTTGCTGAGCAACATTCTGAATTTCCAATAGATGAAGCTTTTGATCTGTGTTTTTTTTTCACTTATGGGTCTCAGTATTTTGTTTAAGAGATGAATTATCAAGTCTAGGATCCTATTATGCTGTCATATTTTAAGATGCTTTCAGAGTTACCCTGAGAATAATCTTTCCATATTAATTCTATTTTATGTAGATGGCCTTTCTGTGAACTTTTCAACTTCTCCCATCAAATTGTATGTGGTTTCTTCCCTGTTAGTATGGTAATCAACTCATTTCTGCCTTAAAATAAGCTGTCTCCCTTCCAATTAGTCTTTGGATTTCCAATATCATTTTAGCCTACATAGTCTGAGGGAAATGGATGTTTGCTTATTCAACTACACATAATACATGCCAGCACGCAGTGATATAGCAGGACATTCTCATATTGCTCTCATCTCTTCGTTAAGGCACTTTCAGCAGTTAATTTCAGGTTCCTTTCTAGGTTTTGATAACAGAAAAGGCTTTTATTCAGCTATAATTAATCAATAGATATTCTTAAACCATGTCCTCTTTAACATTGCCATTATAAACCGCATAACAGGCGTTGTGCCATTTCAAAGCTCACAGCTTTAAAATGAGTTAAAAGCTGGTCCCAGTTTTTCCAAAAATCTCTTATACAGCCAAGAGACAATACCTTTTTAATATTTGAAGGTAATTACAATTATCCTCATCCCACTTGGGAACTAGAACTTCTATATATCAGTACTTGTGTACTCAGAGGCATTCTTAATTGGAGTGAAAGAGAAAAAAGAGAGATCCACATGAGTGATTACAAATCTGCCTTTTTGAAATGACTTTGTATCATGATCCCCTGCCATCTGTTCAAATCTATCTTATTACTGATGCAGAACACAATTAATACCAGTGTAAAAAGTACATCATCAGTAATAACAGACTGCAAGTGTTAAACATGGCTGTTTTGTAGGAATGTGTTATTCATGGAGATAAGTGAATAAGTAAAATAAACACATATTTAAAAATTAACATGTGATGACCTAATCATAATGAAATGCATGTTAATCAGTTTGAATCCATCATACTATTGTGATGGAAATAATCCAATGATCTACTCTCTTTCAAAAAAAAGCAGAAAATAAGATTACAAACATTGTTGGTAGGGTGACAATTTCCTTGAAAATATATAACCTTTAAACATGTGATGGATTTGGGGATAATGCAAGAAGATTAGAAGGTGGATGACATTAAGTTACTTTAAAAGGGCAAAAGAACAAACTGAGTAATGACAGATTGATGAGCTTACTGTCAGTGATGAAGTAAATGCAAAATACATCAATAAAGTAAGTGAGCACTTGGAAAAAGAAATCAGAATGTTTTGTGAATGCTATGCTTAATCTAATACAGGCTTTTGAAACTATAGTTCAGACTCACTGAAGTGGTAAATAAATGAGGATCAATGGTCATCAAAGA
The DNA here is from genome assembly GCA_024137785.1 of Ginglymostoma cirratum. Lineage (NCBI taxonomy): Eukaryota > Metazoa > Chordata > Chondrichthyes > Orectolobiformes > Ginglymostomatidae > Ginglymostoma > Ginglymostoma cirratum. Next base: position 11,671,189 of record JAHRHZ010000289.1, read on the forward strand.
CATGGGCCTTCAGGAATCATTTAATAAGGTTTTGCTCCAAGAGATTACCAGTCAAAATGAAAAGCGTATGGAATTGAATGCAACCTCTTGGTAGTGGTAAAATAGAGTGAGAAAGCGGAGACAATCTCAATAAAAGGGATTATCTTGCACTGATAGGCAGTGATGAGTGATGAGCACCAGAGATCTGTAGCACACTTCAACCATAAAGAACAGGAGATGGGAAAGGAGTCTAAAAGTGTGATTTTGGAAATCACCTGGATAAATCATATAAATCTCATTTATATTTCACAAAGTAGAGAGAGAAAGATGCTTCCATTTATAAAGGAAATTGAGAATAAGAAAGAATAAAGGAATTGTTTAAAGAAGTATTTACTTTTATGTAAAGCCTTATCAGTTCCACAGAATAAAAATGTCTTATATTTAATGATATCAGAGATAAAAGGTACTGCAGATGCTGGAGAATCCGAGATAACAAGCATGGGGCTGGATGAACACAGCAGGTCAAGCAGCATCATAGGAGCAGGAAAATTTGACGTTTCGGGCCTAAACCCTTCATCAGAAATGGGGGAGGGGAAGAGGGTTCTGAAATAAATAGGGAGAGAGGGGGAGGCGGATAGAGGATGGATAGAGGAGAGGATAGGTGGAGAGGAGGCAGACAAGTCGAAGAGGCGGGGATGGAGCCAGTAAAGGTGAGTGTAGGTAGGGGGGGTAGGGAGGAGATAGGTCAGTCCAGGGAGGACGGACAGGTC
>JAHRHZ010000289.1:11672337-11718576 GCA_024137785.1 Ginglymostoma cirratum
CCCCCTCTCTCCCTATTTATTTCAGAACCCTCTTCCCCTCCCCCATTTCTGATGAAGGGTTTAGGCCCGAAACGTCAAGTTTTCCTGCTCCTATGATGCTGCTTGACCTGCTGTGTTCATCCAGCCCCATGCTTGTTATCTTGTATTTAATGAATTGGATTTGAGGCATATTTCGCAAATTCAGCAGATCAGTTAAGATAACAAAATTTGCTTTTGCCAATATTGTTTATGAGTATAATTCTGACAAGGTTATTGATAGAACTCACTGTTCACTTTCATATAATCCAATGGGATCTGTATTCATCTAGACAGGCAACCATGACCCATGAACCACGTCATCCAAAAGACAGAACATGGCAGCTGCAGTATGGCAGCATAAGATTATCCATTTTTCTTGGTTTTGAAAGAAATCAACAAGAACACAAAAAAAAAGGCTAACTATAATTTTTCAACCTTTTTGTTTCAGGAAGCATTCCTTTAGACCAGAATTTACACTTTGTACTCTTAAACTTAAGAAATAATGCAGAGGTGCCGGTGTTGGACGGGGGTAGACAAGGACAGAAGTCACATGACACCAGGTTATAGTCCAACAGGTTTATTTGAAATCATAACCTTTTGGAGTCTCACTCTTTCTTCAGGTTTTAGTGAGAGAGGCAGTATCGGACACAGAAGTTATAAGTAAAAGGATCACACCATTCATGAGGATGTACTAAAAAGATCTAAGATGCTGCTAAATCTTTAATCAGTTAGAAGGTTTTAATTGATTAATATCTACATGTAATTTCCTGAATTCCTTTCAAGTCACTGTCCTTTGAGAACTAAAGATTTTATCAGTGTAAATAAGAGGTGACATTTTAGGTCAGACAATGCATGTTAGGTGTGAGGCCTTGTTTAGAATCTGTTTGTGTTTTGGTTTAGAGTCAGACTGGTTTTATTTCTGAAGTAGGAATTTATAAAACACCATATTGACTGACTGTCTATAAATTGTGTACTGTTTGAACAAAATAGATTAAATCTGCAAATACAAATTCACCCCATAGATTCATGTATGTGTGTGTGTGTGTTTCTGTGAGTGTGTGTGGGGTGAGCAAGTATAGTGTGGTGAGGACACCTGTACTGCAGCATGAACCCAAGATCCTGGTTGAGGCCGTCCTCATGGGTACTGGACTTTGCTATCAGCCTCTGCGTTGTTGTGTATCCCAAAGTCCCCCTTGGAGGATGTTTACCTGAAGATCCGAGGCTGAATGTCCTTGACCACTGAAGTGTTCCCCCACTGGGAGGGAACATCCCTGTTTGGTGATTGTTGAGCAGTGTCCTTTCATCCGTTGTCATTAGAGCTTCATGCTTTCGCCAATATACCATGCCTCAGGGCATCCTTGCCTGCAGCGTATGAGATAGACAACATCGGATGAGTCACTTGAATATCTGCTGTGCATGCGGTGCATGGTATTCCCATGTGTGATGGTAGTATCCAAGTCGATGATCTGACATGTCTTGCACAGGTTACCATGACAGGATTTTATAGTGTTGTGGTTGATCTTATCCTGAAGGCTGTGCAGTTTGCTGTGAACGATTGTCTGGTTAAGGTTTGGCATTTAATTGAAGGCGAGAAGAGGAGACATGGGGAAGATCTTGGCGAGGAGCTCGTCATCATCGATAATGTGTTGAAGGCTGTGAAGAACATGGCACAGTTTCTCTGCTCCCAGGAAGTACTGGATAGAGAAGTGTACCCTATTGGTCGTATCCCATGTCTGTCTTCTGAGGACGTCATTACAGTTTTTCGCTGTGGTATGTCGGAACTGGTGATCAATGAGTTGAGCATTGTATCCCATTCCTATTAGGACATCCTTCAAAACCTTCAGGTGTCTGTCTCATTCCTCCTCATCCAAACAGATCCTGTATATGCATAGCACTCGTTTGTAGGATTTTAATATGTTTAGGGTGGAAGCTAGAAAAGTGCAGCATCGTGAGGTTATCCGTGGGCTTGTGGTAGAGTGAGGTATTGAGGTGTCCTACCCTGATGGAAATGTATGCGTCCAAGAATGAGACTGATTCTAAAGAGTTGTCTGTGGTAAGTCTGATGGTGGGATGAAATTTGTTGATATCACTATGTAATTGTTTCAGTGATTCCTTGCCATGAGTCCAAAGGAAGAAAATGTCATCAATGTATCTGCTGGAGAGCATTGGTCAGAGATTTTGTGCAGCAAAGAAGTGTTGTTTGAACCTGTGCATGAAGATGTTAGCACGTTGGGAAGCAAATCTGGTCCCCATGGCTGTTCCATGTGTCTGGATGAAGAACTGGTTGTCAAAGGTAAAGATGCTGTGGTCGAGGGTGAAGCGGATGAGTTGTAGGATGGCATCTGGAAATTGGCAGTTGTTGGTATTGAGTATTGAGTACTGAGGCTGTTACAGTGATCCCATCATCATGAGGATGTTGGTGTAGAGTGCCGAAACATTCATTGTGACGAGGAATGTTCCTGGTTCGAATGGTCTGTGGGTGCTGAGTTTCTGTAAGAAATTAGTAGTGTCATGACAGAAGCTAGGGGTTCCCTGTACAATGGGTTTCAAGATGCCCTTGACGTAGCCAGAGAGGTTCTCACACAGGGTCCTATTGCCTGATATGATGGAACGTCCAGGTGTGTATCTTTGGAAGGCAGTAGAAATCTCCTACGCAGGACTTTAGTTCTCACAGGACAGTGACTTGAAAGGAATTCAGGGATTTGCATATACATATTAATCAATTAAAATCTTCTAATTGATTAAAGATTTAACAGCATCTTAGGTTTGTTTAGTACATCCTCATCAGTGGTGTGACCCTTTGATCTTTTACGTATAAATTCTGTGTCTGATACTAACTCTCTCACTAACACCTGAAGAAGGAGCGAGACTCCGAAAGCTTGTGCTTTCAGATAAACCTGTTGGACTATAACCTGGTGTCGTGTGATTTCTGACCAACTTCAGAGAGGTTAGAGACGGAAAGCAGAAATTGTAAAACAATTGCCCTAACATCTGTTGTCAGGAAATTACTAGAAGAAGAATCTATAATTTAGGATAGAAGGACTGATCAGAGAAAGCACGATGTATCCGTTAAACATGTATCATGCCTGAAAAACCTCCTTGAAAATATGCAAATGTTTGTACGCTCACTTTGTACTTAAAATGGATAGAACAGGGTACTTTCTAAATGGTGAAAAGCTAGAAACATTGGAGGTGAAAAGAGACTTAGGGATCCGAGTACATAAACCATTAAAATGCCATGCTCAGGTTGAGGAAATAATCAAAAAGCTCCAATGGATTGCTGACCTTTGTAGAAGAAAGAATAGAATACTGCTGTGGCTGGTTGTAGAGGCCGTGTTTAAGCTTTGGGAATCTCTGATTGAAAATACAGGAGCATAGAAAATATATGGCACTGAAGCAGGACAAAAGGCCCATCTTCTCTGTGCTAGCTGACAAAGAGATATCAAGCTTAATCCCAGCAGGCCAAGCAGCATCATAGGAGCAGGAAAGCTTGACGTTTCGGGCCTAGACCTTTCTGATGAAGGACCTTATGATGGATGGACGATTATTTATGAAGTCTTTGAAGATTGTTGGGCCCAGAACATTGAACTGGACTATTGTAGTACACTTGTAATGTCCCTACCTCTGAGCCAGGAGGCCTCAGCTCAAGTTCCACCTGCTCCAGAGGTGTGTAATAATATGTTTGAGCAAACTTAACAGAAAATAATGTTCCCTGGCCAATATCTCTGTCTCAGGCTTGCTGCAGTGCTCCAGTGAAAACTGACTAGAGCTATTCAGAAGCTTTCTTTCTCTGCTCTTCTTTCGGAACAGTTAATGTACATTCCCTAGCACTTATGTGAAATCTTGTAGTTGAAAGAAATTAGGGGGCAAAAAAGACTTTCTATTTAAGCATTGACCTTTATTTGACATTTATGGTTGTGTTTTTGACAGGTTGCCCAATTAACTGTACATTGCTAAATAAAGCAAGTCACCAATGTTCTTTTTCCTAACGGCTGCTCAGTTTAGGTACCTTCATAGACATCCTAAGCACAGACTGGAAGAACAATTTTTTTAAAATGTCACAGTTGCCGGGATTATTGATTGCACCAATGTGGCTTTGTGGGTCCAAAATGTTAAACCCTATATTTATAAAGACCACATTGACTTATATTTCTGAAACACACGCACACGTTTGATTTCTGGAAAGTGTCAAAAATATTGTTGTTTTGTTTGTTAGTTGATACCTTGAATTGCTGTGATACTTTAAGGCCGTTATAATTTTGTTGTTGGACAAAAACTAATTGCTGATTTTCTGCTGGATGCTGGATTGGCTGATAGTGACACCACTGATGTGAAAAAGCAGTCAGATGAAGAGTCTAAGGCAATTGTTACAATAGAGGTCAGTCTGGACATCTTCACAAATATCTAACAGCAATATTGTTTGAAGTCTTATCTTATTGAAAAACTGCTTCATATCGGTGACCTCTCTACTGTCTAAATTACATCCATCCTCCTCATACCAAATCACAAAGTAATTATTAGCCTCAATTCCAGCTTCCTATTGCCTCATGAGATAACTAATCAGTCTTTACATCAGTGATTCCAGTCATTTATTGCAACTATTTACAGAAACATTACTTGGTTTCACCCCTAGTAACCAAATAATTCTTTTCTCTATCCTATTCTAACACTTGTTCTACATGCCACCAGAGATGCAACCATCTGCTGTACATTTAGAAAAGGCAGCATACAACATCAATATAAATTTGATTCTCTGCTATTATTCTTAGATTCATAGCAGGACTCCTGAATTCATCATGTGTGTATTCAATTGCCAAGGGCTAAATAAAACATCCACTCAGAACTTTATAACTTCCACTGTCCGTAACCCTTTGAAAGCTGCTTCAGCAGACACCAGTGTGGCTAAATAAATATTTTTGTAGGCAGCTACAATATTTCGAGTACAGTGAAAAGATTTTGAGTTTTGTGTCATTGATATCTGGAGTCTGAATCTAGGTGATAGAAATAGCCTACATCGTGAAAAAAATCCAATGGTTCACAATTTTATGAACCACAGTTTACATAAAACCTATAATCCTGGCCTCCAAACAGCAGTATCTTGTAAACAGTGCATGTTGTCAGTAACTTCCTTGGACAAAAATCACTTGAGATTATCGTTTACAGGAATGTGTGTAGGATATTTGTAATACGTTAGCTTTGAAAACACTCCAACATTTTAATCTCATTTCTCAAATGACTGCCTATCTGACTGTTATATTTCTTAATTGATTCTGTATTAATGGTCAAATTTGGGAGAAATTTTATGATAATATATAATTTTAGGTTTAAGTCTCTGATGGTTAAGGTAAGGTTCTGAAATGGTTAATGTTAGAGACTGCATTTGGTTCCACTTAAACTGATGATATCATGGGGATTTAGCTGAGAAAAGGCAAAGCATTTTAGGAACCCGAAGAGGAAAAACCTGTCATCATAGATCTACTTATATTCCTTGTAACAATGTCTACGTGCTGAATTTTCCCAATTTTCGGCAAACTGTTGTTTTTGGTGAGATTCCTGCCAGGCTGCCCCAACACTGCCCATGACTACTTTTCTCACACAGTCATCCCCTCTTCAGTTTATCACCCATATAACTGGCCTCTATTGCGCCCACCTCATGTGATCTCATAGCAGGAGCAGCAGACTGTGCTCATAATTGTTGGCACTTTGCAACATGCACTCAGCTGGTGCAGAGCTCCACAACAATTCAAACACTGCAAGGAGGAAACTGTCCTTAAAATGTGTATAGCTGTAACACAGCAAATGGGAATATGGCCCCTGATTCACAGACGGGGGCATAGAGGTCCTTTGAGAGAAGTGCTGTTTTCTCCAGGCCACCGAAGAAAACTTATGACCCGGTGCTGCCAACCTCAGCAGAGATTGTGAACCAGGTCAGTGTGGTGTTTCAGGTTAAAAGAAACACCCAGCAATGTTGAAAGAGGATCAATGACCATTGCAGCCATTTTCTTTCAGCTACCTCTCAGCCTCTGCAATGTAGAGATCACTCCACCAGAAATATGAGCAGGAGTAGGCCATCTGACCCCTCGAGCCTGCTTGCCATTCAATAGGAACATGGGTAATATCTTTGTGAACTCAGCTCCAATTACTCATCTGCTCACCATAACCCTTACTTCATTTACTGTTCAAAAATCTATCTAACTTTACCTTAAAAACATTCAGCAAGGCAGCTTCACCTGCTTCACTGGGCAGGGAAGTTGATGGTAAATACCCTGTAACATTTAAATAAAAACCAAAAGAACTGCGGATGCTGTAAATCAGGAACAAAAACAAAGTTGCTGGAAAAGCTCAGCAGGTCTGGCAGCATCTGTGGAGGAGAAAACAGAGTTAACGTTTCGGTTCCGGTGACCCTTCCTCAGAACTGATGGGGGCTGGGAAAACATCAGTTTATATGCAGAAAATAGGGAGGTGGGTGGGGTAGGGTGTAAACGATAGGAAAGAGCCCAAAGAGAGAGAAAGACAGTTGGACAGACAAGGGAGTTGCTAACGATCAGGCTGGGAGGGTGAGTAGTTGTTAATGGGGACTTTTAGTGACTAACAGCAGGGGGTGTGTAGTGGCAGGCTATGTGGTAACAAGGCTGCTGTCGACAGAGCCCTCAATCGGGTCCGACACATCTCCCGCACTTCTGCCTTCACCCCTTCTCTTCCCTCCCATAACAGCGATAGGGGCTCCCCTTATCCTCACCTACCATCCCACCAGCATCCACATCCAGAACATCATCAGACGCCATTTCAGCCACCTCCAGCAAGATGCCACCACCAGACACATATTCCCCTCCCCTCCCTTATCTGCCTTCTGCAGGGACCGTTCCCTCCGGGACACCCGGTCCATACTTCCTTCACCCCCCACACCTCCCCACAGCCCTACGGCACCTTGCCCTGTAACCGGTGAAGGTGCTACACCTGCCCATTTACCTCCTCCCTCCCCAGTATCCAAGGGCCCAAACATACCTTCCAGGTGAAGCAACACTTCACCTGCACTTCCGAGAATCTAGCTTACTGCATTTGCTGCTCGCGATGTGGTCTCCTCTACATTGGGGAAACGAAGCATAGACTTGGCTACAGCTTCACAGAACATCTACGTTCTGCTCACAAAAAAGACCCTGAACTACCTGTTGCCTGCTACTTCAATGCACCACCTTGCTCCCTGGCCAACATCTCTGTCTCCGGCTTGCTACAGTGTTCCAGTGAAGCCTAGTGCAAGCTGGAGGAACAACACCTCATTTTCCGCTTGGGGACCCTACAGCCCTCCGGACTCAATATTGAGTTCAATAATTTTAGGGTCTAAACTCTCCCATGTCCCAGCCCCTCACCCCACACACCAGCCCTTGTTACCACATAACCTGCCACTACACACCCCGCGTTGTTAGTCACTAACAGTCCCCATTAACAACTACTCACCCTCCCAGAAACTGGAATAAAATTCACCAGAGAAAAGGAGAAGAACAAACAGCTCCCATTCCTGGACGTCATGGTAGAGCGCAAGACAAATGGGGATCTCTCAACGAAATTACACAGAAAAGCTACAAACATGGACCAGGTACTGAACTTCAACAGTAACCATCCTAACACATACAAACGAAGCTGCGTGCGAACACTATTTAAACGGGCAACAACACACTGCAGTAACACAGAACTACACCAAGAGGAAGAAGAATACCTCTTCCAGGTTTTCAAGGACAATGGATATCCAAAAAACTGGGTCAGAAGATGCCTACATGAACAATATCAGGAAGATACTACACGCCCCGACACACTCATCACACTACCCTACATCAGGAACATATTGGAACTAACTACAAGACTTCTACGACAGCTGGGCAGCAGAGTGGCACACAAGCCCACATCAACCCTACAACAACTGCTCACCCGAACTAAACCCACTCCCCGCCATGGACAGGACCAATGCCATCTATAAGATCCCCTGCAGAGACTGTGAGAAACACTACATCGGACAAACAGGAAGGAAACTAACAACAAGGGTACACGAACACCAACTGGCTACAAAAAGACACGACCAATACTCACTCATCTCAATCCACGTGGATAAGGAGAACTACCAAATCGACTGGGACAACACCAAAATCCTGGGACAAGCTAAGCAGATACAGGCACGGGAATTCCAAGAAACCTGGTACTTCACAAAGAAAACCATCAATAAACACGTAGAACTTGACCCCATGTACACTCCACTACAAAGGAAAACCGGAAGTGAGGCAATCCAGCCCCATGGCCTTCAGAGTTTAAAAACCAGGTGGGAAAACACACTGACACTTCATTGGAGGCTGCACTGATGATGTTACCCAGCATGGTAACGAAACGTCTGTGGAACAACAAACCAGCTTGGGGGATTCTGTGGAAGTCATTCCCCTCCCCTCCGAGTCCACTTTTACCATTGCCCCCATGAATTGTATCCCTCCTGGTGCATGAAGAGATAATGTGCATAAATAACAAATAACCAAGACAAAGGAGCAATTGTTTGAAGTTGGAGGGGGTGGGGGAAGGTATTGCAGTGTTCATGTTGAATCTGTAATGTCAGTCAGAACTTTTCTAACTGCTTACCAATATGGACATTGGTGAGAATGTTGGAAGAATTGTATGAAATCAGCAGGCAGAGGGTGCCGAGAGCAAACTGTCTCATCCTCCAAATAGTGTTGAAAGGCGAGGTGAGAATCTCATTAGTGATTGGTGAGAAATCAATTTGCATATCTTAACATCTCGTTATTCACTCCTTCTCCTTCATTGGTATGCAAGTTCCCATTTTCCCACCTGCCACATAGAAACTGGAGTCAATTCAGCGTGGAGCTGGAGGAACGCAGCAGGTCAGGAAGCATCGGAGGAACAGGAAAGTCACGTCTCAGGTTTATACCCTTCTTCAGGACTGCTGCCACACTGCATTGACCCTGACTCCAGCATCTGCAATTCTTGCTATCTCCAATTAGAAGCTAGATGCTGATAATTCAGAAAATCAGAGCAATAACCTGGTGATTCAAGCTTTCTACTTGCTCTTATGGCCATCTATCTGGCACTGACATCTCAAGGCATGCTGTAGTGAAAGAGAGAGCACATGCCACCACCGCACCTCCCCCCACCCATCCACAGACATGAGTACTTGACACATACCAGCCTAACCACATGTCTCAAATCCATGTACAAAACTGATCTGTACTTCAGTGTTGCAATTTGTAATGCAAGGCCACATTTCATTTCGCTGCCAGGACATCTTGCACAAAGAGGCAGATACCCATCTCATGAAATGGAACAGGCTGCATCTCATGGCTTTTCACTTGCTGTCTTCACACTCCCTCAGTTTGCTCTAATTGAGTGCCCACAGTATATCTGCAATTCCCTGCCTTGTTTTGCCTTGCCTTTTTGCACTATGCCAATGAGCTTACAGTACGTCTGTTTTAACTTGGTTTTCATGCAAACACAAAGCCATGCAGCCTGTCATGGGTTTCAGCAGCCATCAACCCAAAGGACTGATTGACATCTCGCTGTGTCAATCTCACACCTGCCCCATGTGCCAGTGACTAATGTGACAAACGCAATGCATGTGCTTCAACCAAATGGCCATGTCTGTAATTTTAAGGGAAGTAGTCCACAGTTAAATCAAGAGAGAAAGCCTTCAGACAAGGGTATCTTCTAATATCAGCCCTGAGACTTGAATATGGTCAGTCAGCCACTTGAACAGTCAGGGTCAGTGCTTTCTCCTTGCAGGTAGTGAGGAGCTAAATGTCAGACACCCCCACACCTGTCTTAACTCTTTCTACTTGATTTCAAAAGAAAAATCTTCCTTTGGATGTAGGCATCACTGGCTTGGCCAGCATTTATTTCCTAAACCCATATTCCTGGAGGACAGTTGAAAGTGAATCATATTGCGATGGGTCCAGAGTCACATGTAAGCCAGGCCAGGTAAGGATAGTTGGTTTCTTTCCCAAGGGCATTAGTGAACCAGATGAGTTCTTCCCAACAATTGACAATTGTTTCACAGTTATGATTTAATCCAGAGTTTTATTGAATTCAAATTCCACCATCTTTTTAGTTGACTTGGTTTACTATTGTCACATGTACCTAGTCACAGGCAGATCATATCATACAAAGTATATTAATGTTATAGAACAGAGCGAGGAATACAATGTTACAGCTGCAGAGAATATGCATGAACAGCGAGATCAACAGTTAAATTTAAAATTTGAGAAGTCCATTCAGAAGTCAGTTAACAGCAGGCAAGAAGCTATTCTTGAATGTGTTGATTTGTGTGGTTAAGCTTTTGTATCTTTTGCCCAATGGAAGAGGTTGGAAGAGATTATAACACAGGGGTAGGATGGGTTTTTGATTATGTTAGCTGCCTTCCTGATGCTTGCCACGGCAGGATTCAAACTCCAGTCCCCAAGACATTACCTGGGTCTTTGGATAAATAGTTTAACATAAATACCATCAGGCCATCATCTCCCCCTATTATTGTCCCTATTCTCCTAGAATGCAATAAAGGGAGAGGTTGCGTGAGCTGAAAGTATCTGACATAGCTGCTGGTGCTGGTGTTCATGGGATGTTTTGTGAGGTGTCCTGAGTGAATGAGCAGGTACAGCAGCGCCATTTAAGGTAAGTGGTGCAGGGATATTGGGTGGCTGAGAGCAAATGAGGGAAGATATTGCAAACAATAGTGAGAATAGTAGAGCACAAGCCTTGGTCGGACATGTAGAGGGAGTGTCGAAATAGAACAGACAGAGTGAGTGGAAGGTTGCAGAGAGAAGGTGGTGGTTCTCTACCCCTAAGGAGCAAAGTACTTCTTTCTGCATTGCTAGGTGTTCCTTCAGACTGTGGAGATAATAGTAACCGAGCTGGCAATCTCAGATCAGCAAGGCAGTGTCTTGTGTGCCAGTCCTCAGGGAACTGAATGGCTCTCCTTTGCAATTCTCCATCCACCAGAACCTCCAGGTCCCTGTCAGCAATGTGAGGTGTCAATTTTCCTCTGTCCAATCTGTCTGGGGCAATTCATATGAACACTAGTTTGGAGGAAGGCTCACCAGACCTGAAACATTTACTATGACTTTTCTTCACAGATGCTGCCAGATCTGCTGAGCTTTCCCAGCAACTTCTGTTTTTTGTTCCTGACACCGGTACGAGGCTTGACTAAAAAATGGTACTGCTACTAGGAAAATCCTGAAAATTACTGAGCACTTCCACATAGAGTGGGAGGGAAGAGCAGGTTTCCAGAAGGCTGTTGTTGGTGGATTAAGGAGGTGAGTTTGGGAAGATAGTGTGGGAAGTCTTGTTAGCACTTACAGAGTGTAACCAATCTTGAAACTTGCTAAAATTGGCACATAGCTGATTCCTGGTAAAATTCAGTCAGTGAAGTTCAACTGTTCCTATTAACTTTTATGAACTGACATGAAGATTTTTGCAGTAATTGGAGTTTAAATGATTTTTAACTCCTCAGGCTCTTTTGTTTCTAAGTCTATAACATGATTACATGTATTATCGCTAAAGGAACTGAATGGACAAAGTCCTGCAAGGTGGTGCTCCAGATAACACTTAATATTAAATTTATCAGTTTAAAGTTAATGATGAATATGTAGCAGGCATGCCATATCAGTTGGTTTCTTGGAAACTGAGAATGTTGATGAAGAAATTGGAGAAGAATTTATTTTCATTAATCATGCAAAGGCTAGGTTATAGGGGACTAGCTATCCAAGATGGTCAAAAAACCTGATGCCAAGGGACAACTGCTGATCCTTCTGAAGATGGATCCAGTTTATCTGGAACCATTCATAAGGATAGCAAGAAATGAACTGAGTATAATGAACTGTGTCCAGAAATGATAGCCTAGTGCACCCTTTCTGGCCCAAATGGTAAGCCTCCACCCAGAGTGGCATTAAAACCTCATTTTAAGGAAATCTAAAATCTGTTCCACAATGACCCCAGCCTAAGCATGGGCAGTGTTATATCTCTGTCCTGTGCTATTCCGAGGATTTTGTAAAGGTGCCATCAGCCATGTTTGAACAGGGTAGCATTTTCTCCCAGCAGCCATCCCTGTACGGCCCGAAGAACTTTGGAGGTAGCAGTTGGCAGTTCTCTTGTATGTATGCATCATGGATGGCACCAAATATTTGGTCTAAACTTACAAAATCTGGCCTCAGTTGTCACAGATATTGGATATAGAATTCCTACAGTGTGGAAGCAGGCTATTTGGTCCTTTGGGTTCACACTGATTCTCCGAAGAGCAAGAGCGCACAGACCCACCCTATTCCTGGATTTCCCATGGTTAATCCACCTCTCCTACACATCCCTGGATAGTATGGGCATTTTAGCATGGCCTCTTTGAACTCTGGGAAGAAACCAGAGTGCCCAGAGGAAATCTATGCAGACACTGGGAGAATGTGCAAACTCCACAAAGACAGTCGCCCGAGGCGGGGAATCGAACCCAGGTCCCTAGTGTTGTGAAGTAGCAATGTTAACCATTGAGCCACCATGCCACCCTAATTGATGGAGCAGAAAATTTTTTGATTGACAGACTCTGCCCGCTTATCAGTGCACAACCTCAAAGCAATGTGGCTGCAGTCTATTGCACATGGTACCTGTGGGAGGTTAGCCATGGTGAAGCATCCCACTACCTGGGCACTGATTCTCCTCATCCAGGTGGGGAGGATGACATCAGTAACATCCCAGATATAGCTGTGGATTGAGGACTGAGTAATGCTACAAAGGTCTCCAGTTGCTTCTTGGAATGAGCTGCTGGCATAAAAGCGATGACGTAGCCTTGATGGCCACTCAGGATTGGATAAGCACCATTCCAGAACCATTCTAAAGGTATGCAAATGCTCATGATTGCTTGAGGCGATAATTTGTAATGTTAATTATTATCAAAAGAATGACATTTCAATTAAATCCAATTTGTTGGCAGCTTGATGGCATTGCACAATTGGCTTAATACAATTAGCCCTAGGGCCATGGCCATACAAGATAATGCCTGATCTCATCCAATCTCAGAAGCTAAGCAGACCCAACCTGTGTAGTATTTAGGTGGAAGACCACCGGGGAATACAAAGTATAATAGGATTTTAAGACGATCTTACAGCACAATGGTCACGTCCCTGCCTTGGAAGTCTGGGTTCAAGTCCCAACTCCAAAGGTATGTGATAACATTTCTTTTCATTATGAAAACATAACTTTTCATTTTCTAATCAACCTGTTTGGAGATGTTATTACATACCTTATGCCATTCAACATTGCTGGAGCATCATTACCAAAATGTTGTTTATAGTACGATAGCCATGAGGTACAAGTTAAACTTGTAAGATAAGGCAAAATTTTCCATTGCCTTGAGTGGCATGGACAAGGGTGAGAAAGTTGAAAAATAAGTGGTGATAATTAAAAAAAAGTCAGGTTCCAAAAAGCAAGAAAGGTTTCCACTATTTATGTTTAAAGGCAAGTTTTGAACCTTGCTAATGGGTGGCACTACTTTATTCCTATGCAATTGCCTCTCATCATAAGCTATTTTTACTTCATTAAGGGTAATGGTGAGTGGGTGAGTAAGAGGAGTTGAGTCCATGAAAAGATTAGCCATGATCTTATTGAATGGTGGAGCAGGCTCAGTGGGCCAGATGGCCTACTGCTCCTATTTCTTACGTTCTTATCTTCTATACAGCTCTGGATTCTCCCCTTCTCTCCTGAGAAATAAAACTGCACAATTGTAAATATGAAAGCCAGGATGGTTACCTCGTGGCACCAGCTCACTGCGTACTTATTTGGGCCTCCACCAAACTCCATTGTGTCCACAATTTCACTGCATGCTCTATGGACATACTCCTCTTCTAACCTTCATCCACGTGAGTAAACATCGCTTCTTGTCTGATTCAGACATAACCCGCGTCACTCAGAACTCTATATGATTCTGCCTCTTGCATTTATGTGATTCATCCAGCTAAACTTTTATTGTACAGTGATACTGTCAATATTTTAATTATTTGTAATGGTAATTCAAATGGATGTCAGTGGTCAGGATCTATCTTGTTGGAGATCATCGTTGTCCAGCATTTGGTTCACACACATATTCCTGCCTGTTTTCCTGTCAAGTTTGAATGCTTTTCAGGTCTAGCTGCATGTAAACATACTTGAAAGATTGCATATGTAACTGAAGACTGTGTCATCAACATAGAGCAGACCCATATGAGATCTTGCATTGGAGAGAACCATCAGCAAGTGCCACAATGCTTTACACTCGACTTTTATATCAGAACGTATCTTTATTTATTAGCAATATCATGATATTTATCACCTGTAATTTTATCCATTTAATAGTGTTAATATGGGGTAGAGAGTCAACCATACCATTTTGGAATGATATACATCTTTCTGCCTCAATGTCGAAGCTCAAGGCATTGCAATATTGGCACTTGGGCCTCATTTCATTGGTGTGAACAAGCAACCAGAGGAAGTTAGGATGATAACAGCCTCCAGCCCAAGAGATCATATGACAAGGAAATCAGAAGCATGGTATAAGCAAACATAAAGCAGTGATAGGGCTTTAGAGCATTGGTCAAAGGAAATGGTGATTACATGGGCAGGATTGGAGTAGCATGAGTACATGTTCTTTAAACAAATACAGAGAATGTTGCAGAAACTCAGCAGGTCTGGCAGAATCTGTAGAGAAAGAAGCAGTGTTAACGTTTGAGTCTAGTATGACTCTTCTTCAGAACTTTGACATGTTCTTTAAATGCGGGAAGCGGAGGATAAGTCCTACTTCAATTCCTGATCCATTTCCAGGTAAGAAAATGCAAAAATTCTGTTGCATCAAATTAGGCTATTCTTATGAATTAAAAACTGAAAGAACTGCAGATGCTGCAAATCTAAAACAAAAACAGAAGTTGCTGGAAAAGCTCAGCTGGGCTGGCAACATCTGTGAAGAAAAATCAGAGTTAATGTTTCGGGTCCGGTGACCCTTCCTCAGAAGAGTTCAGTTCTGAGGAAGGGTCACCAGAACCGAAATGTTAACTCTGACTTTTTTTCTTCACAGATGCTGCCAGACCTGCTGAACTTTTCCAGCAACTTCTGTTTTTGTAAACTATTCTTACAGCAGGAACCCCAGAGAAGTATCAGGCAGCTGATATAATTCAGGTGTAGACCTAAATGCAGAAATTTTTAAAACTCATCAATGAGTACACACTTCTTTGTCTCCAACTTAGACAAGTAGAAAGAAGGCTGTTTATTGTTCGAAAATCAGGTGCTGCATTTCCAGTTTGAAAGCCTCAATCTCTAGTACTAATTCCACATTTTCCAACTTCTTTTGCTGTTTCCCTATTGTTCAACCAACATTACTAAAACAATTTCATTAGCCACTCATTACTGTTTGCTGTGCATTAATTGGCTGCCTGTTTCCTGCAGTACAATGAAGACAATGCAAGCACTTTGGCACAAAGCATTTTGGACCTTGCTGAGGTTGTGAAAGACACTGTATAAATTCAAGTTTATTTTTATCCTATTATCTCCCTTCCATTATTTCTTAAACCACTATCTGACTATCCGCATTTTCTTATACATCTGCCAGCCGGCTACTCATTTCAGGAACAGTACCATTTCACTGAAAATTTACTTCTGATAAATGTGGAAATTAAATTTCAGCTATTTGGGTGACAGATCACTGAAGTATGACCTGATTGCATCAATAGTATAACAGGTTGCAAATTAATTCAGTTTCAACGACACTGAGAAGTGGAAAGTTTGAGACAAAATTACTTGTTGGCATCCATATGGTGGCAAAACAAATCATTTATTTCCAGCCCTTGATTGAATGGGGGAGTTGTAGTTCAAAAGCTTTTCTTTTCAACATTATCTTGAATATTTGAAGCTACTGTTCAATAGTATTGGCAAATGGAACTGTGATATGTTTTTACTCACGATTTTGTGATAACTTCCAAACGCTGGAAGGTATTACATGCAGTTTCAATTTTTCTGGCAGCAGAATTGTGGAGGTTGTTGTGTCAGTGGGACACATTGGCTATTTCTCATTCTGAAGTGTTTAAACTTCCACCAATTTCCCTTTCAGTTCAACACTTACAAAACTACCTCCTTCTGCATTAAACCTGAAATTGGTTGCAACCTCAAAACCTTTGGAACTACACTGCCTCAGAAATGACTTTGAAGACTAAATGACAATGATTATGAAGGTAACCAGCATACTTTCATTCTTTCTACTGTATATATTGGCTAAAAATGAAATCTCTTTTGAAATGCTTCTATATGTTATAAACTGGAAAGCCTAGCTTTAAAAACAAAGCTTAATGGATTAGTTCAGACCATGCATAGCATCTACTCCAGTTTACAAGTTGACATGAGAGAATTTCAAGATGTATTGGTTTGAATAAATTTATTTTGATAGAATTGTTAACAGTACTTAGAATGGCAAGCACTAATTTAACTGTAACTTTACAAACTCTTCTGGTAGAAATTGATTTTTTTTATTCATGTTGGTTCTAACTGCTCAGCTTTAAAATAGAAACTATTAATAATCGAGCCAAATGTTTTGAACTAGTGGTAATCTATCAGCTAATAAGGAATCCGCCCCCACAACCAAAGATGTATTTCCCTCTCCACCCCTATTTGCCTTTCGTAGGGACGACTCTCTCCGCGATTCCCTCGTCCACTCCACACTCCCCGCTAGCCTCACCACCCCGGCACCTTTCCCTACAACCGCAGGAAGTGCTACAACTGGCTCTAGGCCTCCCCCCTCACCTCCATCCAAGGCACCAAACAAACTTTTCACATCAGACAAAGGTTCACCTGCACATCCACCAATGTGGTCTATTGCATCCGCTGCTCCTGATGTGGCGTCCTCTACATCAGTGAGGCCAAGCGAAGGCTCGGAGACTGTAATGTGGAGCACCTGCACACTGTTTGTGACAATGACAACACCTTCTGGTCATGAAACATTTCAACTCCCCCTCCCACTCCCTGAGTGACAAGTCCATCCTGGGCCTCCTCCAGTGTCACAATGACGCCACGTGGAAACTGGAGGAACAGCACCTCATATTCCGCCTCGGAAGCCTACAGTTCAATGACCTAAATGTGGATTTTATTGGTTTCAAAATCTTCCCACCCCTGGCCTCATCCCATGACCTAACCCTCCCTCTCATTCCCACCTCCTCGATCTGACACAACCTGTCCATCTTCTCTCCCATCTATCCACTCCTCCCACCTCACTGACCAATCCAGCCAGTCCCTACCTGCACTCACCTAACACCATCCCACCTACCTTCCCCAGCTTCACCTCTCCTCTCTCTATTTATTTCTGAGCTCCCTTCCCCTCCCCCATGTCTGAAGAAGGATATAAACCCGAAACGTCAACTTTCCTGTTCCCCTGATGCTGCCTGGTCTGCTGCCGTCTTCCAGCTCTACACTGTTTTATCTCTGACTCCAGCATCGGCAGTTCATACTATCTCTGAGCTAATAAGGAAGCTTAGAAAGGCATCGGAAATAGAAATATATAAATTCATGACAGAGTTTCATTTATACGTTTACATGGGTTTTTGTAAAAACAGAGAAGTGCCTATTCAATTTAAGTGACCCCGAAGGCCTCTAATGCCTTGAAAACTGAAACCACTTTTAGAAAACTATCTTACACTCACTGATGTTTCCAAAGAATGCACTAATAACATTCTTGCTAAAAGGGGAAAGGGAACACAGTCACGTTATGACCATTATAGCTTGACAGAGGTAGGAAAAGATTCTAAAAAAAAGCTTAAAATTCAAAATTCGCGACAAACTGACTCAGGGTTTGTGATACTCAGTTACTCCATCTATGTTCTAAGTGATACAGGCATTATGTATAATTTGAATGATAATGTCCTGCAGCTCAATGCATGAATCACAAAAAGTAAGCATCCAGCTTCAGAGGCTAATGGAGAAGGCAAATGTGCTGTTGGTCTTTACTTCAAAGGTAATGACGTATAAAAGTATAGACTTTATTGAAACTATACAAAGCACTAGTCAGTCTATAGCTAAAATATTGTGTACAGCTTAGGTCCCTTTATTAAGGACAGATATATTGGGATTGGACGGAGTCCAGAAAGATTCATTAGGTTCATCCTGTGTCCAAAGATGTGCAAGCTAGGTGGATTAGCCTGGTTAATGTAGTGTTCTGGGGATAGGGTTGGGGGGTGAGTCTGGGTGAGATGCTCTTCAGACAGTCACTGCAGACTTGATGGGCTGAATGGCCTCTTTCTGCACTGCAGGGACTCTTATGATTCAATGACAATAATAAAATGGTTTAAATGCAGCCAAGAATATTGCTATAGCCAGCAAAGCAGAGAAAACCAACAAAAATTGGAACAGATATGATTTGTCTTTACCTGCCTAAAAGCTGTCCAGCTTCTCGTAGTATCTGCAAAGCTTCTGACCATGGAATTTCTGTCTTGCACGTATGAAAGAAGCTTCAAAGGGAGAAATGCACTACAAACTGAATTGTGATCTTCTGTAAGTTATCATTGACGACAAACATGATGAAAGAAAAAGACAGCAGTTTGGATGTGAGTCACGTTTTCAATATTGCCCTTTCAAGAGGATACAAAAACAAAGATTAAAAGTCAGTTCAGCCCTGCCCAGTATGTGCAAGTGAAACAATATATGTTGGTGAAAGAACGTGGGCTTGTGAATTGAGGTATGCATGTAATAGCCAAGTTTCAAGTGCTGGTAAAGTTCACGGTTGAATAACAATTAACTAGTCACTCAGCTGCATGTAAACAATGATTCACTTTGAGAGCTGCCAGCTAGCTGTTGTCTCAAGTAACCAGGACAAAGGAATTTCAATCAACCTGAAAAACAGAGTTTCTCAACATTGACTGTTCAACTTTCAATGCTAGTGCTTCTGGTAACATCCATCATAACAACTACAAAATCTATTATCCAGTATTCATGAATGACTCAGGGATTTTTAACTTTTACCTTTTTTTTGGACTCGCTTCTTATTCTCATCTTTGTGAATGTGCGTTGCATTATTATTTCTTCTTGTGGTTTATGCTTAATAAAATCACTCTTTTGTTAACTCAAGAAGCCTGGTTAATTTGTTTTAAAAACATAAATTCAATTGGATCTCAGAGAAAGGTGTTAAGTTTGTTGGGAGCAATGAAGGGAACGGGCGAATAAAGAAGGAAGCAAGTTTATCACATCTCACCTGGGACATTAACGATTTGGGACAACTCATCTGAAACTGTAAAATCTTGAGGAATCTGGTCATTAAATTGGCACGCTGCACCTTGGAAAGCCCATTATTTTGGCACAGCCATAAGTACTCTCCACCTTCTTCTCTCCACGCAAAAAAATACAACGTATTCCCCTCTCAAACCATAAAATGTGTTAGCCACACTGTCGCATGGTGACTGGGATGTTGGTTGCTTTGTCCTAGATGGAGTTGAATTTCTTGAGTGTTGAAGGAGTTTCACTCCTCTAGGCAAGTGGAAGTATTCCATCGCCAACGCCTTATTCCCTACAGACAGTGGGCTTTGTGTAGTAAGTAGATAAATTAACACAGAACTCCAATCCCTCACCTGTTCTTTTGGTCACTTTATATAGCCAGCCCAGTTACATTTCTGGTCTTTGGTGAGACCCAGAATGTTAATAGTGTCCCTAATCAAAATGTTTTTGGATGTCTGGCAGGAGGTAATTTTCCCTTGTTACAGATTACCATTGCTTGGCATTTGTGAACTTGAAAGTAAAAAATGGCAGCAAGAACAAACTATTTGGTTACTGAAACCTGTTCTGTCATGGCTGATCTGATTGGAGCCCTACCATCATCTTCCTATCTGAACCCTAAAACCCTTGACATGCTTGTTGCTTTAAGAACCTGATTTCCTTTTACTGAGGTAGAGAACACCAACATTTATCCACCATGAAAGAATAAATTCCTTTTCATCTCTAGTTTACATGGAAGGCACCTTATTTTAGAACAGCTCATGTCTTAGACCCCTGAACAGGGTGGAAAAACCCTCACCCTCTAGGTGGATAAGATCTGCTTGCTGTCTTCTTCCTCCATCTGTTATCAGCTCATCCTATTAATTGCTGCTTCTGCTTCAGCTCCCTCTCATGTTTCAACCTAACAGGGAGAATAACTATAGCACTCATAAAATAAAGCAAGTTGTGTTCCTGAAATCCTTGCCTTTACAAACAAGCCCTTCTCTACATCCAACGCCACTCCTTCCAAATTTCTGTAAATGTAACCAACTCTTTAAAGCACTCAACATTTCTAAAAGCTGAAACAGGGACAATAAAATGTGTCAGCATCAAATCTGCTAACTGAAAATGATCTCTTTAAATATTGTTAATAGTGTTTTCCACCCATTGCTGATGTATGTTCAGCTGTATATGTCTGTATATAGGCTGACTAATATTGCAATCTGGTTCCTCTCTAATAATTGAAAACAGTACGTGCTTCTAACACCTACATTAATGCCCTCAGCCAAACAAGTCTGGCATAGCCTCCAAGTATGCATGTGCAGAACAGATATCATTTTGACACGAAGAGTACCTGTTGCAGCAAAACTATTAGGCCTAAGAACCCCAATTTTGCAATCAACATTTTGTATGCTTGACTTCTGAAAATGAGTACACTGAGATGAAAAGAGATGCATGCCTGATTTTCTTAACCTTTAAGAATTGGGTATTCATCAATAACATCTCATCATAAACATGACACATTTAAGATTGCAAGTCAGCAAGGAACATGAATGTTATGAATTCAGCTCAGTTTTGGATATTGGACTCAGTGTTATTGAGTGGGAGGGATATGTTACTCATCCTCCTCTCTGATAGAAAGTACTTTTATACAGGCTGCCCTCAGCAATAATAGGCAATAAGATGATAGATTTAACAAGACAATTATGGGAATTCCACCCTCAGGAAAAGAATGTCCCATCTTCAAGAGCTGCCACCTGATCAGAGTGGTACCAGCTATACAAGAACTGTGTGGTGACAACTACAAGGAAATCCTAAGGAGCAGAAATGTGACTGCTGGACTAAGCTGAGTCTGAGGTTGCTGGTCAGGAAGCTTTTAGGACTTTAACAAATTGGGGAAGAGAGGCGTGGGGTGATTGGGCTTTGGATGCAAAGAAAAGTATGAAAGTGGAGATGGGTAAGACATAAAACCTTGTGGATGGTGTCTGTGATTGGCACAAGGAACTTCTGCAAGGAGATGCCTGTCTCTTCTTTTCTGCCATTTCACATTTTGATGTGGTAGGCTGGCCTGCTTCATTCTACCTTCCCGAGCGATATGTCCTATTATTGCAACAACGGGTGGATGGTGGGAACAAGCTGTTGACTGCATTTGATAGGCCTAAAGCTGGCTGAATATTTACCTGACCACAGGATGAAGGATAGCTCATGTTCGGCAGGATAATCATGGTCCAGTCATATACCCATCCTATTTGATGTGCCCTCACCCATCTCAGTAGCTGTACATTTTCCCCTTTGCCTGTCACTTCCATAATAACTCAATTTCGGATTTAACTCACATTTGTTTTATTCCTTTTCTTTCTTTGCTCTTTGATGGGCATCGTTGACAAGGCCAGCACTTGTTGCCCTTTAAGTGAATGGTTCACTATGCCACTTCAGAGGGCAGTTCAGAATCAACCATATTACCATGGGTTTGCAGTTATGAACAGGCCAGACCAAGTAAGGATAGCAGATTTCTTTCCTTAAAGTACATTCATGAATAAAGTGAGCTTTTATGGAAATTGTCAGTGGTTTCATTAGTACTGAGATTATTTTCAATTTCTGATCTATTCATTGAATTTAAATTGCACTGATTGCCATGGTGGGGTTGAAACCCTGTTGCCAAGTCATTTGCTTATGCTACTTCTCCATTGACATAGCCATTATGCTACCGTGTGTCCAAAACAATGAAATCCATATACTTTTCAATCTTTTCTAACTCTAAAGCCAGTTTTGAAAATTTGATTTGCTGTCTTGTGACACATTTATAAAAGTAGGATATCAGCCTGTAGTCTCTGGAGAGAGAAGTATATGTGTTTCCTTGTTATGTTCTTCACATGTACTGGTATGACTCTGATCACTTGATTTTATTTTGGCGGCATTATGTACTTTCAGTCCAGTACCATCTGTGTACTGAGTGCAACAAAACTGAGTCACTGCCAGGGAAGAGATCAGGAACTTCTACAATGAAGGTTTTCAAATTTTCTTGGATCAGTTTGAAGTGTAAAACCATAAACCCCTGGGTCTGCTGTCTACCAAGTCAATGGGGACGTCAGTCATGTTATTTGGTATCACCAATATCTGCCAACTTACACATTCCCTAGATTGCAGTATCATATCAAAATACCTTCAATGTCTTCAGCATTTTTGGCAAGTTAATAAATGAACATGCTCTTCTTTCAATGATTACTCACACTGCTGGGGAAATACCATACTCTTCAACCACTTTAAGCAACAATTATAAAACTAACCATGCTCACTAGACTTTGTTTCTGGCATTTTTCTTAGACTGTTTATAGACCCTGTAACACAGCCTTAAACAATCCTGGAATAATTTTCTCCAGTGTACATTTACTGTCCAGTGTCTTTTACTCCTTACTTCCTGTAGCACTTGCCATACTCCTCAGTTGCCAGCTTTACCCTTAATTAGTTATTTCTTGTAGGACAGGTTGGCTATCATGGTAACATTTTTCTCCTCCTAATCTCTGATGAGGACAAGCCCATAGAACTCATGAACATGGATGTGACTATTATTGCGGTGGATCTTAAACGTTGCTGAGGTTAATAACTGGACTACTATAATACTACAAAAAATAAAATGATATGGATACTGAATATTTGAAATTGAATAAAATACAAAATGTGTGAGAAATACTGAACAGGTCTGGTAGAATCTAGCTGATGGTTCAAGTTGAATTTGACTTTCTTCAGAATTACTGTAATATGATAACTAACATCTATAGTTATAATTTTCCCCGGCATCTCTCTGCCCAATGTTCCCTGCAAATGGATTACAAAGTAGACTTTTCTGGGGGAATGTAATACTGCAGCAGAAACAGTGGTTTGCCTCAAAACCCTCTAAGTGAACACTTGAGAAACATGTTTTCATAGTCATTGCTGAAAATATTTAAATTTAACATAGACCACTTTTGGTTTTTGAGGGAATATAGAGATATGAAGAGCTGGTGAGTAAATGGGGTTGAAACCGAAGATCACATGGTAAGTAAAGTGGCAGATTTCAACTTCTTCAACTTTGAGTAGAATAGTTGTAGTTCAAAGAGTTTCGAGGGACAGACTGTTGAAATGTATCCAGGAGAGCTTTATATATCAACATGTAGACAATCCTACAAGGGATGGTGCAGTGCTGGACTTAATTTTGGACGACAAATCCCGACAAGTGTTCTAGGTCATAGTGTGAGACCATTTTAGAGATAGCAACAACAACTCCATATCTTTTAAGTTTCCTTTGGAAAAGGAGAAATATGGTCTTCAGAAAAGAATGTTAGATTGCAGAAGGCAGATTTCATTAAAATAATGGCAGGGTCTGGCCAAAGGGGACCTTGTGGGTAAATCGAAGCAGACTAGTTGAAGAGTGAAGGAGGGTGGTGGGAGCATTCAAAATGGGATTGGTGAGAATGCATGCCTAGTGTGTTTCCTTTAGGATGTAATGTAGGATCAATAAGGCCATAAATCTCTGGATGCCTAGGAATATTCAAGACAGCATAAGAATGAAAGAAGGATTTTAACAATGGGAGCAAATCAACTGAAGCCTTAATGGAGTAGAAAAACTGCAAAGGGGAATTAAGAAGGCAATTAGAAGATCAAAGGGGGGAGGGTGCAAAACACTATTAGGTAAGATTGGGAGAATCCTGTATTAAAAGCATTTAATTAATTGTTGATTATATTATTTTGTATATAAGTCAGTTATGACAAGCAACTTTTATTCCTGCTGGATTCTACATTGTACTGCAGGTAAACATATACATCTAGTGCTTTCCAATTCACACACTTGAGATTGGATATTCTCATATCATTCTATAATCCTGAAAACTCCAACATCCAGAAATGGTCCGAAGAATTCCAGACAGGAAACATTTTAGTGTAGTGATGTTTTATTTTTATCCCAAAGCAACACACCAGTTTAGCCTCCAGGCTTTCTGAAATAGAATCTTATAATGCTGCATGAATCATATATCATAGCACAGGAGACTATGTGGCATCTGCACCAGCTCCTTCAGGAATATGATAAACAGGGAAAAGGCCCATTAAGGACCAAGGGGGCGATCTGCACTTAGACCAAAGGACATTGATAGGGTGTTAAATGAGTACATTACATCTATCTTCCCATTGGAGGTAAAAGATGTGGGTGCAGAATTCAGAAAGATGGACTGTGATGTTCCTGAGCTGTTTGACATAGAGAGTGAAGAGGCTTTGGAGGTTTGGGTGGGCTTAAAAAAAGTAGAAAACTTCCCATGTCCAGATGAGTTTTATCCTGTGGTAGATGGGGGAGGAAACTGCAGGGGCACTGACCCTAATTTTTAATTCCTCTGGTCACAGTGGAGGTGCCAGAGGACTGGAGGATAGCTAGTATTGTTCCACTTTTAAAGAATGGTGGTGGACATAAACTAGGAAATTGAAGACTAGCGAGCGTCACATCAGTGGTCCGAAAACTATTGGAGAAAATTCTGAAGAAGAGAATAATTCTAGAATTCGGAAGGCAGGGTTTAATCAGGGATTGTCAGCATGATTTTGTGAGAGAAATGTCATGCCTAACAAATTCGATTGAACTCTTTGTGGAGGTGACCAGGTGTGTAGATGAGGGTAATGCAGTTGATGTAGTTTGTGTGGATTTCAGCGAAGCCTTTGTCAAGATCTATATGTGTGACTGATATAGAAAATAACAGCGCAAGATCCAAAGTAACTTGGTTAAGTTAGATTCAAAATTAGCTTAGTGGTAGGAGACAGAGGGTGGCTATAGTAGGCTGTGTGGCTGGACACTGGTGTCCAGTGGTGTAATCCCTTATTATTTGTGATATATATAAATGATGTAGACAAAAGTGTCTGGATGGGGAGTTGGTCAGTGATAGGTAAGCTTGCGGATGACACAAAGATTAGTCGGGTGGTTGACAATGAGTAAGGATGTCTCAGGTTACAGGACGACATATATGAATTGATCAGATGGGCAGATCAGTGTTGGAATTTAACCCTGGTAAGTGCGGAGTGATGCACTTTAGAACAAGTCAAAGGGAGTATTCAATAAATGTCAGGACACTAGAAAAATCAAAGGATCAGAGGGATCTTGGGCTGCTTGTGCACAGATCCCTGAAGATGACTGGACAAGTTAATAGAATAATCAAGAAGGCATATGGGATACTTGTCTTCATTAGTCATGGCATAGACCATAAGAGCAGGGAAGTTGCATTGGAGCTATTCAAAACTTCGGTTAGACCACAGCTTGGGTACTGTGTACATTTCTGGCCATCACACTATGGGAAGGATGTAATGGAAGGGATGCAAAGGAGATTCACCAGGACATTGCCTGTGGGATGGAGGAGGTCAGTTATGAAGACAGACTGGTTGGCTTAGGCTGTTTATTTAGAGCAGAAAATCCGAGAAGAAACATGATTGAGGCCTATATGACTGTGAAGGTTATGGACAAAGATGGAGAGAAAACAGCCATACCCCTAGTTGAAGGCTCAATAACAAGGGAGCATAATTTAAATGTGAAGGCCTGGAAGTTGAGGGAATTTGAGAAAAATAAAATAGAAAGTTCTTGTTTGAACACTTAAAATGTCATAAACCTCAAGGCTATAGGGCGAGTGCTGGAAAGTGGGACTAGTGTAGACATATAATGATTTTTGTCAGTGCATATTCAATGGGCCGAAGACATTTTTCTGTACTGTTTGATCATATAATGAAGCAGCTTCAATGGCTTTTACAATTACATGGCACCCACCTCTTGTGTCATTGTGTTCTGGGTTGTATCACCTTTGACACCATCGTCTGAAGGGAATTAGGCAATGGTGAGGAATTGGTATTAGCTGACTCACCAAGCACAAGAAATCTGGAGGAGAGCGAACTGGATGTAGATGTGTCAGTCCAGGGAGGACGGACAGGTCAAGGGGGCGGAATGATGTTAGTAGATAGGAGATGGGGGTGTGGCTTGAGGTGATAGGAAAAACAGGTTAGGGAGGTGGAGATGAGCTGGGCTGGTTTTGGGATGCGGTTGGGGGAGGGGAGATTTTGAAGCTTGTGAAATCCACATTGATGCCATTGGGCTGCGGGGTTCCCAGGCTGAATATGATTTGCTGTTCCTGCAGCCTTCGGGATCTCCCCTCCCCCAACCGCATCCCAAAACCAGCCCAGCTCATCTCCACCTCCCTAACCTGTTTTTCCTCTCACCTCAAGCCACACCCCCATCTCCTATCTACTAATATCATCCCGCCCGCTTGACCTGTCCGTCCTCCCTGGACTGACCTATCTCCTCCCCACCCCCCTACCTACACTCACCTTTACTGGCTCCATCCCCGCCTCTTCGACCTGTCTGCCTCCTCTCCACCTATCCTCTCCTCTATCCATCCTCTATCCACCTCCCCCTCTCTCCCTATTTATTTCAGAACCCTCTTCCCCTCCCCCATTTCTGATGAAGGGTTTAGGCCCGAAACGTCAAGTTTTCCTGCTCCTATGATGCTGCCTGACCTGCTGTGTTCATCCAGCCCCATGCTTGTTATCTCGGATTCTCCAGCATCCGCAGTACCTTTTATCTCTGGATGTAGATGTGTTTCTTTTGTGAGGTGAAATTGAAGGCAAGGCTGCCTATACTGTCAGAACTATGGAAGTCAAAACATCTGCGCGCTTGTCTGAAAACAAGGATGCTGAGGAACATTATGCTTATGTGCTGAATTTGTTTCTTGGATCAAGACTTTCAAAGATTGCAGCATTTTGGCAGTAAAATTTCAGATACACTTCCAGCAAAATAAATACCAGATATATTCTTTTGAGTCGAACTCTGGGATTTGCTGCAATGTTTGTTGCATTCTCATCTGGAGGACAGAAGCTAGTTGGCGGTAGCATTGCCAGTGCCTCTGAGTGTGTTAGAGGAATGGAGAAGTTGCCAGGAATGCAATCTCTACACCATCCACTCTTCCAAGTTGGGAATATAGTCCTCCATATTCTGTGAAATGATGGGAAGTTATACCCATTCTCATCAGCACTCTCCTCCATCTTGCCTCGTCAGTGTCCTCATCTAAGTCATCTACAGCAGAACTGATTTGTGACATCTGCCTCTGTCAATCTGATAAATTAGCCATTACTTAGCTCTGGCCTGGTTGGAATCCACTTCTGCCCAGATGACTGTCATGAAAGGACCATGCAGTGCTGTACCTGAGCTGCGTATCAAATTAAAAGAAGACTTCTTCACCATTGCAGTGCTACTTTTTTTACTCTTTCTCCCTGGGATGCTGACCTGGGCAGGTATCATTGGGCCATGGGTGTATGAAAGCAAGAATTCAAAAGGGACATTTGGAGTGAGAGAAAGGGGTGAGGAGTAGGTGGTAGACGAAGCGTTGCTGGTAGTTCAGAAATGTCATAAAGTAGGAACAAACGACATTCTGAATGTTCTAAGCAATGCTGGTTGTCAGGAGCTGTGTCATAGTCAGCCAAATGACTCATCATTGCAGTTCAGGAGCTCAATTTGTCTCCACTGCTCTGCTTTGTTTCCTTCTGTTGTTTGCCACCTGGCCCTACAAAAGAGTCAGCAACTATAGAGCGCTGAATTTGAGTGGTGGAATATCACAATGACAAATTCCTGGATATTAATATGGATGAGTTCTGTAGTGGGTGGGGACACCCAGATGTTTTTGAGAATCAATGTTCAGTGCCTGATAAGTACATCCAGGGTCTGGGGTTTGATGTTCAGCCCTGGGGGAGGGTGCCTTATCCAAAGTCTGTGGATAATGGTCCAATTCATGACCGTGGGTGCTTTGTAAGAAGGGTGTTTGAAGGGTTGGGAAATTTCTGCTGCTAATCCTGGCCCACAATGATATAACTGTAAAGGCCTTTAACATTTCCTCTGACACCATACTTACCTCACTTCAGTTGCCAGGTTTCTTAAGGCCTGGGAAAGTAGGTCATCCATATTAAAGCCTGTAAAGTATAAAAAATAAAATAACGATTTAATTAAAATATTTAAATTATCAATCCACCACGTGGCAGTTGGCCAACTGTTTGTTTGATTTAAGTCCTGTCTTCATTACCTGCAGAAAGATTTGTGTTGCAGACAGGTCAGCGTCTCGTTTCAGATTTTAGAAAGTTTTAATATCTGACCCAAATCCAAGGCATCCATTTTTTTGATAAAATTTAACACAAACTTTGCAGTGGTGGGTTTGCACTAATTATTGGTGCAGGTCACGAATACTTGATCAATGGACACCTGGAATAAAACAAGATTTTTTAAATTTCATGTTTAAATCTTTTCCAAGAAATTTTTGTGATAAAATGTATTTGCCCGTTCAAATGAAAAACATGGATATAAAAATAAATAGTCTGTACCATGGAATAGTAATCTACGTTATTGGTTTTACACATGGAAATTATTTTCATTAGATTTATAGCAGAATAGTATTTTTGGGTTAACATATTACACCAAGCCAAACAGAGTCTTTGTACTAGAAGGGTGCCAAGTTTCAAGCAGACTGAAGAATATTTTCTACCAACTTAATGGCTCTTCATAACCAAATGCGATTATCTCAGGATGCAAACCTGGAACAGCAGTCGGCACAGAGTCCTGTATTGTGGTGTTGATCGAGACGAATCTTGACAAAAGTTACTGCATCTTTTCCAGACCTGTCTTGCAAAGGCATGTTCCATAAGAAGGTAGGCAATGGTTTTTTTACCGACCTCAGTAACCTTAAGGATAGTATGCAGAGGGTGTGAGGCTCCCAGTGTTGGTAAGGGTCTGATGGGGAGGGAATTTCTCACAAGCTTACTGCTTGTTTAAAAGTTCTATTGATGAGCAAGCCTTCTACCAAACAACTTTAATCGTCTGCTCATCGTTATAGTAAACATCATTTTCTTCTTCCACATGACCTCAAAGACATTCCCGTGGACCACAGCCTAATTTGGAAGTTTTCAAAGTTTTTTTTTCCTGTGCAGACTTCTCTATTGGGGGCTGGTGGGGTGGTACTATCCCATAGAATGGAATGTTCCACATTGAAGTGGTCAGACCATTCCTGAATCATTTATGCTTAATTCTCTACAGTCTTAATTAGTGCAAAACCAGGTAGAGCAATGAACTGTGTCCCCACATTTCTTTCAAACCACAAACATTTCATATACATTATTCCAAAGTCAGAATTTTAATTTTAATCATAAATCACCAGTTTAGAAAATAAAATCAGAGACAAGTGCAATGTAGGGTGGCAGCCCTGAGCTGTGCAAGTAATGGGCACATTTTTGATTTAGGATATGCTTTATAAGGGTTGAAAGAGTCTGACAGGTTTATTACTAAGATAAGCACAGAACGCTATGATGATGTCATGTGGACTTGCGGGTAGGACAGCTTCAGATCCGAGAGAAGTGAAAATCAACATCTAGCCTCCACCGCCTCCCCCAAAGCCTCAATAACAATATCAATCATTTTGATGTAGCTGTAAGCAGTTGCTAATGTGTAATAAATTAAAGTTGTTAACAACAAGCAATTCTATGGGTTATAGCACTAAGTGGTTTTCTTGTAGACATACATACAAGAACTAGGAGGCCCTTTAGCTTTGTGCAAAAGGTTGATGGCAGCAACTTTCATCATGAGCCACAGTGTAGTGGCCGGCATGCCCAAACAACAAGATTGTTTCTAAGAGAATCTATGGGAAAAATATAATCACTATAAATTGTTGCAATGTTACAACTGTGTGTGTCAGTTAGTTGCATAAAGGCAAGTTCAGCAATAGAAAGCGTATTTTGAGGATGATTTATACTACTTTGAATGCTGGAGGCTGTGTGGAGTAAATAGGTTGTGTGAAGTAAATGGGACATGTAAGTAAATGGGAAGTGTTAAATTGGGCTATTAAAGTTTGCAAATGCTGAAACCACTTCAAGGTTCAGAAATCAGTATTGGACTAACACACTTTGCAGTTTGTAAACATTTTTATTCACTCCTGCAGCAAATTACGTAATTGGTAATAGTCATTCCTTTGGGCTACACAGTGGTAGTTTTAATTGCCATTCTCAGTCTTGAACAAATAGTCTAGGCTGAGATTTCAATATTCAACTTAATGATGGCCAGTTACAGAGGAATGGCGAAACAGTTGTCTAAAGTGGGCTTAGAAAACACAAAGAGGAAAGCACGTAGATTAGCGTGGCAAACATTTGAGCAAATATTTCATAATGCTCAGCAAAAAGTTTATTCAGGTCAAATAGAAAGACTTGATGACAAGGATAAACCACCCATAGCTGGCAAGAGTGGTCAAGGAGACTGTTCCAATCAAAAGCTAAGGAATACAGCTCAGTGAAAACTAATGGTTCGCTAGAGGATTGGAATTTTCTTAAGGAACCTACAGCAGGAGTCTGAAAAGCGAATGAAGAAATAGAAAATTAAAAATGAAAGTAAATTGGCAAGAAAAATACAAAGAAACATCAAGAGCTGCTGCGGGTATATAAAAAGAGAGTATTTAAAGTAATTGTGGAACACTTTGAAGATGCAACTCATGAATTGAGAACAGGGAAATTTAATTTAAACAAATATTTTGAATTGGTCTTCTTGGTGGACGATGCCACCATAGATTATGAATGAACTAGATGAACTTCCCAAAGATAACAAATAAACAGGGTGCTAATGGGAAGAAAGATCTTGTAATGGTCTCTATCGCAGAAGGTAAAGCATTTTTTAGAGTAATTATGCTAAAGGCAGACAAGTTATCAGCTCTTGATGATCTGTATCCAGGAGTTTTAAATGAAGTAGCTGTGGAGATAGTGGAGGTATCAGTCGAAATGTTCCCGAACTCATTGGATTCCATGACAGTTCCAGCGGCTAAGAAAACTGCTAATATGATTTCCTTGTTCAAAAAGGAGGCAGACAGAAATCAGGAAACTATCCTCCAGTTACCCTAATTTCGGTCGATGGAAATCTGCTACGACCCATTATTAAAAAATAAATAGGAAGACTTTAGAAAAGCCTGAAACAATCAACATGATTTTGTGAAAAGGACGTCACATTTGTCAAATTTGTTAGGGATCTTGAAGATTATAGTCAACAAAGTTGATAAAAAGGAATTAGTAGATGTAGTGTGAGAGATAATAGGTACTGCACATCTGCCAATGAGGTATACTGCATCCGCTGTACCCGCTGTGGCCTCCTTTACATTGGGGAAACCAAGTGGAGGCTTGGGGACCGCTTTGCAGAACATCTGTGCTCAGTTCACAACAAACAATTGCACCTCCCAGTCGCAAACTGTTTCAACTCTCCCTCCCATTCCTCAGATGACATGTCCATCCTGGGCCTCTTGCAGTGCCACAATGATGCCACCCGAAGGCTGCGGGAACAGCAAATCATATTCAGCCTGGGAACCCTGCAGCCCAATGGCATCAATGTGGATTTCACAAGCTTCAAGATCTCCCCTCCCCCAACCGCATCCCAAAACCAGCCCAGCTCGTCCCTGCCTCCCTAACCTGTTCTTCCTCTCACCTATCCCCTCCTCCCACCTCAAGCCGCACACCCACCTCCTATCTACTAACCTCATCCCGCCCCCTTTACCTGTCCATCCTCCCTGGACTGACCTATCTCCTCCCTACCTCCCCACCTACACTCACCTTTACTGGCTCCATCCCCGCCTCTTTGACTTGTCTGTCTCCTCTCCACCTATCCTCTCCTCTATCCATCTTCTATCCGCCTCCCCCTCTCTCCCTATTTATATCAGAACCCTCTTCCCCTCCCCCATTTCTGATGAAGGGTCTAGGCCCGAAATGTCAAGCTTTCCTGCTCCTATGATGCTGCTTGACCTGTTGTGTTCATCCATCTCCACACCTAGTAGATGTAGTGTATTTGGATTTTCAGAAGTCATTTTATGAGGTGCCACATAAAAAGTTATTGCACATGGTTGGAGCCCACGGTATTGGGGACAATGTGTTAAAATGGATTGAGAATCGGTTAACACACAGAAGACAGAGAGTCGGGATTAATAGGTTTTTTTCAGTATGGAATGGAGTGCCATAATAATTAATCCTTAGGCCTCAATTATTTACTATCTATTTTCAATTTATGTTGCGAGGAAGGACAGAGTGTAATGCATCCAAATTTGCTAATGATATAAAATTCATGGGATGGCATATTGTGATGAAAGAATAAGGAATCTTCAGGCGAAATAGGTTGATTGAGTGGACAAAAAAAATGTGGAGTTTAATGAGAAGAGGGAAATTCACCAATGGTTGCACAACCATTTGCCACTCCTCTGATACTGAAGCAGTCCATGTTCAAATGCGACAAGATCTGGACAATATCCAGGCTTGGCTGATAAGTGGTAACTAACATTTGCACCACACAATTACCCCAGGCAAGGACCATCTCCAGTAAGAGACAATCTGACCACTTCTCTTTGACATTCAATGCTGTTACTATCATTGAATCCCCCACTATCAACATCCTTGGGTTACCATTGACCAGAAACACAATTAGGCTCATCACATAAACACAGTCGCTACAGGAGCAAGTTAGAGGCCAGGAATACTGCAGTGAGTAACTCACCAAAGCCTGTCCATCATCCGCAAGGCAAAAGTCAGGAGTGTGATGGAATATACACCACTTCCCTGGATGAGTGCAGCTCTAATAACACTCAAGAAGCTTGACACCATCTAGGAAAAAGCTGGCTGCTTGATTGGCATTAATTCCACAAGCATCCACTGCCTCCAACACCGACACTCAGTAGCAGCAGTGTGTATTATCGACAAGACGCACTGCAGAAATTCACCAACAATCCTAAGACAGCACCTTCCAAATACACACCACTTCCATCTAGAAAGTCAAGGGCAGTAGATACATGGGAACATCATCACCGGCAACTTCCCCTCCAAGCCACTCACCACCCTGACTTGGAAATACATTGCCTTTCCTTCACTGTCGCTGGATCAAAATCCTGGAATTCCCTCCCTCTGGGTACTGTGGGTTAACCTACAATATGTGGACTGCAGCAGTTTAAGAAGGCAGCTCACCTCCACTTTCTCAAGGCCAACTAAGAATGGACAATAAATGCTGCTCCGTTAGAGATGCCAGCATTCCATGAATCAATAAAACAAAAAAGTAGGAAACAGATCATACTATTTGGTTGGAAGAATCAAATGGCAGACTGTTACTGAAATAATAGTCAAAAGAGCGCAGTGCAGAAAGATTTGGTTGTTCTTGTGCATGAGACACAAAATGTTAGCCTGCAAGTGGAGATAACAGTTAAGAAGGCAACTGTAACAATGTTCTACATTGTTAGGAGTTTGGAGATTAAAATGCGGGAGTTTTGTTTGCAAAATGGCGTAGTTTATGCTGTGCCTGGAATACTCTGCATTGTTTTAGTCCCCTTGTTTTTAAAAAAAGAGGGTAAACTGGCATTGGATGCAGTTCAAAAGAAATTCACCAGGCCAATTCCTGAGTTGAAGAGTTGACTTATCAAGAATAGATAAACAGGTTAGACCTTATTTATTCACTAGAATTTAGAAGGTTGAAGGATATTCTTATTGAACCATATAAGATTCTCAGGGGCTGGACATAGTACATGTTGATAAGATGTTTCTACTAATGGGAGAATCTTGAACCAGGGATCATAGGTACAGAATCAGGGTACATTCATTTAAAAATGAGATGTGAAGGAGTTTCTGTTCCCAAAAGTTAGTGAATATCTGGAATTCTCCACCTAGAGTGTTGTAGAGGCTAGATCACAGAAAATATTTAAAGAGGAAGTGGATTTTTTTGAAATATAAGGAAACTAACACCTGTGGTGAACTTGAATGAAAATGGGGTTGAGACCTGAGGCAGATCAGCCATGATCTTGTTGAATGATGGGACAGGTTTGAGAGGCTGAATGGCCTAGTCCTGTCCCTACTCCATAAGTTCTTATGAGTACTGTGATGTTACATTTTTACACTTGATAAACTACATGTCTTTGGTGTCAGTTACCTCTTCCAGAAGATGATCTTGCTTTCTTTAATATAGGAGTGTCCTTGTCTGCACATAAGCAAGGTAAATGTGGCAAGACCCAAGGTCTGAACAAAGCACCTTCACCATGCTATTCCACTTTAATACAATTAGGAGCAACCTTACCTTTGGAAAGTTGAAATATACACTATTAGATAAAGAATCAAGTCATACATCAACTCTCAAGTGCACTTTATATTAAATAAATCAAGCAAGAGTTTTCAGCACAACCAATACACCTTATGATATATTTCCATTTTTATTAATCTCCTCACTGTGAGTACAAAATTGTTTCTCCTGCACTGCCAGCCCACATAAAATTGAAATGCAGCCACTCACTTGTCACGGAAGGAAGTATAACTTTGGACCCAAGTGTAACTCAAAAACTCTGTGGTCATTAGATTTCTAACTGGCACAAGGTCAGTCGCAGATATATCATTCAAAATCTGACGAAAATACTTTGAAATAGAAAGCATTAATCAAAGTATCCCTTTCAACTGGCTATTATCTCAATCCAAACATATAATCAAATTGAAAGAAAAAGATTTTCTGATTGAAAAATGACCATGTAATCCTGACCAGGCATATCAGATTGTTTCAACCTGAAATAAAATTGATGGCTATTAACGTCAAAGGTCATCAACCTCAAATGTTAACTCTGTTGATTCTATCCACAGATGTTCCTTGAACTGCTGAACATTTCCATCATTTCCTGTTTTCATTTTACATGAGACTGACCTGCGTTTGCAACATTCAAAGACAGACTTGAAGATTTCATCTGTACCTCTGCCGGTACATTTAAAGCGAATAACTTAGTTTTGAAAAAGGCTCATTTTACGGAAGCTTTTGATCTTGACTTATCAAAAATACCAACTCATGAGGAAAACTAACATTTACACTGTATGAGAATATAGTGCTTATTGATTATTAAGTGGACTTTGTTTGGTAGCGACATTGCCATGGAGAAGGCACACATTAATGGGCACATAAATAAGGAATTGATACAAAGCTGTTTTTGTTGCAGCACTTACCTACCTATATTTTATGCAACAGTTGTCAACTCATCAGGCTCAGGAACTAATACCACTGGAGAGCTCAAACTGCTTACGGTCGGTATGATCAACTGATTTTCTAACATGCACTGGATCTCTATTTTCACATGAGCTAGTCCTCTCCGCTTAAATGATAAGGATATTTTTTGATTCTTCAATCTCCGTATCAAGTCTGGCTAAAGTGATACAACCTGCTGTATCTCTACAAATTTATAGGTCTCCTTGTTGTTCCTCCTTTAAGTATGAGAATCATTACCTAACTATCCCTATATTTCAGCATTGGTTAACCAGATAGTAGGGAGTTCACTCTGAATTGTCTGCATCTGCTTTTACCTCACTGGGTCTGTAACCCTTCAACGTTCTTACTATCTGACATACATTACAATGGATCAGAACTCTGAAAAGTTTATACACGTTTTTTTTAACTTTTAAGTCAAAATACATTTTTCCATTAAAATTGGCTGCTATACAAAAAAAAAACCCGCGGACATAAATTCAGTGACTGACAAAGTCCTGGGTGAACCCATAGAATGTTGCATCTGGAAAGAGGTAGGGAAATGTAAACATAAACAGAGAGAAACTTAACATGAAGAGACAATGAGCGATCAGACTATCCCCACACACAGCAGACATATCTGTTTTTACCCTTCAGGGATATACCAAGAAAGGATTAAAAACTCTGCAACAGTAGACTGGACGTGTTATCAGCTGGACATCCCAGTCAGAGGACCAGAGTGCTGTGAGGACACAGTTTTGAGAAGAGCCTTTTTCAACACCCATGCACTTTAAATAAAACAAAGGGGTAATTTTTTTTTTATCTCACTCTGTGTGTAGCTGTCCAGCTCAAAAGGAATCAGGATAAAGAAATTTCAGTCCATCCACAAAACCAAGAATCTCAAAATCAATGCAAGCAGTGCCATCCAATAATGACCACAACTTCTTCCTGTTTGCTCTTCATAAACAATTCAGATGTTGATTAAATATCCTTTCTTTTACTTTTATCATCTTGGACTCACCTCTCATCTCTAACTTGTGCATATGGGTTTTGCGTTAATTACTTCTCACATTTAACAATTTGTAAACTTACCCTTTTGTTAATTCAAGAAAGCTGGGTTGACTAGGCTACTTTTAAAAAGAAGATTATTTGGGTCTGGGTGGAAGTTCTTCACAGGGAATGTATCCTTTTAAATTAGCCTTGTTGCAACCTACTAGGGGCAGCTGAATAACCAAGGGATGCCAATTTCTTCCTCCTTAATTGAGAGCTTAACAATTTAGGGTGTCCACTCTGTCAGAATAACTAATGGAGAATCTTGGGAGATAGCAAGAACTGCAGATGCTGGAGTCAGAGTCAATACAGTGTGAAGCTGGATGAACACAGCAGATTAGGCAGCTTCAGAGGAGCGGGAAAATCGACATTTCGGGTTTACACCCTTCATCAGGACAGAGGAG
Source organism: Ginglymostoma cirratum (assembly GCA_024137785.1). Classification (NCBI taxonomy): domain Eukaryota; kingdom Metazoa; phylum Chordata; class Chondrichthyes; order Orectolobiformes; family Ginglymostomatidae; genus Ginglymostoma; species Ginglymostoma cirratum. Next base: position 11,709,058 of record JAHRHZ010000289.1, read on the forward strand.
GGGAAAGGGAGCTCGGAAGTAAATAAAGGGAGAAGGGGTGGCGGGCGAAGGTAGGTAAGATGGTGATAGGTAGATGCGGTTAGGGGATATTGGAATTGGTCAGTGGGAAGGGTGGAGTGGGAAAGAAGATGAACAAATTGTTTCAGGTAAAGGAGGTGGGGATGAAAGGGAAGTTTGGACATGGGATGAGGCCAGGGTTTGGGAGATTTTGAAACTGGTGAATTTCATATTGAGGCCATTGGGCTGTAGGCTCCTGAGGCAGAATATGAGGTGTGGCAGCATCGTTGTGACCCTGGAGGAGGCCCAGGACGGACATATCAACAAGGGAGTGGGAGGGGGAATTAAAATGATTGGCAACCAAAAGGTTTTGTTGATTATATCATACAGAGTGCAGATACTCCATGAAACGGTCACCAAGTCTGCATTTGGTCTCGCTAATGTAGAGGGGCCCCACATCAGGAGCAATGGAAGCAGTAGACCAGGTTGGAGGCTGTACAGGTGAACCCTCTATTGGATTCGGAAAGGTTGTTTGGGGCCTTGGATAGAAGTTGGAGGGGATGTGTAGGGGCAGGTGTAGCACTTCCTGTGGTTGCAGGGAAAGGTGCCTGGAGTGGTGGAGACTGTGGGGCGGACAAGGGAGTTGCGGAGTGAGGGGTCCTTACGAAAGGCATATAGGGGTGTGGAGGGAAATATCTCTTTGGTGGTTGTGTCAGATTGTCGGTGGCAGAAGTGGCAGAGGATGATGTACTGGATGCAGAGATTGATGGAGTGGTATGTGAGGACCAGGGGCACTTTGTCCTTATTTTTGGTGGGGGGATGGGGCTTGAGGGCAGAGGTGCAGGAAATACAAGGGATGCAGTTGAGAGCATTGTGGATTAATGGAAGGGTGAAGTTGCGGTCCTTGAAGTAGGAGGACATCTGGAATGTCCGAGAGTGCAACACTCCATCTTGGGAGCAGATATGGCAGAAGCAGAGGAATTGGGAGTAAGGGATTGCATTCTTGTAGGATGGTTGGTGAAAGGAGATGTAGTCAAGGTAGCTAGGGAATTCGGTGGGTTTGATATAGAATTTAGTGTTGAGGCAGTTACCAGAGATGGGGACGGAGAGATCCAGGAAAGGGAGGGAGGTATCGGAGATGGTCCAGGTGAATTTGAGATTGGGATAAAAGGTGTTGGTAAGGTTGATGAATTGTTCGACTTCTTCACAAGGGAGCACGAGGCAGCGACGATACAGTCATCAATGAGGTGGAGGAAGAGGTGAGGGATGGTGCCAGTGTAAAGCGGAAGAGGGACTGTTCCACGTATCCTATGAAGAGGTAGGCATAGCTTGGACCCATGTGGGTGCCCATTGCCACAACTTTAGTTTGTAGGAATGGGAGAAATTAAAGGAAACGTTGTTGAAGGTAATGGCAATTTCTGTTGGGCAGATGTGGGTATCGCTGGAGGGGGACTGGTTGGGCCTGCGAGAGAGGAAGAAATGGAGGGCTTTTAGGTCCATCTGCATGGGGGATAAAGGGATTGGATATCTATTGTGAAGCCGAGGTGCTGGAGGCCAGGGAATTGAAAGTCTTGGAGGAAGTGGAGGGCATGAGTAGTGCAGTAAACTTGCCTGGAGATTGGTTGTAACAATAAAATTGTTCTTTCTTATCTTCCTTTCTGTGATGAAACTGTTTTAACATGTTGAAGTGACATTACCAATTATTCTTTCCATGACCTAGCGTATCTGTCAGATGCAAAGGAGATCGAGCCCTTGTAGGGAGTTCAAGCTCAGCATGACTAAGCACTGAAGAAAGACTCTTGAACTTTTAATGTTATTTCTTTATTTTCTACTTAATACTAAGAGGGACTGTAATGTTTAACTTTTAGTTTTCTTTATATTTTTCTTTTTACCTCAGATTTAGTACCTAGGTACCTTTGTACCCAACGTGGTGCCGGGAACAGCGACGCTATATATTCATGTACTTCTGTGCTTGAGTGACAATAGAAACTAATTCTAATTCTTATTCTAATGTTAATTTTAATTGTCTTGCTTGGACAACTGAACCTTCCTTTCAGAGGTTTGTTCTGCAAAGGTAATAAAACTAACATTTTAAATGTTCAAGTTTCAGCATGTTTGTGTGCGCATTCTTTCTTCTTTGCCTATGAAGTTTTTAAGTGCTCCCGTACAATTTCCCATGCTCCTGTGAGTCTACATAGAAGCATAGAAATCTTCAATTAAAATATTTTACATATTCTACCAGAAGCTGAAATCTTCTGTTAAGTTTTGCCCTTTCAAGACTTTTGTTTGTTCTGAGATTGGACAAATAATCAAAAGCTATTAAAACCTTGTTAAAGGTATCTGTGCCTCCTTTAATATTTTGACAATTTATCAAGTAATCCACTTTAGCACCGATTGTACAAAGTATTGTATTAACTTGTCGGCTTCACTAGCTGTGTCGATGATGCTTTTTTGAAGGGTAGGTTTCCTGTTTCAGCCTCATTCCCTCACCAACTGATCTATGCACCTTTTATAAAATCTTTCCCCCCTTTTGCTCTCAGGGATCTGCAACTTTACCCCCAGAACTTCCAGAGAACATTCTTTGCCGAGATCTCTGTCTCTTCCTAGTGTGGCTAGATTTTACATTTCTCCTAGGCCATACTTTGCCTCCCTGTACCTCTTACCAGCTTTGAGGTGAAGGTTTATTTCTAGAGTGCTACTTTGCTCTGTTGCACGAGTGCTGCTGATTGTGTGTTGGTTTTCACATTGCTGACTGACTGGCTGTTTGTGTCTCCTTAGAGTACAATTGTTCTTAAAGTTGTCAATTCATTTTTCTTCTGACTATTTTTTTTCGTTCTGGAGTGAATAGGTTCTTTTCACTGTTGTTATCTTAACAACTGTGCTTACTGCTGATCAGCAGGTTATATTAAACCCTGCATACCAAATCAATCACTGTTGACTTGTGGTTGAGTAGTTCACTGTCACCAGTCCTCTCTCCCATTTTGAGTTTAATACCTGTCCAATTATTAGTGTCAGAAGGTAACCCTCTAAAGAGTGTTAACAAGAAGAGTTACTTGTTTTCATAACTAATTAGAGTTCATTGTAGGATGGCAATAACTACAATTAACATTAACTAATTAAGCACAAATACAGTCAAGAAGCCATAAATGATAGATCAGTCTTCATCGGGACCTTATGCTAGACTGTCTGGTTTTGAACTCAAAGATTATTCACATTAACAGATTGGGTGAAGCTAACCCAATTTCAACATAACTATTACAGAACTTTTGCTAGGAAGAACTCTTAATCACACAGACTTGGAACAGTAGCACTGTTCTTTCCCTGTTGTTGCATCAAAATAATAGAATATTCTCGCTCCCAAATAGACTGTAGGTATAGCTGAATTGTTCCAAGAGGGCAGTTCACTATCATTTTCCAAATGGCAATTATAGATGGACAATAAATGCTGGGCTTGACAGTGATGTCAGGTCTTAATAAAAAACTTTAGAAAAGTCTCCACATTCTGTACTGAAACCCAAAACCAATCCTGAATGGATAACTAATTCTTGAATACAACCTTTCCTGCTGGGTTTCCTAAAACTACCAATAACAAATTAATGAACCAATCAAATGATCTTCCCTTTGTGGGACTTTGTGGTCAGTTAATTGACTGGCATGTATGCTTAAGTGACAGTAACACTGCTCTTCAAATATAATCCATCACTTCTGAAGCTCTTTGAGACATAGTCAGTATATAACATGTTCTATATGAATGCAATTCTTTCGTTTAATTCAATATTTTTTGTCCAGTTTTGTACGGCATATGCAAATAGTAGTTACTTCCCGGTACAAATTAATTGGATTGTCCAAGATCAATTTATACGGTTCAGCAGATTTTGCTAATATTTGGATAATAATATAGGCAGAGTATTCTACAATGTTTCAAAATATCAAGCATATTAATTAATATTTTCAGTCTCTGCTAAATAATCCCCATTCCTATGCCAGGAAATCTCTCCTAAAATTATTCTATAAAATTTATGGCTCACTTTGTATTAGCTCAGTGAAGCATTCATTTGGAAAAAAAACACTTGGCTATAGCTACAGCCAACTTAAAACAATATGACCTTCCTATAATTGTTACCAAATACCTTGAAAAAATAAGAAATATTAATATTTGATGTAGTTTCTATCAGCTGATATTTAAAACCATGTTTACATTTTTTTTCCAACGCTGACTCTTGCCTGCTCACTTACTGATGCTGACATGCATCACTGCACTCATTGGTTCATGATTCATTACTTGCTAACATCAGTCACAACAAAACAAAACGAATTATTGAGCTTTACAGCAGCAATTATATATGGACTTATAAGATTCTACAGTTCTCTCTTCACCTGCACCCATCTTAATTGAATTTCTTGAACATTTTACCCTCATCAGCATCAATTGTCCCAACCAGAAAAGTCCTTTTACTTTAATTTTTACCCCCCTCATCAGTACCATTTTAATTTCTTTAAAGCGTATTTCTCCGTGCATAATATATCAATGCTTTTTCATTTAAATATATTTTCTTGTCTTCAGGACACAACAACCATTTTGTCAAGTATGTGAACATTAATGCTTTCTTCAGTGCATTTTCACCATGCATTCCCTCACTGGTTACTTCAGATGTGACAAATGTCTTCTGCACACTTAAACTATTCTCTAGATTATATTACACATTTGTTACTTCCAGGTGATCTTATTGAAAAGATCAGAGTGGGGCCGGGGGGCAGTGGGGAAAGCATGCTTAAGGTCCCCACTTGATTCCAATTTTTTGGGTGATGGCCAAACCATCCAATTCAGTTGTTTTAAAAACATTTCATGGGCACTGACACACAAATTTTCCAGAGAAAAGTGTCAATTAATTAGTTTCATCTACACTTTTCTTTCACTTGATATATCCATTTAACTGCAGCTGAGGTGAGTTATTACAATTTGATGTTGTGTAATTTTCTTGTCACTATCTTTTATTCTGAGTTGTTCATCCCTGATTACCATTCCACCCGTGCTGTATGACTCTATGACTCTAATTTATAACAATTTGGAAGATGTGCAGTAAAATTTTTAAAATGTCTGCCAGGAGGAAGAATTAAGTCTATGCTTGTTTGAAATGGAGTAGGCCAAAATATTCACCAAGTGACATTATTTCACAATTTTGTGTTTTTTATTCAGGAGTTTTTCTGACAATGTTTTTAAAGTCATTTAGAGTCATACAGCATGGTAACAGATCCTTTGGTTCGACCAGTCCATACTGACCCAAATCCCAAACTAAACTTGTCTCGCCTACCTGCGCTTGTCCCATATCCTTCCAATTTTTCTTATTCATGTACTTATTTAAATGTCCTTAAAATATTGTAACTCTACCCACAGCCATGATTTTCTCTGGAATTTCATTCCACACACTCCCCTCACTTTAAAAATATGTCCCCCTGTCTTGAAATTACCCCCCTTTTAGGGAAAAGCCATCTGCTATTCACCTTATCTATACCCCTCATGACTTTATAACCTCTATAAGGTCACTCCTCAACCTCCTTGCTCCAATGAAAAATGTCCCAGCCTATCCAGCCTCTTGCTATAACTCAAACCTGCCATTCATGGCAACATCCTGATAAATCTCTTCTGAACTCTATCCAGCTTAATACTATCCTTCTTACAATAGGGTGACCAGAACTGAACATAGTACCCCAGAAGAGGCCACACCAATGTCTTGTACAACCTCAACGTAATGTCTCAAATGTCTGAGCAATGAAGGCAAGCTTGCTAAACACCCTCTTAACCACCCTCTCTAGATGTACCTGACTCCCTAGGTCTCACTTTTCTATAACACTACACAAGGCCCAAGGCCCCACTTTTAAGTGTATAAGTCCTGCCCTTGTCTTTATTTTTACCAAAATGCAATATCTTGCATTTATCCAAATTAAACTCCATCTGCCACTCTTCAGCCCATTGGCCCAATTGATCAAGATCTCTATAAATCTTAGATAACCTTCTTGACTGTGATCCATACTACCAATTTTGATACCATCCACAAACTTACTAACCATGCCTTCTATATTCTCATCTTAATCATTCATACAAATGACAAAAGTGGAGCCAGTACTGATCTCTGTGGAGCACCACTGGTAACAGACTTCCAGTCCGAAAAACAACCCTCAACCACCACTCTTTGTCTCCTGCCACTAAACCAATTTGTTTTTAGCAAGCTCACCCTGAAACCTATGTGATCTAACTGTACTAATTAATCTACCATGCGGAATCTTGTCAATGGTTTCACTAAAGTCCAAGTAAACAATGTGTACTGCTCTATCCTCATCAATTTCCTTAGCTACTCCCTCAAAAAAATGTCAATCAAGTTTGTGCATGATTTCTCTTGCACAAAGCCTTGCTGACTATCCTTAGTCATTCCTTGCCTCTCCAAATGCATATAAATCCTATCTTTCAGAATTACCCCCAACAATGTACCCACAACCGAAATCAGACTCACATGTTTATATTTCTGAGGCTTCCCCTTACATCCCTTCTTAAACAAAGGCATAACATTAGCCACCCTCCAGTCTTCCGGCACCTCACCTATAGTTATTGATGATACAAATATTTCTGTAAGGGGCCCTGCATTTCCTTCTTGACTTCCCACAATATTCTGAGATTTATTCACCTTTATATTGTCTAAGACCTCCAGCACTTCCTCTTCTGCACTGTGACCTGTTTTCAAAACATCTATATTTATTTCTGGGAGTTCTTGAACCTCCATTTCTTTCTCCACAGTCAAAACAGGTGCAAAATATTCATTTAATGTCTCTCCCATTTCCTGAGGTCCAACACAAAGACGTCGTCTTTGATCTTTAAGGGGCCCGATTCTCTCTCTAGTTGCTCTCTTGCTCTTAATGTACTTGTGAAATCTTATCGGATTTTCTTCAACCTTATTTGACAAGGTTATCTCATAATCCTCTTTGCCTTCCTGATCACCCTGTTAAGAATGGCCTTACACAGACCATAACAATTTATGAAGATGATGCTATCATAACAGGACAGCAAGGAACATTTTACAGAAACAGAACAGTGTGATGGGGTTACATATAGTGCAACATAATCATGGTTGAGCCATCTTCATGGGTGCAGAAGGTGGCTATCAGTTTCTGATCGGTGATTCTGTCTTGTTGTGTATCCTCAAGGCTGCCTTGGAGGATTCTTGCCTGAAGATCAGAGGCTGAATGTCTTCGACCACCGAAGTCTTCTCCGACTGGAAGGAGGGAACATTCTTGTCTGATGATTATTGCGCTGTGTCCATTCATCTGTTGTTGAAGCATCTGCATGGTCTTGCCAATATATCATGCCTCGAGACATCCTTGCCTACAACGTGTGAGATAGACAACATCGGTCGAGTCACATGAGAATCTGTCATGTATGTGGTGATTAGTGTTCCCACATGTGGTGGTAATATCCATGTCAATGATCCGACATGATCTGAAATCAAGCCAGTTGTGTGATTTTTTTTGATCATTCTGCCCTTGATCTCTCTGGCTATAAATTATTTGTCTGCGTGCTTCACTCTCACTTCACCTGACAAAGGGGCTATGTCCTGTTGTGATTTCAAATAAGCCTATTAGACTATAACCTGGTGTCATGTGACTTCTGGCCTACTTACAACAGTAATGTTTTCCTTAATCAAAAAGGCCACTTCCCCTCCTCTTTTGCCTCCCTTTCTATCCTTCCTATAGCATCTGAAACCTGGAACATTAAGCTGACAGTCCTGTCTGTCCCTCAACCAAGTTTCTGTAACAGCTATGACATCCAAATCCCATGTTCCCAAACATGCCCTGCATTCATCAGCCTTACCCGTAAGAACCCTTGTATTGAAGTAAATGCAGTTTAATTCTTCAGAGTTACTTTGCTCTCTGACTTGCTCTTGCCTGTCTTTTCCAATTAACTTGTTCTCTTCAGACACAAAAGCATCCTCATCGATCTTTCCATTTATTCTGTTACTTAGGATCCATCCACACCCCCTTTCTAACAGTTTATATTCTCCCTTTATAGAATTAACATATCCTCAGACTAGGATATTGGTCCCTTTCCAGTACAGGTAAAACCCATTCTTCTTGAATAGGTATTTTCTGGTTGGGAAGAGAATGCACTGATACAAGAACCTGAATCACTGAACATTACATTTCCTCTTCAACCATTGATTTATCTCATTCGTCCTTTCATTCTTTTCCTCATTCAAACTTGGCATCAGGAGTAAACCAAAGATTACTACTTTTGAGGTTCTGTTTCCAAATCTTCCACCTAGCCTCTTATATTCACCCTGCAAAACATTAATCTTTTCCCTAACTATGTTATTTGTACCAAGTGTGCAATAACTTCCCATGTCTCACTCTCTCCCTTGACAATAAGCTTCAAATGTTTTAATATGTCCTTAATCCTGCCACCAGGAAAGCAACATACTATTTTAGACTCCCACTCACTGCTGCAAAATCTCCTGTCTGTGCCCTTGACAAGAGAATCCCCTATCACAAATATTCTTTAAAATTTTGTGAAACCCCACTTAACATAAAATTTATTCTTAGTGCCCATGATCTGACTGTCTCCGCACATTGACTCAGTAATGGGGGCATGGTGGCTCAATGGTTACTACTGTTGTCTCGCAGCGCCAGCGACCTGGGTTCAATTCCCCCCTCAGCAACTGCCTGTGTGGAGTTTACATGTTCTCTCTGTGTCTGCATGAGTTTCCAGTGGGTGCTCTGGTTTCCTCCCATTGTCCAAAGATGTGCAGGTTAGGTGGATTGGCCATGCTAAATTGCCTCTTGTGTCCAGGAATGTGTAGGTTAAGTGTGTTAGCCATCAGAAATGAAGGGTTACAGGGAAAAGGTGGGATGCTGTTCAGAGGTTCATTGTGGACTTGTTGGGCAAAATGGCCTGTTTCCACAGTGTAGGGAATGTGATTCTGCCTTTTGTATTTTCCTCTGGGAGACTATCTCTTTCAACAGTACCCAAAATGTAGTATCTATTTGAGAGAGAAATAGCCTTTGTACACTTCTGACTAAAACATAGTTAATATTTTTGTAAAGCCAACTTTAAAAAAATCAGTACAAGCATACAGAACATTCCTAACATATCTTCTGTTTACCATTTTACTCCTTAAATCAATTTTCAGTTTCTGAGTTCAAATTGGATTTCTGCCAAAATTCAGCAGATGTGTCCGTTTTGGGAACAAATCACAACTTTTCACAGCATAAAAAGTCACTTTTTAAACTGCTTTTTTTTTGCATTCGTGAGGGAATTGTAATCAATATTCCATTTAACACTGACATGACTGGAATGTCAAGTATATGTTAATTGTAACAGTAATGGAATTTCCCTGTGAATACACCCCGATTTTCAATGGGGACCTCTTCAACCTCACTGGGGCAAACATACTTGTACATATTTAACACGGTGTAGAGCTGGATGAACACAGCAGGCCAAGCAGCATCAGAAGAGCAGGAAAGCTGACGTTCGGG
>JAHRHZ010000289.1:11718976-11730715 GCA_024137785.1 Ginglymostoma cirratum
CCCGAACGTCAGCTTTCCTGCTCTTCTGATGCTGCTTGGCCTGCTGTGTTCATCCAGCTCTACACTTCGTTATTGCAGATCTCCAGCATCTGCAGTTCCTACCAACTCTGATACTTGTACATAGTTTTGCCCTCTTCTCTAACCATGCTAGAGGGTCCAGCATCCGTCCCTTCTTCTTCTGTCCTTGTGCTGTCCGGGTGACATTGAACACTGGTTTCAACTCCCTATGCGGGAGAGGTGAGGCAGAGGGGTAAGCAGTTTTAACTATGCTTTGGCACTAGCTGAAATCACTGGCAGAGCCTCTTTCTCCAGGCTGCAACTGCCTGCTGATTGCAGATTTCTGTCTGACCTCAGGATTCCATCTACAGTTAACAAAATGGAAAAGGATACTTGTATTGAACACTTTCACAATTTATGGTGAGCCTTTTATGGAGTCTGGGTAGGGATCATGGATAATTGTGGCAGAGGAGCAAAAGTTGGCGAGCATTAATTTCTGAAGGCTTCCGTGACCAATTATCTGCAGTACAGACTATCAGTTTCCATTGTATTGGAGATGAGGCACCATCACTCTATATGGGAAGTTGTTAGAAGTCAACTCCAGTTGGTAGCCTGTGATTTTGGGTCACTGTTGCATGCATTGGTCATGACCCCTGTCTGATCCTCACAGCTTCTTTTGTTACCAGCATTCTGTCTAGATGCTGTTCTACTGAGTTATGATCCATCTGAATGGGACGACAAGGTTGAAATTGAGAGTTACTTATGTTGTCAGCCTTTTGCCCTCCAAGCTTTTTGTGGCAATCATTGGAGTAGTAACTCAGTAGTAGAAACAGTGAGTTTGAATACCCGTTTCTTGCACAGTACTTTTAAATGTTCATACTTCTGGCTGGACAAGGGGGTCTTGACATCCGCTACCTTATTCTTTCCTGAACACCCTAACTAATCAATTCATTCCAGTTCACTGTTTTACTGTTGTAAATGTCCAATATACTACAGATTGATAGCTGGAGCATTTTCAGAAGAAAAGATCTGGAAATTTGAGGAGGTGCAGACATTCATCATTATCTGGTCCTGCTCCTCCTCTAAACAGAATATCTGGTAACAATCATGAAGCTTCTCTGCAAATACACTGGGGCTTTCAGTTGTGTCTGTTTGTTATAGGCCAATACTTGGTGGAAATCAATATTCTCACTCCCCTAATATCTGCCTTACATCGTCGTCTAATCCTTTGAACAGCCTTTGGCCAACTTACATCATGGCTCAATTTTAAGTCATGAGAGTTTCACTTAGGGAGGGGCTGTTTAAAATCAGAATTCTCAAACTCTGGATGTGATATCTTAAACATTTCCCATTTGAAGAGGAGCTGTTGGAACTCAAATCTATTGTAATCCCCAGGTCTTCTGACTGAACCCAACCCTATACTGCTGCTGTAACCAACAACAATCCCATGCCCTGCTCTAGACCCTATTCCAAACCACACTAGGCCCTACACCCTGCTCTGTTGCTGGGCCTGACACTCTATTGGGACCTAACACTATTCCCACTCCCCACATCCTACCAGACCCAATATCCCTTACCTACTCCAACATGCCCCAAATATACAATCACTTGCTTGCCCCCTCTTGCCACTTTGAGCCCTGAGATTTAACTTATTGCTGCTCTGCCATGTGACACCCAACCTCCTGGAACCCTAACGATTACCCACCTTGAGACAGGGGTATGGTTTGCTTTCCCCAACTGTTCTACGCTATAAGGGACCAGTCATAAAGGAAGTATGGCTCTGCATTCCTGAAGGAGCCCTGTTTGGAATCTCCTGTTAGAAATGCAGTGCTCTTTCATTTTGCTAAAGATGGAGTAGAGTGTCAATCTGTGTGTGATTGCCACACCTCGATACAATCTAATACTGCCTGTTCTAGGCTTCTTAAATTTCAATACTTCAACTGAAATAAAAGCAAAGTTGGTGATTTGAAACAAAAACAAATTCATGGAGAAACCCTACCCATCTGGTCATACAAGTGGAGAAAAACAAATTAATGTTTTGCATCTAATATGACTCTTCTCTAGGACTCAACTCAACTCCTTTCGATGCCAAGAACAAGAACAGAAGTTGCTGGAGAAGCTCAGCAGGTCTGGAAGCATCTGTGAAGGAAAAATCAGAGTTAACGTTTCGGGTCCGGTGACCCTTCCTCAGAACAGAGGACCTGAAACGTTAACTCTGATTTTTTTTTCTTCAGAGACGTTGGCAGACCTGCTGAGCTTTTCCAGCAACTTCTGTTTTTGTTCCTGATTTACCATATCTGCAGTTCTTTTGTTTTTTATCCAATCAATACCACTCCTACACCACTGTTAGAAGTTGGGGACTCATAACCACATTTACTGAATATAGGAGGTTGATTGTTCATAAGAAATTTTACCATAGTTTAAGAGGCTGCAGACTAGATAAAACAAATTAGTTAATTAGACAAAAAGATGGAAAACCAATGATAATGGAGGAAGGCTCACGTATATAAGTGGATGAGCAGTCTGTTGGCACAGAGTGTGTCATTTTTATTAAAATTGTGAATGCAGCATCCTGGTTTGTCTGCAAAGTGTTGGGGAACTCTTTGTTGGTCTTCCCTCAATCTCTTCTGGTCCATTATCCATCTTCCTGATAAGGGTTGTCACCAAACATCCATATCACAAACCCTCTATGGTTTCACTAGGTACGTCATGCAATTTTCCCAACTTCCTCACCATGGTCCACATTATTCAGGGGCTGAGAATATTCTGCTGAATGTCCTCTTTTCATTCTTATCTCTCTTCTTTGGGAAACCCGCTTGTTCATCGATATTTTAAGGCCAGTGAAGATATTTCTTGTAAAATTCTACTACTATTAGAACCTTTGCAAATTTTACCTGATTTCCACTGAATTCAAATACAAATTTTTATTCATTTCAACATGCTAGGCACATTTCTAAATAATACGTTGTAAGGAAAAAATAAATTATTTCTATTAGCTTTTAGTATTTACCTTTTAATTAGGTTTTCATCAGGAGGCAGAAAATGACAATTCCAGTTTAATTTCCAAGCAAATAAAACACGTAAACAGGGACATATAACTGATAAGTGATTCAACAGAGGCCACAATTTATCTTTGTTTAATGACCAAAAAGAGCTACTATAGATCACTCAACAGTGAGATTTCTATGGACAGATGTTGACCCATCAAATTGGGAATATATAGCTTCAGACACTGACTCTTCAGAGGACCACTGTATGACATCAGTGAACAGGGTGTTGCTCTCTAGCTGTTTGTAGTTTGATGACTTAGTTAACAGCCCAATGATGGTGAAAACTTAGGAGATGATTCTAGTTAAGACTGAAGTCGCGGCAATAACTTGATTCAGACGTGTTTTGGGAGCATTCACGATGTAGGAAAGTCAAAATGAATGTACTAAATACGGATGATTAAAATGGATAGTCACAATTCAACAGAATCTGAATAGTCATTAAGGCTTCAATCTCATCACCTATAATCTGTAAATTCTGGAACTGTAGGGCTGGAAAGAATGTGTGGAATTGTTATTAATAGGACTTGTCATTGTAAGTTAACTTCTTACGGAAGCCAATAAATACAAATTCTATTTTATCTTGTGAAATAACCTACACATTTATAACTAAAAGCTTCCATTTCTTCAGAAGAGTTGTTGGTCCAACTAAACATTTACAAAGGCCTTTTTTTTCTTATTCAAACTTCATTTACAGTATTTAAAAAAAATCCTATTATTAGAATTGCCTCTCAATGTCCTGCACTCCTATCGAGTGAAGTTGAACATCAAGTTCTCCATCTTGCTGTGATGAACTATTGTAAATTCCAACTTTATTTTTCATTTGCTATCCAAATTTTAGCCTCATTAAACAAGTTCTCCATCCATTTACAATAACTATGCATTTTAATAAATTTAGTATGATCCTTTTTAAAACAATATGGTTCCATGACCAATACATTTCATTGAGTATTGCTGAAAAAAAACTAATTTTCTCCAAGATTTTTCATCTTGTAGTCATCAAGAGAATTTGCACGGATGCGAGTTCAAAGGACTATATTACATGAGAGGAGATTTATGATTTCTTGGCAAATGTACTCTGATTAGAAGAGGTGTTGCCACAGAGAAGGCTCCAATTAATGATGGCTGACAGTTAACTATCAGGATTTGTTTAAATTTTAAACCAAGCAGTGGAGTCTGATTGGTTACAGCATTGCACTGAAATTTGGAGTAATAAATGGCTATCACCTGTTTTGTTAAGTTGAAACAAATGTAATATGTCTATATCTTTTACACAGATAATGAACACGAGCTGCAGAGAAACCTATTTGGGCTCATAGAGAGAAACTCCATGAAGCTCACCAAAATTGACACTTGGAATATTTCTGAAAATTCAGCCCGATGGCTCTCTGGTTTGATGGCAGCATGCTTTTAGTTGTGAAAAACACTTATGTTGCTATTACATAGTAACAGCATGAAATAAAAACAGCTTTAACTGTTGATTAAATATTTACCCTCCCATATATTCTGAGGTGGACTGGACTCATTTCAGGGTCAAGAGCGGTTGCCTTAAGGCCTTTTTTTATTAGTTTTATGAGTTTGTGCAGTCTCCTAGGGATGTAGAGTAAATGCTGCTCCTACCAGCAATATACACATTCCCTTATTGAATTAAAAACTGCTGGAATTGATCTTATTGAGGTAGCTATTATCCCGTAGGACAGCTCTGATGCACCATATTTACGCTTCAGCTTCCAGGCTGAATAAATAACGCAGACCCTTTTTATCAGGTTGCTAGTAATCTTATGTTTTCCAATAGGTTTCTGTTAAGATGAGAGGAGTACAATGACAGCAGTAGGCCAGTCAGCCCATCATAACTAGTTTTGGTTTTCGTTGTTATTGTTAATTAATCTGTTCAGATGTGATATTATGTACCTCTGAAGCAGGTGGAACTTGAACCCAGGCCTTCCAAGCCAAAGGTAGGGACATAGCCACTGCACCACAAGAGCCTCTCATTAGTTTGGGCCTTCGTTCTTCTATCTCTTACCATGGTCACCTCACATACTTCTGTAATTTTTAATTCTGCATCCTAATAATAATCTATCAATATCAATTTTGAAATTTTCAATTGACCCAGACTGAACAGCCATTTCATGAGATAATCCAAGACCCCCATTACCTTTAGTGTAAAGTAGCATTTCTCATATCACCCTTAAATGATGTTATGGACCAGACTAGACTCCCTCAAAGTACTTTGAGAAAGTATCCTAGATTCTAACATTTTCTTATTTTAAAGGTAGATGTGAAGTGCGTCTTCCAGACTTGATGCAACTGGTCAAACCACTCAACATTAAGAAAATCACAGTTTATTTAAACACTATAGTTAAAATACAAACAAAAGAAAGAGAAATGTATGATAACTTAACTATTGGAAAACCTAACAGAAAAATAGATACAGTACTTATTACTAATTAACCGTTCCAATATAGCAACATCCCATAAACACACTCCTTGACAAAAAAGGTAAAGTCAGACATAGAATCTTACAGACAATTCTCCAATACAAGGAGAACCAAATTCAAGGGAGATTTCAGAGAATTTAGCAGCTAGGAATCATTTTACTCTTCTTGGAGTTTGAACTCTTCTAGGACCCAAACAGCTTGTGACTGCGTTAGCTAAAAAAAAAACTGGAATGTTTGATCTGCGAGAACTGATCAATCCCTTCAACTGTTACAACTGTTTAAAAAAAAATTAAAGGTCTCCTTTGATTGTTGACTTAGGCTGTCTCCCGTTAGTATTTCAGTACCTCTGCTTTTACAATCTTTCTTCGAAAAAAAACCAGGACAAAAGAACCTTTTTAAAATGACAGTACCATCACAATGACATGGCTGTGATTTAAAGGATATGTCAGCACACAAGACCCCAAAACATCAGTCCCCAGTACTGGGAAAATTGTTGCTAGATACCTCCATTTATCGATGTTCAAATCTGTTGCATCACTTAGTCAATTATCTATTTTTATCATTCTTTGGTATTCTTTGGTTATGTTTAACTACTCATTTTATTATTGTATCTATTCCTAATTAACATTCTCTATACTTTAATATAAGTTTTCTTACAGCATGATACAAAATAAAAGAATATTCTAATAAATAAGTGCTGTTGTTTTCATCATCAAAATTAGAATCCAAAGTATCTCAAGTTCTCTTCATAATTACTTTTCCAGACACATTTATATAGTCTTTATTAAGACTTTAGTAGAGAAGTTGTGGATAACTGACAATCATGAACAGAGAAACTTCAAGTACGTAATACCCTCTCCTTTGAGACATGAAAGAACGACTACTGATGTGAAACAAATCTAATTTTATACAGTTTAGTGCAGTAGAAAAGAACACGATAGAACTGTCATCTATCCTGTTGATCAGAAAATATTTCATGATAAACACAAGTAAAATCACTTTGAATGTACAAGCATTTTTAGCCACTGGAAGAAGTATTGAACAGAATGGGACCAACATGAAGACATGAACCGGTGAACAATATAAGAAAAATTACAAGTATAGACTCCAGCCTAATATTTGTTTTAGATTTAACAATACACGAAAAGTGCTGTCAAATGTAATATTGAACTAAGGCTCAATGGACTTTAGGCTATATGCCCCAAGTTAGCTTAGAAAGGTCAAACACAATTCTGGGAGAAAAATTCAGTTGCATTATAATTCTTGCAATGCCACAGTTACTAAATGCATAATCCTTGATTTTCATGAGGTGAGCTGGGTTCAAGTTTGGACCATTTCAGCAATTGATTGTTGAAAGTATTCCTGCCTCCAATTTGCAAATCGCACTCCAGAACTTCAGAACAAAAATCAAGGCTGACACTTCAGTGCAAAATTGAGTAAGTGTTGCATTATCACAGATGCTGTTTTTCAGTGAGACAATAAACGTAGACTCCATCTGTCCTCTCATGTAGATGTAAAATAATTTCAAGTGCTAGTTGAAGGAGAGTAGGAGAGTTATCTCCCTGATGCCCTGGTTAATGTTTGTCCCCCAGGCAATGTTATTAAAGCGGATTGTCGGATCATTAACTAATTGCTGCTTGTGGATGCTTGATGTGTGCAAATTGGCATTTTCTACTTTACATACAGGCTAAATTTCAAAATTGCTCCATTTATTGTAAAGTGCTTTGAGATGATAGAGTCAAAAAGGTCTACAGCAGAGAAAAAGGCTATTTGGCCCATCAAGTCTGCACCAGTCAAAAACAACCACCTAACTGTTCTAATCTCATTCTCCAGCACTTGGCCTACAGCCTTGAATGCCTTGGCATAACCTGTGCGCATCAAAATATTACTTAAATGTTATGAGGGTTTCTGCCTCTAGCACCCTTACAGGCAGTGAGTTCAATATTTTCCTCACATCGCCTGAAACCTCCTGCCCCATATCTGAAACAATGTGCACCTGGCCACTGATCCCTTCATTGGGGAAAGTTTCTTCCTGTCTACGCTATCTATGCCCCTCAAAATTCTATTCATCTCAAACATGTGCCCCCTCAGTCTCCACTGCTCCAAGGAAAAAACTCAATCTATCCAATCTCTCTCAATAAACTCTGCAGCCAGGCAGCCACCTAGTACATTTCCTCTGTACCCCTTCCAGTGTAAACACATCACTCTTATATTGTGGATTCCAGAACTGCATATAATACTCTAGCTATGGACTAAACAACATTTTACACAGTTCCTGAGATCAAGACCTCCCAGCTCTTAAACTCCATACCTTGGCTAATAATGGCATGTATCCCATATACCATCTAAACCACTTTATCTTTCTGGCTTAAGGGACTGGTGGACATGTACACCATGGTTCTGCTGATCCTTGATACATCCCAGTTTCATACCGCTTATCACGTATTCCCTTCCCTTGTTTGTCCAGCTCCAAAATGGATCATTTCACAATTATCTGGATTGAATTCATTTGCTACTGATCAGCCCACCTGACCAGTCTATCTACATTCTTTCATAATCTAAGGCTACTCTCCTCACTACTTTCCACCCTACTAATTTTTGAATCATCCACAAACATACTGATCAAACCTCCTACATTAAAGTTGAAATCAGTTATATAAATCACAAAGAGCAAAGACCCCTAGACTGATCGCTGTGGGATCCCACTGGACATAGACTTCTAGTAACAAAAACGGCTCTTGACCATTACCCTCTGCTTCCTGTCTCTCAGCCAATTCTATCCAATTAGCCAAATTTCCTGGGATTCTATGGGCTTCACTATTAAGCTTGGTGGCTGTGAAAAGTGTTGTCTAAAAGTAAGTCTTTCCTTTTCATTTAAGGTTTTAAATCTCAGTCAGCCATAACTCACCCTTTTTTTTTGGTTATAAAATTCAGCCTAGAAAACTCCTAATGCCTTCACATAGACAACAACCATTGATGGAATCAGAACAGAGGATGAAGTACCAGAACTCAAGGTCTTAGGGAATGATCCTTACTGATCTCCATCTATCAGGGGATCCTGAGACAGTAAATCAAGGGCACGGTCCCATTGCAGCCATGTGATTGACAATGGCCAAGTGTCCACTGAAGCTGATTTCAGTCAGGGAGTCCATGACTTTGCAGTCAGAGGGGTGTGTCATGGTCAGTCCTGTGGGCTGAATCTTACACTTTTTGGCTAAATCTGAGTTGTATTGAATTCTTTTGAGTATTTCTATGAAAGGTCAGTAAGTTCTCTCACTGTACCTTACCAAATTTGCTTCATTAATTATCTATGTGGCTCCATGCCGTCTCTCACATCCAAATTTTCTTCCAACTTGGCACATTACCATTCCCAGAGCAATTCACCACTCAGTGGATATTCTAGAATTCACTGGCATCCCGATTACCCGCACCATCTTTGAAAGGCTATTATGCATTTGAACAAGAACTCTCATTCTGGTGCAGTCCTGCAGTTACTCACATTTGCTTTGGAAATGACATTTTTTAAAAAATGGCATCCTGCTTTGTGGCAGGGACCTGCAGTTCCTGTTAGATGGTAGGGAGGCGAATGCAGGACTTCCTTCTCCCCCAGGAGAAAGAGTGGAGGTCACAACACTGGATGATTCCATGCCAGCTTGGTCTGAGTTTGAAGCAGTCTCAGCTATCCGGAAGAATGCCCAACAGCATAGGAAAATATCGACATTCTTCTTCACTCCACCATTGTAAGGAGCTTTGTAGGTTGAATTTTAACCACCGAAAATGAGTGAATTATGGCTGACTTAGATTCAAAACCTTAAATGAAAAGGAAAAACTTCCTTTTAGACAACAATTTTCACAGCCACTGAGACTAATACATCACACTCTGATACATCACTCAGTTTGATTCTGCTACTGTACCCATCTTCCACAAAGGCTTATGCTCTACCACTCTTACTATTGCATACAACGCTTTCTGCACTCAGTCCCACACACACTGAAACCACTAACCCGCCACGCCCTCTGTGCTGTCTGCTCACTGCCTGTCTGCGCCATTAGTAATAGCTGTGGTACCCACTTTCATCTTGTTTACCTGTCTTGTCACAATGTCTACCTGTCTCATGCTAGCCTACAATGGGATAGAAAGAGCCAAGGCAGGTGATGCGTTTTCTGCCATTCAGCTGCTCACCCCTAATGAGGAGAGGATCCCGACTCTGGCCATGCTGAGCAAGGTCTGGACTTGTATCAGAGGCTGTCTTTGACTTACTGTACTGTGAAACCCATGAGCAAAGGTTCTCCCCTTTGACTTGACTGACACCTGCTGAAAGCAATAAAAACTTCCTAGCTTTGTGTCTGCACTAAACAGCATGACAAGGCAACAGTAATATGAGTCTAGTTAGGTAATTAAAGGGCAAAGTGCAAAAAGGCAAGGCATGGAAATGCAATGCTCAGATACTGTGAGCGTTCAGGTAGGGTCAGTGAGTGAACATTATGAGACCAAGCAAAGAGCCCAGAGATGCAGCCACATCCAGTCCATGAGCTAGGCCTATGTCCCTGAACACAGTGTCCTTTCAGCAGCATTGGAGTGCTAGTGTGCAGTGTATAAGTCTTGCAGTAATAGTGATGTGGTATTTGAGAGAGGTGAGACTGAGTGACTGAGAGATAGTGCAAGAAATAATGAGAGTGGCAGAGTGAGAATCTTGATGGGATGATGGTGCAATAGTGGAGGTAGAGTGAGTGGGAGGTGGCAGAAAGAAGAATGTGGTACTTACCCTGGCACAGTAGAGAGGTCATTGGCCTTTTTTTTAACATTGCTAACTGTTTCTCCTTACCCTGGTAATGCCATTAACTCAGAGGGTGAGCTTGGTACAGGTTCTGATGGTATGACCTGCTCTGTTTGTTTTCCAAGGATATGACACCATTCCTTTGCACCACCCAGTCAACCAGGCATCTGTTGGAAAATCATAGCACCATTTTCCCCTCCACCAACCTGTTCAGACACTGTCCTAGACTGAGAAGGGCAGTTTAGGAATGCCAATACTCAGCAGCTTTTAAATATGGTGCAGACACATGGGATAACAGTCTTTCAACTAATATCTGTTAAGTGGTGAGTTGTTTGGAATGGAGCACTGTAAGATGGGGTCAGAGTTGAATGGGATGGACACTAGAGGGGCAAGGTAGGTAATTAAAGTGGCAGATTTGGCAAGATATGGCCAGAAAACCTGCAAGGTCTTGTGGCAATAAACAAAAAGCTCAACACACCTCGGGCGTCATCCCAAAAACAAATTCAGCCCATAGTCTTGTGGTATCATAAGTACATAAGAAATAGGAGTAGGAATAGGCCATCTGGTCCCTGGAGCCTGCTCTGCCATTCAATACGATCATGGCCGATCTTTTCATGGACTCAGCTCTACTTAACTGCTCACTCATCATAACTCTTAATTCCTTTACTGTTCAAAAATCTAGCTATCTTTGCCTTAAAAACATTTAAAACATTAACCCCAACTGTTTCATTGAGTGGGGAATTCCATAGCCTCACAACGTTTGGGTGAAGAAGTTCCTCCTCAGCTCAGTCCTAAATCTGCGCCCCCTTATTTTGAGGCTATGTCCCCTAGTTCTGGGTTCACTCACCAGTGGAAACAACTTCCATGCTTTTATCTTGTCTATTCCCTTCATAATTTGATATATTTCTATAAGATACCTTCTCATTCTTCCAAATTCCAATGAGTCTTGTTCCAGTCTACTCAATCTGTCCTCATAAGTCAAACCTCCCAACTCTAGAATCAACCTCGTAAACTTTCTCTCACCTCCTCCAGTGCCAGTACATCCTTTCCCAAAACTGTACGCAGTACTCCAGGTGTGGCCTCACAAGCACCCTATACAGCTGCAGAATAACCTGCCTGTAAATTATGGCCTAAAGGGCATGACAGCACAATATCAGAGCAGAACATAAACAACTTTATCTACATACATGAAGAGAAAGGAGTGAAAATATAATTCATTGGAAGGACAGAGCCTTTAAATCTAGTTTAGATGTAAATTCTTCCAGAGTTTGTTGATCTATCTTCTCGATATTGAACATGTTGTCTTTTGATAATAATGAAGTTTCTAATTTACAATGTACTGTCAGTATAACTTCAGAGATTACAAGGTGTAGAGCTGGATGAACACAGCAGGCCAAGCAGCATCATAGGAGCAGGAAATCTTGACATTTCAGGCCTAGACCCTCTGCAGTTCCTATTATCTTCTGTAAACCCAGTTGC
>JAHRHZ010000289.1:11731115-11761758 GCA_024137785.1 Ginglymostoma cirratum
TGACATTTCAGGCCTAGACCCTCCATCAGAAATGATGAAGGGTCTAGGCCCAAAACGTCAAGATTTCCTACTCCTATGATGCTGCTTGGCCTGCTGTGTTCATCCAGCTCTACACCTTGTTATCTCGGATTCTCCAGCATCTGCAGTTCCTATTATCTCTGTCAGTATAACTTCACTTCTTTTTTAGCGTAGAGTTTTCTTGTGCCATCTTTTACATTAAAGTTGATGAATGACAGCCATCACATCCTCTCAGGCCTACACTAGGGCACACGTATTAAAGGTCTATTGTTTGTAAATGTGTTTGAGCTACAAGAATGCAATGAGCTCTTTATTGACAATTATACCTGCTAATCCAAATAAGACTAAATCTGCCTTAGCATCCCTTTGCAAGGAATTTTGATAAGGGAGGGTCAAATATCTAGGATACAGAATATTGATTTTGATTTTGATATTATTGTCACGTGTACTCAAGTACAAAAGTAGAGGAGTACGGTAAAAAAAAGTGTATAATGTTGCCTCGCAAGATGCCATCTTAGGTATAAGTACGTTGGTACAGAATTTAAGAACAAGGCAGAAAGAAATAACAATGTTAAGAGTTAAACATAGCAGTAATTATAGTGTAAAATATACAAAATAAGGTTAAAAGTTACACATTGTAGACCTTCTCGGTTTTAAGAAGAAAATATAGAAATAAAATGCTGAAAGTTCAAACATTACAGTCTATATCAACATGGCTTCCATCATCCATCAACTTTGAATCTCCCAGATCCTCTGTGCAGTTTGTGAGATAGGTACATATTTTCCAGAAGCATAGTGAAATTCAGTAATAACTTTTTCTGTTTGGATTAATCATAATTAACCCTTTGAACTATAACTGAAATGAAAATAGTACCAAGTTCTGACATTTTGCCCTCTTTATAAACAAAAATAACATTTCATGTGGCATATTTAGTTGTTGAACTTCTAAATCCTTGTGTACTCAAGAGTGGATTACATTATGACCAGCAAACTGATATGGTTTAAGAGCTTAAATTGTAGCAATGTTCAAATCTGGAACTAGTTTGACATGTTCAATTTTAGTCTTGAGTCTACATTGAAGTATTGAAAATGTAGCAACATTATCAGTAGGAAATACTGATGTAGATTGGTTGCTCCTAGTATAAGAATATTAGAAGTCAGAACAAGAATAAACCAAATGACCACTTGAGCCTGCTCCAACATGCATTCAATTCATGGTTTTTCTGATTGTAGCCTAAATGCCATTTTGTTGCCAGATCCTCCACTGTTGATTTAAAAAAAATCTATCTAACCCACCTTTGAATATATTCAATGACTTAAAATCCATTGTTCTCTAAGGTAGGGAACTCCACAGGTTCCAACGCCTCCATCAAAATCTGTGCCCTTTTTTTTTAACTAAAACCCCTACAATGTAGAAGCAGACCATTTGGCCCATTGAGTCCACAGGACCCTCTGAAGGGCATCCCACCCAGACACACCTACCTGCCCTACCCCTGTAACTTGGCATTTCTCACAGCTAATCCACCTAGACTGCACATCTCTGTGACATTATGTGTAATTTAGCATGGCCAATACACCTAACCTGCATATCTTTAGACTGTAGGAGGAAACTGGAGCACCCACTGGAAACCCATGCAGACACAGGGAGAATGTACAAATTCCACACAGACAATCATCCAAGGATGGAATTGAACCCAGGTCCCTGGCACTGTGAGGCAGCAGTGCCAGCCACTGAGCTGCTGTGCTGCCATCTCTCAATTATTTATTATTATGTTTTGCTGTTACAATTAAGAAAAGTTTCCATCATTGTTATATTTATCTACTACCTTCTTTTCTAACGTCCTTTAGATGCTTAGATGGCAGTGTTCACTGGGTTCAGCTGAGTTCATTATTCAGTGCTAGTCTCCTAAGAGTTATTCACCTTAATTTGAGAAATATACTCCTGCTTTAGTCTATTTTGGCTATTTACAGACCTAATTAGCCAGTTTGATTTTATTTTAGTGTACACTCTCCTTTTGACCTCAGGCATTCATGTCTTCTTCCAATATAAGCCTGGTTTCAAATGTATTCCATGTTTTGTTCGAACAGCTATTAATATAAGAAAGGGATTTGCACCATTGAACCAGAGACTGTCAGACTTGAACACATAACAACTTGCAAACAATGAATTACAGTGCATGGTCTCAAGTTTATATCTTAACATCTGGGCTAAATAAAAATGGTCAATATAAAGATAAAGATAATAAATCTACAGGAATTTTTCAGAAGATACATAAACTGATGGGTGAGATCCATCTCATGGACAGAATTGACTTGTGTGTAATATTGTATTTGATTTCAATGTCCAATGATTGTGAAATTCAACAGCGAGATTAACTGAGAGATAGCAAGAACTGCAGATGCTGGAGTCAGAGATAACATAGTGTGGAGCTGGAGGAACACAGCAGGCCAGGCAGCATTAGAGCAGCAGGAAAGTTAATGTTTCCGGTCAGGACCCTTCTTCAGAAGGGTCAAGGGTCCTGATCTGAAACATCAACTTTCCTGCTTTACTAATGCTGCCTGGACTGCTGTGTCCCTCCAGCTCCACGCTATGTTATTTATAGCTAGATTAACTGATTTGGTATAAATACGTAGTGAGTTTACTATAATAAACATTCAGAGCATGAAGATAGGGATAACCAAATGTTTTTCTCTACAACCTAAAAGAAAGCTTATTTTCATAGATGGCAAATATTACTATTTGGATTATTGTTTATGAAAAGTGATTGTACTGGAAATATGTAGCTGACCAGGCAGTATCATGGACAAAAAGAAACTGTGTTAATATTTCAGGTTGATACATACTTCTTCAGTTAAGGTGGCTTTTAAATGGGCACATGACACATTTGTAATTGGTCAGTTATGATCCAGAAACTTTTACTTGAAACAAAAACAGGAAGCGCAGGAGAAAAAAAAATCAACGATTCTGGCAGCATCTGCAGATAGAGAAACAGTATTAGCGTTTCAAGTGCAGTACGACTCTTCTCAGAACAAAAGAGACATACTGCATTTGAAATATTGACGCTGTTTGTCTTTCCATAAATGTTGCTAGAACTTCTGAGTTTCTCCAGCACTCTCTGTCTTCATTTCAGATTTCTGGTGTCCACAGTTGTTTGCTTTTATTAGCAATTGTTTAACTGATGCTTTTGTGCAATGATACAGCCTCTGCTGAGCTATCAATCCCAAATTGATCCTTTGTAATTTTGTTTCAGCGTGTGTGTGCATAAACTCTCCTTCATTTGCTGCTCATACTTTTTGTCAGTTTCAATCTTGTACAATGTGTACTACATATACCTTTGCCCTGCTAATTCAAGTCCATCCTTCTAATATGTGGCTGTTGTCCTGGTAACACCTGCACCATTATTCTTATAAAACAAGAATGATATACCTTCAAAAATAAAATAATCAAATTATAAGAGACAAGAGCAAGGTTAAGTCATTTGGTCCATTAATCCTGCCACACCATTCAATAAGATCATAGCTGATCAGATCATGGCCTGAATCAATGATTCCGCATTCACTGATCTGTGGGATAATGATTTCCAAAGACTAATGACTCTCTCAGAGAAGAAATTCTTTCTCATTTCCATCTTAATTTGGAAAAGTTTATTCCTGAAGTATTTCCCATAATTGTAGATTCAAGAGGTATCGGGCAGAATCCTGTTGAGATGTTGGGGATCTCACATTCTGGCTGAAAGCTGATGAGAGACCCACAATGTCTCTGTACAGCAAGGTATGGCCAATAGCAAATCAATCAGGCAATGGTGAGCCAAAGTAAGCCTTTGCCTGAAATCAGTACCCCAGTGCCTGAGTCGTTGGAACTCTCTTCCTTAAAAGAAGTGGAAGCAAAGTCCATGAGTATTTTGAAAGCATATGTAGATAGATTCTCGTTAAACTAGAGGGTGAAAGTTATCAGCAGTGGATGAGAATGCAGATTTGAAATTACAATAAGATCAGCCATGATCTTATTGACTGGTGGAGCAGGTCTGGAAGGCCTGAATGAATTATTCCTGCTCCTAATTCACATGTGTGAACATGCATTCATAAGTATTACCAGCCTGTTACTCTTGTGCTCAGCAGTACCACTGCATAGATCCTGGCTACATCAGGATATCTCAGAATTACAGAACAGCCCAGGCAAAATGTAATTATTGTCAGAGAGTTTTGCAAGGTAAGGCGCGATAGCAAGGCAGGAGTATGACTATAAATGGGAACTCCTTTTTAATCAGACACCCAGTCCATGGCAGACAGTAAGTAGTCATTAACTGGTGACTTATTGCTTGGTGCCAGGCTGGGAAGGTCAAGCATAGAGGAACTGATATTTAATTCTTCATAAAAATTTTTTCATGATACAGCTGGTCACCCAAGACTGAAATTGAACATTTACATGACTGAGATAACAAGCATGGGGCTGGATGAACACAGCAGGTCAAGCAGCATCATAGGAGCAGGAAAACTTGACGTTTCGGGCCTAAACCCTTCTCTATGATGCTGCTTGACCTGCTGTGTTCATCCAGCCCCATGCTTGTTATCTCGGATTCTCCAGCATCTGCAGTACCTTTTATCTCATTTACATGACTGATCCACTTCAGTTTTGGTCAATTGTAGCCTTCAGGCTGTCACTAGTGGAGTACTCAGCAATGGCAATGTCTTCAAACATTATAGGGCGATGGTTAAGGTCTTTATTGATTGAGGTAGTCATTGCCTGGCACCTTGAGGCATTCATGTTACTTACCTTATACAAGCTCAAACCTGACATTGTCCACAACCTACTACATATGAAGATGGTCCGTTAAAATGCCTGAGGAATTGCAGATTGTGTAACCATCGGGAATAATCCCCACACTGACCTCATGTTGGACATGGGAAGTCAACAGTATTCCTATACAATACCATCATGTCAAATTAAACCCTTTCCTTCCTCCAAGCTTTCCATCAGAGAAAGCAAGAGGTTCCTCTATCCCCTCAGTATTCACTCTGTCAAGGCTCTTCCTAACTTTGTATCTATCCATTAAATCAACTATTATTCTTCCAAATGTCAATGACTATAGGTATAACCTGCTCAACTTTTTCATTGCAAGACAACCCTTTCAACACAAGAGCCTAGTGATCCTTTGCTGAACTGACTCCAATGTAAATACACTTTCCTTAAGTAAGGAACCCTGCTGTACACAGCACTGTAGGTTTGGTCTCACTAATATCCTGTACACCTGTGGGAAGACTTTTCTACTCTCATGCCCCATTCCCCTTGTAATAAGCGAGAATAATTCATTTGTCTTCCGAATGACTTCCTGTACCTGGATGCTTTTTTTTTTGTGGTTCAGCTACAAAGACAATCACATCCCTGTGTAGGGCAGCACCCTGAAATCTCTCTCTGTGTGAATAACATTCAATTTTTTAAAAAAAATTTCCTGCCAAAGTGAACACCATCACATTTTCCCACATTGCACTCCATCTGAAACATTTTGGCCACTCATTTACCTATCTTTGCTGACACTTTGCAATCCCTTCACATTTTTCTTTCCTACCTTGGTATTGTCAGTAAATTTGGCTCTGGTGTAGTCTGTCTTTTCATCCAAATCATCTACATAGGTCATAAAACCTTGATTCCCAGAAATGAACCCAGTATCATGTCAATTGTTAGCATTTTCAAACTTTAGATTGATCAACTTATCCAATCTTTATCTGTCATTCCCAAGAACATGAACTCTTACCTTGAACAGAAACCAAATATGTGGCACCTTACTGAATACTTTTTGGAATTCCTAATATGCTATATTTATTGATTTCCCTTTATCCACCCTGCTTCTTATGTTCTCAAAGAACTCTAATGAACATTTTAAAAATGCTTTCTCTTTCATGAGATCATGTTGAATCTACTTGATTAGTATTATCATTTTTCAAATGTCCTCCTTTGAACTCCTTTGTAATAGAATCTAAAGATAGATGTCGGGCTAACCAGCTCTTAACTTCCTGCTTTCCACCTTTCTTAATCAAAGCTATTACATTTGTAGTTTCCTCATCAGGTGGGATCTTTCTAGCATTGAGGGAATTTGGTATGATTACAATCAATGCATCCACTATCTCTGTGGCCACTTCATTTAAGACTCTAGGATTCAAGCCATCAGATCCAAAAGATTTGACAGCCGTTAATCCCTATAGTTTTCCTGATACCTTTTTCTAAATGGGAGTGATATTTAAAAAATTCCTCCCTGATTTTTGACCCTTACTTCTCCATTATTCCTGGGATGATATTTGTTTCCTGCTGTGAAGACTGATGCAAAATATTTGTTCAAAATCTGCCACTTCCTTGTTTCCCGTTAATAAATTCTCAGCATCATCTGTTAAGGGATCAAAAGTTAATCTTAGCTACTACTCTTTTCCTTTTGATATTCTTGTTGGAGTGTTCACTTTTCTTCAGATACCCTGCTAATTATCTCTCATTCAAATTTCCCCCTTCATTATGTTTTTGAGCTCAATGCGCTGAATCAGTTTTGAGAGACTTAATTGCCTTTTCCTGCTCTTAGTTTGTATGTTAGTCATCCTGCTCTGGTTTTAAAATTTTCCCAACCTGTGGCTCATCTTTAATCATTACAGCATTGTACACATTTTCTTTCAATTGGGTACCATGCTTTATGCCTTAGTTAGCCACAGATGGTGCTTTATTCCAAAGTTTGATGAGATTTACCACCAAGGGCTGGAAAGCTGGGAGTTTTGTTCATGGATGAAATACTTATTTGTTCCCTTGTAAAAATAAACTTGCAGAGATATGCCAACTTAATGAGAACAGATGGTGTTATCAGGAATAAACAAAGCAATGCTATTTGGGAGAAGGCACCTGTATTTAGAATAATAGGAAGCAGATATTAAAGGTTCTGCAAAAATAAGACAGCTCAAGGCGTAGAGGTTTGCTGATATTTCTGCAAATGTTTTTATCTGGGAGTTTGCCAACTCACAGTCTAGGTGTGCATGGCTATTCAACTAATCCTTAATCCCGACCGTTAAAAGAACATAAAAGGAAAAAAAGTGTCTCCCCATGTTGGAAATTTACTGAAGGAAGTTTTAGGAAGATGGGTGATGTCAGGTTGGATTTTACCTTCACGGCCAAACAAAGTGTATCTTTAGGCATTATGGATTAAGTCAAATATTGATAAGTACATAAGATCTTGTCAGTGTAATATCCTATTCATCATGAAAGAAATTGTGAAAGGAACCTTGTTGCTGCAGTTAAAGGGAAGATTGATTTGGTTAACTACCAGAGAGATAAATAACATGAAGTGATAGTTTGTCAGTGATTGTATTCTCTTGATATTTTAAACAGATTTCTTAAATACTAAATAATTTATGACAAATAATGTTTTTTGATATCTGAATTAATTTGATGTTTAATTTACACACAATCCTCGATTCTGAAGTAAAATAAACAGACTTAAGTTTTACTGTCATTTTTGTTGTTTCTTAGGAGCAAACAACAAAAAGTACTTGTCAAAAATCTGGGCATCCTCACATCAAATAGTTTAAATAACTGAGAATGTCAGCCATGTGCAATCATTGAAACTATTTCACATTTTGTCACCAGAAATCCTTTTGCATTTAAAGATGATCATTTTTGAATAACAAGCTAAGCTATCAAAAACTTAGCAGGATTTGTAACCAGATTCTGGAAATCTAGCATTTTAAGACTTGTCTGTGAACATCACCTAACATACAAGAGTTAACAATGACAAATAGCAAATATGGAGCATTGTTCATGCAGTAAAAAGTCTCAGGACACATCTCAAAATTTTAAAAACAGAAAAAAACCCACCAAATCAGTAAAAAAAAAACTGATGTTTAAAGAGGATAGGGTGAAATGTGGAAAAGCAAAGAGGTATAGATAGCAGTTTTGACCTAAACCCTAAACAAATGAAGACCTAACTGCCAATGGTGAGATGAAAGAAGTCAAAACTGCAGAATTAATCTGTATTAGAATAACTCAGAGTCCCTGGATTGTTTTATGGCTAACTATAGTTTGAGAGATGCACTGTTAGATTAAGAATTAATATACACCAGCAAGAAGTGAGGTGGGTGAAATGGGATTTGGTGGAATTTAGGATAGGCAGCAGACGTTTGAATGCGTTTAGTTCTTGGAAGGTGAAAGTAGGGAAACTAGACTGGAAAACCTCACAATAATTGAGGCTTGAGGGGTTAAATTGCCTGTTTTTGTTCCTATATTTCACAGTTTATTTCTAACTCTTAGAATGACAATAAGAAGACAAATACAATTGGAATGAGAAGGAACAACAAGTTTGTGCTCCACAAGGCTACCAATAGGCCTCTCAGTTAGCCTAGCAAAGTTCTGTGGGACAGATTGTTGGACAATAGTGACATGTATCCGAAGAACCACTTTGAATAGTGTTATCTGTAACAAATGTAGTTGCAAATTGAACTTGCATTACAAAAAAGCTGAGGTTGTAAGGTTGTAGCGTTCAAATGTTAGAGGGGCTGGCACCTGCTTCTGCACCGGAAACTGAAACTTTGGCATCAGACACTAATTGTGGCTGGGTGCGCAGTTTTGCAAATGGAGTTGGCCTCTTCTGTCGTGGGCAGGAAGGTCTCTACAGAACATTGTTCCAACTTGGAGCCAGGCTCCACAGCTGGTTTGTTCCAAGAAAATCATTGTGCATAACCATTGTTACTCTGCTCATAAGGCCATAAGATATAGGTGCAGCATTTGGTCATTCAGCCCGTCAGGTCTGCTCTGCCATTCAATGATGGCTCATCCTTCTGCCTTCTCCCCATAATCCTTGATTGCCTTACCAATCAAGAGCTGATCTATCTGTTGTCCTGTTTATTTTCAATTTGAAATCCTTCCTTTTCAGAATGCAAATAGTGGTCAACTCTATTTGCATAATTATGGACCCAAAGTTTGGGATGATGACTTATTGCTCTCCTGACTCTCTCCAACTAAGTGCAGGGAATGGAAAAGGGAGACAATGGCCTAGTGGTATTATTACTGGGCTCTTAATCCAAAAACTCAGCTAATGTTCTGGGGACCTGGGCTCAAATCATGCCATGGAAGATTGTGGAATTCAGTTTTTAAAAATCTGGAATTAAGTATCTACTGGTGACCATGAAACTATTGTGGATTGTTATAAAAATCCATGTAGTTCACTGATGTCCTTTAGAAGAGGAAATCTGCCATCCTCAGCTGGTCTGGCCTACATGTTACTCTAGACTCACAGCAATGTGGTTGACTGTCAACTGTCCTCTGGATAATTAGGGCTGGGCAATGAATGTTGGCCTAGCCAGTGATACCCTCATCCTGTGAACGAATAAAGAAAGCTTCAGACTGGTTTCACCACTATACAAGGTGAGGCCCATAAGCAGCAACTTATAGGTCAAATAAAGGGTCACACCTCAGCACCACGGCTATTCCAACCACAAGAGGATTAGGCATGACACTCAGGCAGGTTATTAGTTATAACTTGGTGGGTGAGTTGATGTCCTGGGGGAGACCTGGATTCGGGGCCGGTGTGGGAAATGGAGGGATGGTCCATACTTTTCCAGCAAACTATGCCCTTAGGCAAGTGAGGGAATCTATGGTAACAAGGAGCATGCCTTGCCATAAACCTTTAAACAAAAACATTCCTCATACTACTGCAAATCCTGCTTGACTGGCCCTCGTGAGGCAGTCCCAGTTACATGAGCTCTGAGGTCCTTGTGGGTACTCCTTTTCAAAGACCACTGTAGTACTGGCAGTGGTCACTTTGCACAGCGGCACTGTTGAAAATGTAAAGCTATTGGCCTCTTTCAGGATCTAAAAATGGCACATGGTCATTTCAGATTGAATCTCGCTGAAGCTTTCATAAGTGGCTTTGGTAAAGTTGTAAATGGCACTGAGACGAGTGAGCAATGCTATTGTCATGACTGCTAATCATCATATGCTGATCTTGCATCTGTATTGCCCTCTACAGTGACACCATCTAAGCTGGCTGCTGACAGTGTGAAATTGAATGGTGGTGTTTCATCATTATATTGTATTTGCTTCCTCTTGTACTTCACATTCTTTTCCCACCGCTATGATCCCAGCTGGTAGAAATACTGAACAAGTCAAATTCCAGTATAAAACCTGGCTTGATAAATCATATATAATATAAATAAGGTGCTAGAGAAACTCAATAGGTCATCTGTGAAGAGAAAAACAAAGCTAGGATTTCAAGAGTCATACTGAACTCAAAACATCAACTCTTTTTCTCTCTCCACAGATGTTGCCAGACCTGCTGAGTTTTTCTATCATTTTCAGTTTTTCTTTGTTGCAAACTTCCAGCATCCACAGTATTTGCTTTTAGTTGATGGATTGTGTGTTATTTCCCATTTGGTGACAAGTCACTGAAACATATTCACAGAAAGCTGTAAGTGACCTTCAACAACAGAAGCCAATTTATTAGAAAAGCAAACAAAGCTATATATTTAAGAAAGTTAGAAAGATCTTAACATGAAACAGCAAAAGAAAGTCTCAACCTGTCACCTAACTTTACACTTTTAAAGATACTCAATTACAGAGAAGTGCCACTCCGATCTCAAAACTAACTCTTCTCTGTTTATTTACTCTTGAACTATTGAGATAGTTTTATGATTCTCTTCTGATTCTGCTGGTATGACCCTTTTACAAGTTTGATGCCGTATATTTTATATTTCAGTTCTAACAGCCTATAGATTTCTATGCAGGGTTTCCCAGCTTGAAAGCTTCATGAATTAAAAGCACCTCTGCTGGAATAACTCATTCCCCTGAACCGAACTGAAGAATGTAATTCTCCATAATTCTGAGAAAACTATTCTCACTTCTGAACTTAAGTGCGTAATTAATCTAATGTACTCTGGTCTCCTTATAAACTCATGCATATAAACTTTCCACCCATTGACATCACAGGTGCCAGACACATGACTAAAGCCACATGTATTCTTGGAATTTGGATCACTTTCAAATAACTTTCTGACATTTTTAAAAAACAAACCTTAATATAAATAACCAAATCCATCTGTCTAATTTAAAATCCATTGTGGCATACACTTTTTATCTTAACAGTGCCTAGTAAGTTGCTGTTCTAATGTATATGAAATGAGAAATGCAGAAAGCTAGGCATAAGTGAATGAGGCAGGAAAAATAAGCTTGCTTACATCATCTACAACTTGTAAATTAGAAGAGGGTGTGGCATGATGGGAAACTGGGATATGGGAAGGTGGATTAAACAAGAGGGACTTCATCAACTTTGATCGTTTCAGGCTCATTATTCCCCAAGTCTTCAGTCAATGCGAGACAGTGAGGGTGAATACCATCACCTCCATAGGGAAGGGCATGCTGCAATGTTTGTACCCCATGGTTCTCTACGCCAACCTATAATCACACATTACTTTGCACTGTATGAGGCAGGGAAGTGTCTTTTTTGAGTATGCTGTGATGTGTTTGGGTGGTATGTTTGCTACGGATGAACAGTTTACAGTGTGAGCAAGCTTTGTGAAATGGACATGAAGTTTGAAGCAGTGTTTATAGTGTGAAGGTGAGGTGAAATTATCAGCATGAGGTACAAGTTGTGATTGGTAGAAATTGTGGGTTTGGGAATGATGGAAGTATTGTGCTTTGAGCAGTATATTTTCTGCTGCTATTGAATTTTGTCCCTTTTGTGTTTTTTTAAATTATATCATAGGAGGTAGCTCTTAGAAGAGAACCAGGAGAGGACCAAAAGTAGATTCTTGAAGCACTCCTGAGGGAATTGTACATGTGGATAATTGAGAAACTGTTGCAGGAGAGAAAATGAGGAAGAGATTTGAGGTGCTTGAAATACAGTGGTAATAACTGTACTTAATTCTCAATTAGCATGATAAGAATGATCAATTTCATCTATTTCTTTGGGCTTGAGTTATTAGTTATACACAAACATACCTTTTAACCTTTCTATTTGCCCACAATAAATGGATGATGACTGGCTAAGTCTCCCATCAATACTTCATTTAAATAGATCATAAATCTTTTATAAAATGATATTCTGGTTTACTTTATTTTACAGACAACTGATTTGGAATGTTCATGGCTCTCACTTACACTGAACCATTATCAATCACTGTGCACATAAAGCACGTGGCTGTTTTTACTGGGTACATTGAATATCAACACTGTCAGGTGGACCCAACTGAGACAGTTGTATTGCTTTGTTCAGAATGGAAGGTTTTTGAATGTGATTTATAAAGGGACTACAATAACAACATTATTTAATTTTTCACAGCAATTTAAATATATGACATCAAATTACAAATAAAGTTCAAACTAATATAAAGCAGCAAAATGTAAAAAGATTGTTTTGTTAGTGTCACAAATGAATTTATTATCGTTAACAAAGCATTGAATTTTTGGTAGAGAAGTAAATAAGGTTTGTGCAGTATCTCTACCAATTTTAAGCATCACTTTAAGCCTAATTAAATTGTAGGAAAAAATAGAAAACATTTGAAATACTCAGAAAGTGGAACAACATATTAGCAAGGAGAAACAGGAAGATCAACATCTTGAAATGCTGGGAAGATATGGGAATGAATGAAGAGATCTTGAGAAACATGCTTCTTCACCGCTCTATAGACAGAATATTAAACTGTAGCAACCAGTTTTTTTCAATAATTACACTGAACAGCAGGCACTCCTGTGGTATTTGTTGGCAGTATGCATCACCAAGATACCTGGTACAGTTAGTAGCTAGCATTAGTCAAAGGCAGCCATGCCTCAGTAAAATGTTGCTTACACCTCCAGCAGCAGCCTGGAACATAAAGATTCTGGGCCACAATACCTGGACAGTCGTAGGCAATGAGACCCTTGATCAGTATGAGGTTACAATTGTGTTTGAAATAACTCCACAGAGACCGGTATCCTGTCTCCAAGTCATCCTTTGTTTACACATGGCGAGTGCTTAGCATTGGTCCAGCTTCCTCAGAGCCGGGTCTCAGAGTGATCAGAACCTTTGACATTCCTGTTTATATCTGTCAGCTGGGGCTCCCTGATTGGACCAGGTTAACAGGCTCCCATCAGGGAACTCATATTCCATGAGGTCCACTTGGCTGACCTTGATACAATCACTGCAGCATTTGTAGCAGCTGTCAAAATTCACAATCGCAACATCATTTAAGAAGTGAATTTGTCTCAAGTATCCGCTGTCAATGAAGTTAACAGGAAAACAATTCTGTGTAAAATTTAATGCTGAATTTAGAGTTCTTATTTTCCTTCTCTTCTCTTTTCTTTTAACTTGTCCTGCTCTTTGTGGTCTTTTGTTATTCTCCTGGTCAGGCATAATTTTTCAAGGAAATCCTAGCACCACTCCTGTCTGGAAGTAACTCATTTTGGCACAAACTGTGCAATGAGCAAACCAGC
Organism: Ginglymostoma cirratum; assembly: GCA_024137785.1. Taxonomy (NCBI): domain Eukaryota; kingdom Metazoa; phylum Chordata; class Chondrichthyes; order Orectolobiformes; family Ginglymostomatidae; genus Ginglymostoma; species Ginglymostoma cirratum. Next base: position 11,744,566 of record JAHRHZ010000289.1, read on the forward strand.
CAGAACACTACCTAGACACATATTCATACTGCAGCCCAAAATAATGCAATGATCTGCAGAGAGATTGCTAATGTTTTAAAAAGAAAAAAACACATGACATCAAATGATAGAGAATCACTGGGACAGTACTTCACTCTTTTTAAAAAGAAAGCCTTTACATTAACAAACCAACTAAAACCAATATAACGCAAACATTATAGGTGACAAACTAGATGGCAAATTTCACTTTAAGGAGTTGATGCAACAAAGATACATCTCATACTGTAACAACTGTGTAACTGTTCACACGAATATAACATCACGTGGCAATCTGTCTTTTCAACTGACGCTATGCACGATTTCCAACTTCCAATTCAATTGTTTCTGCAATTGAATTGTATTCAGCAGAAAATCTTTTCCATCCAAAGTCCATCTCGCTGGTCAACACTGACAAATCATGTTCCTATGAACCCTCTCTCACTCATAATAGCAGGAAAACCTACAGCATGAGAAGGAAACAGCTTCACTCTATTCCGTAGCGTCTAGAAAGAAAGACCTGCATTTTCATAATGTGTTTCATGACTATGAGACACCTCAAAGCATTTATGTCTAACTGAGTACTTTCAAGTGTAGACATAACTGTAATGTAGGAAACAAGGTTGCTAATTTGTACAAGCAAAGTCTCACAAATAGCAGCATTTTCTCATACGCAGATCATCTATTTCTTGGGATGTAGATTGAGCAATAGTTATTAGCCAGAATACTGGTGATAACTCCTCTGTTCTTCAAAATAGTGCCTTTTGATCTTTTGCGGTAGCCCTTCCCAAAGTTAGGGTTGGGAGCTGAAATTTTGGTCATGAGTTCCAAGACATCAATGATCAACCCAATTCCCCTACTCCAAATTGATCACCTCCTCTTTGCCAATCACTCAATGAGGACTCACAACAATTTTTAAGCTTCGAAATAATGCCATATTGAGGAAAGTTTTGGGAGGCATTGTTTTAACCTTCCATAAAGCTATAGCTAACTCCTGGTTGAGGAGTATACACATAATCATAGGGTTAGCATCAACAGAACTCATGTCATCTGGTCTCACTGAGGCCATCCAGGATGACAGCTAGTGACTGTTATGTCCTTTCTTGTTACGGTCCTCATCCATATTTGAGATGTGGCATAAAGCAAAAGGTGCAGATAGCATGATCATTGTTCCTCTCCCTCCCTCATACAAACACTCTCCTTCTGAATTTGTGCTTGAGGACAGTTCCCTACACCGATGATGAGGAGGCACTGTCATGTGATCGGACACTTACAATTCAAATCCTGGTGTAGTACATACCTTTGAAGCTAGCACAGAATTAGCACCTGCACTTGGGGAGTATTAGAACAGAAGTGGGCTGCAACTCAACCAGAGGAAAGGAAAGACTATATGGGCCAGCTTCTTGGAGGATGAAGTTACAGGTCACATCTGCTGCAGAGGACTCAGATGAGGATATTAATAGGGCAACCTGCAGGGGAAGATTGAAATGTAAGTAAGATAATGTATTTGCTGGTGCACTGACAGGTTTGTTAGGCAGGCTGCTTTGAGGGCCAAAGAACACGGAGGTATTCAGTTCCAACACGGTAAAGGTTACCACCGCAGAAGCATGGCCAATGTTCGAAGTGAACTAGACCAAAATCATACAATCACAAAGTCCCTACATTGTGAATGTAGGCCATTCGACCCATCAGGTTCTCACTGATCCTCCAAAGAACAGTCCACCCAGACCCACCGCCCAACACTATCCTTGTAACCATGCATTTCCCATGACTAATCCACCTAGTCTGCACATCCCTGGACACTGTGGGCAATTTAGCATGGCCAATCCACTCAACCTGCACATCTTTGAACTGTTGGAGGAAATCTGAGCACCTGGAGGAAACCCACGCAGATACGGGGAGAACGTGCAAACTCCATACAGCCAAATTTGGTGGCTGCTGTTTTATGAGTACCTTGCCTTTAAGATACTCCACCTTTAAGGACTCACTATGCTGTGCTTATCGAGTGTTGCAACTTTCCCCGTCAGTTAGTCTGCTGTGGTCTGCAAGCTTGTACACACATAAATCAACTTGTTTGCTGTAATGTCTGCTTTATAAGCTATAATTCACTTTACTTCTTTCTAAATAAACTAACCCATGCAGTCAAACAATCTCTGATGAGGGATTGATTATTAGACAATAATTATTCATGCGACAATTGCTGGCTCAGCTGCAAAAGTCCATCAACATCTCAGCACTGCAGTGGAAACTCAGACTGAAGTGCACAGAAGCTCAGTTTACTGCCAAGAAGTCTCAGACTTCTGCCATCATTGCTATGGATACCTCTGCTTAAAGGGGAGGACAGGGTCTCTCTGCCATCCAGGAATATGTCAATCAGTACATGGCTGGGATTCTGAAGTGCCATCCTGTGGGAGTGGTAGTTGCAGCTCAGAAGGATTTACATACAGTAATCTCTCAGCGTGACAGAATTGGTACGCCCACTGCTACCACTGTGCATGTATCCTTGCCATAGCCTTTCAGCCAGCTAGGCCAGACTACTGTTCTTGATGCTGAGATAGTGCACTCTGAAGCTGAGCCTTCAAGCTCCAAAACTGCTCAAGATTATCCGGCAAGGTCACCTCCCAGTATACTCCGGTGCAAATCAGGAGGCTAAATGATGTCAGCATAATGCCAATATCGTACCTTGTGGTGCATGCAAAGAAGCCCAAGGCATCTACCCTTTATAGGATCAAACATTGCATGGGCTTTGCGAGAAAGGCTGGTAGCACAGGGTGCCCCAGCAAAAGAGCATCAGGATTCTACAGTGCTACTACAGGCAGTGCAGCAGATAAAATTTGTGTCCAAAGCTTTGGAATCTTACTCATCCTTCAAGTTATTTAATTATTCATGATGTCCAAGACACTTTATTAGTCATTCTACTGCTGATGTTAATGAAGCATTTGAACAAAAGATCGAGTAGCTAATTGTCCAATTAAGGCTTGCAGTGCACTAGGATTGTTGCACTGTGTATGACATGCTTATTTCAAAATGCAAATAAATTGCAGCCTATTGTGTTTTGTCCCTTGTGTGTGCTAAGGTGTGTAACAAGACATATTAGTAAAATAAGGTACAGATCAAGGATTTCAAACATCATAGAACAAAACAACGTAACCTGAACTAAACCAAAAAATGTTAGAAATACACAGCAATTTTATTGACATCCATCATGTGTAAAGACAGGAGAGCATTTCATTATAATCCCTTTCTGAATACTTAACACTTGATAAACAAGTCTCTTTGTCGTAAGGCAGATAAAAGTAAAGAAAAGAAAAAAATTAAAACAAAATGAAGCGATGAGCAGGTAACACCAAATTTGGTGAGCAAGTTGATAGGCAAGATGAAAGCAACAAACTGTGCATGTTGGAAATCTGAAACACAAAAAGAAAATACTGGAGAAACTCAGCAGGTTTGGCAGCATCTGTGTAAAGAGAGTACCAGTATCAACTTTTTGAGTCCAGTGATCATTTAGCAAACTGAAGGTAGCAGGGGAAGTGTGGTATTTAGGTAGCATTTATGAATGGTGGCATGGTGGCTCGGTGGCTCAGTGGTAAGCACTGCTGCCTCATAGTGCTAGGGACCTGAGTTCAATTCCACCCTCAGGTGGCTGTCTGTGTGGAATTTACACATTTTTGCTGCGTCTGTGTGAATTTCCACCAGGTGATCTGGTTTCCTCCCACAGTCCAAAGATGTGCAGGTTAGTTGGTTGGCCATGCTAAATTGCCCATAATGTCCAGGAATGTAACTTAGGTGGATTAGCCATTAAAAATACAAGGTTAGAGTATGGGGATGCTTCTGGGTGGGACGCTCTTTGGAGGTAGTAGGAACTGCTGATGCTGGGGTCTGAGATAACAAGGTGTCGAGCTGGATGAACACAGCAGGCCAGGCAGCATCAGAGGAGCAGGAAAGCTGCTGTTTCGGGTCTGGACCCTGAAGAAGGGTCCACACCGGAAACGTCAGCTTTCCTGCTCCTCTAATGCTGCCTGGCTTGCTGTGTTCATCCAGTTCTACACCTTGTTATCTCATGGTCTTTGGAGGGTTGCTGTGGACTTGTTGGGCCAAATGGCCTGTTTCCACACTGTAGGGATTCAATGATGATGATGGTGAGGTTGGGGAGGGGATTAGGGGGATGACTAGAGTACATGGAAATGGTGCCCAGAGACAGAGAGAAAAGTGATAGGCAAACAAAGAGAATGTAGAGGATAAGCCAAAAGAGAGATCTTTGCTTAGGAGGGTGCTAAAGAGAAGAGTAAATGTTGAAAATGGGTTGCATGCGTTGCTGGCAGCTCATACATAACAGGATCTAGGTGTTTGGCAGGAGGTAATGAACAAGGAAGAGGGTGTCAGCGTTCTGAAATTATTCAATTCAGTGTTGAGTCCTGAAGGCTGTAAGGTACCTAGGTGGAAGATTGAGCCTTATTGCAGCAAGCCTGAGACAAATATGTTAGTATGTTGACGTGGCAGGCAACTGGAAGCTCAGGGTCATTTTTATAGACAGAGAACAGGTTTTCCACAAAGTGGTAACTCAGTCTGTGTTAGTCTGTGTTAATTAAGTGATGAGTAAGAAGACTGGCAACCTGTTTAGGGATACTTATTCAGAAATGGGCACAGAAAACTGGCTTTGCCATTCTGTAAACTGATTAAGCTGTGTTTGATTTGACAAAGTGGAAATCAAAGTCGCACAGTTTTTATAATAACAACTGATGCACAAAACTACTTTCAAAGGTGAGTAACAAGTCAAATTGTACCCTTCTGTACCTCAGGATGCAGGAACTTTACTAGATTGATACCAAGATATTTTCTAAATAGAGAGTAGATAACCCAGGGTTTTCTTCTTACGGTAGGGAAGATTAAACAATGTAACAGAGGTTTTCAAATGTAAGGCTTCGAGGTTATAAGTTGGGAGAAATTATTTCAAGAGGGAACAGATTTAATGTGATCGACAAAAGTATCATGGTGACAAATGGAAGCCTTTTTTTACATAAGGAGTTATTATTATCTGAGTGCATTGCCTGAACAGGGTGAAGGATGCAGACAATGATAACTTTTTAAAGGGATTTGGAAAAATAGAATCCCTACAGTGTGGAAGCAGGCCATTCAGCTCATCAAGTACACGCTTTTCCTCTGAAGACCATCCCATCCAGACATATGCCCCTACCCTACCCCGGTAACCCTGTATTTCCAATGGCCAATCCACCCAACCTGCACACCTTTAGACTGTGGGAGTAAACCAGAGCACCCAAAGGAAACCCACGCAGACACTTGGAGAATATGCAAACTCCACGCATTTGCCCAAGGTTTGAATTGAATCTGGCTTCCTGGCATTGTGAGGCAGCAGTGCTAACCGCTAAACCACTATGCTGCCCCTTGTAAATATTTGTAAACAAAATTTTTGCTACAATAGGGGAGTTGAATAAACAAGTAGCTCCTTCAAAGCGCCCCAAAAGACATGAAGGGCTGAATGAACTTCCCATGCTATATCATTCAATTATTTATCCTTCTATAAATATAGATAAGCAATTTGAAATGGGCACAGTGGAACAATGGTCATGGTAGTAGTAACATCACAGCGTCAGTAATCAAGAGGCCCAGGCTAATACACTGTAGACATGGGTTCAAAAACCAGCCACAGATGGAATTTGGGTTCTGGTAATAAATCTGGAATCAAAATCAAGCCTCAGTAATGGGAACTGATGAAACTTTTATCAACTGTTGTAAAAACCTATATGACACACTAATGTCATAAGGGAAAGAAATCTGTCATTCGTCTGGCCTGACCCATATGTGACTCTTAACAAGAAAGCAGTTTAACTATTAACTACCTCTGAAAAGGCTTAGCAATGTTACTCAGTTCAAGAGGAATTAGGGATGGACCGCAAATGCTTCCTTTCCAGTGACACCCATATCTCATCAAAGAATAAAGAAACCAAAAAGGCACAGGATGTGGGTTCATATCTTACCATGACATTAGGAGACATTTTTATTTTTGGTGGAAGAAATCAGGGGTGAAAGGTTAGTATCAGTTATGGGGACTATGTAAATATTGAATTGTCAAGAATTCCATCTGTTTCACTCATGTCCTTATGGGAAATCTGGCATATTTAACAGTTTTGGCCAAGGTGATACTAGATCCAGGGCATCGTGCTTGACTTTTAATTGTCTTCTGAAAATGGGGCAATATGTCAAAACCTCCATGGAAAATTTTGCAAATGCAAATACAAATAAATGACTCAGTATTGATCTATGAATCACACATGATAAAGGTGATCCACCAGCCCAGTCAGCTCTGAAAAATCCTGAACAGAATATCTCGGGTCTTGTGGAAGAGTTTTCACATAGATCAGACAAGCAATAGCCTGGCATGCTATATTCAGAGAATTCCAAACTTTCTGCTAAGGTCCCAGAGCCCTCCATCATTACCTCTGTGCATGTACTGTGCCACTGGGAAGTTAGACCCACCAGTGGTGACAGCACAGTGAAAAGCAGGTCAAAGTGAGTGTCTCTGGGAGTCATCAGCACTGATTCTGGATCCTATGAAATTGTATACTGAAGGATCTAGGCCTGAAACGTCAGCCTTCCTGCTCCTCTGATGCTGCCTGGCCTGCTGTGTTCATCCAGCTCTACACCTTGTTATTTCTGGCTAAATACAAGTCAAATTATGAGTTACTAATTTCCACTTACAGCCCAATCTTCATGATTCACTGCAGCGATCATCAGACATCCTTCAATAGTGGATTCGAAAGCCACAACCTCTACCATTCAGAAAAGAATTAACCACAGTAGGACCATAGCAGCATAGCACGAGCAATACTCCCTCTAATTCACACACTACCTTAACTTGGAAATATATTGTTATTCCTTCATTGTTACATGGACAAATTTGTTGAACTCCTTAGCTAACAGTCCTGTGGAAAGGCTGTGCTTGCTGATGCCAGCACATTTGCACTATCACTGCTTTAAATCATATATGTACGTTCAACAGTTTTATGGGCACAGAGTCAGGACCTGAGAGATGGGATTGGGTTGGGGGGATGGTGGGGGTAGCATGGAATCAGGGTTGGGATCTGGCAAAGGAGGAAGTGGAGATGGGAACTAAGAGAGTGGGCTGAGGGTCGGGATCCAGAAAGACGGGCAGCTTGTTCAGGATCCAGTAAAAGGGTTAGACAATGGAATGAGGACTTGGGATGGCGGAACAGGATCAGGCCAGGGAGGAGGGAGAGACAGCAGCCTGGGACTTAGGCTGTTACTGCTTCACCTCTCCTTGCGGTCCTGGCTTCTGTCCCCACTTTGGCTGCTTCTATTTCCACCCTGATTCCCTCCTCACTCCAGGAGATAACCCCAAAATTCCCTCCTCTTGATTCTTTACTCAATTCCCTTCATACAATTCCCTGTCCTCTCCACGTTTGGTGGATTCCCTCCCCTCACACCCTCCCACTCATTCCATTCACCTTCCCATCCCATGTCCTCACTTTCCACCTTCCACTACTGAAATCCGTTTCAACAGTGTATACAATTCTCCACACATGCACAGAGTTGCAATCATGGACATATGGGTCTGCGGATTCACTCGTATGTGCAGCTCCTGTCAGCTGGGGCTGTTAGCAAACACTGGCCTGTGGAAATACCTACTCCCAATGGACTAAGGCTGTTCAAGATGGCAGCTCATCACCATTTTCTCAAGGCGCATTATGGATGCAACAAATGCTTTTCTTGGCAGCAACAACCACATCCTGTGAGTACATTGCAAAACAAAACTATTCTTATTCCTTTTAAAGTCTCCAAGGCCTGGAAAACGGATGCACAAGGTGAAAAACATCAGGGCTGGTTCTCTGGGTTAACCACCAGAACAACATAATCGTTGGTCAGATACAATGTGTCAGGTTCACTAGCCCTTCCTTTCTTACTTGCCTCATGGTCATGTGCTTTTTGGGTGAAAGAGTGAGAGAAGGGCAGCGTGGATCTTGCGACTGCACCTGGGATTAATTATATATTTTTTACAGTTATTATGGTCATTATATTTTACTCATATAAGATTTTTATTCAGTTTGTTTCATTAACATTCAAAAAAATCCTAAAAAAAAAGTGGTAGTTTATTTTTTAAAACAGGTTTTTTTTTTAAAACAAGCTTTTCAAGGCCTACAATGAATGGCTGAGATTTTTATTTTATTCTAAATTCTAAAGTTAAAAAAGACGACGTGTTTTAGAGGGTTGTTTTAACATTACAAAAGTTTTTTATGTGAAAAATCAAATAGTTTTTTTTAAAAAATAGGGCGTTGTGTTTTTGTTACAGGGTGTCCTACCAGTGCTCAGCTCTGGAGAAGACTCTTTTTCTTAGAAGAATTTATTGAAGATGAGTCTTTTTTTATTCAGCTAATCAGCTAAGTGGTTGATTTTATTGAAGTTGTATATGGTTGATATATATATTTTTAATGTTTTCCATTTTAACATATTCTGGTGGCAATGAATAATGCTTTACTTTCTACAAAGGTGTTACTGAAAGTTCCTTTGTGAGGCTTAATGTTATTAAGGCCATATATGAGGTACAGAGTGAGATGGCTAGTAGATTTAGAGCAGTCATTACGCGGCAGGATTAGTCAGAAAGACGGTTGACTGTCAGGAAAGGTAAGAAGGAAGCTCAAAGGTCTCCGATGGCTATTCCTCTATCAAATAGATATTCAGTTTTGGGAACCGTAGAAGGGGATAGTTTCTCTGGGGAAAATGGAAAGGGCAGTCAGTTATTGGATACTTAGAATGATTCTTATGTTAGGCAGCATTTGACAAGATTTAATAAAGTTATTGTTATAGGGGACCCTCCTGTCAGGGCATAGAGAGGAGATTCTGTGGCAGCGAGTGTAAATTTAGGATGGTTTGTTGCTTTCCTGATATTAGGATTAAGGACACCTCTAAACATTTCAAGCATATCGTTAAAGGTGGGATTGATAAACCAGAAATTATTGTACACATTGGTAGGAATGACATTTTTTGGAAAAAGATTAAAGTAGTGCAGGGTGTATTTAAGAGGTTAGGTTGAATATTAAAAGATGGAATCTTACAAGCAGTAATTTCTGGTTTACTGTTAATGCCAAACTTAAACGAGAGAAGGAACAAAAGGTTAAAGGAGATAAATCAATGGCTGAAGAGCTGGTGTGTTATTCAGGGATTCAGGTTTTTGAACAATTGTCTTTTGGGATTGAAAAGACCTGTTCAAAAAGGATGGGTCTAACCTAAACTGGAAATGGACCAATATCTAAGTGGGAAGATTTGCTTAGTCCATTAAGGGAGACTTTATACTGAGATAGAGAGGGGGAGCAGAGGAATTCTAAGTAGCAGTATAAACAGAAGTAATGATGGAGAAGGTTCTGAATGTGAGAAAAGCATGTCAATTAGTAAAGAAAGACAAGAGAGAGTGAGAGTATGTAGCTAGTCTAAAAAACTAAATTGCACTTATTTCAATGCAAGGGGTCTTACAGGTAAGGCTGATGAACTCAGGGCATGTTTAAGAACATGGGATTAGGACACCATACAGAAACTTGGTTGGGAGATGGACGCGACTGGTAGCTCAATGTTCTGGGTTTTAGATGCTATAGGAAGGATAGAAAAACAGGATAGGGTTGGGGGAGATGGCCCTTTTCATTAACAAATACATTACCACTGTAAGTAGGGAAGATACTTTTGAAAAATTGTCCAGTGAAAATATATGGGTGGAAATTACAAATAAGAAAGGAAAAATCACTTTTATGGGATTGTACTATAGGCTCCCCAATAGTAAGAAGGAAATTGATAAACAAGTATGTAGGGACATCTCAGATATATGTAAGAATAATAAGGTTGTAATAATGGGGGATTTCAATTTTCCAACATTGACTGGGACTACCGTAGTGTCAGAGGTTTAGATGGTGAAGAATTTGTCCAAACAGTTCAAGAATATTTTCTTTATCAATATATGGATGCTCCTACTAGACAAAAACTAAACCTTCTTTTGGGCAATAAGGCAGGGCAGGTGACTGAAGTAAAAGTGGGGGAACACTTTGGGTCTAGCGATCATAATTCTATTAGTTTCAAAGTGCCTATGGAAAAGGATAATCTTTCCACAAAAGTTAAAGTTTTTAATTGGAGCAAGGCAAATTTTAATGGTATGAGACAAGAACTTACAAAAGTTGATTGAAGTTGACTGTTTGCAGGTAAAAGCACATCTGACAAGTGGGAGGCATTGAAGAGTGTGTTGATGAGAGTTCAGAGGTATTATGTTCCTGTTAGAGTGAAGAGTAAGACTGTTAAGGAACGATGGATAAATAAAGATATTGAGGTTCTAGTCAAGGTTAAAAGAGAACATTATTTTAGACATGGACAACTTGATTCAATTGAATCCCTTAATCAAAATCAACAGTGTAGGGGGATTCTTAAGAAAGAAATCAGGAAGCTAAAGAGGGGATGTGAGATAGCATTGGCAGATAAGGTCAAAGGTAGTCCAAAGAGATTCTAAAAATACATTAACAGTAAGAGGGTAACTGGACTATTAAAGGTCATGGAGGCCTTCTTTGTGTTGAACCCCAAGTGATGGGGGAGATACTAAATAAATATTTTGCATCAGTTTTTACAGTGGAGAAAGAAATGCAGTCTAGACAATACAGGAAAATAAACTTTGATGTTTTAAAAACAGTTCACAATACAGAAGAGGAAGTTCGGGAGGATTTAAAGATTATAAAGGTGAATAAATCTCTGGGACCTAATTTAATGTTTTTCAGAACATTGTGGCAAGTAGGGGAGGAAACTGTGAGACCCCTTGTAGAAATATTTGCATCATCTATAACAACAGCTGAGGTGCCTGATGACTGGACAGTGGTTAATGTTGTATCTTTGTTTAAGAAAAGTTGTAAAAGAAATCGGGGAACTATAGACCTGTGAGTCTGACTGCGGTCATGAACAGGTTGTTGGGGGTGATAATAAAAGATAAGATTTATAGACATTTAGAGAGGCAAAAATTGATTAGGAATAGTCAGCATAGTTTTGTGCATGGAAAAATCATGTCTCATAAACTTGATGGAGTTTTTTGAGGAAGTTACCAAAAAGATTGATGATGGCAGTGTAGTAGGCGTTGTTTATTTGGATTTTATAAAAGCCTTTGACAAAATTCCGCATGGTAGACTAATTAGTAATGTTGGGTAACATGGGATTCAGGGTAAGCTTGCTGATTGGATACATAATTAGTTTAATGGCAGGAGACAGAGAGTAATAGTGAAAGGTTGCTTTTTGGATTGGAAACCTGTGACCAGCGGTGTTCTGAGTCCTCTTCTGTTTGTAATTTATGTCAATGATTTGGATGATAATATCGAAGGCATGGTTAATAAGTTTGCAGATGACACCAAAATTGGTGGCATGGTAAACCCTGGAGAAGGTTTTCTAAGGCTACAAAGGGATCTTGATCAAATGGGTCAATAGGCTGAAAAATGGCAGATGGAGTTCAATCTGGGTAAATGCAAGGTTTTGCATTTTGGCACAACAAACAAGGTTAGGGCTTATACAATTAATGATAGGGCCTTCGGTAGTGTTGTAGAACAGAGGGACCTCGGGGTACAGGTACATAATTCTTTGAAGTTTACATCACATATAGACGGTGTGATTAATAAGGTATTTGGCACGCTTGCCTTCATTGCTCAGTCGTTTGAGTACAGAAGTTGACAAGTCATGGTGAGGTTGTACAGACCATTGGAGAGGCCTCTTCTGGAATAGTGCATCCAGTTCTGGTCACCCAGTTATAAGAAGGATATTATCAAGCTGGGGAGGCTTCAGAAAATATTTACCAGGATGTTGCCAGGTATGGAAGATCTGAGTTATAAAGAAAGCCTGGATAGGTTGGGACATTTTTCACTGGCGTGTAGGAGGTTGAGAGGCGATACAAGTTTATAAAATAATGAGAGGTACAGATAGAGTTATGGGTAGTTGTCTTTTTCCTAGAACCGGAGAACCTCAAGATGAGTAGACACATTTTTAAGTCAAGAGAGATTTACAAAAGACATGAGATGCAAATTGTTTACACAAAGGATGGTTCGCACGTGGAATGGCCTTGCTGTGGAAGTGTTGGATGCGGGTACAATTACAACATTTAAAAAGCATTTAGAAAGATAAATGAATAGGAAAAGTTTGGAGGGATAGCAGCAGGCAGGTGGGACTAGTTTAAGTTAGGATTGTGTTCAGCATGGACTGTGTCTGTTTCCATGCTGTAAGACTCTGAGACACAACACAACATGACACTGCTCTCAAAGCTTCTCCACTAGCATAAACATAGATGAACCATTATATACCAATGCAAATCAGTTATCTAGATTACTTCTGTTTAAAACATTTACTTTACCTTTTATCCTGTTTCTCCCATCCTTCCCCAAGCATCTGATTTCATTCACCTGTGTTGCTAGGTGTTTAAGGAAATTCTATGAGAAGGTATAGAAGCACTCGAGGTGAAGTTTATGATTCTGTGTTTGCTCTGCTAGCATTCATTAAGTTTAATCATCTAATCTGGCCGAAGCAACTTGAGCTGATTTAACACCTGAAAGTGTATAAGAATAACAAATTGGTTATGCTTCTTCTGTTCCATTATTAGCATTCAGACACAGCTGCTTTAGAGAGAAATGATATAGTCCATCCGTGCATTGTTTCTCTTTAATGTGAAACTTATTCTCTTAAATATTGATGTGTGCTTCAAGGCTTGTTTCAAAAGGAAACAGCAAAACCAAAGAAATAAGTGACAACTATTCCATGATAACAAGTTGTAGAGCTGGATGAACACAGCAGGCCAAGCAGCATCAGAGGAGCAGGAATGCTGACGTTTCGGGCCTAGACCCTTCTTCCTTTTTTTTTGATGAAGAGCTCGAGGGAGGGTAGGAGGCTTTGGGGTGGTGTCCAGGCAGAGGGTGTGTGTTGGAGGCGGGAGAAGAGGTCAGTAGAGGGAAGGTTAGGCTCACGGTTGAAGAAGTAAGCGCGGAGGCGGAGGCGGCGGAAAAACTGCTCTATGTCCAAACGTGACCGGTATTTGTTGATGTGTGGGTGGAGGAGGACAAAGGTGAGCCCTTTACTGAGGACTGACTGTTCGTCCTCAGTAAGGGGGAGGTCTGGGGGGATGGTGAAGACCCGGCAGGGCTGGGTGCTGCTGTCTCCTCTGGAGCTGCTGGCTGTGGAGGTGATGGGCGGAGCGACGTCGGCGTCAGCTGTGGGCAGAGTTGCGTCAGCAGTGCTGGGCGGATGTGCATCGGCGGTTGTGGGCGGAGTTGCATCGGCGTCGGTGGTGGGCAGAGTTGTGTTGGCGTCGGCGGTGGGCGGAGCGCCATCGGCAGTGGGCAGAGCAGGTTAGGAGGCGGCAGCAGCGATGACGGTGGGTGCGTCCTCAGTGTCTATGGTTTTGGCCTCGGAAATGGAGGCGGTGGCATCAGCAGCGGTGTTGATGGTGTTCGCTGTCCCGGAAGTGGCATACCTGGCGGCAGAGGATGTGACGTCATAAGTGGTTGCTCCGACAGTGGCCACTTGGCCAATGGCGGCAGGCACATTGTGGGGAAGGTCCCAGGTAGGGTTGGGGATTTGGGAGGTGGAGGAACCCCGCTTTGGATGGTAGGCACCAGTAAGTTTACTGTACTTACGGTTTTTTGTGTCCAATAAAACTGAGTAGAATTGTGAGTTCAGGTTGTGGATTCTACAAAGTATAAAAACCAGGAGAGGTCCTTTGCAGGTCTGGGAGAGGGAGGCTATGAGCTGGGGCAGGCTTGATTGTAGTGCCAGGAGATGCCGGCGCATGGCTGAGGGTGTGTGTTTCAGGAGTCGCAGGGAGAAATGCTTCTGAAGGGTCTTAGTGTTCTGAATGTAGACATTGTCATGGTTGGGGCCAAATTAGGAAGGCCTGAATGTGGACTGTAGTCCATTGGGCATGATCTGGTTCCGTAGGCAGGTACTAAGGAAGGTGATGTGGCTGTAGTACCTGGTTTGCTTCAGGACGTGGTTGAGCAGTTTCAAGGCCGAAGAGATTACGAGAGAGTTGCAGTGGGAGAGAGATCCACTGAGGTTTTTCCAGAGGGAGGAGGGTAACTTCTTCAGGGTAGGCATCCTTCGAAGAGGCTTTGCAGTGGGGTTAAAATTGTTTCAGAGATAGTAGGAAGTGCAGATGCTGGAGAATCTGAGATAACAAGGTGAAGAGCTGGATGAACACAACAGGCCAAGCAGCATTAGAGGAGCAGGAAGGCTGGCGTTTCGGGCCTAGACCCTTCTTTTATGGTTCATTTGTCAGAGCAATACCTTGACCTATCACAGACAACTTATCCACTTTACAATTTAAGCATAGCTTGGCAGTTAACTTTCATCATCATCTAACTACTATATTCTCTAAGGAAATATCTCTGAAAATCAGTATCCATTTGCCAAACAATCAACACACTCTTTCCGTACAATATAAAACATTGTTTTCCCTTTATGTTGTTATTTCTTGTGAATTATCTTGATGAGTGCAAGGTGAAATGTTTAAATAAAATATCATCAAGAGCCATCAATACTCAAGTTCTGTGCAAACCAAACAATTACTTGTAATCATTGTTCTTTTATGTTCAATTTGAGAAAGTGTTCTGCTTCCACCTTCTTTGATTTGTTTCTCCTCCATCCCCTAAAAATAAATCTTCAAACATATGTCAGATTTTTCATGTGTCTATCAGTGATGGCATGAAGTAAGGAACTGATTAATTCCCCTTAGGAGATTCCACTCTCCCACAGCCTTTACTAATCACTTTGACATCTGATTAGAAATCACAACTGCAATATCAAGCTAGCAAATTACAAATCTCACAAGTTAACATAGCTCTAACCAATTCAATACTGTAGAGCCGTGAAATGTATTACCTGGAAATTCTTTATTTCTTACATTTGTTTGCTTTATTGCCAATTTAATGTGAAGGATACTTAATAATTCCCCTCTGTAAATGCAAACAGTCCATGGATGTTATATAGTATCTTTGGAAAACTGAAGACTTTTGTTACTCAGCAAACATGATTTTCCATATTTTTTTGCAGTGAATTACACAAATCATAATTGATTATTAAAAGTATAATTGAATATTAAAAGGATATTAAATATTAAAAACCTAATTGAATATTAAAACAGTGTAAGAGCCAAACATAAAATGCCGTAAGATCTCTATTTAAAATAGACATAAATAAAATGGTAACAATGTATTATATTTTTGAAGTGTGGCATAAAAATGTTGTTGAATAGCTCATTAAGGTATTAAAATATGCAAATGTGTGCTGGAGGCTAATCTGCCCAGGGAAGATTTTTGCAGTTCTTTTCATGTAGCAATTGTTCCCAATTAATTCTAATAGCTCCATGTCCCCAGTAAGAAAACGTGTCTGCTTACAACTAGTGTTCCTTTATTCTTTAGTAGTGCTCATTAGCCGTATAATGAAGGTTACACACGAATCGTTAAAGAAACTGTGTTAATTTGCTCTATTGGTAAAACTAGATATTTACTCTGAATACCATATTTTAGCTTGTTCAACAACCAACTTATGATCTAGAAAAAGTTTGCTTTCATTTTTGTGTTCACAAGCAACTTGCTCTTAAAAGGAATTTATAGGATTTTCACCTGAAATCGCAACATTAAATTGAATAAAGCCTATAAACAAGCAAATTAAAATATATTTACTTTAAAATTTCTTTGTCAACACCAAAGACTCATCAACATTGGTAAATCATAGCCTCACTGAATGACACAGTGCGGAAGGATGTCATTTCATGCATCATTCCAGCACTGAAAGGGATAGAAAGGAAAGATTTTACTGCACAACCCTTTCAGTATTAACAACAAAAACAAGCAAGCCATTTGCTTTTTATCAGCTAAAAGGGGAAGGAAGCTGGGATAACAAAGATTGAGAAGAAGTTAGTAGAGGGAATGCTCTATAAACTGGTTAATCATAAAACATGCACTTATTAGGTCACCTTACAAATCATCTCAGTGAAATAATGGAAAGATAACAGAAGAATAAAAAAAACTCCTAACATGCAAATCCTTTTGTTGCTATTATCTTTTCACTGGCCTCGTTGACACATTATATATTTGTACTCACCAACAAACTTGCAACGAAAACATGAATACTATGCACCCAAATACATCTTACAAAAGCAGAGACAACACTTCCATAAAAAGTACACAACCAATATACCAATACAAAATACATATGCACTTAAAACATGTGCTTGCATACATACACAGCACGTGCACATATGTACACACACAGAGAGAGGAAGTGCACGGGCACATATGAGAGAAGAAATAGCAAGTCCTAGAAAATACTTAAAACAAAAAGAGGGGAGGATTAAGTAATTGCAATTATTGATATCAAATGATGGCAATAAATCCTTGTAGCAACCCTGTGATGATGTCACAGCGCTGCACATCATTGAGTATAAATACAATGTGTGGGTGGAGTTAGAACAGATAGAAAAGACAATCTGGAAAACACACTAGAGTGTGGAAAACACACTAGACACGGTAAAGAAAACACAGGCAAAGTATATGGTCATGAACACAGAAGATAGATCAGTCTTTACCTCATCTAACTATATCTATAAATGTCTATGATATGTCAATGATTACCATGTACAGCTGTATTTGCTATTAATATAATATAAATAAGTGTTACTTTGAAGTTTAAACTTGAAGGCAGTCCTTGACTTTTCCACATGTGGCATCAAATTGTCTGATAAAAAATGGGACCAGCTTTAGGATTCACTGTTTAAAGTGCCATAGCAGTAGAGAAGATCATAAAACAGACCTGACAGCATTTGGCGAAGGGAAAAATTCAAACTATCTTTTTTTTTCCAAAAATTATCTGCACAATTTTAAGTCCAGTTGGTAGCCAAAAAGGCCATAAAACTGAACAACGCCTGTAAAGGAAACATCTCTTAAAAGAAACTTCTCCAGAGAAACCAGCAAAGCACTGCTATTCTCAAAAAAATAGCATTTTTCCAGACAGTAACAGAGGAAACAAATCTGCAATGAGTGCAGTAAAATCCCAAAAGCAGATAAAGGGAAAATCCAAATCAACTATTTGAGAAAAGAGGCTGATTACGAGATACCTATAGTAAATTTGATACTTTGATGGAAGGGACAT
>JAHRHZ010000289.1:11769026-11823219 GCA_024137785.1 Ginglymostoma cirratum
GACCTGCTGTGTTCATCCAGCCCCATGCTTGTTATCTCTAATAAGTGGATATGTTAGCTTACACTCCTTACAACATATTCAACATATTTAACAATGAGTCTCACTGCTTTCTGCCAATCAGGGACTTTGTTTTATGGGCCTGGCCTGTAGAACCCCGGTTTCTTGGCACCAGTAATGATCTCAGTCTGAGATGATGTCTAACAAGTGCTGCAGACTCCCTGATGTCAATACTGTTCTGGGTGCTTTCAGTGCTTTCCCAGACATTCCGTTGTGCAGAAAACCATCCTCCAGATGGCCATGTCACATGGTTTGCCGACAGCTGAAATAACTATCTTGCACTTAAACAATAATTTTCCATTTGCTTTGAATTGCCCATTGTCATGTCCAATCAACCCTCAACAATTAACCTTCAATAGTCTGGTGTGAATATATCATTTTTACTCCTACCAGTACAACATGAAACATGTTTATACACTTATTAATATTCAGACCCTACTAGACCATACTCTGTACGAAGCTGGCATTATATTAAAAAAAAAACCTGTATTGAAAACAAAGTGCTGGGAAAACTCAACAAGTCAGGCAGCATCTGTAGAAAGCGAAATAGTGTTGAGCTCAATCTTTCCCGAAATTGAAAGAGCCTGTAAAAATGATATTTTTTAAAGCTATAGATAAAGAAGGCAAAGAAGCAATTGCACCAGATAGGAAAGGTGCTTCTGAACAAAAGAGAAAAGGTGTGCCAATATAGAGAAAAGATAAAAATAAAAAGTAGGCTTTAATGGTTGGCATTAATTGCAGAAATGATGCTCTTTGCTGAGAACAGAGGTGTTACACAGAGCAAAGGCGTTACATTTGAAAATGATAATTTATAACCTTCCTCAATCCTTACTCCATGTTACAATTCCCAAGTTTTCAAAAACTGTGGTTGATTTTACTCCTTTGTTTTGTCATTTCATTAACTATGAATCATTGGTTGGTATAGTAACCTATCGTCCTTAGACCTCTCCTTCCAATTTTCAGTTTGAAGCAGCAATTACTTAAGGGTTCTTAGTTATATAATTAATAGCCTCTCATTAAATGATCACCAGCCACTTTAAATAATCACTTTACATTGGCACAATTTATCCCTATTACCAAATTTTAAAAATCCAAATTGTTTTATTGTTTGAGTAAAAGGTTTAGTTCTCAAATCTGTCTTTCTTCCACCTTTATAGCTTTTCTCATCTTAACTGAGCTAAATTGACCCTGATATGATTTCAAGTCTTTGATCATATACAGATTTTACTGAAAATCTTTTTTACTTTAGAATATCTTCATTCTTCGATAATTGTTAGCTTTGATAGAATCACGAAAAATATAGTACTGAAGAGGCTCTTCAGCCCATTGAGTCCATACTGCCAAAAATACGCTGCTACCTACACTAGCCTCACTTTCCTGCACTAGGTCCGTAACTTTGAATGTTATGGCACTTTAAGTGTTCATCCAAGCATTTTTAAAACATTGTGAGGTGTGGTGGAAGAGGAGGCATGTGAAACTATTGCATTCAAATTCACCATGGAAATTGTGGAAATATATTTAAGTTCAATCTTAGCCTACGCATATCTATGAAAATCAAACAAAACAAACTTGTAGAAATCCTCTTGACTTAACAAGGGAAAAAAAATGTTGAAAATGTTATGGTCAACTTTCATTAAATGTTTCGAAGATGCTTCATAAAAGATATGTCGAAGAAGGTGCAATTAAACGAATCTTGTTTTATTATTTAGCCATATGAAGGTTGAGTCAGCTCTTAATATCTGAAAGGAAAAGTAATTACATCTGAACATTTTGTTTTTACTTGTTTGACTAATTTCACTACCTAGAAGCCATGCTAAATATAAAATGTTATCTGGAGGTTTCTGATGATTGCTTGTCAGCACTTTAACTCTCAAAGCAGGAGAAAGATGAATTTATCCATTAGATAAAGACATTTACCATTAGTGCCATCAGCATCAAGGAAGTAATTAACTAATCCTATGAATCTCTTCAGGGTATGGTTGACATTTATTATAATTTTGGCATAAGAACTCAGCAAGCACTGAATCCTGTTAAATTAGATGTTTTTTCTATGTTTACTTGTCCAGCATCAAAATTTTTAAAAATAATTTCAATTATAAAGGTGAAAGTTTACATTTTCCATGGATTATCATTCATATGCTTGCAAAATGCATATCAGTGGAGTGAGTGCGTCAACCTGTCATCATTTATTATGCCCCTGTTTTAATTATGTGTTTGCATAAAAATGAGCCATAACTGCAAATGAAAGTGGAATCAGCTCTTAGACAAGACAGTCAATTCATCATTTCCTCTGCCTTGAGTGTTACTTGCATCTTTTGCTCTTTGCCAATTCATCATGTTTAAAGTAAAATCCGTCTATTTCCACACTGCCAAAAGTTATCCTAAGGGAACTGGTTTAAAACTGACAGAAGTCACTTCAAAAGTGACTTTTGTCTGTTATTGAGAAAGAAGTCTCGCACAAAGCATAAAAAAACTTTCATATTCTTGAGGGAGTAAAAGTCTTCCTTGTAAATTATTGAATAAACATTAGACACAGGCTCTGTAATAAATACCAATGCAGTTGAAAAATATCAAATAAATCAAAAATGTTTTTTATGCTAATATTTTAAAACAGGAGTCTGTACTAATGTTATAAAAATGCAATACTCTAAATATTAAATTTCAAAATGTCAACTCTTGTTAACATAGCAATCCCACATAAGAACATTGGATGGAATTTTCCCCTCTGTGAAGTGACATGGACAATGGTGACACAGTTAGAAAAAAAAAATTCTGAATCTCAAAAAAAAATCCCCAATTTTCTCCTAAAGCTTTGGACGACAACTTTAGAATTATGCTGTTGAGTGGTGTCTAGCTTAGTTTCATGCATTTGCATCTCATTGAAGTTCCAACATTTCTTATTTATGTGCCACTTCCAAGTCACCTCTCCTTCACTGGAAAAACAGTTTGTACAAATTCCCCACTTGTAAATCGAAGCTGGGTCATGATGGCTACAACTCACTGATTGCTTGTCTCCTCTATCATCCAATTGCTTCTTCACTACAATGTCCCTTTATGCTCCTTGGACAACACTTATGCCACTTCATCCATGCCAGTCAGCAGCAGCAAAACACCAGGCTCACCAGTTCAGTACGATTGCTCTCAATCCAACCAAAATACCTCTCAAATTTTAAATTTAATGTTGATCTCACTCTTTTTGCACCTTCTCTGCAGCCTTAGCATTGTATTCTTTGCTCTGTTCTATTACCCTTATGTACTTTGTATGATATAATCTGCCTGTACTGCATGCAAAACAAAACTTTTCGCTGTATCTAGTTACATGTGCCAATAATAAATTAAAGCAAATCAAAGATGCCCTGGGACTGAGTTAATTCACTTCTAGCAACCACAATCTTCTTCCTTTGTGCTAGGCATAATAGTATTAAATATATCATTGCATCGGCATCATCTTACATGCCATTAACAATAACTTTAGACCACATGAATGTGCATGTTGAAGGGCAGAAGAAAACTTTACTTGATTGTTACCTAACATTTCTCTTAATTTCATAAATCAATACCATCTTGAATACCATTTTGAGAGAGCACATCTTATTTGTCATAGCAGGTACACAGGCTATATAGCTGAATGATCTACTGGTTGAATAATTCAAAATCAAACAACAAAATGTGGTGAAAGTGACTGCCCTTGACATCAAGGCCACGTTTGACGACTGTGGCATCAAGGAGCTCTAGCAAAATTGCAATCAACGGGGATCAAGGGGAAATCTCCCAACTTGTTGGAGTCAAGTGTAGCACAAAGGAAGCTGGCTGTGGTTTTTGGAGGTCCAGGTAATGACCATTTCCTATAAGAGGTAATTTAACCACTGCCCCTTGACAATGGTGTTACCATCACTGAATTCCCCCATTGTCAGCATCCTGGGACATTATCATTGACCAGAATCTGACTGGACTAGGTATTAAACACAATCTCTATGACAGCAGATACGAGACAAGCAATTCTGCAGTGAGTAACTCAACCCCTGACTCCCCAAAGCCTGTCCACGAACTGCAGAGCATAAGTAAGGAGTGTGATGGAATATTCCTCACTTGTTTTGATGAGTGCAGCTCCAACAACACTCAAGAACCTTGACACCATCCAAGACAAACCAGCCCACTTGAGTGGCACAATATCCACAAACATTCACTCCCTCCATTATCAATGCTCAGCATCAGCAGTGTACACCATCTGCAAGATGCACTGCAGAAATTCATAAACGATCCTTACACAACATTTTCCAAATCCACAACCACTTCCACCTAGAAGGACAACAGCAGCAGATTCACGGGAATTCCACCACCAGTAAGCTGTCCAACAAGCCGTCTCCATCCTGACATTGGAAATACATCACTGTTTCTTAACTGTCGTTGGAACAAAATCCTAGAACATCTTTCCTAAGAGTACTGTAGGTCTACTTATGACACACGGACTGCAGCAACTCATGAAGACAGCTCACTACCTATTGCTCAAAGAACAGGCAATAAATGCTGGCCCAGTCAGTGATGCCATATCCCATGGGAGAATTTAAAAAAAACATGTTCCTTTCATTGTAATAGGCAAAACCATAATCAATCAACTCATATTAACAAAACAGAAGAACAAATAAAAATCAACAGTTTAATGCAATTCCCTGATTGGCCAAGGTTTCCATCAATGAGGATGTTACCAAGCATGGTAATGAAATGTCTGCAAAATGACAAACCAGCTCGGTGAGCCAACCAATCTCAACACCCACAACCTGAGCTACAGATCTACTCCAAAACTTTAGTGGTTTATTTATGTTTACTGGAAGAGACATGTAACATAAGTAAGGACACACTCTCTACAAATAAAAAGAATGTGCTCAGATCCTTTTCTGAATTACCCTGGAATTCCGGGAGCCTATAAGTTTCCTGTTGTTTGTTCTCTCTCTCTCTGCAGAAATGATTATTCTGATCAGATTTTGACCTGCTAATGAATCAACACTCTTTCTCCTTGGAATATAATTTATTGTGATCATTGAAAATTTAGAGTCTTGCATTTTTTTCAGGTGAGTGCAAGCTGTAAAGTTTCACCAGCATGTTTCTGTTTTCAGCAATAATCTCCATGGTCTTCCTTTGTGCTAAGTGTAACTCTAACAAGTGGAGAGTTTTCACACTGATTCACTTTGCCTTCAATTTTAATCAAGCTCAATAAAATGTTGCCTTGTTACCAATGAAAGCATTGTTAACAAGCCAAGCTGTTTCAATACATCCGCAACATTTACACTTACTTAACAATGTGGAAAATTTGTGAAATATCTCATATCCCTAAAAAGAACAAATTGAGTTCAGTCAAATACCACCCCATCAATCTTCTTTCAATTTTTAGCAAAGTGTTTGAACAGTTGCCAACAGTGGTATCAAGCAATACTTATAGAATACATGCTTGGTCATTAATAGTTATCTTGGGTTTCATCAGGAACACTTGACTCCAGATCGCATAGCAATTTTTGCCAAATTATAGATAAAAGTACTTGAATTTCACAGTAAGGGGAAGTGATGACTTTTGGCATCTTCAGATAATGAGTACCATCCAGGCTTTGGTTAATAAGAGATAAATAACATTTGTGCACTCAGATAGAAGGCAATCACCATCTCCAACAGGAGAGGATCTAACCATTGCCCTTTGATTTTCAATACCATTCTGATCATTGAAACCTCACAATAAGTATCTGGGAGAGGTCATTGGCCAGACACTTAACTAGACCAGCCACATTAAGACTGTAGCTACAAATATAGATTAGAGATTAGGAATTCCATGACATTTAACTTACCTCCTGTCTCATCAATACCTCACTACTATTGAAATATGATTCAGCGCTCTCTGTTCACATGGATGAGTGTAACTCCAACGGCTTTTGTGAAACTCAGTGCAATTCATGAAAAACTGCTCAATCAGTTAACCAAGCATCACTTTAAAGATTCAGATCCTCAGCCTGAAAATTCCCTTCTAAGCCATGTCCTATCTGGAATTGGATCTATACCATTGTTCCTTCACTTTACTGTGTCAAAATCTCTTCCCAACAGCACAGTGCATGTTCCTTCATGCAAAGGACTGCAGCAGTTCAAGAACACAGCTCACCACCACCTTCGCCAAAGCAATTAGGGCTGTGCAATAAAGGCTCACCCAGCCAGAAAAGTCCATATCCAATGAATAAAAACTAAACATGTTCATGTCAAGAACAGTCATTGCCTTTTTCTGCCTAAGGCATGCAACATAATCATGTCAATGAGGATTCTGGAATATTGGGTGCCTAAAACAACTCTGGAAACATCATTTGAGCAGATTATCATTTGACCAATCTGTGGGAAATCTGTCTCAATTTGGGGACTATGTCCCTGAAATTAATAGGGAAGGATTTGTAAAGCTGACTTGTGCAAGATTGGTTGAGTATTTTTCCTGATATGATCTCTTGGTCATTGCTAATAAATCTGTGATTTTCCTCCCACAGTTCTGAGCAATAATCATTTTCATTACGACTGACAGACTTTCTATGCCATAAAGTAATTGCACGCAGTTCATACTGGCTTAGGGTATTCTCTTACAAAAGTCATGAAGCTTTGAAGGTCACTTCTCCTGGCACTGGAATATAAGTTAATACATTTAATTAGCTTAATTTGATGACCGGTATTGGTGGAATTTGAACTCAAGACCTTCAGACTGTTAATTCAGTAACATATCCAATATGTTACAATAACTAAATTACAGTTAAATAATAGAATGATCAAGAATTAAGTAGATCATGTCAGCCAGTGCAAAGAACATGTGTCACCTCATTAATTCTTCTTTCTTTGTAGAGGGTGAATTGAAACATCAAGAAGGGCTTGGAACAATGTAAGTAAACTACTCAAATTATGATAAACAGTTTGCTCATAAATGCAGTTTGCACAGTGAGAACTATTTCCCTACATTCTGTAGTCATTAGATTTAAAACAAATACTACATCCTAACCTGCTAATCTGTTTTACCTCCTATGACTAAGCTTTTGAAATAAGTTGATTAATACACAGAGAGCCTTTATGCTGCATCTGTCAGAGTTGGAGAAAGAGAGAGAATTAGACATAGCCTTCCTGAGAATGTTTATGATTCAATTGACTGAGAAAGCTGCTGCTGAAGAAAATACGGACTGCTGGTTGTTTTAAGGAGAAATCCCCAGAGAACTCCTGCTCTCTGAAATCAATAACATTTGGGGAGGGGAGTGGTTGATCCACTGATCTGTGAATCGTAGTTTCCAATTGGAGATGAATGCTGACCCTTTGATTGAGGATTAACAGTCACCTCAGCACCTGTATAGCTAATGCTTTTCTGTGTGACTGGGACAGATGAATTCTTGGACTGCTAGAGTCAGCATGGAGGTAACTTCTTATCAATTATGAAACATTTGACATTGTGTATAACAATCCTACTTCTGAATACCAGTTAATAACCTACATCACTCTTCTGAATCAAAATGGAATACTGGAATAATGTGAACAGTTTTGGGCCCATTATCTGCTTTGGTGGTAACTCAATGAAGGTTCACTAAGTTGATACCAGGATGGAGGGACTGCCTTAAAAGGAGAGGTTAAGTACTTTGGGCCTGTGCTTGTTGCAATATAGAAGAATGAGAGGTAACATCATTGAAATGTATGAGGTTCTTTGAGAACTTGACAGGATAAATGTAAAAAGGTTGTTTCCCCTTGTGAGAGAGTCTGGGAGTGGGAGGGTATAATCTCAGGATCTCAAGGGTTGTGCATTTAAGACAGGGCTGAGGAGGAATGTCTTCTCTCAGATGTTTGTGAATCTGTGGAATACTTTACAACAAGAGGACCTTTGAGGCTGAGTCATTAAGTATATTCAACACTCCTCTGTGGATTTATCAGCATGAATTCTGGGCCCTTTTTAACTTCCAGGTCTCTTTTAGAAGAATGCGTATTTGACCCTTGCCTGAAACTACCAGAGACAAAGTCACAGCAGGTGAAAACCAGCAGGAATTTTGACAGACACTGCCAGGGACCAAAATGAATATTCCCTGGCTGCCTACTGTAGAACATTACTGCCTAGGCAGAAAATTCTGCTCCTTAATTCTTGTAAATGTTTTGGGTCTAGTTCTATTTGATCTGTTGCTGGATCCTCAGTCTGTCCACTGCAGACCATGAGCCATTGTATTAGGGAATATGCCCTGTCTGCTGTGATCCTCCCATTTTCTTGTTAGTCTTCATGGAAAAGACCAGAGAATGTTATATCTCGAATAAATGCACTGAACTAGTTGGGTTATTCTTCAGATGATTTGTATGTTGAATGTACCAAAACCTTTCTTGTTGAAATAGGAAATAGGTTATTTTAACCTTCTTTGTCATATATTTGTTACCTATAACACTATGGGAAATCAAGATTCTTTTTTCATTTTTCATGGGTGTGGGCACGATTGGCAAGGTCATAATTTGATGACCACCCTAATTTCCCTTGAGAGGAGTTGCTTGTTAAGTCATTTCAGAAAGTGTTTAAATGTCAATTATATTACAATGGACATGGAGTCATATGTAGATTAGACCAGGTGAGGATGGTATATTTTCTTCCCTAGTGGAAGGTAAGACTAATTGCTCGATTTCCAATGCGCTCTCACTCTGCTGCCTAAATCTTGTTAAATAATGCCTGAGACCTGTTAAGTGGTTGTCATAATCATCCTGACCTTGTAATTTATATTACATGTACTTCTTATACAACTATTTGGAAGGATCCACACCCCAAAATGTCCAAGGCAGATGCTATTTGCATTGCTACATTTACAGCACATCTCACTATAGAGTTTGGCTGGAGGTCTTTGTGTCGACATTTGCACAGACATGTAATGATAGCCATAAAGAATTACAACTTTGTGTCACAAAGCTTCTGGTAGGTTGGCATCTACTTTTGAGCTGCCTCACTTCCCTTGCCTACTGTTCTCTCTCCTCTACAATGAGAATGACATAGCATGGTATTGGAAATGTATGCACATGAGACGTATCTATCCTTCTCTAGAGTCATTCTGTCGGGGTGTGAGGCAGAAGAAGTTGTTGTTGTGGGTCCTTGGTAGGTTGCGTGAGTGGTGGAGCGATGTGGTGGTGAAGGGGTTTTATGAGCTGGGAGGTCCAGATATATAACAGTTGTATACAAACGTAACAGGGTGGGAATGGGGTAGATTGAAATGCTTACAGAGCATAATGCACAAAAGTTAAAATTGGCCAAATGCTCAAACTCCTTCCTGTCAACTGAAACAGGACATCGTGGGAACAATTCTTTCGCAGGAATGTAAATTACCTAAATAGTAATAGTTTTGTCAAAGCACTCTTGATCACCTGACAGTTAGTGATTAGTTCATGTTTGTTAAAATATTCTGTAGAATCTGAGCAGACAGGAAGTGAAACCAGCCCATTCACGTTTAGAACTTAAACAATACCTGAGTAGTAAATTGTGCTGAAATTAACATTTCCTAAATCATTGTAAATAATAATAGTTTAATAACACTAAACATCTCAATGTCTTTCTCATATCGTGCTGATGGAGATTTCACTTGCACAACGAAGGTGGTTTCTTTCCTCTCTGTGTATTTGTTAGATTGGATCCTAACTGGATGCAATAATAAATGCCTGTATCCACTAATAATTTTCACTATCACACTAATTCACATTAATTCACAGTAATTTTATTCTGAATGGAAATATACCACAAGAAGAACTAATATTTACCAGGATAAGTGGAAGCTTCTATGCATGACAGACAAAAAAAAATCAAATTACCATCCTACTTAACGACATTTAGCTCTTCTTTAAAAGTGTATTCTCGATCTATTCACGTCAGAAATTAATAATATCTCGTGTTGTTACATGTTGATTATTGTTAGTGTGAATGTTGCAAATATCTTTGTAATTAGAAACTGGAATCCAGCAGAGTGTAAAAACAGGTTCTTGATTGTTTTTAAACAAGTCACCAGCTAGCCATATAGGAACTTCCTTGCATTATGCTTTAACTGATAAGGCAGTTTAGTAATTCATAACGTTAGTGAAAGCTATTGAAATTCTCAGTGACCTTTAATTATTTACCTTCAAAAACATTTTACAAAGGATAGAAGACTCCTCACACATTGCTTTACAATCATGACAAGGCATAAATCAAGTGTTGTAAGTTATTTTCTTCCAATGATCCACCTATTTGTATTCCATAATGATGACCAATTTCATTGCTGATCAATGAATGCAGATAAACCAATTAGAAGTCATTACATTTTTAAATGGTTTGATCAGTTGCTGTGACAGCACTGGAAAAATGCCATAAAAGTTGGTTTCAAAACCATACACAGGATGGTTTGATCATACAGTGTTAGATCTGATGCTCTGAGAAGTAAGGGGAGGATGTACTGTCCTATTTGGTTTATAAGAGTATCTGTGAAATAACTGAGAAATAGCAGGGAAGGAAAATGTTGCCTGCTTAAGGAGCTCCTTGATCAAATGCAGCTTTCTATTTTAAGCATCTAAATGAAATACTTATTCCCTCAATGCCTATCCATCATACACTATTGGTCAAAATATTGTACAGTCTTGCTGGGAGATAACCCACTATTCTGAATAAGACCAGGTGGCATGCTTAAAACTAAAACTGTTGTCACATTTAAACCTTAAGAAGGGATTTATACTGCAATTTTTTCTTCCATAATACAGTTGCACACTGTGTTCTCATTTATTCCTCGACTGGAAAGTCAAATGTTTTAAGGATGTCCTCTAAGCATCCCTAAATAGAGCAAACAAATCTATTGAATCATGAAAGACACTATCTTGTAACTAATCAACTGAAGAAGGCTCATTCAGGACAGCATTGAACACTTTGAGAGATTTCACTAAGAACATGCGGAGGCCAAGTCCAGGCATCAGAGGGTGAGCACAAACCTCCATAAAACTCATTTATCCAAATCTTCAAACACCACCTGCCCTATATATAGTATCAACTAAAAAAAAACACACAAACAGAAAACAATAAGGAACTGTGGGTGCTCGAAATCTGAAACAAAACAGAAATTTCCAGAGAAATTCAGCAGGCCTGGCATTGCTTTAGAGAGAAAGCAGAAACAATGTTTCAGATCTGAAAGCTTCTCTCGCAATTTCTGTTTTGACAACATATGCCATCGTTTGCAGATCGCACATTCAAGTTATCAGCTCTTTCAAAATTAATTGAACTGGAATGAAAGCAAATCATCCTTGATCCTGAGAGACTTCCTCAGAGAAAAGAGCTCATTTACTAACACTGAGAATAAGAGGGAGATCGGGTACTTTTGATTGTAATACTTGTTTTGAAATATACAAGGAGAAACCAAGTACTAATCAGCATATAGCAAGAGCTTTTACAATACAGATCTTCCAAAACTCACAGGAAGCCATCATAAATCAGCAAATATTAAGTTACATAAGGGATTTGTCGATATTGGTTTAATTCACCATCTGGAATTGATAACCAGCCTTGCTTAAACTACTATAATTTATGATTATGCAAACATAGTAGTCATTTTACTAAACTACTAATCCAGAGGCCTAGCGTAATGATCCAAAGATTCATAGATCATAGAATCCCTATAGTGTGGAAACAGATCCTTCGGCCCAACAAGTCCACAGGGCATCCCACCCAGATCTATCCCCCTATAACCCACCTAATCTACACATCCCTGAACACTACAGGCAATTCAGCATGGCCAATCCACCTAACCTGCTCATCTTTCGACTGTGGGAGGAAACTGGAGCACCCAGAGGAATCCCACACAGATACAGGGAGATTGTGCAAACTCCACACAGACAGTTGTCCGAGGGTGGAATCAAATCCAGGTCCTTGGTGCTGTGAGGCAGCAGCACTAAGCCATTGCATTGCCTAATTCTGGCCAAAATTTTCTGCTCTCTTCAGCAGAATGGGCACTAGTGAGAAATTTTGAAAAATTACGTCCAAAGTTGGAAAATCAGAATCTCAACTCCTATAGAAATATTTCACATTTTCCCCTTAAAGTTAAAACAGTGAGTTTAGATTTTTTGGGAATGAGTGATGACTTTTGTATGCATTTACATCTCATTGTTAGGTAAACTTGATTCACTTCTATGCTGCTACCAATTCTCTTCTCCTTCCACAAGAAATTTGGCATCGCCAATTCCCAACATGAAAATCAGGGCAGCTACCTGTTGCAGATGCTCACCATTTGCTTCTCTGCGACTTCAGATATCTGTCCATATCCCTTTGCCTACTCCTTGTGTCATCCTCAGCACTTGCCTTCTCCTTGTTTTTTGTATTATCCACAAACTTGGTGATATTATATACAATGACATCTGTGGCACCTCACTAGTTATAGTTTGCCATCCTAAAAACACCTCCTTTATCCCAAATCTATGTCTTCAATTAGTTTGGCAGTCCTCTGTCCACTCTGCCCCCAACACTACAGGTTCTTATCTCATTATGTAGCCTTATGTGTGGATCTTATAAAATGCTATGTCAATATTTCCCTTTTAACTATCCCGCTTGTTACTTCCTCAAGGACAAATAATTTGTCAGCCATGATTTTTTCCTTGAGGAAACTATGTTGACTCTGACCAATTCTATTATGTTTATCTTGACCTCTGCTATTATATTCTTTACCATCAACTCTAATATTTTCCCAATGATAAATGTTAAGCAAACTGGCCTATGGTTATCTGTTTTATTATCTCCATCCCTTTATGAATAAGGGTGTTACATTGGTAATATTCCGACCCCCAGGACCTTTCCAGAATATAAAAATTCTTGGAAGACTACCATTGCATTCATTATCTCTGTAGTTCTCTCGTCCATTAGTATCCAAGGGTGCAAGCCATCTGGTCCAGCGGAACTGGATCACTTCGAAATCCGACATACTACGCTTGTAACACATCACCCAAACTGCCATCGTAATCGTTTTTTTTAATTCTTAAAAAATAACTGTAGTGTTCCTGCTCTCTACATTTTATTGTGATTTATTTTCTTCACCAGAGTCAACATTATACTTTATAATAAAAGGAAAAACCTCAACACAAACTGAAAACTTACCTTTAAAGACTAGAATTACTCATCAATCAGCTGCTTTGTTGAGTCAAAAGCAACTGAATACCCGTTTACTTCCCTTACTTCACTCCTTCAGATGCTCACCTCTCTCACTGTAATGTATGTGTACTTATATATCTATTTATCATGCAAATTCAGGAATCAAACATATATGTCTTGACTCAGCACATTCTACATTCTTTAACATTCAATGACTATCTTCAGAGACTGAATAAATGACAAGTCAGAGGGAGGGAAGATTTACAGAAACAGTGAGGAGTTGGAAAGGTGATCTGGAGATTAAGAAACAAAAATGTGGCAGTGAAAGAAGCTCTGTATAATAAGGAAATAGAAAGAACGATAACATTAATTACAACTGCATAAATCAGACAGGCAATGAAAACAGTCACTTTGGGGAAACACATATCCTGGCATAAACTTCTGCTGGATAGAAAATTAGCTTCAGCCTTCTAAGTGACCGATACCCCACTGTCCTGGCTAATGAGATTCTGCAGTGAAGCAGAACTTTGCAAAATTTACCTCATTCTGTTTTGCTCATAAACAATCCTAAGGAGTTTGACTCAATGTTACATTATGCAACAGTTCTGTCGCTATAAAATTGCATATTGTCTGACTCACTGCAGGTTTCATCACAGGGGACTTGTTAATATTGCTGCATGATGGCAGCAGTCTTGGTAAGTGAAACATCTTTTAAAGTTATGATTAAAAACATAAGGGAAGAAGCAGGTAGTTATGTTCAATTCAATAGAATATAATAAGAATGTGGTGAAAGTTCTAGGAATTTGGAAAGAATTTGTGTTCGACTAGTAATTCAGAAGCTTAGAATAATGCTTCAGACATAAATGTTTAAATCTCGTTGCAACAGCTAATGCAATTTACATTCATCTGTAAATGTATCATGCATAGGTCTTTTTAATTTTCAAAGGTAACTGTGACCATCAATCCACCAGATTGTCATAAGAGTTCATTTGGATCCCTCATATCTGTATGGAAAGCATTCTGCCATCTTCAGCCAGTCTAAATGTGACTCCAGAACCACAGTAATGTAATTGACTATTAACCAGCCTATGAAATGTCACTCAGTTGTATCAAACTGTAGAAAAGTTGAATAAAATTAAATCCAGTAGATAACCAAGTCCAGAACTTCGACCACATGAATAAAGAAAGGCACATCTAACCCAGATATAACATGGTGTAGAGCTGGATGAACATAGCAGGCCAAGCAGCATCAGAGGAGCAGGAAGGCTGACGTTTCGGGCCGAGACCCTTCTTCAGAAATGGGGGAGGGGTAGGGGGTTCTGAAATAAACAGGGAGAGAGGGGGAGGCGGATAGAAAATGGATAGAGGTGAAGATAGGTGGAGAGGAAACAGACAGGTCAAAGAGTCGGGGCTGGAGCCAGTAAGGTGAGTGTAGGTGGGGAGTTAGGGAGGAGATAGGTCAGTCCAGGGAGGACGGACAGGTCGCGGGGACGGGATGAGTTTAGTAGGTAGGAGATGAGGCTGGGGCTTTAGGTGGGAGGAAGGACAGGTTAGGGAGGCGGGAACGAGCTGGGCTGGTTTTGGGATGCAGTAGGGGGAGGGGAGATTTTGAAGCTAATGAAGTCCACATTGATACCATTGGGCTGCAGGGTTCCCAGGCTGAATATGAGTTGCTGTTCCTGCAACCTTCGGGTAGCATCGTTGTGGCACTGCAGGAGGCCCAGGATGGACATGTCATCTGAGGAATGGGAGGGGGAGTTGAAATGGTTCGCGACTGGGAGGTGCAGTTGTTTAGTGTGAACCAAGAGTAGGTGTTCTACGAAGCGGTCCCCAAGCCTCCTCATGGTTTCCCCGATGTAGAGGAGGCCACAACGGGAACAATGGATGCTATATACCGCATTAGCAGATGTGCAGGTGAACATCTGTTTAATTTGAAAGGTTTTCTTGGGGCCTGGGACAGAGGTGAGGGGGGAGGTGCAGGGGCAGGTGTAGCACTTCCTGCGGTTGCAGAAAAAAGTGCCAGGTGAGGTGGGGCTGGAGGGGACTGTGGAGCGGACAAGGGAGTCATGGAGAGAGTGGTCCCTCCGGAAAGCAGATAAGGGTGGGGAGGGAAACGTGTCTTTGGTGGTGGGGTCAGATTGCAGATGGTGGAAGTGTTGCAGGAAAGGGTAGTTCCTACTATCTCTGAAACACATCTAACCCAGTCAACCCTGCAAGAAAAGTCTCCTAACTAATTTCTTGGGACTGTGCCAAAATTGAGAGAGCTGTCTCACAAACTTGTTTAGCAACAGGGTGACGACTAATACTCACCATTTATTATAATCAATTTCCCAGACACTACCATCTTTGGTTATATTCTGGCCCACTGGCAGGGTAGTCCAATCAGAATTGGAAGCACAGTGGTATAGAGTTGGGAGGGCATGACCTTGGGAATCTTCAACATTGTCTCTGGACTTCATGGGGTGACATTCAGTTTAATATAGGCAAGGAAGCATCCTTCTGGTTCTCTCCTAATGTCCTCCTCAAAGTTGATGAATCTCTCCTCCACGTAAACGCCACACAGAAGAAACAAATGTAGGAGCCAAGGTGTAGAATGTACTAGGAGTGGAGGGCTTCAAAATCCAAAGCCAAGGTTAGCTAGGTGACATAATTACTAACTAAGGAACATATCTTCCAGAGTGGTGTATGGCTGGTAGTGAAATAATAAACAAGATTGATTAACCTACTTAACTTTGCCCTTAGCAATTTACCCGTCACAGGTGCATATGCACAAGGACAAATTGATAGAAGTGACAACTGCTCTGTCCTTGTGAAGTCCAGTATGAAGTCCAGTACCTACGCTGAGGTTACCATCCATTGTATTCTGTGGCACTACCATTTAAGTGGGCTAGATTCAGAGCAAATATAGTAGCCCAATACTGAGCACCCATGAGGTGTTGTTGGGCATCAACATCAGCAGAGCTGTAATCTGTACATCCAGGCTTTAAGAGATATGAAAATGTTGAGTACGCTGTGATGTAACAGTGGCTTCAATAATCAGGTGAGAGGCTCTGCTAGAAGGCTGGCAACAGACTGGTTTAGGTCAGAATTGGCAAGATCTTCTTGTATATTGTGTAATTAATTTTGTTTGAAGAAACACCTTGAAGCCTGACCTAATATTGTCTGACCTGAACTCATACTAAATATATTCCATTGCAATCTTTATCCTCATGCCCAGGATATATCTAGAACCAATATTATTATCAATGTGAAGTATCAACTACGGTTTAATGATGAATGTAGGAGTGCATGCCAGCAGCAAAAGGTGAAACCTTGATTACAAAAACTTGGGATTTCGTGCATGCCACTGGTAGGATGCAATAAACAGAACAGGGCAGTTCCTCAGCCAATGGCTCAGATCAAAGTTCTGCAGTTCAGTTACATCCAATCATAAATGATGATGAACAATTTAACATCAAACTGAAGGATAAGCCCTCATAAACATCCCCAGATGGCAGAGGCCAGCACATCAGCGCAAAAGACAAGGCTGGACACTTACAGCTATCTTCATCCAGAAGGGCTGAGTGAGTGATTCGTCTTGGCTTTCTCCTCAGGTCCCCACTATTAAAGTTGCTTTCTCTTCTGCCAGCTAAAGCCACTTCACATGACACTAACAAACAGCAGAAAGCACAGGAAAGGCTATGAACCATTTTTTTCAGTCCATCTGTCATGTAAAATAATGAGTTCTAAAATAAGGTTTGCCCTTCCCAAGGTGAACCCATAAAGCTCTACCTTGGCATTTACCTAGAAATGTAGAACTGTCCAGGTTTGCCTTGTCCACGAAATCAGACCAAATGCAATCTGACCAAATATCACACCATCACTTTTATTCTTAATTGTTAGCAAAGTTAGCAAAAATGGCAGTGGTTCCTGTCAGTTCTATTCAGCAGGATTAGTGACTTACTCATTGGTGCTCAATCTACTGATTGCTTCATGTCATTACATCTTTGTCAATTCAAGCAGTAAAGTGGCTTCCCTTTGCATGAAGGCAGCATGTGACAGAGTATGGTATCAAGAATTTAAAGTAAAATATAAGTCAGTGGGAAGAGGGAGTGGGAGTTTCCACTGGTAGAAGCCATAAATAGCTCAAAGAAATATGGTTTTTGGGGAACAATCATCTCACTCCTAGCACCTCACTGCTGGAGTTCTTTGTGATTCAACGTGGGAATGTTCTCTGTTGCTTGCATAGTGCTCACGATGGTTTGGAACTCCTCAAATACTGAATCAATCTGTGCCTGCATGCAACGTGACCTGGACAACATCTGGGCTTGAGCTGATAAGTAACATTCATATCACATGAACACATACTCCTATCATTAAAACATCTTTTTCGGTGTAATAGTAAGGGGTGAATCTTGTACAGGAGCCAGGCAGTTTATGGATGTGCAATGATTCCTTAACATAAGACACTTGAATATAATGCCTATCAGTCATGACCAAGGCTGCTAGTAGACTTCGGTATGGAATTAAGACCTCAGGGCTTAAGTCCCAGCCAGTGAGACCTATGAGCCCATCAGAAGCTAGAAACTCTCACAGTTGACAGCAAACAGAGGCAGCCATTGCTGCTACAGAAATGGCACTTGGGATTATGGAGGGCCAAGGTATGAAGTGAGCAACTTGTTGCAGTGACAGGATGATTCTGAGGTTGTGGGTCAAGAGGAGGTATTCTGCTGGGTAGCCAGAAGCAAGGGCATGAAGTTGCCTCTCAGTAGACATCCTATGCCTTATGTCCAGTCCCTTAATCAGACTCTATTTGGCTTTGAACGAGGGATTCCTCCCTATACTTAGCAAACTGACAAGGGGCTGGCTCGTGTTTGATGGTTGGGCATGCCTCATGCCAATAAGCCACTTGTTCCCTGGTTATTCCCATCAACTATGGGTTGAGGCCTTTAAATTTTTAACTTGGCCGTGTAAGGGCTTCAACTGGGATCAGAGCAGGAAAGTCATAATTCAAGTGGAGATGGGATGCTAGCATTTAAGTGCACCATAACATATTAATTTAGCTGCAAGTATGCTACCATTAGGAGCACAAGGTTTTGCCCAAGCTCTCATTTATTGTCGTGCATTAAGTTGAAAACTTCTTTTAATAAATTGTCATTCAAAAACTATGAATTTTCTCTGGGGCTGCCAGACTTATAAAGGTCAATCCATTATTTGCAGTAATGCAAAATATTTTACATCAATGAGCAACATTGAAGTGCTTCAGATATGTTGATATATTTTAATAAATGTTAATGAATAGGTTATTTCTGGCAATAGAAAAGGATGAAATGGAAGCAAAATCTAAACTGTTAAGTGGAATACATTTGGCTAAAGTAAACTTGTTTAATCCAGTTAAACACTTCACTACATTCAAAAATTACTTTGATCGATACTGCCAATTGTGTAAGGACAAACATGTCTATGGATCATGACAAAAGAGACAGTCCAGGCATTTCAAAAGATCCCATAAAAGTATTTGGGATATCAGAAATGACATAATGATGTCAAATGTGTAGCAGAGAGAAACACAGAATACAATAAACAGACTTTCAGAGCATTGAACAGAAGCCCCAAAAAATTACTTGATTAATCTGAATAAATTATCAACAAACTGTAGTAAAATGGTTAGCTCTGGATGTGTGATATTCTAATGAGACACAATATCAATCATCACAGAAAGTGATCCAATATCAGATGATATTGCTCTCTTTTGCAATAAGATATACAATCAGTTTCATTAATTTCATATAAATATTCCAACCATTTGATCAGTCTAATAAGAATGAAACTATGACTTTAAACTAAAAGATTTTTATAAGAACCATGATATGCTATAAGTTACAATTTATTATAAATACAAGTTCTTCTTAAAGTTCATATAAGAATGGAATGTGCTGAAAACTCAATAATTCAATAGTGAGGTCTTAAATTTCAATGGCTGTTATTTCCAAAATCTTTATAACACAATACAACACAATACAGCACAGGTAAGAGCCTTTTGGCCCACTAAAGCTGTACTGCTCCTGATCTTGGACCTGCTACTTATTGCCCCCATATGTGGTTTCTATCCCTCTGTTTACATCCCATTCATGTTACAATCAAAACAAATTTTCAGCATGTAGTCATTTATTCATTTCTTCTCTGATTTCCTGTAGTATACATTGGACAGATAGTGAGCAGAAATATTGCGACATTATAAGCATTGCATACGCAATAATAAACATTTTCCTGTGCTCAAGCATAATGGCTAAGAGATTCCAGTGATTAGCAAAATATCAGGCAGGTTGGAACATACACCCGTAAAGAAAAATGCTCCATACTCTTCTATTAACCTACTTCGAACCAGGTAAATGCTGCACTCACCCCACACAAATATGCCCTTAGAGTTACACACAGAAAGATGCAACACAACAAGTTCAAAATTGATTAGCATAAATGCATAATGTTTCTAAATCTGTAAATATGCTTTGCATAATTATTTTAATTGGTATGCTTTAGAAATTTGAAATAAAGTTGTTTTCCATCATTGTGAACCTGTCAGTTTATGTACAATAATGAGTATCGGAGTTAACATAAGTGCTAAAGCACACTTTACGTAGATATTAGGAAATTTTGGAATTACTTAAGTTAATTAGATCTGAGCTTTAATAATTGAATAGATTTTTGCATTTAGTTCACCAACATAAAGTATTTACAATTCTCTTAAACCAATGTTAAAATTTGTGAACCACCTATTAACACTATCCAAATGTGACTTCATAATTGGATAGTAATTTAACACATTGGCAAAAAGAACTTAGCATCAGTTACATCTCTTCCCTTTCCTCCTCTCTTATTCACCTTTCTTAAAATTTAGGACTATAAACTGTCATGTTTGGTACAGACAGGTATGTTTTTGACTCAAACAGGAACATAAATTGCCATCGGTGGAAAGAAAACAGAGTTAATGATTGCAGTTCAGTGAGAT
Organism: Ginglymostoma cirratum; assembly: GCA_024137785.1. Classification (NCBI taxonomy): domain Eukaryota; kingdom Metazoa; phylum Chordata; class Chondrichthyes; order Orectolobiformes; family Ginglymostomatidae; genus Ginglymostoma; species Ginglymostoma cirratum. The sequence goes on from JAHRHZ010000289.1 coordinate 11,789,177, forward strand.
GTCTTCAGAACATTTTTTTACTGAGCCATCCACCAATTGCTCAGCTGCAAAGAAAACTGCAAGGATCCAAAAATATGCTTGGGCCTTGGGGGCATCTCAGTTTAACTGCTGGGGCAGAAACAGAAGAATTGTTAGGAAGAATTTATTATGCTGGTTCAGTAATCCAGAAAGATACAATAAGACCACAAGATGTAGGAGCAGAATTAGGCCATTTGGCACATTGAGTCCACTCTGCCATTTGATCTTGACTAGTATGGTTTTCAAACCTGTTCTCCTGCATTCTCTGTGTAACCTTTTATTCCCCTTACTAATTAAGTACCAATCCATCTCTGTCTTAAATACACTCAATGACTTGGCCTCCACAGTCCTCTGAGGCAATGAGTTCCACAGATTCATTGCTCTCTGAATGAAGAAATTCCTCCTTATCTCAGTTATAAAAGGTTGTTGCTTCACTTTAGGCTGTGCCTTAGAATCCTTGTCTCTCCTACCAGTGGAAACATCTTCTCCATGTCCACTCTATCTAGGTCTCTAAGTATTCTGTAAGTTTCAATAAGGTCGGCTTACAATCTTCTAAATCCCATTAAGTACAGACACAGAGTCCTCATCCACTCCTCACATGACAAGCCCTTTATTCCTAGGATCATTCTTTTGAATCTACACTGGACACCTTCCAAATCCAGCCCATCCTTCCTTAGTTATGGGGCCCAAAACTACTCACAACATTCCAAATGCAGTCTGACCAGAGCCTTATACAGCCTCAGCAGTACATCCCCGCTCTTAATTCTAGTCTTCTTGAAATGAATGTTAAATTGCATTTGACTTCCTAACTGCCAACCGAACCTGCATGTTAACCTTAAGAGAATCCTAAACTGGGACTCCTAAGTTCGATTGTACTTCAAATTTCTGCAGCTGTTTCCCATTTAGAAAATAAGCTATGCCTCTATTCTATCTACCAAAGTTCATAACCTCAGACTTTCTCAGGTTTTATGTTACTTCTTTGCCCATTGCCCTAGACTGTACAAGTCCTTTCACAGCTCCCTCCCTACATTATCAGCACTACTTGTCCCTCCACCTATTTTCATGTCATCTTCAAACTTAGTAGCAATGCTCTCAGTTTCTTCATTCAGATTGTTAAGGTGTAACATGAATAGTTATGGTCCCAAAACTGACCCCTGTAGAAGTCCACTAGTTACCTCCTGCTATCCCACTCCCTGCTTTCTACCAGTCAGTCAATCCTCTACCCATGGTGGTGCCTCACTTCTAATACCATCGGCTCATATTTTATATAGCAACCTCCAGTGCAGCACCTTGTCAAAGGCCTTCTGGGAATTCAGATCGATCAAGTTCACTGCCTCCCCTTTGTCAAACTGGCTCATTATCTCCTCAAAGTATTCCAGCAGATTTTTCAGACATGACCTTACCTTGATGAAGCTTGCTGATTTGGCTTTATTTTACCATACACTTCCAAGTGCTCTACAATTTCTTTTTTAATAATGGACTCAATAAGCACCCAGAAGCTTCTCTTTAGTGATGGCCACTGCACTCAAATCTCCTCCCTGACTCTCTCTGGTATGCTACTCATGCCTTCCACCTTGAAGACTGATGCAAAATATCTCTTCAGTTCCTTCACCTTTTGTTTGTTCTTCATTAGTACTTCTCCAGCATCATTTTCCAGCAGTCCAATGTCCATCCTTGCCTCTGTCTTACCTTGTATTTGTCTAAAAATAGCTCTGGCAATCTGCTTTTATCTTACTTGCTAGCTTACCTTTCTATTTTATCTTCTTCCCTCTTATTGCTTTTTCAGTTTTCCTCTGCTGGTTTTTAAAGGCTTCCCAATCCGTTGGCTTCCCACTAATCTTCACCACATTGTCTGCTTCTTCTTCTGCTTCCATGCTGTCTTTGACTTCCCTAGTCAGTCATGTTTACCTCATTCTCCCTTTCGTATTTTTCCCTTGGGATAAATCTCTGCTGTGCCTCCCGAATTACCTATAGAAACTCCTGCCATTACTGCTTCACTGTCTTTCCGACTAGGCTCCCCTTCCAATCAACTCTGACCAGTTCCTTCCTCATGTCTTTGTAGTTACTTTATCTCAATTGTAATACTGCTAACATCTGATTCAAGCGTCTTCTTTTTAACTGCAGGGTGAATTCTATCTTATTATAGTCACTTCTCCCCTCAGGGTTCCTATACTTAAGCTCCCTTACTAAGATCACCTCATTCCCATCTCTTTCCCAAGGGAGCTAGGGAATTTTTCCTGATGCTCTGGTAACATTTTCAAGAGGCACAATTGAAACAATTTATCTGACTATTTTTCTCATGGCTCTCTGGGATACATTGTTGAGTGCAAAATACTGCTTTTCTTGACATTCCAGCATTGCCTATGCTTCACTGGGTATGAAGTACTGTGGGACTTCTTAGATTATGAAAGCTTCTGTACAAGTGTAAGTTATTTCTTTCTTTATAAATTATGAACAGAACAAATTGTAACATTTCATCGTAGTTAACAGGCCATAATTCAACAATAATAAATTGGACATATGTTCGGTAAATTAGAATTGTTTTTTTACATTTCAAGGTTGGCATGAAAAAGAATTTAAATTGGAAAATTCCCAAGGTACATTATTCATCCAACTCCATGAAAAGCTCATTAAGCTTTGATCCTTCAAAGGCCAATTTGATGGTTGAACCACTGAAAGGCATTAACAGGTTGTAGCATTGTGATTATCCCAAGTATGAAAATTATACCTGTTAAAGGTTTAGCACTCCAGCAACAATTAGATAACAGATGTTTAACAATTTAAAGATAAGGAGCACTAATCAGCCAAAATGTTTCTCAGAATTAACTTAATGTCCTTTAAACCTACCAGCAAAGTGTTATGTTTATGTTGGTTTTTGCATTTGACACCTATTTGATGAGTAATTTTCAACACACAATTGACTGGTGACAAAAGAATCTGTGAAATGCAACACAGTACTGATGATCGACACCTCCTCTTTGTTTCAGAGTTGTATGAATACTTTCAGTCAAATTCTCTTAGAAATTTCATATAGTAGATATTTGATAGCATTAAATGCAAAAGTAATGATATAAAGCTACAGACTCTAAACTGTACTGACAGCAATCCTGATAATTACACAGAGAGAAATCTTGTCGTGTCCTCCAACATATAAACTTACTGGACTTAATAGGGTCAGTGGGGACTCTTTCTAAAAAGATAGTTGAGTTCAAGCACCACTAGAAAAGCCACCTTGCTTTGGATGGGAAGGGGATTATTACAGCAGCTGAGCAGTTTGCTCAGAACCCCTTAATAATCTCAGTAAGGTTTCATTCCTTTCTCCTTGGTTCTTCAGAAGTTCAGGCTATCTTTGACCTCATGCTGTATTATTTTGCCTTCAGGCTATCAATTGTCTTAGAAATCAGCCATGATGTGGAGTGCCGGTGTTGGACTGGGTTAGACAAGGTCAAAAATCATACGACACCAGGTTATAGACAAACAGGTTTATTTGAAAACACTAACTTTTCAAGCGTTGCTCCTTCCTCAGGTGTAGTCAGCTACAGCAATGGTCAAGACATTACATATTTGACTAATACCTCTCTCTACTCATGTATTTACCAGTCTCCCGTGAAAAGTGCCTAGGAATTTGATAGACTGTTACTTTTGCACTGATGCATTTTCTAAACTACTCCACATCTATGAAAGAAAGCGCTTTTATGAAATATTGAAATAATGAAACCAGTTTATCTCACAGAGTATAGCCCAAAAGAGACATATTGAAAGACAACGGATAGCTGAAGACACCTACAATATAGTGATTCTCTTTTGAAGGCATTATAGCCATTTGAAATCTTATTTGGTTCATTTAAATCAACATTTCTTCCCTCAGCGACATCTAGTTTTAGTATAATTGAACATTCCTTGTTTAGAAATTTTAAAAAAAACATTCTATGCAAAACAACACCACACTGGGTCATTAGCCGAGAAATGCATCATTAGAAATGATTAAATAGCTTAAAGTGGGCAAGGTGAAATACTTGCAAATAGTTGAATCTCAATTCAAAATGTTAAAAACAATAGTTAAGCGGCTGTGCCTCTATCTACTGAATTCCTCAAGGTTTCAAAAGATCAGTACCATTCCTAAAGATCAGAAAATCCCATATAATCCGTACAACTCAGCTTTGTTATGACCTCAGTTGTTAGCAATTCTGATAAAAAAAATCAGATCCCTGAATGGAACCTTGTTTTGTTTTTCTTTCTGTTTATCTTGGAGGGCAATTACTGCACATAATTATGACAGAATAGTTGACAACTCGCTTTAATTAAAAAAAAGTTTATTACAGAAAAAAGGCAGTATTGTATTATACCGGAACTATTGTTATGATCTCATTACAATTGTTAGAAAGATTCATCCTTTTCACTCCAGTATTATCTTTACAGACACTTAAACCTCCATGAAACGTTATCTAATCTATACATGAAAGCCTGCTCGGCTGGTACAGACATTACCAATTTATTTCAGGAAATCTCTGTGCATTTTTGCTTTCCTATTTTCTTAAATTAATGTGTTTCCAAGGCCTTAGAACAAACTACTAACTCAGCTCATTTATTACTTAACATGGGTTCCTTGTACTAAAGTCTTCAATAGTCTTGTAAGGTGTCTGACATATCTATAGATTTCTGCTTCTTGAGTTTTCTTTTCACTGATTTGTAAGCATCTCAGGAGTTGTCACCAGCCCTGACTGGTGCAAGTCTGCTTTTAGAAGAACCTCTGCTATTACAGATGTTATCCCTCTACATGAACCTGCTTTTGGTTTCTCTCCCTCTAGGTTGTAAAACACAAATCAGTAAATGCTCTAGTAATTATCTCTTCAAGTGTTTCTGGTCATTCAACTGAAATCACTTGAGATTTTGTAATTGCTGTTTAACTTAATGTTCAAAATAACTCTCTGATTTTATAAAAGTTCAGAATTTCACAAAACCAGGAAGCTAAAATCTGTTTTTTTTGTTCTCGAGTTCTCAACTAATAATGATATCCTATAATGTTTCATGATACCTTAGATATTGTAGTCCAGGGAATTTCTGTTTAAGTAGTTACCAACTGTATAAAAATATAATGTGGATTCTATTTTCTTAATACTGCTATTTCCTTCTTCATTTATGATGATTTGGTCTGAGATACCTTGGGGATGGATGCAAAACAATAAACCAGAAATGAATCGTCAGTGCCGATGAGAAAAATATTACGGGATGTCTTGGATCACAGCATATATCTAAGCGGTTCTTTTCAGATTCAGGTAAATATAATTAAGAGAAGGCTTGACAACAACAATTTGCTTAAATATAAATGTTTAATAAGTAATAATAATGGTTATATTGTGCTAATAAATGGGAGAGAAAAGGGGGTAAAAAAACAAGTCTCACACTCTTCTAGAAAAGGCAACAAGTCTCAACCCCTTCTATCCTTCAGGGGCCCCTCGATCGATAGCTGGTCTGAAAGCTTAAGTTTGTTCCTTGCACTGTTTGCGATCCTAATCTGAGGAGAAGTCCAATAATTTGGAACAAAATTCTCTCTTTATCTTATATAATGTAACAAACAGCCAGCTCAAAGAAAGCAGATACAGAAGACAAGACACAACTACAGAAAAACAAGTTACAGGTGTAGTCTTCAGCCCATAATGAATGTTAACAAGACTCATCTAAGGTCACGCAGCTTGTCGAGTATCATCAACAGTTTTAGTCATTTAGCCAATCCAATAAAATCTATCTTCTCATGCAGCTGTTGAATACCATCATTAACTTTTAGCCCTTTGGCCAATCCTATACACTGGCTTAATAACACATATCTGGAATTCAGATGAACCACTAGAAACAGCAGAAAATAATGTGTGCTACTCAAATGCTCCTAAGAATTGTGAACAAAGAACTTTATGATCTGGGATTTCCCAAAAGCCATCGTCATAGTAGTTGCACAGCATGTTCTATTATCTTGCTGTTGAAATTTGTGAAAATATATCGTAAAAGAAAATATATATTAGTAAAAGCAGACAAAGATTTCCTGACAATAGGCTCCTCTCTGTCAATCAGCAAATCAACAGTTAAAAGCTCCAATATTCCGCTATCACCCCGTCCTAAAAATTAACAGCCAGGCTAATTATTTGTTTTGCTATAATTGTCTTGCCTCTTGGAATAATGCTGATAAAGAAACAAACATCCTCCTGTCTGAACATAATGTAAACAAATAAATATGGAAAACAATGAAACTTGTTTATGATGAACAAAACCCAGTAAAGAGCACCCAAGCTATAATGATCATTTTAAGAATCTGAGCAATGGGACTAGTGAGACACATAGAAGCCTTCCCTCCAGATAGGAGAATAGTAATTGTTCAGTTCTGCTTAAAACTCACTCAGTTATATTTCATATCTTTTGATAATTTGACTGCTAGTGTTTATGTAAATAGATAGCATTACTAGCCAGCTTTTAAAGCACTGTACAAAATAATGCTTCTGCACCTAATTATTATTCTTGGCTTTGACTTCATTTATTTTCATGCATTCTTTTGAAACAATCCCATTGTCAGTTTTTAATTATCAAGTGTATTTTATCGGATTACAGATGAGTGTGTACCTAATAAAATGGCTGTTTAATTTATTGTATGATCTGCAACCAGAATTTACCTGTGGAATAATTATAACGCTATCAGTGGTAATGTGTTTCATTATAGAGAACACCAGGGAAGTTTGTTATTCTTGTGTAGAAATGATTTTCAAAGATGTCAAGTGGTTACTACTGTTTTACATTTGGGAAGGGATTTAAGATTGGACTGACAATGACATTCAAAATATTTGGATTCTAACTGCAATCTGTCTAAACATGAACCTTTCTATCATATGTTCAAGCACAAGTTGTTCAGAGGAAGCATGCTGCACCAAAGGTAATTTCAAACAATTTTGTGTTCCTAGTTAATCAACTCTACAACGTCATGTTAAAAAAAAGATAAATATGAATATTCATTAGTTTCAAGGAGCCTGACTAGGGATTTTGAGTTAACAAGGCGCGGGGCTGGATGAACACAGCAGGCCAAGCAGCATCATAGGAGCAGGAAAACTTGACGTTTCGGGCCTAAACCCTTCATCAGAAATGGGGGAGGGGAAGAGGGTTCTGAAATAAATAGGGAGAGAGGTGGAGGCGGATAGAGGATGGATAGAGGAGAGGATAGGTGGAGAGGAGGTAGACAAGTCGAAGAGGCGGGGATGGAGCCAGTAAAGGTGAGTGTAGGTGGGGGGGGTAGGGAGGAGATGGGTCAGTCCAGGGAGGACAGACAGGTCAAGGGGGCGGAATGATGTTAGTAGATAGGAGATGGGGGTGTGGCTTGAGGTGGGAGGAGGGGATAGGTGAGAGGAAAAACAGGTTAGGGAGGTGGAGATGAGCTGGGCTGGTTTTGGGATGCGGTTGGGGGAGGGGAGATTTTGAAGCTTGTGAAATCCACATTGATGACATTAGGCTGCAGGGTTCCCAGGCTGAATATGATTTGCTGTTCCTGAAGCCTTCGGGTGGCATCACTGTGGCATTGCAGGAGGCCCAGGATGGACATCTCATCTGAGGAATGGGAGGGGGAGTTGAAATGGTTCGTGACTGGGAGGTGCAGGTGTTTGAGTTATGTCTACAGACTTTGGGACAGAGGGCCAGTTGATCTACTGCAATGTAATGTTTATCTGTAGTCTGTTTATCTGACTGTAATGTTTATCCTTTTGACAATATGTCTTATTTTCTATTCTTTACTATGAATCACTGTAAGGTGATGCAATTTTTCTCTTCTTCATTTTTCTTCTTGTGTCTAAGATTTGTACCTTGGTGCTTAGTATGGCATCATGAGAGGCAACATTGTAAACTTAATACTGTGTCCTGTATTTCTGTACTTGAGTACATGTGACAATAAAACCTAATTCTAATTCAGTCAGATTCTGCAGCAAATCTGGGGTGCAAATTCACAATTAGAGCAACAATCTAAATTATGAATGATCAATGAGGCTCAACAGCTCTTCAGTGAATGACTACCAAAGATACAGTCAAGCAAACAACTGGAATGCTGCAGATGTACAGATGCAGAACTATTCTTCAGTGCTCACTAGGCAAGGTTTCCTGAATGACCATGAATCTCCATGTTCTTTTTAAAATTCTCTCACTGTATTTGGACATGAGACCAGAAGATATAGGAGCTGAATTAGGCCATTCAGCTCAATGGGTCTGCATCGCCATTTGACCGTCGCTGATACTTTTCTCAATCCCATTCTTCTGCCCCATACCCCAGATCACCTCACTAATCAAGAATTGATCTATCTCTGTCTTATATTCACTCAATGACTTGACCCTCCAAACATCCTCTGTGGCAATGAGTTCCACAAATTTGCCAACCTCTGGCTGACGTAATTCCGCCTCATCTCAGTCCTAAAGCACACTCTGAAGCAGTACCTTCTGGTCCTAATCTCTGTTACTGATTGAAATATCTTCTCCATGTTCACTCCATCCAGGCGTCTCAGTATTCTATAAGTTTCAATGAGATCCCCCTCATCCTTCTGAACTCCATTGAGTACAGATTGAGAGTCTTTAACTGCTCCTCAAATGACAAGCCCTTCATCCAGAAGATAACTCTTGTAAAACTCCTCTGAACTCCTCCAACTCCAGCAAATCATTCCTTCGATATGGGGTACAAAAATCCCTAATGTAGTCTGACCAGGGCCTTATGGAGCCCCAGCAGCCCTGCTGTTCTGTTCTGGATCTCTTGAAATAAATGATAACATAGCATTTGCCTTCCTAACTGCCAACTGAACTTGCATCTCAAGCGAATTCTGTACTAAGATTCCCAAGTCCCTTTGTGCTTCACATTTCTGAAGCCATTCACCATTTAGAAAACAGCCTATGTGTCTATCCTCCCTACCAAAGTGTATGACTTCACACGTTCCCATATTGTATTTCATCCACCACTTCTTTGCCAAATCTCCTACCCTATGCAAATCCTTCTGCAGCCTCCTGCTTCTTCAACACTATTTGTCCCTCCACAGAACTTTGTGTCATCTGCAAACATAACAACGATGCCCTTGGTTCCTCCATACAGATCATTCATGTATACCGTGAATAGTTGTGGTCTCAACACTGACCCCTGCGCACTTCCACGAGTAACTAACAGCCATCCTGAAAAAGTCCTCTTTATCCCCACACTCTGCCTTCTGTCAGTCAGAAAATCCTCTACCCACGCCGATACCTTGACCCTAGCTCCATGGGCTGCTCTTATATTTGGCAGCCTTCTGTGCAGCACCCTGTCAAAGGCTTTCTGAAAATCCAAATAGTTCAGATACATTGGTTCTCCTTTGTCTAACTTTCTCATTACCTCCTCAAAGAGTTCTAACAAATATGGGAGGCATGATCTCCCCTTGATGAAGCTGTAGTGATTCAGTCCTATTTTACTACACACTTCCAAGTACTCCACAGTCTTATCCTTAATAATGGACTCCGAAAGCTTACAAACAACAAAGGTCAGGCTAACCAGCCAAGACTGTCCTCTCTTCTGCCTCCTTTCTTTCTTAAACAGAGTGTTACGTTAAGTATTTTCTAATCCTCTAGGACTCTCCCCAACTCTACTGATGCCTGAAAGATCACCACCAATGCCTCCACAACCTCCTCAGCTATCTCCTTCAGAACTCTGAGGTGTAGTCCATCCGATCCGGATGATTTATCCACCTTTAGACCTTTCAGATTCCTAAGCAGCTTCCCCTTAGCAATGGCCACTGCACTCACATTTGTTCCTCGACTCTCTGAAATGGTCTAAATGAAAAGCTGCTAATGGGAATTCATTTAAGATGGTGGCAGCAGAATACATAGCATTCGGGCTCTTCTGATCCATCCGCTTTTTTTCCCCTTTCTTCTTTTTTTTAACTTAGCTGCATATTAAGAACAGGGGCATTGGCGGCAATGGGGGTTGTCCACTGCGAACGTGTGGCAAGTTTTTGGATTTATGGCAGTGGTGGAGGCAAGTTTGGGTGCAGTCTGAGACCCAGAAGCATTAGCAGCTGCATCGGTGAAGTGGGACTGTAGGGGTGATGCTGTCAGAAGAGATGGCTGGTTCGAGTTTGGGTGCAATGTGAACCCAAAGGTATCAGTGGTGGCAATATTGGCGAGGTCAGCCTAGTGAAGACTCATGGTAGTGGTATTGATGGAGGCAACTTAACCCCGAACATTGGTGACTCTGTTCCAGTGGTGGCAGCATAGCTAAGGATCTTGCAGCTGGCTGACTGCTTCGTGCTTGCATTTCAGCATTGGAGTGGGCAAGGGCCTGGATCAAGGCCCAGGACTAAGCTTTTAAACTGACTTGACCACTTCTTTATTTTCTGACTTTAATTTCTATGTTTTAGTTTATTTTCTGTCTTTCAATATCATGACACTATACAACACTTTTCACTGTATTTGTTACAAAATACATGGAACAATAATAAATCAAAACAAGCTCTGGCATGCAGCTGATGTGTCTCACTGTGAAAACTGATGCAAAATAACTTTTTAGTTCCTCCACCATTTCTTTGTTTCCCATTACTACTTATCCAGCCTCATTTTCAAATGTCCACTCTTGCCTCTCTCTTACCTTTTATATATTTATATGCATCTTGCAATCTTCTTTTATATTACTAGCTAACTTATATGTTTTCTGCCTCTCCTCTAACCACCACCAACAAATTGTCCTTGAGAAGATTATGGTGAGCTGCCTGCCTTTTTTAATTGCTGCAATCCTTGAATCTGAACAACATTGTGCAGCACTTTTGGAATTGCATAAGGATCAAGGCAAGGAGCTAAGATCCTCCTCAGGAAATTCCAAGAAGAGAGACGAGGACAAGGATGATGACTGGGACAAGGTTGATTTCAGTGATAAGGGTGATAGGTCAAAGATGCTCACACTGCCGCCATAAATGAATATATTAGTACAAGGTTTACTTATGTTGCACCAGTGAACCCATATCACAAACAAATGCAACAGCTTATTTTTACTTCCCATCCCAATGATACAAAACAATTTTGCAAGCAACCAACCATCTTTTGCAGTTACCAATTTATAATTTTTAATGTTATTATATGCACATGTGTAACTATGAAACTTCATTCCTCCTCTTCCTGTATCAGGGCTTCCCAAACTGGGGTGGGATCCCAAATGGGGTTGTGAGCTAAATCTTTGAGGTCACACACTCTGAGATAGTTAGTGGTCACCCCGGAGTTTCGATCAAGTTACAACAGTAATGCTCCCTCTCCATCAGCCCACTGTTTTTACAGCATCACCCCTTGACAAGCCTCAAAATAAGGGTCACGGCATGAAAAAGATTGGGAAGCAATGTCCTATTTTATGCAACACCTGTGACTTCAACAGCAATTGAGGAAGGTTGCTCAGATTCCGCTTCTGACAATTGAAATGTTGACAAGACAACCTCTGAGTTTTGGCGACCATGATCTCTCTGACAAACACCACTCTACCAGAAGTTCAAGTATGTATGGCCATTAAGCAGTGTGTGACTAGAAGATGGGTTATTGATGAGAAAGGTTTTGAGTGGAGTTCTCAGTTCCATGGCTCCTTTCGTCATCGTCTATTTCCTGGTCCAGGATATTTCACAGTAACGCCATGCTCAAGACCACTTCATTGCAGATCAGTGTGGCCCAATAAGACCAAGTCTGATGTATATGTTAACCTATTTAAGGTGCCAGGCATGTTACCATCCAACGTTTGCACCATGGTGTTGTAGTTGTGGATGGAGTCATTCTATTGCAACATGTGATGGTTGATGGCTCCATCCAAGGGAAAATGCATCATTTCAATAGATTGTGACATGGCCCTCTTTAGATTTCAAGCTGACTCCTCCAAGCTCGCTGTATTTGTGAAGAGACTATTTTGAAGATGTGGTTGTTGCCTGGCTCGCTATGCTGGTAAGTTTGTTCACAAATGTTTTGTCACCATGCTAGGTAACATCATCAGTGCTTCTCATGTGAACCATTGGTGTTCTGTCTTGCTTGCTATTTATGTGTCTTGGTTTGTTGGCGTGGGTGGCATCACTTCTGCTTTGTTTCTTAGTGGTTGGTATATGGGGTCCGGTTCTAAATGCTTGGCTTGTCCTAAGTTGGCTATGTTGTCCCAAGTTGAATTGGCATTCCTCTTTGTCCGTCTGCTTTGAAATGAGTGATAGTTGGTCATGCCCCTTCCATACATTAAGGACATATCTGAAATGACCACTAAATTACTCTGTCACTAGAAATCATAATAGCCCACAAACCGACAGTTACACTACGACAGCTACTGATGAGAATAAAGGATCCGACAACCACAACTAACAGAACCTATGTTATTTACAAGGTACCATGCAAAGACTGCCATAGACATTACATAGGGCAAACCGGAAGGAAAATAGCCATCAGGATTCACGAACACCAACTAGCTACATGACCAACTATCACTCATTTCAATACACATGGGCAAAGAGGGTCACCAATTCGACTGGGACAATGTCGCCATCCTAGGACAAGCCAAGCAAAGACATGCTGGAGAATTTCTGGAGGCCTGGCACTCAAACCGGAACTCCATTAACAATCATGTAGAACTGGAGCCCGTATACCAGCCGCTAAGAAACAAATTTTGAAGTGGTGCCACCTACCCCAACAAACCAAGACACACAAATAGCAGCAGGACAGAACACTGACTCTTCACCGGAGGAACACTGATGATGTTACCTAGTATGGTGACAAAACATTTGCAAACAACCTTTCCAGGTTGGCGAGCAAGTCAACAACCTCATCAACGACCCGAAAACCTGGAACTATTTTGAAGACTTATCAGTGCTTTGCACATTACCTACAACTTCTCATGCTTCCCCTTTCCAACAGCAGCTCCCTAGGTACTCGGCTGTGCAGAACTTGAAAATGGCTCTGCCTCTGATGTGGGCTCTGCACTGCTGTCCTTGTCTGGCCCATCTACATCTGCTGACTTGTGAAGTATGAATCGCCAAGTGAAAAACCAACTATTTGTGTTACTGGTCTTCCTCAGAACTATATATCTGAGTTATGCATGATTTGTGAGAGTTCTGCAGTGGTACAAGCTCAGAAACACTCAGCAAATCTGAGAAATCATCATTAGTGACCTCCAATAACTCCTTCAGTAGTGGGGATGGCCCAGTGGGAGGTGAAAACAAGAATTATTTTTGGAGAATTAAGAATGTTACATGCTATCATTAAGCAATTTATCATATTTCACTTGCTATTCAAACCAAGTCAACACAACTGAATGTCATATGACATGTTTCTTATTTAGTTGTGTCAAAATGGGAGCTCCCCATTTCGCTATACTTGACAGCCAGACATGACAACTTTATTCATTAAATTGTGAAGTCTATCGTGTCCCAACTACTTCTCTCTCTCTCTCCATTGAGATGAGTGTTCTCTTCCACAACAAAAAAAAGAACTGACAAATATATGGCGATGATGGCATTGTCAGATGGATGCAGTTTGCTGAGGGTGAAATGGTGGAGAAACATTGCATCTGAGAAGATTAAGGAGGGAGATGAATGGGAATGTGAGAAAGTGCATAGAAAAGGAACGATGGATGCAATTGCACTTGCCTCCAAAAGGGTACAAAGAACAATGTGATATCCTAGGTTTTAGAAAGAAAATTGAGGATATAGTGCGATGCATTTAGCAAAATGTAGATTATGGTACAAGTGTACTTATGTTATCTTTCCTGCTAAGGTCACTTGACCACTGAATTGCTTCCTTCTCTGAATTCATGAGTGTGCCACCATACTTCTGCTGGTGAACACCTTGATCTTAAAATTCTGATTCCTATTTTCAAACCCCTCCTTGGCTTTAATCCTCCTCTCTGTGATCTCCTCTCATAGCCCAACTGTCTGAGATACCTGCTCTAAATCTGGCCTCTTAAACATTATTGAGGCTGTACCTTTATCTGCCTGGGTCCTAAGCTCATATATTCCATCCCTACATGTCTTGGACTTTCAACCCCTCTTTACTCTTTTAAGGCATGTCTTAACATGATGATCAAGTGGTTTGAGGAGATCTGAGAAAATGGTTTTTCACCCAAGGGGTGGTAAACATCTGGAATGTGCCGCCTGAGAGAGTTGTGGAAGCAGGGAATCAGCCAAAATTTAAGAAGCATCTGGATGAGTACTTAAAATGCCAGGCCATAGTAGCTCATGGACCAATAGTAGCTCATGGGCCAAGTGTAGTTACTGTAGTTTAGTGTACATTGATAGGCTTAGACATTGTGGACCAAAGGGTCTGTTCCTATGTTGTATGACTCTATGACTTTAAAATCTAACATCTACTTTCTTCATCTTCTTGGGTGGCTTTCTGTTACATTGTATTTTTGAAACCTTTGTGAAGCAATTTACATCATTTGCAGATGTCTTGTGCTTCAGTTTCCAAAAAAAAAATTCCATGAGGTGCAACATTAAAAGTTGCTTCACAAAAATAAGAGCTCTCCATAAGTGACATCCTATTACCACTGTTGCGACACAGGGGCAGCAAGACAGACTAAACCAGCCTTGCTATCCCAGATTCATATCATAGCGAAATTAAATTATTCAATGGCTCTCAACATTGATCAATTGTTACAAACTAGACTTTAAGAATAATAGATACCAGGCACCAAGTTAAACAAGAATTAACAATTGGTTATTAATACTGTAATGTTAACAGAACAAAACCAAACAAGAAGGTAAGCTAATTAAAGTTGCTTCAGAGATAGCGGGAACTGCAGATGCTGGAGAATCTGAGATGACAAGGTGTAGAGCTGGATGAAGGTTCAAGGCCCGAAACGTCAGCCTTCCTGCTCCTCTGATGTTGCTTGGCCTTCTGTGTTCCTCCAGCTCCACACCTTGTTGTCTCAGCTAATTAAAGTTTATGGTTTAAACCAAGTCTTCTTTGATCACAACTCCCCACTTCCACACAAAGGGAGAGAGACAGATGGATACAGTTAAGCAATCAATTAAAAAGAAAATAAGAGTTATCATTTCCCACTACAATAACTATTTCAACAATGAGTACCAGATTTTTATGGATGCTATGTTGTACTGCAGGCACAAAGAATTATATCTTGCTTGATTCTGAAGTAACTGGTCAATGCAATCGGCTTCTAGCTGACTCCAAGGAATGTTCACTTATTTATTATAGAACAGGATCATAGAATCATTGAATCCCTACAGTATAAATGTAGGCCATTTGGTCCATCATGTCCACACTGACCCATTGTAGACCATCCCACGAAGAACCAACACCCTATCATGCACTTCTCATGGCTAATCCATCTAGCCTGCACATCCCTGGGCACTGTGGGCAATTAGCATGGCCAGTCCACCTAACTTGCACATCTTTGTGTTTTGGGAGGAAACCAAAGCATCCAGAGGAAACCCATGCAAACACGGGGAGAATGTACAAACTCCACACAGGCAGTTGCCCAAGGCTGGAATCAAAAATGGGTCTATGGCACTGAGGCAGCAGTGCTAACCACTGAGCCAACATGTTACCTTAAATTGGAATTCTTTTCTCAGAACGTTCAAGAATTCTTTAACTAAATATAAAACTAAACAAAGTGAAACTCAACACACATTTTCCCAGCGCAAAGCCTTCTGTCCCCCAAAAAAGTTAAAAACCAGTTCAATCTATGATTTCTCTTTCTATTCTAATGCTCTTTGTAGTTGGCCAGCCAGAACTCACCTCCCCTTGATTGACCAATGCAACACCCAACGAGCTACCAGAACTTGAGAATGACGCATCCTGGTGCGGATATGTTGACAGTGTTCTGAGAGCAATAAGAGATGCAAACATCAATTTGTTCTCTCTCTTCTTATAAAATAAGCTGCTGTTCAAGGTTTAAAGTTTGATTCTCAACTTCGGCTCGGAGTTACAAACCAAAAAAGAGAAAAATTAAATAAAAACAGCAGTAGAATGCAAAAGTCAGCTTAAAGGAAGCAGAGAGCAATAGATAAATGGTTCACTTCCTGTTTGGCAAACTGTAAGAAGTGGAGAGTCACAGAGGCATTTGTGGTTTCATCTATTTATGATCTATATGAATAACTTGAATGAAGGGACTATATGTATGATAGTTACATTTGCTGGTGACACTAACTAGGTTGGAAAGTATGTTATCCAAAGTAGGTAGAGAATCTACAAAGCAATGTGGGTAGATTAAGTGAATGATTAAAATTAGGTTTCTGAAGTGTAATGTGCGGTCATGTGAACTTGCCTGTTTCAGCAGAAGAATAAAAAACAGTATATTAATTATACAGGGAGAGGTTATCGAATTTTGCAGTTAAGAGGTATCTGGGTGTCCTGTTACATGAGTCATGAAAAGTTAATATGCAGCTGTAGAAAGTTTAGAAGGAAAATTGCAAGAGGACTAGAATACAGAAGTAGAAGAATGTAGATAGATATCGGCAGGACCTGAGTGAGGCCACATGTGGTGCATTATGTATTGTTTTGGTCTTGATCCATAAAAAGGAGATGACTGCATTAGAAGCTGTTCAGAGAAGACTCACTCAATTGATTCTTGCAAATACAGGGTTATCCAATGAAGAATGGTTGAATAGTTTGAGTCTGTACTAATTAGGGATCGGTTAAATGAGAGGTGGTTTATTGAAGCATATAAAATCTTGATGGAACATGACAGAATTGATGATGTGAGGAGTTTACCCCTTGTGGTGGAGTCTAAATGTACAGAATGCAGTTTAAATATTAATTAAATTCCTCCTTGATTCCAAGTCAGCCTGCCACTGGCATCCAGTTTTCCACCTTAAACATTTATGCATTCGCGATGCATACTGGCAGCACAATGTGCCATCAGCAATATAGAAACCAATAAATGACCAAGTTTCTTTCAACAGCACTCCAAGCCCTCTAGTATATAGAAGGGCAGCAGAAGCCTGGGAAAATCACTACCTGCAAGTTCCTCTCCAAGCCTCATATTATCTTGACTTAGAACTACATTGTTATACATTCACTTCCTAACAGCACTGAGGATGTACCTACTCCATGTAGATTGCAGTGCTTGAAAAGCCAATACAGTACCCAACCTTCTCAAGGGAAATTAGGAATGGGCAATAATGCTGGCCTGGCTAGCAGCACAAATGTTCAGTTAACAAATAGAAAATCTCAGCTGTTACCATAGGCACCTGTCAATTGCCTTCATTAGTGTAAGTTTTAAAAATGTTGAACACAAATTTTGATAATGGGTAAGGTCATGGGTAACTTTTATCATTTAAAGCTGTTGTAAACACTTTATAAATGAACTAGTAAATATTCTTCTGAGCAAAACAATCGCTCTCAGAAAAGTAGCTTTTTATGAATATCAGAAAGGAGAATTCCAATCTACAAGAGCTACATGGACCTATTGTGTATTATATTAATCCATTCTATGTATAAAATTCAATACAGTTTGTCTTACAGTTATAAGATTTCATGAAAGAGTAAAACCCTGATTACAACATGTTGCACATTTTGTCATTGCCTACATCTTCAATTATCAAAACCATCCAGAATGCAGATTCCACAGTTTGAAGGCACTAAAAGGACCTGTAATGGTTAAGTCAGCATTGTCCCACTGGACCATATCGCTACCTCTTATTAGAGAGAGACTAACCACTGGTGGTGGTTAAAACCAAGTGTCACTATGCTGCTGGTGAAGGGAGAGGTTGAGAAGAACAATCTTTATGGTAACCTCAGCCAGTGTGGGATTAAACCCATACCGGTGGCATTACTCAGCAAACCAGCTATCAAGCCGACTGAGCTAACTGAACCCCACCCCCGCAAAAAGGGGCTGAATAGCACCATGAATATCACATTGTACTTGGACCAGCATCTGAATTAATTTCAGGCTAGTGGACTAAAATTCTGCTCTTTGCTGGCCTGCTTAAAATAAAGTGAAGCAGCTCAAACACAACTTCGCTCAACATGTGCCGACAGCTGAGGTTGTGTGAAATTTAGACTCAAATTGGCAATCTCATGCAGAGATCAGAAAACTGACTGTATGGCAAGTGAGTAAAACCACAACCCTGCAGTAAGGGTGTGCTACTGAGGGTGCAGAGACAAGAAAACTGGTGAGAGGTTTATTTGTTATAAATTAGTGCCATATCTGACATAAAATGCTTGGCTCTGGCTCTTTCTGCTTGAAGTGGTAGTGGCTTATTGCCTAGCCCAAATATCATTCAAATCGAACAGCAGTAATTTTGTTTTTTATTTTGCTTTGCTTTTACCATGGTGTAATTTATTGAAACATAAGCATGCAATGTTGCAGGCTTTGTTTAACAATAAAACTTCATGAAGCAAAATAAATAAAGATATAATCGAATAAACCAAACTATTTATTCAATAACACAAACTCAAAGAGCTTTAAATACATAGGAAATGTATAATTCTATTAATCCCAAAACACCCACTTACACAACTTTTTTTGGCTCTGGAGCAATAGCACCAACTAAATAAATAAATACGGAAGGAAAACTTGCAGTCATGTCTTTGGGAAGAATCCTATCAATTCCCCGAAATTGTTGAAGGCATTGGATCGTTAATTACTTTCAAAACAGTTGCTATTGTTGTAAGGATAGAAAATGCTGGAAATACTTAACAGTCATGCAGTATCATGTGCAGTGAGAAACGGAGTTGACAAGTTAGGCTGATGAAATTTCATTAGAACCGGGAAAAGTTAGAAATGAGGGTCCTAATATTGCTGCTATTACATAAAATGTCAAAAGATCTCCTTAGTTGTTTTCAAATAATGCCATGGGATTTGTAATATTCATCTGAGCCATCAAACAGAGTGCTTTATTATAGAATCAAGTGCAAGCCAATAACCAGCTCCCAGAAGGCAGAATCTCACCACGAGTCCTTCAAAATTTGTAAAGTCCTTGGAAAATTGAATTTCATAGTGATGAGAGGAAAGCTTTCCAAGGGCAGTAGTCAGACCCGGCTTAAAATAATCATGTTGCTGGAAACCAATTAGTTCAGCATCAGGTCATTGTTAGAGGAGCTCCACATGCGTCTACCTTCAACCAGGTTTCTTAATAAACATAATTATGAGTTTATTACCAAAACAAAATTTGTTCAATAAAGATACAATAATTGCAAATACAAACATATGCCTCAGAAAAAGAGAAAATAATGTTATCTGCAGAGATTTGATTTCTGAAAAGAAAATACTTAATCCAATGTGTTATTATTGAAGGCAAAGGATAAAACGTGGCATGTTCTTGAGTCTGTTGCTATAATGTTCTGTTAAGTCAATGATGAGGAACAGAAATTGTTGAAGTCTTGCAAGTGCAGATTACTCAGAAAATACAATGTTGAGATATCATTCAATCATCCTTTCTAAAGAACAACTAAACGTCACCCTGAATTGATATAGTGTGTTTCTTTTCAGAAATGGGAGAGAACAGCTGGGCACCTTGCTTATCGCAAGCTCTCCTCCAACTCAACTGTTCTTAGCAGACTTCCCTACAAGTCAGCTTGTTTTTAGTAGGCCTCCCTCCAACTCAACCAGATAAAACACAAACCTCTTCAAGCTAATTAACGTTCCAAAACCAGCTCCCAGAGAGTCTCCAGCAAAACAAAGTTTTACCATGCACCTGATTTCTAGGAAGCTTTGTTAAAAAAAAATCTCCAATGTCCACAGTGAACTTTCAACGACCTTTTTTAAAGAATTTTCTCCAGTTATGTCTATAAACTTGAAATCAGTTCCTTTTTTTTCCCTAATGTTTCAAACCGCTCATCTTCCAAGCAATAACAATGATACATTTTTGTAACAGTAGACAGATTAAAGTGATTTTTGTCTAAAACATCACTATTAAAACAATATGCTCTGAGTATTCCCTATTTGTTCACCTTTCTAATGTATACAATGAGGACTAGGTTCTTGTTGAGATAGATGCTCTTGAAGTCTATGAACAACACTAACTATTTACACTTTTATAACATCTTGGGCTCACATGTAGCTTGGTTCTGTGCTTACTGACTATAGACAATGGAAAAATACAGTAACTGCAAGAAGACTGCTATAATTATGACTGCGACTGTTACTGAAGGTGAGGCAGATATTGTTCTATTGGAATGTCACATGACATGATGCCATCCAACTGTGTTAAAGGTACACCGCCTGTGCTGTCTGCAATTTATGCAATAACACAATATCACCCCTTTTTTCTTTGAAGAATGGGAACCTTTTCTGATAAATACATGCTTAGAGGCACACAGAAATATTATCTCTACAAACTAAGACAGTGTATGGAAACACACAACATGAGCAGAATTAATCCTTCAACAGGTGTCATGACTTAGTTGTGCTGTTTCACCCTTTAGTTGCTACTTGTCACTACAGCCGAATCATAAATTTTAGGCTGGACAAAATAGCATCGTTGATTTCTACAAGTCCATGTGTTTGTGTGGCAATCTCAAGCTCTCATACTTCATTGTGGTTCAAGTTGGGAAACTATCTGCATGCCCCTTGATCATAATTGGACATTTTTTCCCTTCTTTCCAACAATATGTCATGTACATGTGGTTGGATCATTACAGTATGGAGGGGAAGAGCTGTATGGATTTGTCTTCCAAACATGAGAGCCACTTGTGATGACAAGCCATTACATAGATAAGACATACATTTAACATAGCTTTCCAAAGATTTGGGCAAGTCATTTTACACTTACCCATCATAAATTTTACTGTAGAGTCTGGTAGATTGATGGTGGTGAGGAAAAGGGTGCAGAAAAGATTTACAAGGATGTTGCTGGAACTGGAGAGTTTGTGTTATAGGGAGATGCTGAATAGGTTGGGACTATTTTCTCTGGAGTGTCGAAGGTTGAAGGGTGACCTTACAAAGGCTTATAAAATCACAAGGGACATGGATAGGGTGAATAGCCAAGGTCTTTGTTCCCAGGGTGAGGGCGTCCAAAACCACTGGGCATAGGTGTAAAGTGAGAGTGGAAAGTTTAAAAAGAATCTGAGGGGTAACTTATTCACACAGAGGGTGGTTTGTCAATGGAAGGAGCTACTAAGAAGTGGCAGAGGTGGGTTCAGTTACAACATTTAAAAGGCATTTGGATGGGTACATGAATAGGAAGAGTTTAAAGAAAAAGGACCAGATGCTGGTAAATGGCACTAGGTCAGATTGGGATGTCTGGTTGGCACAGAAAAGTTGGACCAAAGGTTCAGTTTCCATGCTGTACTACTCTATGACTCCAATATCACATGTCCTAATGCTATCTATTTGTCTTAAAAGCACATTTTCTGTCTAGTCTAAGATCTGTACAACAATACAACACAGACAGATTCCAATATTTGTTAATAGCCCATTAAGGCTGAATCTGAGACTCCATGATATAACATAACTCAATTTAACTAGTCAATACAGAGTACAAAATATTACATGAAGCATTGCAGTCCCAAAATTTGATTAAATTAGGAGGGTTCCTACTCTGCAGGTGAATTTTCTCACTTAGATAACAAGGTGTAGAGCTGGATGAACACAGCAGGCCAAGCAGCATCAGAGGAGCAGGAAAGCTGGCGTTTCGGGTCTGGGCCCTTCTTCAGAAAATTTTCTCACTGTTGTTTTAAACAGAAGGTGCCCATTTTGAACTTGATGTATCATTTTCTTGAGTGTTACTGGAGCTGCACTCATTCAGGTAAGTGGACAGTTTCCATCACACTCTTGATTTGTGCCTTGTAGATGATGGACAGACTTTGGGAGTCAGGAGGTTAGTTACCTGCAGTATTCCTGACTCATGACCTGCTCTTGTAGTCACTCTAATTATATGGCCTGTCCGGTTGAATTCCTGGTCAATAGTAATGTCAGGATGTTAATGATTGGAGATTTAATGATGGTAATGATGGCCATTGCTGGCATTTGTGTGGTGCAGATGTTACTTGCCACTTGTCATCCCAAGCCAAGTATTTGGACATGGACTGCTTCCGTACCTAAGGGATTGTGAATGATTTTGAACATTGTGCAATCATTGGTGAACATCCCCACTTCTCACCTTAAGATGGAGCAAAGATAATTTAGGAAGCAGCTGAAGATGATTGGGCCCAGGATGCTACCTTTAGGAACTCATGTGGAGATGTCCTGGAAATGCGATAACTGACCTCGAACAACCACAACCGTCTTCTTATATGCCTGGTATGACTCCAACCAGATAAGAGTTTCCCCCAGATATCCATTGATCCCACTCTTGCTAGGGTTCCTTGATGCCACATTTGGTCAAATGCAGCCTTGATGTCAAAGGCAGTCACTCTAACCTCACCTCTGGAATTTAACATTTTAATCCATGTTCAAACCAAGGCTGTAATAAGGTCAAGATCTGAATGGCCCTGGTGGAATCCAAACTGGGCATCACTGAGCAGGTTACTGCTAAGCAGGTACTGTTTATTAGCACTGCTAATGACACCTTCCATCACTTTACTGACGATCTAGATTAAGGCAGTAATATACTGTGTTGCATTCATCCTGATTTTTATGTCCAGAATATACCTGTTGTATTTTCCACATTGTTGGATAGATATTCTAGCTGTACTGGAACAAGGTGCCTTGGGGAGTGGCAAGTTCTGGAGCACAAGTCTTCAGTATGATTGCCAGAAAGTTGTCAGAGCCCATAGACTTTGCAGTACCCAGTGTCTCCAACTATTTCTTGATGTCACTTGGAGTGAATCAAATTAGCTGAAGATTGGCATCTGTGATGCTGTAAATCCTGAAGAATGCCAAGATACATTATCCACTCAGCACTTCTGGCTGAAGATTTTTGCAAATGCTTCATCTTTCTCTTTTGTATTTTGTGCTAGGCTCCCCTATCTTTGAGGAAGGGAATATTTGTGGAGCCTCCTTCTCCAGTATGTTATTTAATTGTTCACCTTCACTCATGACTCAATATGGCAGGACTGTAGATCTGGTCTGCTGGTTGGGGGATCACTTAGCTCTGCCTATCACTTGTTGCTTATGCTGTTGTGCAAGTAGTCTTGTTTTGTATCAAAACCTGGTTGACATCTAATTTTCAAATATGTTTGGTGCCGCTGCTGGGTTGCATAATAATGTTGCTACCGTTTTACCTTTTCATTGATATAAACCTATCCTTCTACTTGGCTCTCTATTTTCCTGCCACACTAGCTGAATCCAACAAAGGTTTAAATTGCCAGTGATTAAAAAAGAGTTTTTTCCTTGTTCATTCACAGGATGAAGGCGTTGCTGACTAGTCCAGCATTTATTGTCCACCCCTAATTGCCCAGAAGGCAGTTAAGACTCCATTGATGCCAGACCAGATAAGGACGGCAGTTTGCTTCCGGAAAAGACATTAGTGAACCAGATGGGTTTTTCTGACAATCAGCAATGGATTCATGATCATCATTAGACTCTTAATTCCAGATATTTATTGAATTCAAACTCCAACATTTGCGGTGGTAGGATTTGAACCCAAGTTCCCAGATCATAAACTGGGTCTCTGGATTAAAAGCTCAGTCATAATACCACTAGGCCATTGTTTCCCCTCATTTAATGGCAGCAATATTTCAAAAGCCATAATTCAATGACTGCTGACATCTGATCACCCACCCTTAAGCCACTGGGTCATAAGGTCAAGAAAAAAAAAAATTTCCTTTCATTACAAACAACTAGTGTCCAGTCTGCAAGATTATTCACAATGCATGGTATGGATTGTAAATATCAGCGACAAGCTAAATTTCAGTACAAGACATTTTGGCTTTCCTGGCACATTATTGTTACTGACCATCCTCCAGGAAAAAGGATTTCCTTTAATTTGTTTGTCAAATTGACATTGAATAAACCTTGTTTAAATTAGTGGGTCATTATGGCCTCACTAACTTTCATGCACTCATTCATCCCTTTTGCTTCTTATTAGAAAGGGTGTTTTTTAATAAGGCACCTAATTGTCACATTTACTCTTTCCAAATGACAATAGCATATGAAGGCTCTATTGACAAACAGGAAATATCTATAAATGTCTGTGCAAGTAATATTCAAATAACATTGAAACTCTTCATGATTTCGAAGAGCTGTATTAAATCTCCTCTCAGCATTCCTTTCTTTAAAGAAGTTACTAGCTTCTCCAATTTATCTACAAATTTGATGTTTCTCATTCCTGAAACCAATCTTGTAAATCTTTTCTGCTTTCCCTCTAAACCCTTCATTGTTCCTGAAGGACAATGTCCAAAACCAAATCCCAAAGTCCACACATTATGACCTCAGTTGGTAGTATGGCAGGCAGACCATTCATGTTTTTCAGCCATGGGATTAATTGCAGTAGAGGCAGCAATGTTTTAGGTACCCCACCTGCACTATTAAATGTCCTTTCCTACTGCCAAACTTGCCTCTATAGAAGACATAAGATTTTGCCCATAACTTTTAAAGCAGTTCATAAAGCTGAATGATCAGATTCGGGGAAAAAAGGTTTAAGAAAAGAAATCAGAGGACAAGACAGAGATAGCAGAATATAGTTCTGAGGAAGGGTCAATGGACCTGAAACACTAACTCTGATGTTTTCTTCACAGATGCTGACAGAACTGCTAAACTTTTCCAGCAACTTGTGTTTTTGTAGCAGAATACTTGACTGTAGATAATGGGAAAACTGCAAAATGCCACAGATATAGTTTACATTAGGTTAGGTGCTGTGGAGAAGAAGGGGTGTAAGTCTAGAAGTGGGCTTAAATGCAAGTTTTGACATATTCAAGACAGGAGTTAATGCATGACAGCAAACAAGAGTGATTAGGAAGAACATGACATGAGTTTATGTTGGATGAGAGATTATGTTTGGAGAGGATAAAGGATGGGAGACCAGCCAAAAATCCATTAGAATCATCAAGCCTGAAGGGTTCAGCAGAGATGGGTTGAGACAGAGGTGAATGATGTGACAGAAATGCAGATAGGTAGAATCTATGGTAGTGAGGCAAAGGGTTAGACATTAAGCTCATTTCCAACAGGGTATTGAACTGACAAAATATGCAATATGACAATGGTGGGCTGAGACTTTATGATTGGTTTGATTTTATTATCTGATGGCATTTGCAGATGAGCCAGGGTTGGATATATATTAAGTTGTCTGACTGCACTTAGGCAGTGAAGAGGAGGCAAAGTGGCTGAGAACTTGAAATCATTATCATCAGAACAAATGTAAATGTGGCCCTCTTTCTTTGAATGATATTACCAACAAACTACAGGTTCATGGAATAAGAAAAATAGAAGGTTGAGACAAAGTAATTGGAGACTATAGAGGAATAACAGGAGTGAGAGGAGAAGCCATTACTTGATGTACTCTGAGTCTGGGTATTTTTAAGTGGAATCAAAAGATGTAAGGACCATCCTGTGGGATATTAGAGACACGTTGGTGAAAGATGGTGGAGCTTTCTGTGTAATAGACTGCAAGAAGTCTAGAAAATCCAAGGGAGAGAAGCCAACAAGGTAACAGTCACAGAGAAAGTAATTTGAAACTTTGAGTAAAGCTGTTTCAGTGCTGTACAACATTGGAAACTAGGAGATAGATTTAAATACGGAGGAAAGGAAAGTTGGACATGGATAAAAAAAGAAATAGATTCACAAAGACTTTAAAGAGGGACCAGTAGAAGCAATGAAACATTAAAACAGAAAACACGGATCAGCACGACCGGATCAGAGGTGCCAATAGCATCAATGAAGCATAAAACATAGGGCAAGAAAAACCACGATCTGATCAAAAGCTCCAGCAGCAGTTTGGTGGCTCTGTACATTCCACAGCATATTTCTAAAATGAAATTGAATAAGACAGTGATTTAAAATAGGATTGTAAAATCCAGCCGTATGGTATCACATTTATAGCTTTTGTAGCTAAACTAATAAATATAACTGGAATTAATCATTGAGTATTTGGATAAAACGAAAAAAAACTGCAACGTACAGCATCACTGCCTGCGGGTCTGAATTTTTTGGGAGAGAAAATCTGATAATATCACAAAGCAGAGTCACAGGTTAAGGAGTCATGGGGACTAAATATACTGGTAAGCTTTCATTTTAGTTCAAATGAATCAGTTATGAAGTAAGAGTAGATCAATCAACTGTATGAAAACTAAAACAAAATTTTCCATTTACCATATGCTAATAATCAACATTTGATTAATTTATCAAATCAAGTGCATAATGTTCAATTAAATAACAATGGATAACAATGATAGAAATAAATTGAAACCTCAGATATATAGATGGTGGTGTGTTACACTTTATTCAGGGAATCTGAGGTACTGTGGCAACATGCACATTTTAGTACATATTGTAGTCTAGAGCTATGAATAGGACTCGTTGAGACTCCAACGTTTTGCTCCATCACGTGGCTGACTAGGAATCTCTGCTGTTCTTACCACCTGGCAATGATGTGTGTTGGATTCACAGGATAACATTTAAACCATTTGTCCATGTTTGCAAATGTGTCTTCCTTGGCCACCAAGTCCGGCAGTGACAAAAACAGCATCTGTGGAGAGAAATCAGAGTTAATGTTTAAGGTCAAAAGCCTATTTCTGAGGAAAGTTCACCCTACCTGAAAAGTTAACTCTGATTTCTCTCCACAAATGCTGCCATATCTGCTGAGCTTTTTCAGCAATTTCTGTTTTTGTTTCTGATTTGCATCATCCACAGTTCTTTCGGGTATTTTTGAGTCCAACAAGTCCTGTGGTGACATGTGAACTTTTGGCTCAGAAGCAGGAATGCCACCCAGAAGATCTTGTCAGGTAGGTATTAAGCCTTAAGTAAAACATTTAAGTTAACTTTCTATAAAATATATTGATGTCAACAGAAGGGAAGTAGTTTATTGATGAATATCAGGTGAGTCTTTGGTTAGGTTTTAAGTTTATTTCTTTAAAACAGTTTATAGTTTAATACACAGAAGCATAACAATACATCTCAGTGCCATGAAATGCATATCTTGTTCCATGGAAATTCAAGTTTGCTACTTGTGACTTGGACACACACAAGCAAGAGGATAGACTCTGGCACGAACATGGGGAGAGAGGTATTGTTTTCCTTGGAGCAAAGAAGGCTAAGAAAGGGCCAGATGAACATCTACCAAAAGTATGAGGGGCATACATTTTGTGGTATGAAGGCACTTTGCCACCTCAGTGGAGGGATCAATAACAAAGGGTGTAGATTTAAGATAAGAGGGATGAGACTCACAGGAAATTTAATATTTTTTCCCCAAAAGGGTCGTAGGTACCTGGAACTCACTGTCTTAAAGTATGATAGAAGCTGGAACCATCACAATTTTTAAGAAGTATTTAGATTAGTATTTGACAAACCATTGTATGCAGGCTACAGGCCAAATGCTAGGAAATGGGATTAGAGTATATAGATGCTCGATAACCAGTGTGGACATAAGACCTCCTTGTTTTCTATAATGCTCAATGACTTTAAGTGCCACCAGCTAGACCAATTCAAGCTCTGAATTTTGGATCCAAAATTTTAAAATGTCGCCATTCTGTCACTAAAGGATATGCAGGCAGAGAGAAATGGTTGACTGTCGAGGAGTCAAGGATGGACTGGAAGGTAGTGTTGCAAAATCGTCTGAAGTGCATCCTTTTCAATTAATTTTTAGTCAGAATGCTGGTGAAACTGATGATGCTTCTGGGGTTTCAGCCAACTTATTGACACCAAAGCAGGCTCATTTGCACGGGGAGAAGGAATGGTTTGAGAAAGTAAAGGCGATAGTGGATTCAATTAGGATAACAACCAGGCATTTCTGGAGCTATAGATGCAAATCCAGGATGATGTCTTTGCCTTGTAGTTGCCATGTCAAGACCTAACTGATCAACTTCAGAATACTCTGAGGCAGGAATGTGACTAGCCAATGGCTGTAATTTCCATTAATTGAAACAGCGTAAGTTGATAAAGGAATATTACAGGGACATTTTAACAACTGAGCAAAACAAATTAGCAAACAGTAATCCCTGGATTATGCCTGTGCCAGATGCTTGTGATAATAGAAAGAAGATGACACAACGGATGAATTTGTAATTGGAGAGAAGGTACTAGAGGGAGAATTTTAGATTCCTGAGACCCTGGAACTAGTTGTAGAGGAGACAAACCTACACAGTCCAGAAGACTTGCACCAAACAGAGCCGGCACTTAGTTTCTCATGAGGTGTTTACCATTGACCAGGGACTGAACTGAGCCATCCATATAAAAACGGTCAATACAAGAGCAGATCAGAGGCTAGGAATTCTGCTGGGAGGAATTCATCTCCTGTCTCCCTAATGTTTGTCCACCATCTATAAAGTACTGACAGGTGGGTGGTGGGATACTGTCCACTTGCATCAATGAGTGCATATCAACCAGCACTCAAGAAGCTTGACACGATTCAGGACAAAGCAGTTTTGCTTCATTGGCAGCCCAACTACAGCTTCAGCATTCACTACAATGACACGGTAACAACATTGTGTAGCATGTACAAGATGCAATGTAATAACACACCAATGTTCCTCAAACAGCACCTTCTGAGCCTGTGCTTCTATCACATAGAATGTCAAAGATAACAGATACAGGGGAACACCATCCCTGCACATTACCCTCCAAGCCACACACCAATCTGACTTCGAACTGTAGCACAGTTTATTCATTACTGCTGGTTTAAAATCCTGAAACTCCCTACCAAAGAACACTATTGGTATCCTTACATACCAAGGACTGCAGCAGTTGAAAACAGCTTACCGGCATCTTCTCCAGGGCATGTAGAGCTAGGTGATGAATGCTTTCCCAACCAGTAGCACACACATCCCAATCATTATGTGGCTGCTTCCTCTTCACCAGAATATTATAAAAACAATATTTTTAGGCCAGGCTTTCTATATCCCTTGAATATCCCTGGAAGCAGAATTTTGCCAATTTTTCAAAAAATGTCCATCACAAGCAAAAAACTGAAATTGCTGGAGAAACTTAACAAGTTTGACATCATTTATGGAAAACAAGAAACGGTAATTCTGTTTCATCTACACAGATGCTACCAGACCTGCTGAGTTCCACCAGTCAATTTCCGTTTCTCTTTCATATTACCAGCATCCGCTGTCTTTTGCTTTATTTTGCTTTTAAATGGTGGCTTCTTTTAAGTTGCACGCATTTTATTTTTTCTGGAATGATTGGATACAAATGGAATTATACTTTTGTTCTGGGTATAATTACTGAGAAATAAAAAGGGAGAAATGTCACAGAAATATCATGGAATCAAAGCCTTGTTTATGGGACTCTGTTTGAGATGTTCTGTTAAGCCATTCTCTCTATATAGTTGTGCTCAGTAAAGCCTATTGCTTTATAGTATAGAGGATAGTTCTTATCTTATTATACAGTAGCGCCTGTCATCAGGACGATGGAACTGAATGTGGGCGATGAGATCTTGAAGTGAAGTGAAGTGAAGAGAAAACCAGCTCCACAATCCAAACTGAGAAGTGTGGAAAATCCTGAAATAAGGCTCCGTGAAAGTAAGGGCTGGCTCATAATATGTACTCAGGCACTGAGCTACAAAACAGAAGGCCTGTGCAGAATTTGAGAAGGCACTGGAGAAGGCCCACAGTAGGCTATGTGGTCATTAACAGCAAGAAACCAAACATCCCCAGTAAGGTAAATTGTTACAGAAATAAAAATATGTACAAATCTAACAAAGAAATGAGCATTCAGAGTATAGACTGATGATAAGTGTGCAAAGAAATGGACCAGAGTGCAAACCATAAAGAATCTCCGCTGCAGGAACCCAGCTGTGTCAATTTCATAGAGTCATATATACGAAGAAGGAGACTAGTGTAATGGCTGCAAATGTTGCGCAAAAAGTCAAAATCAAACCATAGCAGTAGTTATCTCAGCCAAGGAATGGATATAGACTAACAGAAAGAAATTCAAGTGATGTGATAGACCTGCAGCAAGAATTTTACTTCCTCAGTGATGCAGACCCGCAGGATGAATTTTGGGCTGCAGAGATGAAAGAAAATGGCAGGGAAACTAGATTTAGATTAGATAATGAATTGGACATATTGATTCTTGTGAATGCTGTGCCATGGGTGAGACCATGAATCTTCAGACCATTCTCTACTGAGGTTTGGGACTCAGGGAATACAAGAATCAGAGTTCGATCCATTTGTGTGCTGTGTAATATAAGTGGGCCTACATGTAATTCTGAATCACTGATTTTTTTAATGAACTGGAGTTTTTTGTCTATCTTCAGACATTCTTCAGTTAGTGAACACTGAAGACACTTCAATATATGAAAATAAAGCAGGCCCCCCAACGTTCTTGAAGCAGAAACTGGAAATTGAAGATAAAGAAGGCATGAATGAATGTGGTAACCACCCACCAGAATCTATTCTAGAAAGTGGTTTCGTCATTCAGATCATAGATACAGAAAAGGAATCCAACAGCAAATTTATTCATTTACTTGAATCTGAAACTTTGGACATGCCATTATCTTTAGAATCAAGGCAGACCATTCTTGAAAACCTTGGTGTCTCTTTTGAGGAGAACCAATCCTTTTCTTAAGAGGATAAAGAAGAGGTAAAGTTGTTTACTTCTTGCACAGAAGCTGCCAAAGAAATGCAACAACAGCAAGTTGAGTGACACTCATACGGAGAAGTTCTTTCCAGAATAGAAAGCCAGACCACTTCTAGGATGCAGGAAGGGAGCCCTATCTTATTACAATCAATAATTAAAACAAATGAGTATTTGAACATTTTTACAGCCAGCAAGATGACTGCAGAATCATAAGACTTCAAAAAATAACTTCAATCCTGTGAGGGGGAGTTCTCAGAGCTTTCTAATAAAACTGGGACACTAAGGTTTTAGTTAGGGTGGGTTGGGCCAATTGTATGCAGCAGATCTTCATGATTATCTGTAGAGAACATCAAAATGAACTTGACATTTAAGAGAAAAAAAACTTCAATCCTCAGACAAAACCCACTGAGAAGTAAAATAGTTTCAAGTACCTAATACAAAATTTGCTAAAGAGAAACAATTTTTAGGTGCCAAAGTGAAAAATGTTAATATTGAATATGCAAAAATGTTTCAGTTGTATTATAGATAACAACTGGAGGCAACAAGGAGGCTCATCAACAAGTAATAGAAGTTTGAGAGAATTTCTTTTTAGGAAAAGCGCAGAAGACAAAACTATTGGGCAAAGCCAAATATAAGAACAAGCTTGAACAGCTCAGCTCTCAAGTCTAACCACTTGGTGAGACAATTAAATTAAAGGGATAACGAGGTGTGGAGCTGGATGAACACAACAGGCCAGGTAGCATAAGAGGAGCAGGAAAGCTAACGTTTCGGGTGTGGACCCTTTTTCAGAAAATTAAATTAAAGGTCTAGCTGTTAATAGTCAAACACCCACTACCAAGCCTAACAGGCTGAAAATGAGAAAATTGCTGAAAATTTGCAGAAATATTACATTCAGTGAACTAATGCTCTCAACCAACTGTCACAACAAGGAGATCTTTTGATGGAGAAAAATGTCCCGCTGTTACAGAAGTGTTCAGAACCTCAGAATCAATGAGGGTGATTAGCTGGAGATAATTCTCTGCTATGGTTAATGACTGATGACCTAATCTTTCAAAAAAAACATTGGAGAGAGAAAATGAGAAGTGTTTTAATAGGGGAGATCGCCTGTGACAGGGGGCTCTATATAACAGAGAAGCACACACAGTTTTCGATACTTGCTGCATTATAAAGTTATTTTTTTGGCCATGATAGTACAGTCCTACTTTCTCTGGAGTTTGTTGGGTGTTTTTGCCTACACCTCAGCAGCATGATGCCAAGCTGAGTGTTAAAATTATACCACTAACTACAGAGAGTTTCCTGACCTAGAATTAGGGTAAGCTTTCTAGAGCGGTAAAATCCACCAAAAATGACAGAACTCAACCAGCAGCAGGAAACAATTAACCAGTGACAAACCTACACATTCAGCATGATTGTTATAAATATCTCTGATGAGACAGTCTTCTTTCAGGTCAGCCCCATATTGTGTCATGTTAAGTCAGCACTTAGCAAGTGTAATGTTGGGGTAATAGGAGCTCTACATCAAGTCATGCACAGGGCCTGCATTTAAATAGAGTATTAATTTTTAACACTGTCAGTGTGCTCTGCTACTGTCAGAACAGCCTCTTCTACTAAAATAATGGCCAACATATTTCCAGTTGGAGAAATGCGCGTTTTTCCTGTCTATCATAATGGTTGGCTTAGGAGGCTAATTAGTGCCAGATAAACAAGACAGTATGATCAAATTTATAAACTTCTATATTTATAAGTGAAATAACTCCACAGAGGCCAGTTTCCTGTCACCAAGTATTTACCCATGAACAGTCCTTAACTATAATGCTGCATATTAGAGAGTCAGGGACCAGAGTGTCAGCATCTTTGACACCCCCCTTTTTATATGTCAGCCAGGTCTCCCTGATTGGACCAGATTAACAATCTCAATCAGGGAGCTCATATTCTATGAGGTCCAGCTGACTGACCTTGTTACATGACTACATTAAGTGCTTAGCAAATTAATCTATCATTTTAACTGAATGATATGGTTCAAAATTACAATGCAATAAAAATTGTTAAAAAT
This sequence comes from Ginglymostoma cirratum, assembly GCA_024137785.1. Taxonomy (NCBI): domain Eukaryota; kingdom Metazoa; phylum Chordata; class Chondrichthyes; order Orectolobiformes; family Ginglymostomatidae; genus Ginglymostoma; species Ginglymostoma cirratum. The sequence continues at coordinate 11,821,807 of JAHRHZ010000289.1, forward strand.
AAAAAAAATTAGCATTTGGCTTTAGTCAGGAGCTATATTAAGCAATGAAATTCCATTGTGAATTAGCCAAATAATTAGTTGTTATTTATTATTTTAATCAAACATACACATCCCAAATTCACTGTTTAATTTAATGAAAGCATCAAAATTAAAGGCAATTAACAAAAAAAGCCAGAAGCAACATGACGAAAATGAAATCTACACAGCTAGTTGCCACCAGCAATGTGCTGCCTGAAGTAATGATGAAAGCAGGTTCAGTAATGAATTTCAAAAGGGAATAAGTAAATACTTCAAGAGAAAAAAAAAATTACTGAGCTCTGTGGATAAAGCAGCAAAATGGGATTATAATTGGATAGCTCCTTGTAAGAGCTGGTACAGGCGCAAGGGCCAAATGGCTGCTTTGAGCTCTGTATCATTTAAAATTTGATGATTAAAAATGAGATCAATAACTATTGCATAATGGGTCATGAATGTTTAAAAAAAATTATAACATCATTTTAGTTACATTATCAAATATTTAGTGGAAATATTTCATTTAATTAAAGACATTAATTTAATTTTAGAGACATTTATTCAGATGAATTAAACATTTGGTTATTTTAGAACAGCTTAATCGCAAAGCATGCATATTTATTCCTCCAATTTCATTCAAAAAAATTAGAAATTTAAAGAAACAGTTTTTCTTTAATTACTGTTAATAGGAACCTAGAAAATTGGAAAGGTATTAATATTGTTTTAAGGTATCACCAGACCAGCTCAGTCCCTATAACATGCTTAGATCACAGAAGGAGATGGTCAGGTGCTTTGTGTCAGTGTTGGCATTCTGCCAGAGCAACTTAATTAGCCTTCATTTTCACTCACTTTCTCCCAAATGGAAATATATCTTTACCTCTCTGACCTATCTACCCTTTAAAAACAGTTGTGCTGCAGTTTTGCCTGTCTGTATTTCATACCACTTTATCTTGTCAGATCCTTTCCAAACTATTGAAACAAGCTCTCTTCTAATGAATATATTTTCACTCTAGGTTGTTTCTCTACCTTTACCATAGCAGAGTCAAAACATTATTGTACTATTGGTCATGTCCTGTTCCCATTTCCTCAGATGTTGCTTCCAAAATCTTTCCTGGAATATCATGTTTGAAGCTAAACAATGCTTTCTGTCTCAGTCATGATACTGATGCAGCTGTAACAAAATTCCAATGTGACTGTGACAAAAGCGGGTCTAGGCCCGAAACGTCAGCTTTCCTGCTCCTCTGATGCTGCTTGGCCTGCTGTGTTCATCTTGTTATCCCCCCTCCCCCTTGTTTTATTTGATCCTTTTGATACAGCAAAATGCACCTTATCCAATGTTTCTCCACCATTGATAAGAGATAAAAGGTGCTGCAGATGCTAGAGAATCCGAGATAACAAGCA
>JAHRHZ010000289.1:11823619-11848776 GCA_024137785.1 Ginglymostoma cirratum
AAGGGTTTAGGCCCGAAACGTCAAGTTTTCCTGCTCCTATGATGCTGCTTGACCTGCTGTGTTCATCCAGCCCCATGCTTGTTTTCTCCACCATTGTCATGAATGGATTAATTTCCTATATCTGCAACACTTTTACAAATTTCCCCCAAGAATCTCCCCTTGGTGGCTTCTTTGTCTCATTGACATGCTTATACCATTGTCACATAAACCAAATACATTTTATTTTCCACATGGATGCTAACCAGACAAAACTCACAACACATCTCTCGATCTCCCCAACTCTGCGAAACATCTGATTGTTTGATCTGCAGTATGTGACGAGCAGACATTTCTTTCAACTTAATATTGGAAGACTAAGGCACTCATTGCAATCTGTGCTCCCTGGTCACCAATTCAATCTATTTCCCTGGCAACTGTCAAGGATGAGCTGTTTGCGAACTTAGTGTCATATTTAATCTCAAAGTTACCTTTCAATCAGATATCCATGCTGTCATTAGGCCGACCCATTTCCATCCTTATAAGACCACGTGTCCCTCCTTTGCCGCAGCACTTCTGATGCTATAAAAAAAGTAAGTTACAGGAGCAGAAGTAGGCCATTCAACCTATTGAATCTGTTCTCCTATCCAATGAGATCATGATTGATCTAATAATCTTCAACTCCACTGTCTTGTCTTTTTCCAGTATTCCTTGACTCCCTCATTGATTAAAAATCTGTCTGTTTTGTGCCCATTCCTGCCTTAAATGTGCAACCACTTATGCTGAGATTAGGCCCGGTGATCTTAGATTCTGCCACAAAGGGAAACAGCGTATCTGCATCTACCCTGTCATGTCCTCTAAAATGCTGATGCTGAAAGCTTAAATTAAGCTCTTAGTTTCTCCAGACTTACCTACTCAAATGCAGTGTTGGTCAGCCTCCCACATTTCACCTTTCATAAACTTAAGATCTTTCAAACCTTACTATCCATATCCTAACTTGCACCACATTCCATTCTTCCATAGCCCCTTTATTTGCTGGGCTACTTAATCAATGTATTCAAGGAATACCTCTATATTCCTTGTTTAAAAGCTATCCACAGACTGGCCCTTCCCTATTTCTAATCTTCCCTAACACCATATCTCCTCAATTTTCTCAATTATCCCAATGTCAATCTGTTTGGTCAGGTACTTAGGCCCTAATCTCTGGAATTCCATAAACTGCTCTGCCTCTCTATTATTTTCACTCCTTCAGGACACTGCTTAAAATGTATCTCTTTGAGAAAGCTTTTGGCTATCTGTTATTTGCCCTACAATTCCTTTCTCTGACTTCTATAATGTTGTAGCATCTGGGGATTTTTATTAAGTTGAAGACACTATTTAAATTCAAAGTCTTTTGTTGTTGTTGTTGTAACAAAACAGTGATCACTGTTTGCTAAATGTTCCCCTTCTGTTCCATGATTCACTTAATCCACTTTATTCTCTAGAATCAGTTTCAGTAATCGCTCATTGAGCCAGAAAACATTCTAGTGAAGAAAATTCTCCTTAATACACCTCAAATGTTCTTAACTTCTTAAGTTCATAACTTCTTTTTGCTCTCCTTTATATTGTTACATCTCTTGTAGTATTAAAGATATCTGAACTTCTACCTTGTCACTATGCTGTGGGGGTTCTTGCACCTTTCTGTAATTTCCTGATACATTTGCTCATTTTCACTTTTTCTACTCACTGGTGATCTATTTAACATATCCAGTGTCGCAAAACACTTTTATTATTCTTAACTCTAACCAAGTACATTCAGCCCATGGTCCCTCCAGGACATCCTTCGTCTCTTTGTAATATTCATCTTAATACTATCACCCCTCTTTTTTCCCTTCCCTCCCCATCTTTACTGAACAGCTTTTATCTAGGACCCAACCCTACACTTTTAATCATCACATATTCTATTTTCTATTCATATTCCATTTACCGGTTTATGTCTCAAACTCACCAACTTAAAATGTTACGTTTTGTGTATTTGTATACAAGGCATCACCAATTTACACACATACAACTCGCAGATGCTTATATGTATGAACGTGATCTTGTACAGCAGTATAAATCTAATATGCATTCATTTTCTGCACTTATGAATGGCTTCTCTATATTGTCGTAAATTGTGTTTCAACACACATGCAAAATGACTTGCACACTGACTCCAGAAAGGAACCCGTTCGTAACCCAGGGAATGCCTGCACATGCTCTATAAACTTTCTTTTTAATTTGTTCATAGGATGTAGGGACTGCTGGCAAGACCAACATATATAAGAGATAGGATTTATAATCATCTAGAAAGAAATAATTTTATTAGGGATGGTCAACACAGTTTTGTGAAGGGAAGGTCGTGCCTCACAAACCCCATTGAGTTCTTTGAGAAGGTGACTAAATAGGTGGATGAGGGCAAAGCGGTTGATGTGGTGTATATGGATTTCAGTAAAGCGTTTGATAAGCTTCCCCACAGTAGGCTATTGAAGAAAATTTGGAGGCATGGGATTGAGGGTGATTTAGTGGTTTGGATCAGAAATTGGCTAGCTGGAAGAAGACAGAGGGTGGTGGTTGATGGGAAATGTTCATCCTGGAGTTCAGTTACTAGTGGTGTACCGCAAGGATCTGTTTTTGGGCCGCTGCTGTTTGTCATTTTTATAAATGACCTGGATAAGGGCACAGAAGGATGTGTTAGTAAATTTGCGGATGACACGAAAGTCGGTGGAGTTGTGGATAATGCGGAAGAATGTTGCAGGTTACAGAGGGACATAGATAAGCTGCAGAGCTGGGCTGAGAGGTGGCAAATTGAGTTTAATGCAGAAAAGTGTGAGGTGATTCACTTTGGAAGGAGTAACAGGAATACAGAGTACTGGGCTAATGGTAAGATTCTTGGTAGTGTGGACGAGCAGAGAGATCATGGTGTCTATGTGCATAGATCCCAGAAAGTTGCCACCCAGGTTAATAGGGTTGTTAAGAAGGCGTATGGTGTGTTAGGTTTTACTGGTAGAGGGATTGAGTTTCGGAGCCATGAAGTCATGTTGCAGCTGTACAAAACTCTGGTGCGGTCGCACTTGGAGTATTGCGTACAGTTCTGGTCGCCGCATTATAGGAAGGATGTGGGAGCATTGGAAAGGGTGCAGACGCGATTTACCAGGATGTTGCCTGGTATGGAGGGAAGGTCTTATGAGGAAAGGCTGAGGCACTTGAGGCTGTTTTCATTAGAGAGAAGAAGGTTAAGAGGTGACTTAATAGAGACATACAAGATGATCAGAGGATTAGATAGGGTGGACAGTGAGAGCCTTTTTCCTCGATGGTGATGGCTAGCACAAGGGGACATAGCTTTAAATTGAGGGGTGATAGATATAGGACAGATGTCAGAGGTAGATTCTTTACTCAGAGAGTAGTAAGGTGTGGAATGCCCTGCCTGAAACAGTAGTAGACTCGCCGACTTTAAGGAAATTTAAATGGTCGTTGGATAAACATATGGATGATAAGGGAATAGTGTAGGTTAGATGGGCTTCAGATTGGTTTCACAGGTCGGTGCAAAATCAAGGGCTGAAGGGTCTGTACTGCGCTGTAATGTTCTATGTTCTATGTTCTATATTGCCTATTCCTTTGAGATTTTTATCCAAACTGCCTTTGAGAAGGTAATGATGAGCTGAGATCTCAATCATTGTGGCATTTTGGTAAGCCCACAGTTCTGCCCATGAAGGAAGGTTCGGTGCAGTGACAGCAAAACAATATAAAATATAGTTCCATGACAGTCTGATGTATAAATTGAGTCTTCTTAGTCCATGTCCAATAGAAAAACTGAACAATTAAATAACTGCTACAATTCAGCAGTGTTAAAACAACAAGTTCAAGTTGTAAAGTTGTAAATGTTTGTGTGACATTTTCATGTTATTAAATATAGAATTCCTCCAGCATGGAAACAGGCCCTTCGGCTCAACAAGTCCGGCAATTTAGCATGGCCAATCCACCTAGCCCGCACATCTTTGGACTGTGGGAGGAAACTGGAGTACCCGAAGGAAACCCACACAGACACAGGGAGAATGTGCAAACCCCATACAGACAGTTGCCCGAGGCTGGAACCAAACCCGGGTCCCTGGTGCTGTGAGGTAGCAGTGCTAACCACTGGGTCACCGTGCTGCCATAAATTTTGGCATTCTTTCCAATTTCCTACATTATTTGAGACCATGCTGTTCTAACCTTTCCAGGCATAACAAAGACACTGAGAAAATCAAACTAACAGTGGCACAGAAAAAAAAAAGAAAACTCCAGATGCTGGAAATCTGAAACCAAAACTTAAAATGGTGGAAATGTTCAGCAGTGCAGGTAGCACCATTAGAGAGAAAAGTAGGTTAACTTTGGATTGATAACAGGAGAGATTAAGTAACAAAAGAAATTATAGTAGAATGCAAAATTAGATAGTTATGTATAAGTTAAAAAAAGGATTCAAGGAGAAGGGGTGTAAATGGGAATTAATAGAATCAACGCAAACCAAAATCCTCCGAAAAAGGTAAGAGCAGTGATTATGATTCAAAATTGTTGGAATCAATATGAAGTCTGGAAGTCTGCATAAAGTGTTAATCAAGAGATGAAGTGTTCCTCCTTCAGCTAATGTTAAACCTCAGTGCAACAGGAGGAGGTCAAGAACAAATAGGGTAGATTTGAAATTGGGCAGCTAAATTAAATGAGAGGCAATTCTGTTTTGATGATGACATTCGGTGCAGGCTACTACAGAAATTAATGCAAGTAGCACAGACTCAATTTTAATAATGGCACCTGGCACCAAAACTATGGACATAACAAAGACGAATTTTGCAGACACTGCCATTTCGAATGCCTTTCCTGCAGAATTAGAAGTGTACTATTCAAAATAAATCAACATTAGTTGGCACATAAATAGAATTCTACATTTCTTGAATTAAGAATATACGTACTTGTGGAGCTCAGCTGATCAGTCGGTTTTGTTCTGAAACCTTTGTAAACTAATCATTAAACCCTCAGTGATCTTGTTGGAAGGTACTCAGAAATCTCTGTGATGCTGCTGATATTCTACATACTGCCTTGAGTATATTTATCATCAGTACTAACGTAACACAGTCAAATCACTAAAGGCATTCTGTGTGTTCAATTAGCAAGAATCGGTAATTATTCTCCTGAAATAATCTCAGATACTACTGATGACATTTTCCACAGAGTAGATCTGAATTCAGGCTCTTGTCCTTTTTAAACACTTTTTAAACTCTATTCCTCATTCTTCTCTGATACAATGCACCATGAATCACTATGTCAAGATCAATTGTTAAACAATACTCCTGTAAAATGAAAAATGGGTAAATATGCCCTGACTAACCTTGACCAGTTTGCAGTAACCCTTTCTAACTTGGATGCATTATGTGGTTGAGACAGACAAAGAGGCAAGAGTCAGGGGAAGTACCAGCACAAGTTTATTGAACAGTTTATCAAGGAAATACAATATTTAGCAGAATCTACGATTGTATTTTAATTAAACTGTATCAAACTCTATCAATCTCTTCACAGGACTCACAGGTCAGGGTCATCTGACCACAATACATTCAACTAATTAAAGTGCTGGCAGCAGCCTTTTATTACAAGCAAAACAATATTTCATTAAATTAATTACATCTTCCACTAATAATTAACACAAATGTATCTTAGTCCATTAACACTAAGTATGCAGAATTAAAACGCAATCAGAAAATTTGGTCAGGAACAAAATAAATATATAAACTCTCCTGATTCAAAACAGTTTCTTGAGAAAAAGTCTTCATTCGGAGCAAACTTTCTCCTTAGCTAGGGAAAGTGAATCGTGGATCTTGCCTTTTTTGTGAATTACACTGTTGTTTAAAAGTGATTTGCAGTTTCTGTGCCTTGTTCATGTCATCACACATTTCTGGCTATCATCCCAATCTCTTAGATATTTTGAGAGTGCATTAGTTATGTTGGCAGTCATCTCCAAGGCAGCCCTTCATCTCAAGGAGTAAGTGGAATTGATTTAAGGCTAAATGTGCTCTTCCATCATTTTAAAATACCATCAATTCTGACCTCATCTCCAGGAGCTTTTTTCCCTAACTTTACCTGTGGGTGACATATATAATAGTTTCATTCAATGTTAACACAATCGAGTTAAAGTCCATGAACATGTTGTTGCCTTGAAAATCAGAGTCCATTTTTCCTAGACCTCCATGATTAAAAGCCTCCAGTCTGGTTTCCTGGCCTGCCAATATGAAATAACCCTTGTAAAAATCTTAATTACATCCTATGTGACTGTAACCTTTGCAATCTGTCCCTCCCTGTTTTTGTAGAACTGCCTACAGCCAAATGGACAACATCATTAAGCTCCAATGTTGTTACTCCATTGTCAAATTGGGTAGATCTGCATTCCCTGGTTCCATTTTCACTCTATCTAGACATTGCTAGAGAATTACCCGCAATACCTTCTCTTCATCTCTTTATGGAGTCTCCAAGGATTTAACCTTACACGACAACATCTCAAATTTTCATCTATTAGCTACTTCTCAATAGCATGTCAGATTCCACATGCAGTCTGAAGCCATGTAGCTCTATCGTAACACCACTTCTTTTGAAGCCTTCATTAAATTATCAGACCGCTTCTCTGGCACACCATACTAATGGGCAGAAATTTACAACTTAATATTTGGGAGGTTAAACTCATTGTCAATCGTTCACAGTCCAGACACTATAACTTATAGTTAGCATCTCAATCCATTTTACAGAATACAGTCCACAACCTTGATGTTATAACAGACACTAAGACAAGCTTCTGACCACATACCCGCGCTTCATCTCAACAGTCCACCTCCACTTTTGTACTGTCACCCTCTCCACATGCCTCCGCTTCCTTGCGGCTCAAACTCTGATACATGCCTTTCTTACATCTAAAATGGACTATTCCAAACTTTTCCTGGCTGTCTTCTCATTTGCACACTTGATAGACATGAACTCATTCAAAACCCTGCTACTTGTATCTTATCAACACCACAAGCAACAAATTACATTTATATGGCACTTTTGTAATGTCCATGAAATTGAGTATGACAATGTGTCAAACATACCATTGGTTGTAGATAAGTTGGGAAGGGTGAAAATGAGTATGTGCCTTTATCACATGAGGTATTATTTCTAACTTTGATAAAAGCTGTTTTGATACTGTGTTAGAGGTGTAAACCTGTTTGAAGGGATTCAACCAATGAGTTTCAGGAAATACGGAAACAGGTTTAGGAGGCAACAATGCATCCAAGGAGTTCTGGGGACAAAAGGAGCTGTACCAAGCCCAAGTCATCCATCACCACTGAGCCCCTTGATTCTCATTGGTTCCCTGTCTGGGAAAACTTCAATTTTAAAAGTATCATCTTCATGTTCTGTTCCCTCACTTTGAGGACTAAACTGAAGGCCATTGTCAGTGAAGTTCCTGGTTAAATGAAATACATTACAGCCAACTGCAGAAATTTGTGAATGAGGCATAAAGGCTATTACCAGTCAAGCCTTGAGCCTCCAGCAGATTTAAGAGTTTTGAAAAAGAAAAGGTTGCTCCAAATTTTCTCAAATTATTGCAGTGACAGTTTCTAATGTTGGTGATGCATTGAAGAGTCCTGAGGAAAGTAAAGAAATATATTATTCAGAAAATAGATTTTAAGTGTGAATCACTGCTATGCAGTTTTCTGTTTTGCTAAGCTGTCATGTTTTTTAATGATCTGGTAAAATTGTGTTAAAAATCTGACTAGGAAAAAAGAGCCACTGAGATTTTACGCAGAGTGAACAGAGGCTAAAAGCAGCTCTTTTGAGAGAAACTAATCATGAAATGACAGCAAACCATGGAAAGTAACAATTATTCTGAACAATTTCTTTGGCTGAAATTTGTGTCTTAGCCAAAGTGCTAGATAGAGCGCTCAAGTCTGGAACTCTAGTTCACCTTTCTAACTGATGAAATTTTTGCATGGCAAGTGAGAAAGCGGCAGCATGTGATATCCAAAACCAGCAGCCATTTGACCTCAATGCTAAGTTTAAACAGACTCTATGTTTTAAATGAGTCAGGACCATTTCTGAAAGAGCATGATTTATGATTTATAAGGGTACACATGATTGACTAGAAAAAATAGTAAGATCTGTGGAACTGTTAAGCTGTCTAATTAATTAAGTACCCTGCCATTTAACTTTTGAAATAAAAACAGCCTGCTGTGACTTCGAGTCAAAAAAAATCATTTCTAGTAATTTCAACATGTGAGGGTTACCCTTATAGTTTTTCTTCCACAGTTTGACTGCTTTCATCAACTCTCATTATCATAACTGGGTTTATGAATGTTCACAGTTTGGTTGACAGATCCAAATGGTTTGTGATAATACTATGGCTTTAAGAGGTGTATTTTCTCCATTTTTTGTGAAGAAAGTTTGAGACAGAAGTGTCAGCAGTCTCCTCAAAGCCAATAAAGTAAACAGTGTGCGAGACCTATTTTTATTAGGTTGAAACAATTGAAGCAGCCTGAATTGATGGGGTCAATCTCCCACAGAACCAGGATTTTCAGATTTAGCTCTCTGCACTTGCTGGCTCCTTGAAGCTGTACGTGGAAGCTCTTAGTCCTCTCTTTGTCACAGTTAAAAGCTGGAGTTCTCTTCCTGCTACTAGAATTGCATCTTATATAATCTGTTTTACTGGATTTGACTTTGCCAAGGGTGTGTTTATGGGATGTTACTATATTGGAACATTCAATTAGTAGTAGTTAATACATGTATTAGTTTGTTAAGCATTGCGATAGAGTTATAGTTAAGCCAATATTTTTCTTTTTATTTTGCCTACATTTTATGTGTCATGTAAAAATAAAGTGTGTGTGTTGCTTAACATCAAGTAGTTGAATCAAATTGCATCTGGAAGGCAATGCCTTACACTTGACTTTAAAATAGGAAACAATTAGGGTCTAGGCTATATTCTTAATATAATTTGAGGGGTTTTGGTATCGTCCATCACAGATTATAACAAGATTAGCTGTTTCTGATGTGGGACAATGACCACCAGGCTCCCTCATGATTGAGGGAGTACCTTGCCTTTGTGGGGTGAGAAGGGTTTACGGGGGAGCAGCGATGTTGACAGTGTATGATCATACCTGGCATGGTCACGTCATGTCGGAGATTTGGGAAGAAAGATGAGCAGATACAGGCTCATGTAGATGGTTTGGATGTAGGCCTGGGAAGGTGGAAGCCTATAGGATTCGCAAGAAAGGCGTCCAGGAAGGGGATCTGGATGTTCAGGGCCTTGCCAACATGTAGCTGCACAGCCTGAAAGTCACTGGCCTAAGGCTGTTCGCTATCATCTTCAATTGTGCTGGAAAGTACAGAACAGGAAAGGAAATGGCTGTGACCCCAGCCAGAGCAGTTAGGGAAAGTGTCTCAACCTGCAAGACCCACTGATGCGAGACCCTTTAGAGCATAAGAACACTATCTACAGACCCCTACACTGTGCAGGGCTGGGACCTGTAGGGTCTTTAATCCCAGACAATTGTATTGCATTGGCTCCCTGCGTGCCTCGCACATCCCTGCCTCAGAAATTGTTAACAAACAATACTATTGGACACAGGTGCCAGTAGAAGAATCGGGATGTTTGACCACCAGGGGCAATAGAGTCAGCAGAACCAATTGTACTGTATACAACTTGTTCATCTTGTTTCCACATGCTGCAGCAGGCTCTTAACACAGATATCAATCTATGGTGCATCCTGTATGGCCATGAGGTTAGGTGTCATGCCATATTTGAGGCTACACAGAGATTCAAACAAACAGATGAATGGCAAAAACAATCAACCTTATCCAAACATCATACTTTACAGTCATCAAAGTGCCCTCAAGTCTTTTTTTCTCTTTCTTTCCTTACCACTCCATTCTGGGGCTGTCTCAGGTTCTGTAGCTGGGTTATGGGCATCCTGCTCAGAAATGGAGACTATTTGCCTGGAGATTTGTTCATATAACCTCTGGGGTGTTTGTGTCTGGATGGCCAAACATCCTGATAGTCTTCTTCTCAGAGCCTCTTCAGCTTCAAAGTCCAAGGGTGGGAGTTGGGTGGCAGGCAGGGTGGAGCTGCAGGACCATAAGACCATAAGGCATAGGAGCAGAATTAGGCCATTTGGCCCATTGGGTCTGCTCTGCCATTCAATCAACGTTGATATGTTTAGCCTATTCTTCTGCCTTCTCCCCACAGCCTTCAACTAATGTCCTGAGAAAAGACTTCGCAGGGCTATGTGTGTGGTTCCTCTTCCGACAGGGCAACTCCTGGCACTGCCCTATCACCTTGTAAGAAAGAGGTGCCTGCAGTATGCACCAGATTTCCCACCTTCTGTCTCCATGGCTATGGTCCTCAGGACCACTAACTGGGGCAATGGAGGAGTGTGTGCCCCTCCAGCATATCCGGAGGTCACCAATTTGTCCATGGGGCCAACCAGACAATCATATACTTGTGGTAGCTGGCTCCCCAGAGCATGGAGACACTGCTATGAGCACCATGATGTCCCACATCCCTGCCTACCACTCCTGTTCCCTCCTGTGATGTGGGCAAAGTCTGTGATTGCCAAAACCACAGGGTCCTCCCCTGCCTGGAGCTGAGATGATGCCTGGTCTCTGAAAGTTCTATTAGTGTCAGCTGCCTGAGATGCTCCTGCCCTAGCCACCCACAGAGCTGTCACTGTGAGATGTTCCCAAATTTTCTAAGCCTGCCATTCTCACCGAAGTGGGAGCTGGTGGGTGTGCAGGGGGCAGCCTTGCCGATGCTTCCTCTGACATGTCAGTACACTCTTTCTTTGGGGTCAACAAGGTGGTTTCTGATGGACCTTCCATCTCTCCACTGAGATCATGGTCATCCAACTGTGTCTGTAGGACGCAAGAGAGAAGCCATCATGACCAATGATTAGAAACAGTGTGTGCAATGAACGATATTGACAGCAAGGCTGACATAAGAATTGCAGTGGAATGAAGAGAGGTACTTACTTTTTGGTGGGATAAAGATGCCTCAGTGCCTGAAAAGGAGCAGTCTCAGTCTTCCCCTGTAAGAGACAGGGCTCTGTCCTCATAGTGAGTCTGGAGCCTGACTCAGGCACCCCTTAACCAGTCTGGGCCCTTTATGCCCTTTGGTAAGGTTTTCTCCTGGAATGAGGGATAGAAGAGGGATTGAATGAGATGAAAGTGGGTAGCATGGTTGTTAATGCTGGTGTAGGTGGGGGAAAGTTTCTGGGTAAGTGAGAAAGCGACTCAGAGACCATGAAGGGCTGGTGGTGTGGGAGTATGGAGGAGAACAAGAGCGGGTGAGAGAATTTATTGAAGAGAATAGTGATTGTGGCAGAACACGAGCCTTGGTAGAAGGTGGTGTAATGGCAGGCATGGATTGAAGTGTGATGTCACAGAGAAAATAGTGTGGCACTTACCCCGGCAAAGCTGACAATGTCATTGACCAATGTGCAGCACTGCAAATTATTTCTCTGCACAATGGAGACCACACTGACGCGGGTCTCAACATCAGACCAAGCTGCCAGAATCTGGTGAGGTACCATCCTCTGCAGGTCCTCCCAGAAGAGGATGGTTTTCCTCTAGACCACCCCATCTGCCAGATATTCAGGAGTCTGTTGGAGAATTGCACACCATTTTCCTCTTCTCCAGCATCTTCAGGCTGGATTTCCATCACTAAGTAAGTTCAGAATGCCAGTGCTCAACCAGGTATACAACAACGTTTTGAGATGCAGGCGACAAGGATGTTTGTCTTTCAGCAGATAGAGTTTTAGAGTCATACAGTAATACAGCTTGGAAACAGACCCTTCAGCCCAAACTAGTCCATGCTGGCCATGCTGCCCATTCAGCTAGTTAGATGTCCAGTGAGTGGCGAGTAAGATGGAGTGAGACTCAAACAAGAGAGATGCCAGAAGTACCGTGTTTGTAGTTAATGTGGCGAATTTCGTAGGGTACCATGAGAGATCTCACTACACCTCATGATGAAAAGCCTTCCAAAAAAATTGAAACAGTTGACATTTAGCTAAAAACGTGTAAGATTCAGCCCAATTAAATCAATCTGAATATGATATCATACCATATTTGCCATAGTTTGTCATTTTTTAAATTTTTGAATTAAAATGAATGACACATGGTTTGTGTACTGAGGAAAGGATTAAATGGCATTTAGTGAAACTTAACTGGATTTGAAATTCACATAGGTGTTCCACATTTAATATATAATGCATTCATTTATATTTGTTTCCCTGAACAATTTGAATGCTGATTTCTTGACACCTCTCCTAACACTTTTCACAAGAACTGCTGTTTCTCCAGGCTAAACATTGTGAAATAGCAACTAGCCTGAGGGGACAGTGAATCAAGAAATATATGCCTGTGTCAAAAGTTTATATTGATTTTTCTTTCTTGGCAAAATTTAGTCTGAAAAAGATGCCACTGCCAAGCTCTAGTCTGTTAAATCAGCAATGAAAAGGATAATCTTATCAACTGGTAATGAACAAATCATGGTCATTCAGCGAAAGAAACATTTAGGATTCAATAAAGCTAAATGCAGAAAGATGAGTATGTATGAGATTAAACTCTTACAGTTATTAGGTTTTGAAAATTAGATTTCATGATTTAGCAGTAATACTGCACAAATCAGCTAATATTTTACCAATTTCTGAAACAAAATAGCCCACCAATCATAAGCCCCTCCTCCATGTAAAATATCTTTTCATACTTACGTGGAGATGGCTGAAAGAAATTATTTTTAAACTTTACAACTCTATTTTAATTAATAAGGCACTCAACACTGATCCCTGTGGTACACCATGATACCAGTCTTCAGTCACATAAATAGCTTTCTACCACCACCCACTGTCTCCTATTATTAAGTAACACACCTAGGGTATTTTGACAATTGGGCTTAATTTGTATCTTACAAAACATGAACATCCGGAATGCAGCATGCTTTGCAAGGTGCAAAACAACTTGCTGATCCAAGGAAATAGATTAAGAAGGACCTCATCAGATAGACTGCAGTGTCTCATCATCACCTCCAAAGGGTACTTAGGATGGCTAATAAGTGGCTTTATTTGTAATGTGTAAATCCCATGAATCATACTTTTTAAATAGAGTTTGGGTTTCTCCATTTATATCATTGAAGATAACCACAATGATGACACAGGTATTAGCCTGCAGAGCTGCTTGCATGTTGAAACTTGATACGGTCAATACCGCTTTGTATCCAAACATACATCGGGGGTTATTAAATCTTTCCTTCCGTTAGACAGTAAAATGTTAACTGTGGAAAATAAAACTGCATGGACAGACCAAAAGAAAATGGGCTTATGCCTTAATAGCATTCATGCTCCTCCTGATCCCACAAAAATAATTAAAAAGTCATGGGAAACTAATCATTTTCAGAGCAAACTTTCAGAGTGCTGGTTAAGTCGCTGTATGACTGGTACTGAAAAACGGCAAGACACTCAACTGAAACAGTTTATTGGAATAATTTCAGAGACACAAATGTAAACAGAGCAGTAATCTCTGTGCAATGATTCCTGGATCTAATATCTTTTCTGATAAGCAAAGTCAATGACGATTGACCTCAAGTGTTTGAAAAAGACAGGATTTTATAAAATAGAAGTAAAATTTTGCAGATGCTGCAACTTTGAAATAAAAACAACAAATGCTGGAAACCATTAGTGGGTCTTGCAGCATCAATGGGAAGGAAACAAAATAAAAGTTTTAGATCAATGGCTTTTCTTGCGTGTAATAACATCAGTAATACTACAATTCATTATTGCATAAATGCTAATTTCATGGGTGTGATGGCTCTCCTTCGTATTCAGATTGACAATGGTAATTTGAGACTTACATTTAAATTTCTGGAATGGAATCTGTTTTAATTCCTACATTGTTATCACAATATGAATTATATTCAACTGACAAAATTTTAGCTTCACAAATACAATCTATTTTTGTTTAATGTTTAAAGTCACTGGAATATTAATATTTACGGTGCTGAAGATTAAATATCAGACTGAATGAAAGCTAATATACAACAATAAACAATGTGCCTAGCACGGATGTTTGTTGCACAAATAGCTGTGACACAAGCTTGTTTCATGTCTTGTCCCTGTAGAAGCCTTCTCATTCTGTCTTCCACAAATTGATGTTGTTTTTGCCAGAAAATACTTCATATTTTCCAAACGACCAGTCAGGGCCTTACAGTCAATCTTTTGACGTCAATGAACAGGACCCACAATGTCAACAGTGCCTGCTCTGCCCTCAGATCCAACACAATCAGCACTCTTGTATAAGGTGTTACATAAATGCAGGCCTTTATTTTTTCTTCAAAGATGTTTGCAGTTATGTTACAAAAAACACAATTAGGAATACTGCTGCTTCATTTTACACATATGACAAAAATCAATTGCTGTTCTTAAATCAGGGGTGGACCTTCCATGAATTAGGAAGAAAATGTTTGTGTCTTCAGATGAATCACATTTTTTAATCACAAGATGTGTGAATTCAGACATTCTATAGTCAAAACAACATCTCAGTTGGTCACAGTTGAAGAAAAACTACTCTTAAATTTGAAACATTGTTAAATAAATAACCACACTAATCCTTCAAAAGCATTTTTTCTTTGGCAAAATAAAATATTGCCTAATATATGTTTCTTTTCTATTTGATGATAACTATATTTTCAATCTTCATTTTGAGAGGTTGAGTGAAATAGCTTGTAACCAGTTTCCGTGAAAGTTTATTTGCCATCCCCTTTTCATTTGGGCGCAATGTTAAAGTTACACTTAGAGACAGTGCTCGGCTGCTGTCAGCTAGATGTACAGCAGTCTTCTCTGACTACAAATTGATTTCTTTATGGGTACTGGGACCATTCCAATATTTGTCAATAGCACTTCAATATTTTCTGAATTCCATGTATAAACAGAAAACTTTGAAATCACTGGGCTGGCAAAGAAAGTAAGTCAACAATTGTGCTTTCAGGAGATAAGCAATAGCATGAGAACAGTCTTACTCCAGGACTCTGCATCCTGCGACAAATTCCACTCAAATTCAGGATAGGGTTGCATCCTTTTATGATCCTTTCATGGGGTGTAAGTGTCACTGGCAAGGCCAGCATTTGTTGCCTGTCCCTAATTGCCTTTGCTTGTATGACTTGTTGGGCTATTTCTGAGGGCAGTTAAGAGTCTCCCATATTACGAAGTGTCTAGAATCTATATCTATATTCTATTTTGTTAATAAATGAATTTAACATCTACCAGCTGCGATGATGATTTTTAAGCCATATCCCCATAACGTTTGTCATGCCTCTTACGACAATGGACATTTACATAGGGCAGAGTTTGAATACATTTGTATTATCCATCTTAAATTAAACAACTTCTTCCTTCCCATATTTCTGTGGGAATGTGTGCTACAGTTTAAAAATGTGTTTTTGCCAGAAACCATGAAGGATAAAGTGGCAATGCTCTTTTTGCTTGCGGAGCTTTTTACCACACAAGAGGATTTAAGATATTCAAAAACAAACCATAGTCAGGAAACCTTGCTAAGCATGTATTATTTTTGAAAGTATTCTTACTTCATCATGCAGCCAAAAGTTATTTTTCTCCAGTAGGAGGGCAATTTGCAATCCACCTGTGCCTTGTTCCAGAGGTAGGAAGGACGCAAACTTCAGACAGCCACCTGATTTTACTGAAAACAGGATTCAGTCAGGGGTGACCTGCACAGTTAGCTGGCTGAACACTCAACACGGCAGCCAACAGTGTGTGTGTGATGAGCACATGTTTCAAAGAGTCTGAATCTGTAATAGGCAATCTGTCCTCCTGGAAGGGAACTGCAATATCATAAAGAAGCTGCTGTTGACTGCCTGCAAGAACTGGCAATAAAGAGACATACCCAGGATGAAGCAACGTGGAAGCAAGAGTCTTCTCAGGTTCTTGGATACACTATCAAAAACTTTAGTCTAAGAGGTTGACAGGAGGAGAGGGGCTATGTTTCTACTTGCAAGTCTGAAGAGCCGGGAGTAGTAACAGAGTTTAATGATTATAAATGGTTGGTCAATGCAATCAATGCCTCTTAAAACCATATACTCACCAGTTGTACTACTAACTTATCATGCTACTCAATGTACCACAGCTCCATCACTCAGCCATCAACAAACTTAAGTGAGCGTCAGAACTCAGTATTAACATTCAGAAGATGCACCATAGTCTTCCACATCAATGCACTCACTCCTCACTGCTTCTTATACCTCCAGATTTTCAGCTATGGTCAGCACATTGCCCAAACATGGAGCAACACAATAACTAACATTCTCAGGTATCACTCTGTATTGCAAAACGCAATGGACCACAATCACAGGGAGCAGATCTGGAGGGAGATATACATCACCCAAACACTGGAGGAGACTATGCTGTGGTATGTTTCTGAAATATGGTCTTCTCCAAATCCGATTTGGCCATCGAGTATGAAGTGCATGCTTCAGATTACGTGACATTGGCCTCTTATTTTACCCCATAATGCTTGCCTCAACTGCAACACTCCACATCTAATTTTCACTTTTCATGTATCCAATAATTCCACCTGGCCAGTCACTGCAGCCTCAGAAGGAATGGTAAGAATTCCATGAGACTTCTATTGATGAAGCACCATCCTCAGGCACATGGCTGCAGCTTGATTTTACTCATTCACAGGATGTATGTGTTGCTGGCTAGACCAGCACTTATTACATGGACATCTCTTGTTAGAGTCATAGAGCTGTACAGCATGGAAACAGACCCCTCAGTCCAACTTGTCCATGCTAATCAGACATCCTAAATTAATTGCCTCATTTGCTAGCATTTGACACATATCCCTCTCAACCCTTCCTATTCATTTACCCATCCAGATGCCTTTTAAATGTTGTAATTGTCCCAGCTTCCACTACATCCTCTGGCAGCTCATTCCATACACACAACACCCTCTACATGAAAAAGTTGCCCCTTTTAAATGTTTCCCCCTCACCTTAAACTTATGCCCTCTGGTTTTGGACTCCCCTACCCCGAGGAAAAAACCTTGTCTATTCACCCTGTCCATGCTCCTCATGATTTTATAAACTTCTATAAGGTCACTCTCAGCCTTCAACACTCCAGGGAAAGTAGCCCCAGCCTATTTATCCTCTCCATATAGCTCAATCCCTCCAACACTGACAACATCCTTGTCAATTTTTTCTGAACCCTTTCAAATTTCGCAACATCCTTCCTGTAGCAGGGAGAGCAGAATTGCACACAGTTTTCCAAAAATGGCCCAACCTATGTCCTGTACAGCTGCAACATGACCTCCCAATTCCTATACTCAATGCACTGACCAGTGAAGGCAAGCGTACCAAATGTCTTCTTCACTGTTCTGTCCACCAGGGTCTCTACTTTCAATTAACTATGAACCTGTAATTCAAAGTCTCTTTATTCAGCCCCACTACCCAGGATCTTACCATTAAGTATATAAGTCCTGCCCTGATTTGTCTTTCCAAAATGCAGCACCTCACAATGATCTAAATAAAACTCCATCGTCACTCTTTGGCCCATTGGCCCATTTGAATCTTGGCCAAGAGAACATTGCAGATGAGTGGAAAGTTGAAAGTCTGGATCAATGTCAATGATGGGATAGTGTTTTAGTGGCCTGTTCAGTGATGTTTATGGTTGCTGCAGCATCCTTAAAGTGATTGAAGAGCATTTTTATTCTTTCAAGGGATGTGTACATTGCTGGCAAGGCCCATCCACTAACTACCTTTGAACTGAATGGCTTGCTGTAGGCTGTTTCTTCAAGCCTGCCTTCAAAGTTTGGACATGTCTTTCTGCCACACTGTTGGGTGATGGATGGTATGCGACTGTCTTTATATGTCGAATAACACTTGAATTTAGGAAAAATTCAAATTCCTTGCTGGTAAACGATTATCCATTATTTATGAACATAACTTATGAAATCTGTGTGTTGCATAAGATGTGCGTTGTTTTTCTATTGTCATCCCCCTGTTTGATGAATGAACTTTACGCGCCTACAGCAACTTCAAGTGGGAAACCACAATGACTAAGAAGATTGAGCCCATGAAAGAACCTGCATAGTTGACATTTAACCGAGTCCAGGGATAATGTGGGCATTTCTACTAATGTGGGGGAGCTGCTGGCAGTAATTTTTGTCCTCGTAGGCACTCTGGGGACTACCCCACTAATGTGGTTATGTCTGCATCCAACCCTTGTCACCTGACATAACTTCTCACTGACATCTTCACTTTGGAGATACCTCTTGACCCCAGTGGAGTTCAGCCAGTATCAGACGCGACCTTTGCTCGGGATAATTACACTTCGTCCCCATAATAATATGTTGTTCTCTACCGTGATCTGTTCTCTCTGGATCCCAAAAAGGTTTCAATTCTGGTTGTGATGGACATTTGGGTTCCCCCTCACCACCAGCTGTTTCAGATTTGCCAGGACTGAATCTCTCTGTGTCCAGAGTCTGATACTGCCAGCTGTGACTGGAAGTGTGTCCAGAAAATTTAAAACCATTATGGCCTCTTCCAGTGGCGGTACCACCAGTGGTGTATCTGCCATAGAGAGGTGTCTCAATGCATCCACATTTGTTACTTGGCCTCACAGATGGTCTTCCAAATTCAAATTATATGCACTTACTATTAGAGCGCATTGCTGAATTGAGCCTGAAGCTATGAGTGATACTGCTTTGTCCTCTTTTATTGGAACTAGCAGTGGTTTATGGTCTGTTATTACAAATGATATTACCAATTTATATCCGTAAAGATATTGGTGGAACTTTCTGATTTCAAATATGACTGCCAAACGTTCCTTCTCGATCTGGGCATAAATGCTCTGCATTGGACAAATTCGGGGATGCATATGCTTTTGGCCATTCCTCTCCACCTATGAGCTAATACTGCCCCGATGCAGTACGGAGAGGCATTGCACCTCAATACCAGATCTTACTTGGGATAATAGTGTGCCAACACCTTAGAGGATGATAGCTGTTTCTTTACTTTCCTGAAAGCTATGGCTTGGTTATGTGACCATTTCCAAGACTGATCCTTTTTTAACAGTTGATGCAATTTGGTGCCAAGATGGAGGCTGGGTTATGTATGAACTATCTGTAATAATTCACCAGCCCAAGGAGAAACTTAAGCTCTGGTACAGAATTGGGAACCAGGGCACCTTTGATTGCCCTCACTTTATCTTCCAACAAGTGTAACCCGGTCTTGTCCACTCTGTAGCCCATTTAGGTCACTTGGGGTGCCTGGAACACCCATTTTTTTCTTCCAAGGTGCACAACTGTGGGAGAAATGTCAAAGGGTTATGTCTAAGTTCTCTACGTGCTCCTTACTGGTCTTCCCTGTTATTAACATGTCAGCTATATAACTAAGTTCTGAGGGTAGACCTTGTAAATTGTTCTCCATCATCTGTTGAAAAATTGCACAGGCTGACGATAACCCAAATGGCAGTCTCGTATATTGGTACAAACTCTATGGCTTTTAATTATAACATGCTTCTCAAAATCCTTATCTCACCGCAATTACAATTATGCATGACTCATGTCCAGCTTCACGAAAGACAGTACCCCTGCCAGCTTCACAATCGCTATTCCACAAGCCGTATTGCTTTGATGATTCTTTTGCTTTCCATCCTTCTGATTTCTGCCTCTATTTTTGCCCATAAAGCAAATGGCACTGGGTAGGCCTTGCAAAATCATGGTCAACCCACTAAGTGGCCTTGGCTCCTCTGATAGTTCCTAGACCTTCCTGAAAAACATCTGGGTATTTAATTAGGACTTCTCTCAGGAAGCCATTTTCTAATCAAAAGATGTTGAGCCAATCCAGGGGAATTTTTCTCAACCAATTTCGGCCCATTGAGCTTGGGCCTGAGCCTTTTACTTCAATCAGTGTTGACTGAACCAACTGCTTCTCATAAGAGACCAAAACTGAAGTTGTACCCTTAATCTGTAAAGGTTCTCCAGTATAGGTTCTCAATCTAGCCGAGGTCTTGTGCAAACTTAAGGGTTGGAGCCTGGAGCAAATTTTGTTATAGACTGGTTCTGCAATCACTGAAACGGCCACACCAGTATCAACCTCCATTAGAACTGGGTGACTATTTAACCACATGTCTACTTTGATTGGTTCTGATTTGGATGTTGCTAAGCAATTTAACCATTCTAAACCAAATGTAGGTGGACTTTCCAAGGTTTACACTCTCCTGGATACAACCCTATGAGTTATTTTACTCAACTTAGGTCTAGTGGGACACTTTTGCTGTCTTGAGTCTGCGTACCAGCACCATCTATGGCCTGAATTGTGAAGAAAATTTTAACCGTTTGGCTGAGGCTTGGTTTTGTTTTGGAGTTTTCCTGTGGGTTGACCACGTGCGGCCAGGATATGTCCTATGTGAGGTGATACAATTACTTCACTCAACTGGTGTTCCCCAAGCTCAAAGGACTGGCGAGGGTGTCCACTTCCATTGACAAACTCTGCAACTCTTTTGCTCCACTTGCTGAATTTTCCAATGATAAAGCTAGTTGTAGTGCCTATTTGAAGTCCCATTGGGCTTCAGCTACTAAGCGCTTTTGCATGGTTACATGATTAATCCCACATATCAAATGGTGTCTCAGCATCTCATTGAGGGTTAAACCAAAGTCACATGCCTCTGCCAGTTGTCTTAACCTAGTCAAAAATGCTGATAAGGATTCCCTGGTCCTTGATTTTCTGAGTAAAACCAATAACATCTCAGAATTAGACAAGGCTTAACGTTGTAAAATTCCTTAAACAAATACACCAACTCTTGAAAGGTTTTCGTATCCGGTGCCTTAGGGAAGTTAAGCTCCTATTAACCAAAAAAAAAAACTCCTGTCGGCAAACTGTCAGGAGAATTACTTGTTGCTTTTCATCTGCCTGAATGTCATTTGCCCAGAAAAAAACACTAATGGATTCTTTCCACACATTGGGCCTGGTCTTCAATGACTCGACCAAGTGAGTTAAGATTCCCGAATAATGGCATGATGCCAGAAATGCTGACCCCAACTCGAAGACGACAACTGCAAACGAATTTCTTCAGGGGCATGCTTTTCTTTCGTCGCCACTGAAATAACTCCATAGAGGCCTATATCCTGTCACTAAGTCACCCTTTATTTATATGTGACACTGATCCAGCCTCCTCAGAGCCAACCCTCAGAGTCAACAGGATGTCTGACACTCCAGTTCTTATCTGTCAGCCAGAGCTCCTTGATTGGATCAGATTAACAGTCCCAATCAGATAATTCATATTCTGTGACCTCTGTCATCATTACACCCACCCTTATCTCTGATTAGATATTCTTGCTTTCTTAACCATTGATACGTAACAATCTTAAACCCAGGTGTTGCAGTGAATACCTCCAAATTCCATCGAAAATGTCCGCAGCCATGTGCCAATTTCCCTTTGTCTTTTAAAACTTGCTAAAATATAGGAAGTTAAAACTTTTTATCTTGTACTCACCAAAACTAGGACACAAGAAATAGACTTTAACAAGTGCACCCCATTTTATACATCATGAAAAAAGGTGCTGATTGTTTGAACCATCATTGGCATGGAGATGCAGCAAGAACAGTTATCTGTCAATCTTAATTGTCAGGCCATGCAGGTTCTGGTGCTGATTGGCCAGGGTATTGCTACGGGATATAGTGTAGACTAGTTGCCTCCGTGATCCTTTTCTTGTATAATGTGTAATGTATATACAAATTCCTTTGCCTAATCTCAGACAAGATCCTGTGTATTTATACAGATGCTGTTTGCAGCACACTCAAATACAATACACTGTGACTCTGACTGGTGATCTGAAATTTGTTTGTGACTATATTTTTCTGAGACTTTGAAGCAGAAGCTGGTTGAGTTTGATCAGAATGCTCCCCAATGTGAATGGCCCATGGGCTGTGTTAAGAGCTATCTCCAACAGATATTGAGGCATACAGCTTATGTATCTGATACTGAAAATCATATCACACATTTCTTTCTCATGTGATTGACAAAATGTCTTTTTGGCTCGAAAGCACCGTGTAGTCAGTGAAGAAAACCACCAGTGGATATACTTCAAACAGTGATAATCCACCTAACCCACAGTAGTGATATATATGATTGGATTCACCTCCTGGCTCACTGTATCCACTCATGCATGGCCTACCCAAGACCCACAAAAGCAATGTCTCTTTATACCATATTTTATTATGACTGGCTCTGTACAATATAACTTAGCTAAAAGACTACATAGGCTTGTGCAGTGAGTTCTAACTGATGATTTTTGCATATACACTTCTTCAGCTGCTTCATAAATGATCTTCCCTCCATCAGAGCATTAGAAGTGGGGATGTTAACTGATTATTGTACAATGACAGATATAAACAGGAGTGTCAGAGATTCTGTTCACTCTGCAGCTCCAATAATACTCGAGAATCTTGACATCATCTCAGACAAAGCAGCCCACTTGATTGGCATTACATCCACAAGCATTCACTCCTTCTACCACTAATGCTCAGTAGCAGCAGTGTGTACTATCTACAAGATGCAAAGCAGAAATTCACCAAAGATCCTCAGACAGCACTTTCCAAACCCATGACCACTTCCATCTAGAAGGGCAAGGGCAGCAGACATATAGAAACATCACCACTTTCAAGTTCCCCTCCAAGCCACCCATCATCCTGACTTGGAAATATATTGTGGTTGCTTCACTGTCATTGGGTCAAAATCCTGGAATTCACTCCCTATTGGCATTGTGGGTCAACCCACAGCAGGTGCAGGGGTTCAAGAAGGCAGCTCACCACCACCTCCTCAAGGACAACCAGAGATGGGTAATACATGCTGGTTAGCCAGTGATGCCCACCTCCACAAAGGAATTTAAAAAGTGTTGCCTCCCATTAGTTAAGATCATACCAAAACTACATATTGACAACAATAGCATGTCCATGTGTTGTTTTGACATTGCCAGTTTATTTACAAACATATCACTCAAAGGTGCCATTGATAGCTGCACTATATCATGGAAATTGACATGTGCCAATCATTTCTGAATCTTTGTTTATTAAGGTCATAAACTTAGCAATTTGTAAAGTTGAGTTTAGTTTCAATGACATTACCACATTCCCCCCCCCCCACCATACGGATGGTATTATCATGAGATCAGCCGTCTCTAGCATCTTTGCTGGTTACCATTGGAGACACACCTTTGACAAGAAGATAACTAACCTTATACCCCTTGCATATTTCCGATATATTGATGACATGTTTTGAATATTCCAATTGCAGCTGCATCACATGATTTATTTAAACAGTAAACCCCATCTGTGCTCAAATTTAATATTGAAGTAGAGTAAACGAATGAGCCCTCTTTCCTCGATGTATTTGTTGAGAAGTCTAATAATGGGTTCTTAACTACTATCAACTGAAAGCCTATGTTTACTGGTGAATTTATATGTTGGGATTCCTACAGTCCAACATGCTACAAGATCAATGTTATTGGCATCCTCGTAAATAGAGCCCTAGCCATCTGCTCATTGTGTAAGTTTGACACTGAGTTAGAAATATTAAAACAATCCTAGGTGCTAATAGATATCTTTTTCAAATTGGTCAACTTGGTCTACTGCATCCACTGCTCCGGATGTGGCTTCCTCTACATCAGTGAGACCAAACAGAAACTTGGAGATCATTTTGTAGCGTATCTGCACTCTGTTCATGACAAATGACAACATCTTCAGGGCGTAAACCATTTTAACTCCCCCTCTCACTCCCTGGGTGACATGTCCATCCTTGGCCTCCTCCAGGGTCACAATGATGCCACCCGCAAACTGGAGGAGAGCACCTCATATTCTGCCTTGTAAGCCTACAGCCCAATGGCCTAAACATCAATTTCACTGGTTTTAAAAACTCCCCACATCTGGCTCCATCCTATGACCAACCCTCCCTCTCATCCCTGCCTCCTTGACCTGACAATCTGTCCATTTTCTCTCCCACCTTTCTGCCCCTCCCACTTCACTGACTAATCCCCACCACTGTCTACCTGCACTCATTATTACCATCCCACCTACCTTCCCCAGGCCCACCCCTCCTCTCTCTATTATTTCTAAGCTCCTTTCCCCCTCCCCATTTCTGAGGAAAGGTCCTGACACGAAACGTCAACTTTTGGGCTCCTCTGATGCTGTCTGGACTGCTTTGTTCCTCCAGCTCCACACTGTGTTATCTCTGTTCAAATTATCAGTTGTTCTATATCATGAAAACTCAAGAAAAGTCTTACGCCCACCACCTTTGGCCTTGACCATTGTCCAGTCAAACTCAGATTATTACGGAAGAGCAAGTTGTCTCAAAAATTCAAACAACTATTCAAACTACACTGCTACAATGTTGTAAATTCATGAACGTTTCTCCCCAACAGGATGTTTCCTTCAAGATACAAAGACATTGTGCACATCACACAAATGAGCAATTTTTTTGTGAGTTTCAGTGTCAGTGTGATGCTAGTTAACCAGCAGTATGCCCCAATAACTGGCTAACGACATCAAACATGTCCTGTTGACCATTCCTGGTGAGCAGTTTACTAACCATGCTAAACAAGCCATGCTTGCAAGCCTCAAAAAAGTATATCCACTATAATAAGTGATTCTACTATTGAAAATCATTTATTAAATAAGTCAGACTGTGCTAAGAAGCCAATTTATGATCATCAGTTAGGGTCACGGTGGGATGCAGTTGCTGCACATATAAATACAAAGCAAAAAAAAAACCAAAAGAACTGCAGATGCTGTAAATCAGGAACAAAAACAAAGTTGCTGGAAAAGCTCAGCAGGTCTGGCAGCATCTGTGGAGGAGAAAACAGAGTTAACGTTTCGCGTCCGGTGACCCTTCCTCAGAACTGAGGAATAAATACAAAGCATCCTGTATCTTGTCTGCAGAAGGGAATTTCCACGTACATTACTGTTTTTCAAAAAGACATCATGGAGACAATCAGAGATAATAGGAACTGCAGATGCTGCAGAATCCGAGATAACAAGGTGTGGAGCTGGATGAACACAACAGGCCAAGCAGCATCATAGGAGCAGGAAAGCTTGACGATTCGGGCCTAGACCT
>JAHRHZ010000289.1:11849176-11951301 GCA_024137785.1 Ginglymostoma cirratum
CGTCAAGCTTTCCTGCTCCTATGATGCTGCTTGGCCTGTTGTGTTCATCCAGCTCCACACCTTGTTATCATGGAGACAATCAGTCTCTGTTGCCATCCTATTGGCAATGCCCTAGCCAGTCAGGATCCAGCTGCTTGGCCTGTGAATTAAAGATTGACAGTTAGCCATTTTGCTGTATCTCCAGACGAATGATGGCTCAACCAATCGGCACTTTTTTCTCATGCTGTATAAAAAGTAATCCTTTTGTTCAAGCCTGTTTCTTGAATCCTCATTCTAATGAGGATAAGATAAAAAGGTTCAACTTCTCATCTCGAGTGTTTGAGCCCTTTGTTACTTGAATAGAAAATGGTGACTATCCTTTACCTAGCATAAAGGTTTCCATTATCTCTCTGATATTCTAATGGATGGTGAACTGGAGGTATTTTACAAGTCATCTGCTCCCTTTTGGAAGGCTCCAGTTGAGTAGAACTTAAAGATGACAGTGAATTCAGATGTCCCTGCATTGTCTTCCTTGTGAACCCTGCTATGAGCCTGCTGAAGTTGCTGGAAGGGATGGAACAGCTCTGAATGCCTCCTAGGTGAAATTCAAGTACTATTCCCAGTTAAGATGGAGAAATATTCTCTCAAACTTGATGGTAGGTGATACCTTCAGTGGCTTGCACCACCCTCTTCCTCTCTCTGCTACCTCAGTTCCACATCCCTCTTGTGCAGAAGAACCAAAGACATTGAGACTATAGTTCTAACAGGTGTGTGAACAGCATTATTAAGGTGCTTCATATTTAATTTTTTGTGCAATTGAGCTTGGATAATCGGGGAGATGCATGGATTATGTTCCTTTTCAAGATCAATCAACCAACATTGAAACTTTTTTATTAAACAACTCATTTTATTTGGCAACGACATGGTTCCAGGTTGTTCAAATGCACTTCAGGGAAAAAAACCTGTCCGTGTTATGACTGAATGGTATGACTGTTCTTCTTAGACAGTATTTTACAGGCTTGAAGTTTTTTTTGAATTTTCAGTTCAGGAAAGCTTGCTTCAGAACAAGTTGCTCAGCTAATGCTACTTCCCTCATGTTTCTGTGGGATCTGTGTGAAACTTGATCGTTTATTTGGCTACAAGTATAACTGAAAGAGCTATTCAAAATTATATTTCTGATGAAGCTGTGCCTTTCAAGAACTAACACTGCCCCGACCCCAGAACACCAGATGACGGATCCCAGCACATTCTGGACCTTGTCCTCTTTTTGGCTTCAAGAATAACCACCAATGACCAGAAAATGTTTTGTTTTTTCCCTTTTTCAAGTGAATCTCTGCAGAGAGAGATCATATTTTTCCTTTGCCTCAAGTGTGTGTGATTGTGTTTTGGGTTACTTACAGAAATAAATATTTATAATTTAATATTATATGTTGCGTGTGTTTGGCCACTATGCACACTCATATAATGGGTTTTGTTTAATAATCAATAATTTGGTGTTTATTTAAGAAAAATGGTAGATGGATCTTTTTGTTTTTAAATAAAAAATCATATAATTAGTGATATTGGAGTTTAGATAAAATATTTCTATATTATGATGCACCCCATGACATAGTGGATCTGGAGTGGCAGTGCATTCCTACCATCTGAGTTGCAACTCCTCTGCCCTACACTAGGATGCAGGAACACACCTTTTGAGTCTGAATATGCACAAAAAAATGCTGCAAAAACACAACTTCAACCAACTTTATTTTTTTTAATCATTTGTGGGATGTAGGCATCGCTGGCTGGTGGTGAGCTGCCTTTTTGAACCACTGCAGTCATCTTGCTGTGGGTTGACCCACAATGCTATGAGGGAGGGAATTCCAGGATTTTGACCCAGCAACAGGGAAGATATGGCGATATATTTCCAAGTCAGGATGGTGAGTGACTTGGAGAGGAATTTGAAGGTGATGTCATTCCCATATATCTGCTGCCCTTGTTCTTCCAGATGGAAGTGGTCATGGGTTTGGAAGGTGCTGTCTGGTACAGAGATACATCAAAATCAGCTCTCTTACAACCTGGATGGCTGGAGGTTCACTTGAGCAACAGGCCTAGGTTGTTAACTGGAACTGCACTGTTTAAGTTTGCAACAGAAATAACTGTTTAATATCATGGTCTGTGCACTGTCAAGGCTTCTATTGTCTGTTTATCACACCCACAACAGAGGCCTTCCTAGTATCATGTAGTATGTGAACATTGCTGGAAGGAGCCATCTGTACAGTAAAACTATTTTTTCAATTCAGGAATTGGTTAGTGTTGACAACAGCAACATCGTAGAGTCCAAATTCATGGACATTTTCTCTGACATGAAGCTTTAATTCCATCAGTTTAAACAAATCTGCCAATATACCAAATCAATCTATGAATTACAATAACTTGGACCTTTAAAATTGATTCTCATTAGAAAGTACGTACAGGTTTGAGATGACTATATCTCATGTTTGCTTATTTCAGCATGAAATGGTGTTGTACCAATATATTAATAAGGGAATGCAATTTTGAGTTCCTAATATCTCAGAAGGTAGCCTGCAGGGATAACAGTAGCATTCGAAAATGAGAGGTTGCTGCGCATTTAATCACAATTTGAGGAAAAGGCTCAAATCAAATCAAATGTATTGCAATGGAGCTATATTCAGCAGGTTAACAGCTCAGGCTCTGTTTAATCCAATGAGTTGTTGCTTGTGGATGTTTAATGTAGGGGTAAAGCTAAAATAAATTTAAAGGGTGATAGACACAAAAGCCATATCAGAAAATGAGGTTAGTATGTAAATTGCAGTCAGATATACTTTAAAATTGTTCCAGTTCAGTATCAAAACAAACTTCCCACAATCTAGTCTACTGCATTTGTTGCTCACAATGTGGTCTCCTCTACATTGGGGAAACGAAGCATAGACTGGGTGACCACTTCAGAGAACATCTATGTTCTGCTCACAAAAAAGACCCTGAGCTTCCAGTTGCCTGCCACTTTAACACACTACCCTGTTCCCTGGCCAACATCTCTGTCTCTGGCTTGCTGCAGTGTACCAGCGAAGCCCAGCATAAGCTGGAAGAACAACACCTCATTTTTCGCTTGGGAACTCTGCAACATTGAGTTCAATAATTTTAGGGCCTAATCTCTTCCATATCTTCGCCCCTACCCCACACCAGGCGTTGTTATCACATAACCTGCCATTGTGCACCACCTATTGTTAACCATTAACAAACATCATTAACAGCTATTGACTCTCCCAGCCAGATCGTTATCCACTTCTTTGTATGTCCAACTGATTTGACCTCTATCCCCACATATCATTTACTCCTGAACCCCTTCCCCACCCTATCTTCAGCATATAAACCAACATTATCCTAGCTACCATCGGTTCTGTGGAACGGTCACCAGAATGGAAATGTTAAATCTGATTTTTCTTCCTAGATGCTGCCAGACCTGCTGAGATTTTTCAGTAGTTGAACAAGCTAGCTGTCTTTCACTGCTACTAGGTATTAGATCCATGAGTGTGTTTCTGCATCAAATGGTTGGTGCTGTCAAGCTAAAACGATGTTTTGACTCCAACAAAAATGAGTGAGATGAGTTCCAGTGCTAATGCAATGCCAGGTAAATAGACCATACATCCCAGTGACTGGTAGGCTATCAAATAACACATCCTGTTGACCATTACTTGCTGGCAGCAGTACCTGTGAGGACTGCTGCTTCACATCCTTATCCCTATCATTACCATACCCTCACCTTATCTTCCCCATTTTCCAAAACACACAGTCTCTAGGATTTCAAGCTAACACATTGTTGCTGCCATATGCACAAGACAAAGTGTGCCAGAACAGGGCTCCTGTGGTAGGTTTGAGAATGCAGGAGATGGGGTCTTCTGGCAGTTGCTTCGTGGCAATATCACATTGATATTTCCTTGGGCAGCTTACATGATTTGAGGATGACAAATGTGCATGGGAAGGATTAAAGATAGAAAACAGGTGTAGCAGTAGGCCATTCAGTCCTTCAAGCCCACTCCACCATTCAACATGATCATAGTTGATCATTTATCTCAATGTCATCCTCCTGCTTTCTTTACTCAAATTGACAAATTGACACCTTTAGCTTCTAGAAATTTATATTCCATTCTCACATATATTCAGTTACTTCGCCTCTTATTGGTTTATGTGTCACAACCATCTGATTGAAGAAATTTCTCATCTCAGTCTGAAATGGCCTACCACATATCCTGAGAACATAACACTTTTGTCTGGACTCTCCAGCCAGGGAAAACATCATCTCCCCACCTCCAACCCTGTATGTCTACCCTGTCAGAACCCCATATATTTCATTGAGAACCACTTTCATTCTTTGAAAATGGAGTGAATACATGACCAGTTGACCCAATGTCTCCTCTGATAAAACCGACGTCTCAGAACTCAGCGTAATCAACCTTAGTTCATCACTGCTTCTAGGTAAGGAGATCAAAAATGCACACAATACTCCAAGTGAGTGGTATCACCAAGATTCTACGGCACTGCAGGAAGACTCCGTTGCTCCCATATTCAAATCTTCTTGCAATGAAGGCCAATATACCATTTGCCTTCCTAACTGCTTGCTGTTTGTTAGCTTTTAATAGCTGCTGTACAAGGACAACCACGTCCACTTTTAAATCAACATTTCCTAATATATCACCGTTCAAATAATACTCTGCCATTCTGTTCTTCCTACCAAAGTGAACAACTTTGTATCCATGTAATAATCCATTTGCTGTGTATTTGCTCACACATTCAATTTGTCTAAATTGCTCTGAAGCTTCACCTTTCACACTCCTACCTACTCTTGCGTTGTCAGCAGACTTGGAAATATTATACTTGATACCCTATATATTTTTGATTAGAGTCTGGATAGTTGGGAGCTCAAGCACACCCCAAACCTGGTGCTCCACTTTTCACCACCTTCCATTCTGAAAATAACTCACTTATTCATATTTTCTATTTCCACCCACTTACTAAATCCCATTCCATACCACTACATTACCTCTAGTCCATGTGCTTCAATTTTGTCCTATAGTCTGTTATGTGGGGTTTTATCAAAATTCTGCCAAGCTTGAAGATAACCTTGCAGTACTGTGTGCCTCCAAGCTCTTGTGATGTTGGTGGCAAACATTTGCCCTCAAAATCCACAGCTATCTGCAAATGAGTGCAGACAAATGCAGAAAAAAGACTCAAGCTGTCCTGTCACACCTTAGCGAACTGCTGGACAAGGGCCTGCAACCATGAGGACAGGGTAGCAACCTCATTGTGGTATCCCTGATGGTAAGAGCGGCCCTGAATTTATTTGAAACTGGATCATTTCAGGGAGCTATTGGAGACCCAACTGTCATCTCACAGCCCTTGCCTCGGATGTACAACCAAGATATCACTTGTGCTTTCTTCAAATCATTGCAGAAAAATCATTAGGATTCTCAGTCAACATCAGTCTGCCGCAGGGCTAAGGTGTGACAGGACAGCTTGAGTCTTTTTTCTGCATTGGTCTGCACTCATTTGCAGATAGCTGTGGACTTTGAAAGCAACTGTTTGCTGCCAACATCACAAGACCTTGGAGGCACACAGTACTGCAAGGTTATCTTCAAGCTCGACACACAGTTTTGAGAGTGTCCTATTGCAAAGCAGTAGTCTTTGTCAAAAGAAAAGGCATCCTGAGGAAGGGTCACCGGACCCGAAACGTTAACTCTGTTTTTTCCTTCACAGATGCTGCCAGAACTGCTGAATTTCTCCAGCAACTCTATTTTTTTGTTCCTGATTTACAGCATTCACAGTTCTGTCGATTTTTATTCCCTTAATGTTTAAGTCCTTTGCGACCATAACAGTCAGATAATGTAGGTGTGTGCTGGATATCCAAGGAGTGGTCATGAATCATTCATTCTGGACTATTCACACATGCCATTCTAAAAGCACCTGGCCCATACAAAAATACTGGATGGATACCCCCTCCACACCAACCTGATTAAACCTCTGAAGAAAGCCTCAGAGTGCCACCAAGCTGAGATACGTCACAGCTTGCACTTCAACCAGTGCCATTGGAGAACAGAACACAAGATTCTTCAAGGTGCTTGAAAGAGTCAGGTAGAGACATGCACTGTACCCCAGACAGAGTCCCTTATTATGGTGGTGAACTTGCCCTCAACAACCTCTGTCAGTCTAAGGGGAATGTGTTGGCAGATTAGGAGATGTAGGATTAAAAGGAATCCTTCGAGGAGGAAAAGGATGATGATTATCTTGAACAGACCATGGTAACCATCAAAGAGACGAAGACAGGTAAAGATCTGTTGAGCCAGAGAGGCAAGAGAGAACTTTGCACTAACCCATTCAATATGGCTGAGTTGCTGAGAGTCATTTTTTTGTTCTTGTCATTATTTCATTGTGCAGTAGCTGTCTACTTTCTGTTTGATTTTTTTCTGTGCTTCTCAAGGATTGAGTAGTTTTGCTGTTTAATTTATCTATGAAATAAAATAACGACATTTTATTTCGGCAGTGGCTCTGATGTCCTTATCATCTGTGAAAGCAAAAATGCTGATACAAACCTAGACCGATATTAGTGACAAAGCAGCTGTGATACACTGAACACTATGACTACCTCATACTCCTGGGTGCTTGCATTAAAATTATCCTTGTGCCAAAGACACATGAATCAAACCGGAGTTTCCACTCCCTGGTGAATATGACTAAGTGGTCCCACATTCTGAGAATGCTCCATATATAACTTATGCCCTCACTATCCCTGCAGTGCTGTGGAATGCAGTGAACTTTCACTGTGCACTTACAATGTTTCCATTTCCAAGGCAGCAAAGTGTGGATCTGGTCCCTCCGTCCAGCTCTGCCATCACCATAAACTGAAATGTAACTTGTTCATTTCCAGCCTCAAATCTTAAAAGTTGTTGTTTGTCTTTAAGAACCCCAGGTATGGGGCAGAAATTTGCCTTATTGAGTTTGTAAATGCATGAAAGATTCCACCATCACTCCCATAAGGTGTGTGCGTAGAACTGACCCAATTGGACTTTTATTTATTCATTCATGCCCTGGGGACTTGGGTTTAAATCCCACCACAGCAGATGGTGGAATTTGAATTCAATAAATATCTGGAATTAACAATCTAATGATGACTGTGAATCTATTGTCGATTTTTGGAAAAACCCGTCTGGTTCATTAATGTCCTTTAGGGAAAGAAACTGCCATCCTTATCTGATCTGGCCTACATGTGACTCCAGACTCACAGAAATGTGGTTGACTCTTAACTGCTCTCTGGGCAATTAGGGATAGGCAATAAATGCTGTGAACCTTCACTGTGCACTTACAATGTTTCCATTTCCTAGGCAGCAAAGTGTGGATCTGGCCCTTCCGTCCAACTCTGCCATCACCATAAACTGAAATGTAACTTGTTCATTTCCAGCCTCAAATCTTAAATGTTGTTGTTTGAATGTGTCCCACATTCTGAGAATGTTCCATATTAATAGTCTGGATTAACAGTCAAGTGATAATACCACAAGACTATACCTGCCCTTTCTTGGCCCTGGTTCCTCCCTCAGCCGTCTTATTCACCCTTAATGTCCCTGAAATTCATTTTCCATGCCTTGACTACAATCCCCAAACTCAAGGTCTGAGGTTCTCCGATAGATGAGGTGATTTCTAATCACCAGATTTACTAGTTATAAGAGACACTCCAAGGCGTACAATTGAAATAAGGAATATCCCTTTGCTGAAAGGACTTCTTATCTTTCTCTTTGAAGAATATTCTCTGCTCCAGTTGGGGTAATAATACAAATGTTAGAACAGTGGAACTGAAGATATACTGACAAATAAGTTTATTCTGTACAATGATTGAACAACTTGTGCCCTTAGAAAGATTGCCACTCTCTCCCACTATGTTCATGTTCAAGCCTGACTTCTCCAGCTGGGGTGAAGGGAACCTGCTGACTGGTATACTCTGATAATTTCAAACCTTTGGCAGGCATCCTGTTGGCTTTGAAGGTCTTGGCGTAATCTCCTGCGTAGGTGCACGCTCATTGTCTTCAGCTTAACATGCTGGCAGCATTGCACTCACTGTCTGATCTAGCTAAGGTACCCACAGAGCTGATGCTGTCTGTACTAATGGTGCGTGCAGATGAACACACTGCTGGTGCACTCGCTGATGGCTCTGTTTTCCTCCTCACGGTTGGTGCTGGTAAAAAAGAGTCCTGGTTGAAAATCTATCATTTCTCTAGAGTCCTGGATGCCATTTGTACCTGCAGAGGAGGAGACATAAATGCACAAGGCACAACAGTATATTTACATTCCTGGAAGAGGAAAGCACAATGTTGCTTATTGGGTTGCCAATCCATTAGTCTCCCCCTGTTATCACAGTAACAGTCCCAGTATTGCTCAATGGCCACTTCTTCAAAGAAGGTGAGGATCTTGATATTTGACAACTTACCCCATGCCCCACTACTAGTCTTGGCCATCTTAGCCAGTTGGTAATTTTGCTGAAATGAAAGAAAGACAAAATAGAAGATTTTGAGCGCTCTCCCATGAAATGAATAGAAAGCATGATTGACAGGAATGGTTAGTAATCTGACAGGATGATGTGGGTGTAGGCCCTTGAATGATGGGTGTGGTGTCTGTGTGGTGGTGGAGTAAGGCTGAGTGACGTTAAGGTAGCAGAGAGGGGACAGTGCCACTTACTCTTGTGGAGTACAGGAGATCAATGACCCTTTCCTTCCTGCGTTGATTTCCAAACCTTTTGGGGGCATTGATACTGACTCATGCTGTGATCTTGGCCCAGGCTGTATGGGATTGCCTCTTGGCGTGGTCATCCAGGGAGAGGATGTCCCCTCTTTTGGTGACACTGTTCAGCAGTACCTGGGTGCGAGCATCAGCAAACCTAGGAGATATGTTGAACTTCTCAGGAAGTTCCAGGGCTCTGTGTCACTAGGGGCAGCCACCAGAAGCTAAAGGGAGTGTCCTGTCATTCAGTATCAGAAGCAGGGTCCAGCTGCGCTTTACTTATGGTACGGACAGTGCAGTGAATTGCAGCGGGTGTTGTGGCTCTCATAAAATCAGTTCAGCTCAATCGTTGCGTGATTCACCAAGTAACATATGCATTATCTTGCTGACATTTGAATTGAGCTGAGAAGTATGTGATCGCATGAGATAACTCATCTCATGTGTTGGCAGCTAAGACTCCATCCAACACACTCAACACCAAGTAATTTCAAAATAGAAAATCTTGGCCTAATGTTCTGAAATTCTTCTCTCTTCCTGTGGAAGGCAGCTGCAAATGGCTGATCTTCCACCTTGGAATCACACCTTGCTTCAATATCGTCAGCGTTCACTGGCCAGCTCACCAAACCCATAACCCCAAAATGAGTGCTTTGCAAGTGATTTTGAACTGCTTGTATAAAGATCTTAATTACGCTCCGAACAGATTCATGAGGGTATAGCACCTCACTCCCTTCCCACTTATATGTGGCTCTGGATTTCTGCTGTTGGGATAGAGTGCCTCACATTGCTCAGGAGGTGATGAGATCCCAGTAGCCATAGCACTTGTGCAATATGCTTCTCTTCCTTTTCCTCCCATCTATTCCTTTGTCTTCACTGCTCCTATCTTCCATCAAACCCAAAGGTCACCCATGACTGAAATAAACCCTTTACAATGCAGACAAAGTAGTCTAATGCTAACACAAAATTGTTAGCAGAAGTCCAAATTCCGTCGTGAAACAAGCAATTGCAAAATAAAAAGGCCTGTTGTTAATCAGCAGTTGAGGAAAACAAAGCAGTAATTTAAAAAGCAGTAGGGTGTCTATGACCATAATATTAACATTCTTGTGTGTTAGTGCCATCATTTGGTGGATGAGTTGATCATGTGACATGTGAAATGCTTTGGGAGAACTATTTCCCCAAAGAGACTGAATTGTATATTACAATTTTTTATAATGCTTTGGATTCATATTACTCAGGCCCATTCCAGTGTTATGAGTGGCATGCTTCTGGTGCAGAATGGTGGTGTTTGTAGCATGTACCATTCTGGATCCTTAGAAGCCTGGTTTTTATTTTCGAACAGATACAATGCATTTGAATTCTTAGACAAGAGTGTACCTTAATGAATATTGCCCTACAGTAGAACACCACGGTGGTTCAGTAGTTAGTCCTTAGTTAGTAGTTAGCCTCGCAGCACCAGGGACCCAGGTTTGACTCTAGCCTTGGGTGACCTGCACATTCTCCTCATGTCTGTGTGTGTTTCCTCCAGGTGCTCCGGTTTCCTCCAACAATCCAAATATGTGTGGGTTAGGTGGATTGACCATGCTAAATTGCCCACAGTGTCTAGGAATATGCAGTGTAGGTGGGTTAGCATGGAATATGCAGGGATAGAGTGGGTCTGTGTGGGATGCTCTTCAGAGGGTAGGTGTGAACTCGATGGATTGAATGGCCTGCTTCCACACTGTAGAGATTCTACGATTCTTGTTTATCAATGTGTATGTTATCGTTGAAATTTTTAAAAAATCCCTAGGTAGAAGAGGGCATAATATGATAAATTATACCTTTCTTAGTCTACAGATTTTCAGGGGCAAGGTGGGGGATTGCATCTTGTGAGTTTGACGACAGAAGTGCCCAAGCAAAATTAAGTTTCATTATGAATTGGAAAAATTGCATATTCACACAATAAAAACTCTGAACAAATCAGCAAGTTAGTATAGAATAACATCAATCATTCAAATTTCTGTGATTTTCTCTTCATCCATCCTAAAGAATGTGTGAAAGGTTATTGTTTTCCAAGATCCTTCTATCAAGAATATTGGTTCGTTGCCTGACAAAGATTATCGATGGAGACTTTGGAATTCTTAGAAATTAATGCAACTATCACTGAAGTATTTAACCATTATACTATGAAAGCTTTTCTTTTATTCTTGTAGTATTTGATTTCAACACATTAATTGGAAAGAAAAACAATCAGCGAGTTCAGATCTGAGGATGGTGCAATGGGCCTTGCACTGAGAATCCCACTTTATATGATCTATGTGCTAGAAAGATGTGCTCCAGGCAGCTAATAAGGAAGTTAGATTAATCAGACAGCATCAGGAACGTGTTAGGTCTTGCTGGCAGTGCTTTTACAGCAGGATGTACAGACATAAGAGCTCTACCCAGACCTTTGCTCTGTCTCAGAAGGCTGTGCTTTAGTCTTGGAGGGTTGGAAGAGCTCTTTGCAGCCACATTTTCAATCAATATCCACAGCATGGACATCTATTAGCGTGGCAGCCAAAGTGATGAACATTTATATCATCAAGTTCATGTCAGGGGAAAGTTAAATGCTTGCCTTTTTCATTATTTAACTGTAGCCTTGATAGAGTCAACCTCTTCCACTTTTAATAAATGCAATATCACTCAACTGCATACACCAGTTGATAGAAGTCTGAGATCTTCCAAGTAATAGTTCTTAATTGTTTTGTAATTTGTACCAATTTACAAGCTTGTTATTGTTCCATATAAGAATTAAATATAGTTCAATATTTTTCCTATTAACTTTTTCCTCCAGTGTCAACATTAGCTGACCTCTAAATTTTTTTAGATATTCTATTTCAACTGGGAAGAAATGTTCAGATGACTTTGATTCTGATACAATAACAACGAGATTTGGAGTTCAGATCAGTCTAAATGCAGTTAATGTGAAATGATATCTATAATGCTTTTCTTTTCATGGTGAGATATTCCTCATTGTAAAGTAATTCATCTGCTATCCAGGATTAAACATGCCTGGATCACTAAGCACAGCAAGAAAATTTACACTTCAGGTTTATCCTGAGAATCTGATCAAACCATAATGACTTGAAATAAGCATGCACTGTACTTTTGCTTTCTCTTGGGTTTGAGTTAAATCTTTGAGTGCAGGATCTACTGTTAAAGCATATTCCTTACTACAAATAACAGACATATATATTGTAAATCATACAGAATTTTCAAAGATAAAACTGTCTGGTCTTTGACAGCATTATTTACAGCCGCTGTACTAAAACAAGACTAAGATCCTTATTTAATACACTTAATATTGAAAGAGGTACCTAGGCATGCAGCTGGAATCCGATGTGGAATTAAACAGATTCTGAAGTGATCTCTATAAAATGCATTGATTTTTAATTCTCTTCATCTTAATTTCTAAAATTGAAAGTTACGACATAGTCATGAGTAATTCTTTCCAGTTGAAGTCAAGTCTGAATCAAAGGTGCTTATTCATGTGGCAGCATCTAAAAAACATCATCTACGTGAAACACAAAGGAATTTTACTGAGCACAGGTTTGTTTTTCTTAATCTGTATTCACTATTGTAGAGCACTGTAAAACAATGACACCTGAACTCATTGATGACAGACACAGATCCAGGGATGCTATGGCATCAGTACAGACAACATAGTCTCTATTAGGTTTTGGAAGCTTGTGTGAAACTGTTCTACTCAAAAGAATTCTGGATACCGCTAATGTAAAAGCAGTTTCTGATGGGTGCTATTATAGAAATCTCCCTGCCTGGCACTCTTTAGGGCATAATTAGAAGTCATTTGCAATGTACCTACAACCTCCCAATGTTCCTACTGTTTTTGAAGATCTACCAATAGCATAATGTCTTAGCAGATTACATTCAATGATCTCAGTGTTCTTTGCAAAATTTCATTTCAGCTGCCACAACTTGTAAATTTGAACCTATACCTGAACATTTTAATGTAACTATTATGATGTCACCCTTTTTTTGATTCACTCATGGGACATGGATATTGTTGTCTGCGTCAGCATTTATTGCCTGCCCCTAGCTGCCCTTCAGATGGTGGTGGTGAGCTGTCTTCAAGAACCATTGCAAGTCATGTGCTGTAGGTAGACCCACAACACCATCAGGGAGACTGTTCCAGACTTTAAACCAGTGACTCTGAAGGAACTGTGATATATTTCCAGGTCAGGATGGTGAGTGAGTTTGAGAGGAATTTACAGGTGGTGGTGTTTCTATGTATCTGCTGTCTTGTCCTTCTAGATGGTAGTAGTCATGAGATTGAAAGTTGCCAACTAAGAACCTTTTGTGAATTTATGCAGTGCATCTTGTAGATTGTGTACACAGCTTCTACTGAGCATCAGTGATGAAAGGAGTGAATGCTTGTGGATGTAGCATGAATCAAGCAACCTGCTTTGTCCTGGGTGGTATCAAGCCTATTGTGTTGATGGAGATGCACCCATCCAGACAATTGTGGAGAATTTCATCAGAATTCACTTGTAGATGGTGTTCAGGCTCTGGTGAGTCAGGAGACGAGTTACCGCTGCAATATACCTAGCTTCTGATCATCTTATAACCACATTACTAATATGGCTGTTCCAGTTCAGTTTCTGGTCAATGATAACCTCAGGACATTGATGGTGCGGAATTCAGTGATGGCATGCTATTAAATGTCAAGGGATGATGGCTAGATTGTCTTTTATTGTTGACAGTCATTGCTGACTTTTGTGTGGTATGAATGTTACTTGCTACTTTTCATCTAAGCCTAGATATAGACCAGGTCTTGCTGCATTTGGACATGGACTGCTTCAGTATCTGAGGAATTTGTGGTGAGTATTAGTTTTATTCAATGTTTTGCGTATTACCCAAAATCAATGATGGCCTTTCAGCATAAATACGTGCCTTTAATTGGTTTCGCAGTTCAAGTGCGTCGGCCTTAATTTGAATTTTGCAACGGGAGCAATGTGTTGGGAGACATGCCAATCAGTTGATCATAGCTCACCCGAAACTAAATGCAATGGCTTTTTTAAATGCAGCCACCTCATTTACAATTTTGCTTCCTGATTTCCCATCCAATCAACAACAGTGAACATGATGTGGCCCCACATGTTGTGATCTCAACTGCGATAATTAAAGGGATAACCCAAAGATACCAGTCATAGGGGTTTCAATTTTGAAATAAAAGAGAGACAATTAACAGAACAGGTTCCTGGATGTGCTGCTGGGGTCAGTGAGGAGTTAGAAAGAGGCACTGTTTGTTATTGATAAGAGGTAGACACAAGGCAGAATTCTGAAGCAGCGCAAGGAAGATGTTGTTGAGGGGCTCAACAGCAGAACTTTAAAGCCACAGTTCTGAATTCAGTGCTGACATTGCTTTAACCATGTAACAGGACCAAATAAAATGTACAGTTTCACAATTACTTCCCTTCTGTGTTTCTCCCCCTATCATCTTATTCTGCTTTCTCAGGCCCGTTCAATACATCACTCCTCAAAGTTGTTTCTATTGCAGGTGCATCTCTTTCAATACCAGTGATTTTTAAACTGTTTTGGTTGAAGGATGTCTTTAAATGGATTAGCAATTGCAGACAAAGCTAAATAAATTAGATTTTCTTTCAATATACATAATACAAAAGTAATGCATGTGAATAGTTTTGATAATACCTTTGAGTAACAAATAATTACAAACAGATATCAGTGTGATGGGTGTCCTTGATTCTGTTTGCAAGATTTGTCTTTGCTTGGTGTGATGTTTGATAATGACACTCATAAATCATTTTCCAATTCCAGACAGGACTTGTACTTTGCCTTCATTGTTGCTATAGCAGTAAATGAAGTTTTATCAATGTTGCTGAGAAAGGGAGCAACAAAAATGAAGTGCTGTGAACCCTGGAAGTCTGAAATAAAAATTAAAAGCATTGTGAATTGCAGGTCTGGAAGCATCTGTGGGAAGAAACAGTTAATGTTTTTGGTCAGTGACCTTTAAACAGAATTTTAAATGATTTGTTTACAAATTTAAGAGCAACAGTTCCATTTTTCCAAAATCAATTTTGAATTCCTGTCACTCCAAGCTTTGCATTTTGAACATAGTTTTTCAATTTTAATTTTCTTAAATATGGCAATTTTGTTACTCACTTTGAGCAAAGTTGTATTACCCCCTTACATTGATAAATCCTGTGCATGTACCAGGTTGAAAATGTCAGCTATTTGTATAAAATTCATTATCAGAAATGTTTCCATGTATTGCATAATTACACACAGAAATAAAAACTAATATATCTTTCCAAAATTTCTAGAAATCTCTTTCTTGGACTCTATTACGGGATACCTAGTGCATTTCAGTGTTGAATAGTCATTTTTTAACTGCTCACATTCATAATGTCCTTCTGTCAATTACCGTTTCTTATCTCTTCAAAGTTTCTTAATTCTTCTACTACCTGTGTCCTTCAAAGTGGTAGGATGTTCAACTTTTCTGCTACACTTTCTCCCACCGGAACTTTGCATACTTCTTCAGCAGCTGGAAGAATCAGATCTTCTCTGAAAATAGGCTGTCTGTATTTCTTTTCAAGTTCAAATTGCTAATAACAATGATGCTCCTGGGTTTTTCTGAGTGTGATGTTATAGTTGTCATTTGGATTTTCTCATGACTTTAATATTTTTTCTTTTTTAAAAAAAAATTCAATTCACCATTGCATCCTGGTGCCTCATAGTAAGATATTGCTTTAGTTTTGCAGTTTTCACAGCATTGTTGGAGAAAACTTGAGAAGCACGCAGAACATTTCAGCTGTCTACCAATGAATTCAAAAACAAAATCTAAGTATGTTTCCACATACATTTGGTTCATCTTACATTTAACAAAAGGTTAAAGATTTTGAAACACACAGTAAAATACAATTTCATTAATTCCTACAGCAATCCTTTATAGCATCGATATAAGAGACAATTCTCCCTTCCATCGCATTTATAGGACTAGACCCAACTGTGGCTTCAATTTCATAGAAATATATAAAATAGTAGCAGGAGTAGACCATTCAACTCTTTGAGCCTTCTTTGCCATACAATATGGTCATGGCCGATCATCCAACTCAATGCCCTGTCCCTGCTTTCTCGCCATTCCTTTCAATCTCTTTAGCCCTAGGAATGTCTAATGTTAAGAATCTGATGGCCTCTTCCTTGAGTCTTTCTAACCTTTAAGTAGCTCCTTCAAGGTTATAACCAAACACATGTAGTCTGGGACTTTAAAACTAAACTCCTTACAGTGAGGTAATCTATTTCTTGACTGTTCTTAAAAGAATCTCTCTTCTCAGGAGCAACTGTTTTACACAACTGGCTTTATCCAATACTTCTGTAGACTTGACAAACTGAAATACAAAAATGTTTTTACCAAGTTATAGGTGATTAAGGGGAAAAGAGAAAGAAGAAACCTTGTTCGTCTAAACTGAAAGGCTAATAAACAATTGTTTTGTTTCCTTGAAAAACTCCTCCAATGAAAATAAACCCCATTATATACAGGCAGCGTTCTCTCTCGTAAAATTTTTAAAATCAATCACAATGATTAGGAAGGGCAACAAGATTATCATTAAACCCCTTCAGACTTGCAGACCAAAATGTACATTCCACGAACTCATAACCAAATGCGAAAATAAATAACAAAGAACAAAAAGCTGCAGATACTGAAAATCAGAAACAAAAATAGAAATTGCTGATAAAACTCAGCGGGTCTGACAGCATCTATGGATAGAAAGAAGAGTTAACATTTTGAGTCCGGTGACCCTTCTTCAGGACTGATAGCTCAGAAATGGCTAGTATTTCTGCTGGGGAGAGAGTGGAGAAGAGAAGAATATTGATAGGTGGAGATGATGCCCAAAGAGCGAGACAACAGCTCTTGTACAGACAAAGGAATGGGTAAAGGTCAGCCTGGGGGAATCAATAGCTGATAATTGGGGCCATTAGTAGCTGACAATGGGATGGTTGTCGTAGCAGCCCACGTGATAGCAAGGCCTGGTGTGTAGGGATTGGGGTAAGGACATGGGAGAAGGTACTGATGCACTAAAATTATTGAACTACTGAGTTTTCTCATCAATTTCTGTTTTTGTTTCTAAAAAATCATATTGAAAAATATATAGATCACATCTTATGTCACATCTCACACAAAAAAAAATGAAAATGTAGCTTCGAGGCATTTTCATTACTTAAGAAAGAATTGTCTTAACTCTATTGCTACATCAAGTTAATAGCAAAATATTGAAATTAAACATAATGAGAATTACAAAGCAACTTTGTTTTACAGGAGTCCATGGGCATCCCATCAGTGTTGTTCAAATCTACTGTCAATAAAGAATCTGCATAATAGTTTTCTTTCTAGGCACATTGGCAATACTATCAATTATTTGATTGGACAATAAGGCTCCACTAA
The DNA here is from genome assembly GCA_024137785.1 of Ginglymostoma cirratum. Lineage (NCBI taxonomy): Eukaryota > Metazoa > Chordata > Chondrichthyes > Orectolobiformes > Ginglymostomatidae > Ginglymostoma > Ginglymostoma cirratum. The sequence goes on from JAHRHZ010000289.1 coordinate 11,866,353, forward strand.
AATAATACAGTTTTGTCCTGAAGTTTTTCCACAAATATCCAAAGATTGTTGTCCATATAAATAAGTCTCTTCCATATTGGTGATGTGAATCACAAAGTAGTAGAATGAAGAAAGGACTCGATGTCTCTGCTTACACAACATTTTTTGTTGATTTTCGATCAGTTTCTTTGGGGGAAGAACAGTGACAGTCATTTTATTCCCATCGCTTCAAATTTAAGGCAGCCTCCACACAAATGTCAGTGTCATCAATAGCTAGGTTGAATAGTTTTGCATTATTTGGCACTTAAAACCAACACATTTGCCACCACAGATTTGGCAATTTGACACTCCATCATTGCATCAAATTGTCTGCCTTTCTTCAACAAGTTCATTGAAGATGCAATGATAATGTTAAAGTTCAGAACAAGCTTGTAATAAAATTTAATTATGTCAATACAGTGCAAAATTTCACAGATAAATCCAAAATAGCCCCTATTTTCACTTCCTAAAATATTGCTTGGCTTTGTTGCATAGTGTGACTCAAATACATCATCTCTGCTTTATGAAATTCACTCTTAGACAAATTTATAACCAAGTTGGCTTTTTGTAGCTGATCAAAAAGCTCAGCCAAGTAGTGTAAATGTTCATCACCCGTTTGGTTAAATGCAAAGAAATAATGGATTTTAACAACAGTTATGTAGCCCTTCGATGGTTATAAGAACATAAAACATAGAACAGTAGAGCACAGTATAGGTCCTTTGGCCCACGATGTTGTGCTGACCTATTATGCTACTCTAAAATCAAACTACCCTGCATACCCTACATTTTACTATCATCCATGTGCCTATCCAAGAGCCGCTTAAATGTCCCTAATGTATCTGACACCACTACCACTGCTGGCTGTGCATTTCGCGCACTCACCACTCTCTGTATAAAGAACCCACCTCTGACATTAGTTATTAGCTATTAGTTCATCATTGAAATGTTACTAGTGCATTTTTCATTCAAAATGGCATACCTTTGTATTGATAAAGTCCATCCAGCGTTACAAAGCTTATACTTCTTTGGCGCTATCAGTGAACAGAACGTGTCAATATATTTTAGTAAGTTGATTCTTGTGATAAAGTATATCCAATTCATTCAAAGCAGTTCTCCATTCTTGTAATTGGATATAAGCCTGCTTTTGATACTACCACAATGCTGTGATAATGAATACAAAAATTTTATGACTCTTCTGGTTTTCAAACTGTTAGGATAGTTTTCCACAAGCTGCTATGATTCAATTCAATGCAATGATACAAGTGTCCATCATAACCTTAACCTCTTCCCTCACTTGAGTTAATATTCCTTCACTTAGTCTGTAAGGGTGTTTTACACTAAAAATCAAAAACAGACAAAATACTTTTTTTTTTCTTAGCCTATTCTCACAACTTAATTTATTTTTCCATAATAACCTTCATAGGTCACTTTGATAGATTTGTGGAAAATTAAAATGGATCTCCAACTTGTTCAATGCATTCATGTTTTCCAATCTGTTTGTTGGTGGGACTTTTTTTTTGAATTTTGAATTTGATTAATTTTTCGATTGTTGTGTTATTTCTATTTCACTCTCTACTTCTTCTATTTTAGTAAGTACTCATTTCCCACGGCTATTGTCCCTGTCATATTATCTTTTCACCATGTTAAAATAACACACTTGCTGCTTCTTTATACTGTCTAGGGTAGTTTCTACATAATTTGCACCATTGAACTTCTTTTAGTTGTGATAAGGCCAGTGAGCCTTGCTTTTAATGGTTCCCTGGAGACAAGCAACAGCACTAGTATTTTGTGTCCAGCACTAAAATTTTGAGCTTTGACCGTTAGTGGCTCTTCTTCATTATTTCTTCAGCATTCAGCAACTGTTTTTCAGCCAGTTCACATGCTTTGTTCAATTTCTCTCTGAAATTCAAAACATGCTTTGGAATTGTAGTTTTAAGTTTATCAGTTTCTCCTTAAACCAATTTAAATGGTCCTTTCACATCCTGTCCATTTTAGTTTATTAGGACCAAGTCCTATGGAGTCATTAGGCTCATCCCTAAGAGCAAATATAACAAACAAATTCTCTTATTCCAATTACTAAAATATTCCAAGCAATAAGCCCTAATCATGGTCTTTAAAGTTTGATGCCAACTTCAAAATATACCTTGCAACTGTGGGTGATTAGCAAAAAATGTAAGTTAAAACTGAAAGAACTGCAGATGCTGTAAATCAGGAACAAAAACAGAAGTTGCTGGAAAAGCTCAGCAGGTCTATCAGTATCTGTGAAGAAAAAATAAGAGTTAACATTTCCGGTCCGGTGACTCTTCCTCAGAATGCAATTTGTTTTATACCCAAACTAGTCATCACTTCTTTGAATATCTTCAACATAAAAGTTTCATCTTGACCTGATTTGAATTTCTGTTTGTAAATTGTACCTTGTTTCAAATATAAACTTCTCCACTTATTACTTTTGTAGTAATTTTCCCAAAAGCAGAGCTTCAGGAAATCTTGAGAAAAAGTCCATAATGATTCCAACTTCTGGTTTCAGGTAGAGGTCTTACACATTATGTTAAGATACTGCCAAGCTGTTCTTCAAAAGTTGGTATTGGAATTAAAGATGATTTTTAATTGAGGTTTGGTTTTTCCTCACTAACCAACATGCATGGCCTGTCTGGCAAAGTTTAACGACATTTTTGTTATCCTGGCGAATACTTTATTTCCATATTTTAGCTTGTATTTTCTCAGTACCCAAATGACCTGCCTTTGGAGTTTTGAGCCAATTGTGAGATTTAATTATAATAAACAGACGGAACCACCCACCTGGTGGAACACTGCCCTTTCCTCATCAGCTGATATTTGAGATCCTCTTTTGTTCCCTTATTAGCTATTTATCTTACCAAGTAATAACAATCAGGTATGATTTCGGATTCAATTTCTGAATATGCTTTTTGTGTAACTTATGTTTAATCCTGAATCATTTTGTTACTTTTCTATTAAAGAAGATGAGTTAAACATACCAGTCTCATTCTCTTTATCTTCATGCTTTTTCAGTTATTCTAAGTTGCATCCAATAAATGAAATTCCAAAAAATCTCTCGGATTCATATAATTTCTCTACTTCCTGTCAACTCTTATGTGCCTGAGATCCATTGAGAAGTCAGAAACAATCCAGGATGTAATATTTTAGATTTTTTTACCTCCAGCGTTTGTTCCACCACCCTTGGTTAAGCCTGTATTCTTGAAACTGCTAGGTAATTTCTCAAAATAAAGTCACTTCCTTCTAAAGAAATTTATTTCACTATATGCATCTAGCTTTTCTCTTTACCAAGTCATTATCTAATCCAACTCTGTGTATCGAGATTGGTTTGTAATCTCCATGTATACATCTCCTTCAATATTTTCTTCTTCATTAACCCCTCTGAAAGACAAATAATACAAGTGGCCAGTACTGATGACTCTCTTATCCTGTTGTCTCTCAAATCTTTATTGATTTACATCTTTGATTCAAATCATAAAGAAATACCTTCCTTTTTGAGATAAAATACTCTGAACTTCTAGATGTTTGATTCGCCATGTCATTGTTCAGAAAATAATGTTCATACCTATCCTGACACATCTCTTCCTTACTGCATCCTAAGGAAACATTCTACTTGTACTGCTTCTACAATTTTAATACCTACTTCCTTTACTGATAACTTCTTTCCTGAAATTTCCTGGGTCAGTCTGATTACTGCATTCAAACTCCCATTTAACTTCCAGCATTTGGCTTTGGTATGTATAGTCCTATTATAATGGAAGCATGTTAATTCTTTATATGACTTCTTGGTTCTTATCTTTTGCCGTTATTACTTTGCCATATTTCTACCTGTTCTTTGAAACTGGTACTTCTTTCATCCATCTTTTCATCTTTCTTGGACAACACATGTTCTCAAAGTTCCTCATGTCTTTGAATTTCAAGTGTTTTTTTTTAGAAAAAAGGTCCATCTCCTTTTCTGGTATCCTCCATTTATCATTTTCCTCCATTTCAATTTTTTTTTTCTTACTACTTATCTCCTGTGTTTCTTCTAACTCTAATCTTTTCATTTCAAACTTTGCCTTAGCAAATTCCTATTGCGACATCTTAATTTCCAGCTTCTGACCTTCAAATTCTAATTGTTGTTGGATTATTATTTGAGGCATCTCCTCCTTATGGGATCAAGTTATTACTTGATAAATGAGATCCAAAACTGAAATCCAACTTGATAGATCACTTTGGTTCTGACAAGGTGGTCTTTTACTCAGATATATGTAGGCAACACTGCAGATTTGGTTTTAGCAATAAAATAGATGTTTACAATATAACAGAGAGGAAGATAAAATAGAATAAATGGAATTATTTACATATGACACACACTGAAAGATTTTGAATGACTCGGTAAAATACAATTCCAGTAATCTCCACAGCACTTTTTCACCGTACTCACTCCAGAGAAAGTTCTATTTTCTATCATATCTGTTGGGTTTGATCTAAATATGGCTTCAATTCCCAGACTTGAGAATCTGATGCCCTTCTCCTTGAATTTTTCTCGGTTGCAAATAACCCGCTCAGTGTTTCACCAGGCACTTCTGGTCTGTAAACTTATCACTCCACTCCTTATATCGAGGGCATCTGTTTCTTGATGGTTCTAAGCTATCTTCCTTTCTCAGAGGTGCATATCCAGTTTCAGCCAACTTTTCTGCAAAACCTTTCAAACTGAAACACAAAAGCTTTTTACTAAATTATGGGTATTCCCTGAATCTAAAGAAAAAAAATGACTTCCTCTACTGAATGCCTAATTTGATTCTGTTTACTTGTTCACTTGTAAAACCCATCTCTCTTACGGAAAAATAAAACCCTATTACACCACTCAACACAGTCTCTCTCACAGTGTTTGTGAAATAAATCACCATGGCTGTAAACCTACATGCTTATCTATATATAAATCACACACCTTTTATCACAGCGTGTTATCACCAGACGCTTTAATAAATGTACCATAGCAAATACCACTCCATGATGCAGACTACAAGAGGTCATCTCACCATGCATAACAGGTCACCAATTCCTTACATTAGAAAAATCACACTGTAATGTCAGTACCTCATCTTGGCTTCCCAAAGTCTTCCAGCTGATAGATATCAATAGTTTAGCAGTGGCAGGGCTACCAATGTACACTGACCCTGGTCTAATCACAATTCATAAGATTCAAATCATACGGTCTGTGGTGGAACAGATCTCATATGGTGCCAGCAAATACAAGCTCAGGATTTGATTTTTGTCCCAAAGTCCGTGGTAAAATCTTAGCCATTAATTCTGTTTCCCTTTTCACTGATGCTGCCAGACATGCAAAGCATTTTCAGCATCGTTTATGTTATCATATTACTGCTTCTTGTTCTGTCTAGGAACATGCATAGCAACTAAAGGTCCTGTGAACTGTAGGCAGATCTTTAATATAGGTTTGTAATACTGTTGTCCTATTTTCTGGATACTTACAAAATAGGTATCACAGATTTATTCCTGCTTGACTTCCTGTCAGAGACCGATTTATGAGCAATTTCTTTCTGGGTCAACTCAACCCTTGAATATTTCAGTAGGTGTCAAATATTGTGTATTGTGAACTCATTTTGATGGATTGTCAGCAACTGTAGCTGTAGCTTAGAAATTTTGAATTACAAAACTAGATTGTTTTGTTATTGTTTTGCATATTTATTATAACGATATTTGCAGCCATATCTGACTCCATCAAAAACCTGTCATAACCTGAACAGAAAAACCCTAAGCCATTGAACTTATGAAAGTTTGGAAATTACTTTTTGTTCCCTTCCTTCCTCATTCCATAGAAAGCTGTCATAATTTATGGAAGAAGAAAAATGTATGGTCTGCAAGCAAAATAAAAATTGCGTACAGAGATAAATGTTTTTAGAGACAAAGAAGGACAGAATGAATAGGCCAGCAGTTTGTTGATAAATAACTTCAACCTTCAGGAAGTCTTGTCTGTCTGCTAATGTATACTTTAAAGATAACAAAAAAATTACAATTGACTAGGGAAAAAAGGTGAATATCAAAGATATTGGGAAGGTTCACTTGTTTGATTTCATCCATAAAAAAAGTATGTTATCTCAATGATCATTGTTTTGACAGATAATTTATTGTTTGACAAGAACCAGGGGAGAAAACAGAAAGGGCGCTGTTTATATTCCAAAGGAAGATCATATCCAAACAAGTTATATTTGAATTTTCTGAGCAAGAGCAAAACCTAAGCAAACAGATCTATTAAAAGATCATTGAAGAGGTTTTATATAGTAACAGTCATTTAAAAAGCCTACAGTATTTCTCTTAATTATTGCAGTTATGTAAAAGGTACTGTCCAAGATTCTCTGGTGCCTGGATACTTGGTGATTGGACGTACACTGTGACTTACATTTTGCCCCCAGGAGGGTATCTTTACCTGATTTGGCAATGTTTACACTATCACTTGTAACATTTTAACTAGTCATTGATAAAATATTGAGAGGTCTGGAAGGTATTAATTACAGTTAACTAATCTATATCAATATGACACCCAAAGGCACTTCATTATCTGTACTACTATTAAGCTATTCAGCTACAGCAGAAAGTATGCATCAAATGACCCCGATAAGAGGGTGTCTGAGCTGTCTATATATTCGGGTCAATTGTATGATGCAAGGATGCTATCATGAGCATGTCTCTTAAAGGTCCACATCTAGAAAACAGATACCATTGCCACTCCACCCCGACTGCACAACTCGTCGCTAAACTGCCCAGCCCCCAGTCATTAGACTAACCACACCAAACAACGAGTCCATGCCATCCAACTGCCCATATCCTAGACAACTGACCTGAGATTCCCTCCTACCCCTGGACACTTCACCCACCCTCTTCCCAACACATGATACATCCCCTCGCCTTCTCCCCCTAAAAAAAAGGTGAGCTCTCAAGAGACTGTGAGGTGATTAAACTCTGTTAACTTACTGGAATGCAATAGCTTGTCTTGCAACAAGAAGCTGTGGCTTCTACAAAGACTCTTCACATTCCTCACTGCATTGTCTGAGCTGGCAGGGATCCTGCAGTGGAAGTAGGGAGTGAAAACTCATCGGGAATTTAGTGGGTGAATTTACCTGTTGAATCAGAAATGGTGATTCCAACCTAGATCAAATGATTTGAAATTCTGATTCTTAATTCAAACTGTAATTATTATGAAAAATGCAAGGAGTCAGGAAAACCTGAAATCTTGAATATTCTCAATTTGAATCTGTGAAAACTGGGAAATGGTTGTTGCAACTGTAAAAACCCTAATTAATTGATATGGTGGTAAATTTAGGAAGAGAGTGAACACATCAAAAATAGAGGGATGTTCAAACCAGTTAATGGAAATAAAACAATGGGTAAGGGCAAGCAGCTAATAATTTTGTCTAGCCATTTAAAAAAGAAGTAATTTAGAATCAATTGTATTAACATTTTTGCTGCAATTTCTTATCGGATGGGAGTACTGTTGTACACATGAATGATTGGAGCTTAAAGCTTGTTTGATGGAATTGGTTATTGTCACCACAGTCTCGTGTAAGAGTTTGTTTGCTTGATTTGAGAAAAGTAACAAAGTGCCAGAGGTGCCACAGGGCTATTGAGGTTCTTTGGCTGTATATTTGTCTCTTTAGAACATAATTTGTTGCTTTGGCCTCAAAACTGCATTCTGGATTCTGCATTCTAGTTGCCAAAAATAGGATTCCTCCTTCTAGTTGTCAACGTCAATAAATAATCAGTACTTACAGTTATGTAGAGAGTAAGATATAATTGGTTTTGAAACAGAAGTGCTGAGTTGTGATTGATACTTTATTTTTATTCAAAATCCAAAACAGCAATAGAAATGACTTCTGATTACGGCTCGTAATATCACCAACTACCCCGGCCGTAAAATAATGTTCAATATTTCTCTGCCAGTGCATTATATTTACATTCAAAATGGATAGCATGCACAACCATTTCTCCTTACACTCTGTATCTTGTGCACATGACCTTAACAGAACTTATGCAATTTTTCAAAGCAGACTCCAAAGCATGTGATAATGAGACCTGAAAGAAAGCATCAGATGACTTTACTGACTCCCAAGGAACTAACATAAAAGGAGAAGCATTTTCCACTTATGAACTCAATCTCACTTTTGTACTCAAAAAATGTGGGAAAACTATTGACCCACATAGCTTGTGTCATGTAACCTGATTATAAGCAAGTAGGCGATGGCCAAGTGGTATTAATCCAGAAACTCAGCTAAAGTTCTGGGGACCCAGGTTTGAATCCCACCTTGGCAGACGGCAGAATTTGAATTCAATAAAAAAAAGTCTGGACTTAAGTATCTACTACTCATCATGAAACCATTGTCGATTGTCGGAAAAACCCATCTGGTTCACTAATGTCTTTCAGGGAAAGAAATCTACCACCCTCGCCTGGTCTGGCCTACATGTGACTTCAGACCCACAGCAATGTGGTTGACTCTCAGCCATTCAGTTGTACCAATCACAACATCTGAAAGAAATGAAACTGGATAGATCACCTGGCTTTGGCCTCGGCACCAGAAAAGACAACGGCAGAAATAGCCCTGATGACCCTGCAAAGTCCTCCTCACTAACATCTGGGGGCTAGTGCCAAAATTACCAAAATCTCACAGACTAGTTAAGCAAGAGTCTGACATAGTCCCAGATGTCTTCGTTTTTCAAAGACTGCAATTTGCCCCCCACAGTGGTTGAAAAGGCCCTTGACCGCATCGCTTGCATTTCCTGCACCTCAGCCCTCACACCCCCTCCCTGCAATAAAATCAAAGACAGAATTCCCCTTGTCCTCATGTATCACCCCATTAACCTCCGGATTCAACGCATCATTCTCCGCCACTTCAGCTACCTGCAATCCGACCCCACTACGAAGGATATAATTCCCTCCCCGCCCTTATCTGCCTTCCGGAGGGACCGGTCTCTCCACGACTCCCTCATCCACTCCACACTCCTCACTAGCCCCACCACCCCTGACACCTTTCCCTGCAATTGCAGGAGGTGCTACATCTGCCCCTACACCTCCCCCCTCATCCCCATCCTAGGCCCCAGGAAAACCTTCCACACTAAACAGATGTTCACCTGCACATCCGCTAATGTGGTCTATTTTGTCTGCTGTTCCCGATGTGGCCTCCTCTACATCGGGGAAACCAAGCAGAGGTTCAGTGACCACTTTGTGGAACACCTTCGCTCAGTTCACGACAAACAACACCTCCCAGTCACAAACCACTTCATCTCCCCCTCCCACTCCCTGGATGACATGTCCATCCTTGACCTCCTCCAGTGTCACAACAATGCCAACCGAAAACTGGAGGAACAGCATCCCATATTCCGCCTTGGAACACTACGACCCAATGGTCTCAATGTGGACTTAACCAGCTTCAAAATCTCCCCACCCCTGACCTCATTCCAAGACCAGTCCCCTCTCTCATCCCCGGCTCCTTGACCTGTCTGTCTTCACCTATCTACCCCTCCCACCCCTCTGACCAACTCCCACCCCCACTTCCTACCTATACTCACCTACCAGCTTCATCCCTGCCTCCTTGACCTGTCTGTCTCCTCTCCATCTATTTATTCCACTATCCACTACTGTCACCGTCTCCCTCTCTTTGTCTATTTAGTTCAGAGCCCCTTTCCCTTCCCCCATTTCTGAAGAAGGGTCCAGACCCAAAACTTCAGCTTTCCTGCTCCTTTAATGCTGCCTGGCCTGCTGTGTTCATCCAGCTCCACACCTTGTTATCTCAGGCTCCATAATGGCAGTTCCTACTATCTCTCAGTCTGACATAGTCATGGTCATGGAATCATACCTGACAGATACTGTCCCAGACACCACCCTCTCTGTCCCTGGCTATGTCCTGTCTCATGGTCAGGACAGGCCCAACAGAAATGGCTACACAATGATGTACAGTCGAGAGGGAGTTGCTCATAGCTTCAGGTTAAACATGTACAAGGAAACTTCCTGCTGATTACCACATTCCGTCCTCCCTCAGCTGATGAATCAGTACTCCTCAATGTTGAACAACACTTAGAGGAAGCGCTGATGATGGCAAGGGCACAAAATGTACTCTGGGTGGGGGATTTCAATGCCCACCATGAGTGGCTAGGCAGTAGTGCTACTGATCGAGCTGGTTAGGTCCTAAAGGACATATGTACTAGACTGGGTATGTGGCATGTGGTGAGGGAACCAACAGGAGGGAAATACATACTTGACCTCATCCTTACTAATCTGCCAGCTGCAGTTACATCTGTCCATGACAGTATCGGTAAGAGTGATCACCACACAGTCCTTGTGGAGATGAAGTCCTTCATTCACATTGAGGATAACCTCCAACGTGTTGCGTGGCACTATCACTGTGCTAAATGGGACGGACTTTGCACAGATCTAGCAACTCAAGGCTGGGCAACCATGAGGCGCTGTGGGCCATCAACAGCAGCAGAATTCTACTCCAACACAATCTGTAACCTCATGGCCCAGCATATCCCCAACTCAACCATTACCATCAAGCCAGGTGATCAACCCTGGTTCAATGGAGAGTGCAGGACGGCATGCCAGGAGCAGAACCAAGCATACATGAAGATGAGGTGTCAACCTATCAACCAAACAGGACTACTTGCACACCAAACAGTATAAGCGCAGCAAGTGATTGACAAAGCTAAGCGATCCCACAACCAACGTGTCAGATCTAAGCTCTGCAGTCCTGCCACATCCAGTTCTGAATGATGGTGGACAATTACACAACTCACTGGAGGAGGTTACTACATAAATACCGCCATCGTCAATGATGGAAGAGCCCTGTACATCATGCAAAAGATAAGGCTGAAGCATTTGCAGCATTCTTCAGCCAGAAGTGCAGAGTGGATGATCCATTTCGGCCTGCTCCAGTGGTCCCCAGCATTACCGATACCAGTCTTCAGCCAATTCGATTCACTCCACGCGATGTCAAAAAATAGTGGGAGACACTGGATATTGCAAACAATATGTGCCCTGACAACAGTCCAGCGATAGTACTGAAGACTTGTGCTCCAGAACTTGCCACTCTTCTAGCCAAGTTGTTCCAGTACAGTTACAACACTGGCATTTCCCAATAATGTGGGAAATTGCCCAAATATGTCCATTACATAAAAAAAGGACAAATCCAACCCGGCCAATTACCGCCCCATCAGTCTACTCTCGATCATCAGTAAAGTGATGGAAGGTGTCATCAGCAGTGCTGTCAAGCAGCACCTGCTTATCAACAACACCCTCTCTGACACCCAGTTTGGGTTCCACCAGGGCCACTCAGCCCCTGATCTCATTCCAGCCTTGGTTCAAACATGGACAAAAGAGCTGAATTCCAGAGGTGAGGTGAGAAGACAGTCCTTGATCTCAAGGCAGCAGTTGACCGAGTGTGGCATCAAGGAGCCCTGGAGAAACTGGAATAAATGGGTATCGGGGGAAAACTTTCTGCTGGTTGGAGTCATACCTGACACGTAGGAAGATGGCAGTTGTTGTGGAGTTCAATGATCTCAGCTCCAGGACATCTCTGCAGGAGTTCCTCAGGGTAGTGTCCTCGGCCCAACCATCTTCAGCTGCTTCATCAATGACCTTCCCTCCATCATAAGGTCAGAAGTGGGGATGTTTGCCGATGATTGCACAATGTTCATCACCATTGGCAACTCCTCAGATACTGAAGCAGTCCATGTTCAATTGCAACAAGATCTGGACAATATCCAGGCTTGATCTGACTAGAGGCAAGTACCAATGATCCCACACAAATACCCGGCTATGACCATCATGAATACGAGACAAGCGCCCGTTGGCATTCAGCGGTGTTACCATCACTGAGTCCCTAAATATCAACATCCTGAAGGTTATCATTAACCAGAAACTTAACTAGACTCACCACATAAACAAAGCGGCTACAAGAACAGGTCAGAAGCCAGGAAGGCTGTGGCGAGTAGCTCACCTCCTGACTCCTCAAACGGTGTTCACTATCTACAAGGCACAGGTTAGAACTGTGATGGAATACTCCCCACTTGCCTGGATGAGTGCAGCCCCAACTACACTCAAGAAGCTTGACACCATCCAGGACAAAGCAGCCCATTTGATTGGCACTACATCCGCAAGCATTCACTCCCTCCACCATTGACGCTCAGTAGCAGCAGTGTTTACTATCTACAAGATGCACTGCAGAAATTCACCAAAGATCCTCAGACAGCACCTTCCAGACCCACGACCGCTTTCATCTGGAAGGACAAGGGCAGCAGACATTTGGGAATGCCACCACCTTCAAGTTCCCCTCCAAGCCACTCACCATCCTGACTTGGAAATATATTGCTGTTCCTTCACCGTTGCTGTGTCCAAATCCGGGAATTCCCTCCCTCATGGCATTGTGGGTCAACCCACAAGGTTCAAGAAGGCAGCTCATCACCACCACCTCAAGGGCAACTAGGGGTGGATAATAAATGCTGGGCAGCCAGCAAAGCCCATATCCCATAAATGAATTTAAAAATAAAATTGCTTGCTTCTGTCATCAACTTGTTTTCAGTTGTTATGGACCAGACTGAACCTTTCAATTATATCAAGGAGTTAGTCTAGACCCTAACGTTTATCATATCTAAAGGCAAGTGTAAGGCACTGCATTCCTGATATAATTTGATTGGTCATGTTATTTGACTTTAAGCAAAATGTACTTTCTACTTACATTCAGTTAAAATACAAATGAAAGAAAGTATTGGTAAAAATTTAAAAGAATAGTAGGTTATTTAACTACTAAACAGCAACTGTTCCAATATAGTAACATCCCATAAATGCTTGGTAAAGGCAAATTCAGGAAAATAGATTGTCTCACATCGGGATGATAGTGGTCTTCTTGAAGCAGATAGGAATCTTACAACGTAGTAAGGAGAGATTAAAGATATCTGTGAATACTCCTGCCAGCTGGTCTGTGCAATGTTTCTCCAGTCTGGGATAAAATTCTGGAAGAGAGAGAATTCCAGCTTTGTGCTGTGTTTGAAAGAGGTGAAACAGCTTGCACAGCCAACTTCAAGACTCCAAAAACAACAAAACTAAACTAAAATACCTTGGTCTTGGGGAGCCTGACTCCATCCATTCATGCTGTTTCTATTGTCCCAACTTTTAAAAAAAAGCCAGGGCCTTTCAAGCTGTTTACTTTATGGCTTGGAAGAGACAAATCTCTATCTCTCTCTCAAAACCTCTCGACAAAATATACCTCTTAAAGCCATAGTATCATGACTCAGGCAAACTGCGAAAAAAATGACCTCTTGCATTTTCTTACTTTTTAGAACTGGATTTCCTGTATCTTTTCCTAATCTTATTTGCCCATTTACCCTTTAACTCTTTCCTGAGTTGTGGTGCTTGATTTGTTGGGAGGTAAACTGTCTAAATCTCTAACATCTTCCTGGGTGGTAGTTTAAAGTGGATAGCTCCCCTATTTTGTTGAAATCAGTTGGAGCTATTCTGCCTAACTGAGCTGTCAATCAGACAGTTGGGCTCCAATAGACAAATGTATTTATCTGGCTTCAATATGCTATTTCAATGGTCAAATCACATCCTGGAAAATCAGCCGCAGACATTATGCATGGTAGAGCAAGTTCAAAGGCCTGAATGGCCTACTCTTCTCCTATTTCCTTTTTTCGATGAAATTAACTGTGTTTCAGTGACTTTCACAGCAATAGGCTGAGTTTTCTGGGCAAGTAATCTGGATGCAGATCTTCATGAAGCAGCTGGCATTAGGGCTATATTAGATAGCCTTTGTCAATAGTCATGGAAATTATAAAGTGCGCTTTACCTGTGTCCATTCAAAGAAATGCAGGATCAACATCGTGTGGAGTGACTCCATGTTGAAGCAGAAGACCAACTTTCTTTAATACAGGTATCAATTAAAACTATAATGCTTGGCCTAAAGTCAGTCTGTATCTCACAAAGTAAAGATGTATTTTGGTTGCACAGTTACTGATTGCATTGTCTTTCACCTGCTTTCAGTTGACTTTTTTCATTATTGTCACAAGTACCAGGATACGATAAAATATTTTTTTTGTGTGCTATCCAGACAAATCATACCTTATGTATGTACATTGGAGTGAGAAATCAGAATGCAGAATAGCGTGTTACAGCTGCAGAGAAGGTTCAGAGAAAGATCAACTCCAATATATGAGAGATCCATTCATAAGTCTGATAACAGGAGAGAAGCTGTTCTTGAATCTATTGGTATGTGCTTTTAAATTTTTGTACCTTCTGCCTGATGGAAGAGGGTGGAAGAGAGTATAACTGGGGTGGAAGTGATTGTTGACTATGTTGGCTGCTTTACCGAGGCAGTGGGAAGTGTAGACAGCATCAATGGCAGGAAGGCTGGTTTTCGTGATGAACTGGGCTGTGTTCACTACTCTCTGTAACTTCTTGCAGTCTTTGGAAGAGCAGTTGCAATACCAAGCTGAGATGTATCTGGATAGGAAGCTTTCAATTAAATCATCTATTAAAAATTAGTAAGACTCATTGTGGACATGTTGAATTTCCTTAGCCTTCTGAAGAAGTAGAGACGTTGGTGTCCTTTCTTTACTGCAGTGTCAACTTGGATGGACCAGGACAGATTGTTGGTGATATTTAGTCCTAGGAACTTGAAGCCCTCAATCATCTCCACCTCAGAACCATTGATTACAGAAAGGGCATTCCCAACACTCTGCTTCCTGAAGTCAATGACCAGCTCCTTCATTTTGCGACATTGAGAGAGAGTTTGTTGTCTTTACACCATTCTACCAAGCTCTCTATCTATTTCCTTTACTCTGTCTCATTATTGTTTGAGATCTGACCTACTATAGTGGTATCATCAACAAATTTTTAAATGAAGTTAGAGCTGAATTTGGCCACACAGTCGTGAGTGTGAAAGGAGTAAAGTAAGGGGCTCAGTATACTGACTTGCGGGGCACCAGTGTTGAGGATTACGGTAGAGCAAGTGTTGTTGCCTATTCCTCCTGATTGCAGTCTGTGGGTCAGGAAGTTGAGGATTGAGTTGCAGAAGGGGAAGTAGAGCCCTCAGTCTTTGAATTTGGAGATGAATTTGGGTGGAATTATGGTGTTAAAGCTGTGGCTGAAATCAATAAACAGGGGTCTACTGTAGGTGTCCTTTTTATTCTGATGTTCCAAGGATGAGTGTAGGGACAGGGAGATGGTGTGTGCTATGGACTTATTGTGATGGAAGGTGAATTGTAGTGGATGAAGATAATCTTGGAGGCTGGAGTTGATAAGTGCCATTATACTCTTCTTGAAGCACTTCATAATGATGGATGCCAAAACCATCAGTTGGTGATTATTAAAGAATGGTCATTAGCACCGGAATGATAATGGTCTTCTTGAAGCAGGTGGGAACCTTACATTGTAGTAACAAGAGATTAAAGAAATCTGTGAATACTCCTGCCAGCTGGTCTGCGCAGGACCTGAGTGCATGGTCATGGGTTCCACCCAGGCCAGTTGTGTTCTGTGGGTTCACTCTTGAGAAGGCCAATCTGGTATCAGCAGCAATGACTGTGAGTACAGGTGCACCTGAGGCTGTCGGGACGGGTGACATTATTTCACTGACCTTCTGTTCAAAACAAGCATAGGATGCACTGAACTCATCAGGGACGAATGCATTGGTGTCAGTGATTCTACTCGACTTTGCTTTATTATAACATGTAAGCCTTGCCACAGTCGATGTGAGCTTGTATGATTAGTCTGGGACTCGGGTTTTGTCTGATATTGCCTCTTGTCATCCGTGATGGCTTTATGGCATTTCTTCAAACAGCACTGGTCAGCTCTGTCACGCTGCTGATATGTGTTCAGATGCACTTGTTTCATTGATATACAAAGTGACAGGTCTAGTATCAAATCCGAAATAAATGCTGGTTGACATCACAATCTGCCCATTCTGTATACCCAGCTATGCAAATGCCCTCAACAAGATTTTTGAAAATATAATCTTTGATGCGTACATAACTGGCACTGTTGCCCATCAAGGGCAATTAAAAGTCAACCACATTGCTGTGGAACTGAAGTCACATGTAGACCAGATTGGGTAAGGAGATCAAATCTTCAGTGAACCAGGTGGGTTTTAGATTTGAGAGTTTAGTATTCACCATTACTGAGACAAGCTTTATGTTCCTTTCTTTTATTAATTCAATTTAAGTTCCACCAACAACCATTGTGGGATTTAAACACACATCCCCGTGCAATTGTCTGCATCTCTCTGTTACTAGCCCAGTAATCTCCCAAGATAATATTGAATATGATCTACTTCAGAAGCAAGTAATGAAGTGCAGGCATTAGGAGCTGAATTTTACAACCAGTCTCTAGAGGAACTGGAAAAAGAGAGAGGGAGTTACTCTGATTTGCTACTGGCCCAATTGAAATTAAGCAAAAAGGAAAAAAAACATGGAAGCTGAGAAGAAATGGTTTCTATGATAGACCCAAGCAACGGAACAGAGAGATATTTATCTAACAAAGGCACAAAGTAAATGGAGAAATGTCACCAATAGAAAAGCTCTGCAGAAATAATTAAGCATTCAAATTGTTTTAAGGCTCGTGCAAGATTAAATTTTCCTTACGAAATAGACTTTTATTACATGAAACCTTGTCTATATATTTCTGCAATATAATGATAAGAACCCTAGGCTACTTGACAGAAAAAAAACTGCTCTTACATTTGTAGAGATATTGAATTATTTGAAAAAATCTATAAATGGTTCAGCAAAATATTCATTTGTTCTGCAAGTGCATGTATTTTTTTCTGAGCATTTTGGAAGCAGTTTAAATGGCAGTAAATTGAATGTTATGAATATTTCCTAAGAGAAAATTGGGTAATACAGAATTCAAAAGCTTGTAATCTTGGACCAGTTTTTAGGTAGTTTTAATTACAATATCTGTCATTTAAAATGTTTGACTTTTGCCAAGGTGGAGGTAATTAACATTATTTAATTAGCATTGTCAATCAAACTTTGTGATACCTTCCCTACAAAATTTAAAGAAACAATTTCATACCAAACTAATAAATAAAACTCTGGCGCAATTACTGATCTAGAATTTAGAGTTGACCTCAAGTTAAAAGATGCAAGCAAAATATTGCCTACTCCTACACCCATTTGCCAAAGTCAAATTATCCTCAAACGTTTGCCAATCTCATCAGTTTCCTGTTGTTTTGGTACATAGATCCCAAAGTGGATTGATAATAGCAGAGTGGGAGGAGAGACTGCACAATAAGTAGCGTACTAATCTTTGTCAGAATGCTTTTGAAGTAATTCCTTTAAACATGTCTCCCATGACATATGACTGACTCAGACCAGAATGTAGCAAGAGAGGTGCCTTCCCAAGTGAAGAATAATCTGTCAGCATCATGAATGAAATAGAGAGTTGGTGGAGCCTGCTCCCCACTTTCTCACATGCAACCCTCATATACAGTTAGCTGGTAGGTGTGGACAGAGATGGCAAGGATACATTCTGAATCCAGGACACAAAGCAATGCCAAAAGTAACTCAGTGACCTGAGCAGAAAGTACATGTCAATATTCCTTCCTTGCTTGTTATCAACATTGAGCTCAAAGCCCCACCGACATAAATGAGTTTCCAATGAGTGGCCCCTAAAAGATGTCGGTGAGTATCTCCTTTAGTTAGTCTACACAACCTGCAAGCTTCATTTAAAGAAAAATAGTCAGGGCATGATGTCATAAAATGTCTAAAAGGAGTGGTGGGAGATGTTTGAGGCTGAGGCGGTGTATTCCAATCTCCATATCCAATGAGAAGAAAGTATGAAATTCTTGAGTTGTTTCACCAATCTATTTATGAGAGAGGCCAAGTGAGATTTTTGAAAAAAATTTCATAACTACATGAATCCACTGCTTTGACTAAATAACCCAGAAGCCTAACCCTACCCATTCTTCCAGGAGGCACCTCTGCAATGACAAAGTCATCAGCAAAGTCAAAGGCAATACATGAGAAAGCAGGCTATTCCCAGTAAAAATGGGGGTATATGTCAAGTATAAACGACCTTGTTTCATGTTTACTCTGACATGTCAATTGTGTTTCCTTGTTTTTTTTAGAACAAATTTCATAATTCGGTCACTTATGTATAACTGATAGGGAGTGACAATCTGTTCGGTGTCAGAGCCAGGCTTGTATGTCATTATATCCCAGGATATGGGACATAAGCAAAGCTAATGCTTGGACATTACCATAGAGCTCATGTGGATCACCAACATTACTGCTGTCAGCCAGTGATATTTAGTAGCAGTAGCCGGGTTGCAAATGTGGTTCCTGTTACCGTTCAAAGCTATTACAGTTGGTTTAATAGCATAGACTTGGCACACAACGTTTCTTTTTGGATTTTGACTTTTATATAGTAAGCTTACTTTACTGCATGATTGGATGTGCAGCCAGTAACTTAAACAACCCATGTAGTGATTATATGGCCTTTAATATCAAAAGCAGGGGCATTTTAAAAATAAATAAAACTCAGAATATCAGTGGATTGGTAGCAAGGAAATGTTGGCAAAGGATCAAATACATGGTTAGCATATAGTCTGCTCAAGTTGAAATGGGGTGAGGTGGGGGGATTGGAGGGGGCCGATGTGGTAAAGAAGGCAGCAAAATGACAGGATCAGCCAGCTGCAGGAGCAGTTTAAGAGGCATGTCCAAAATAAAGCAAGTATAAACGCAATAGTTTATGTGGAACCTGATGCTTATTACTTTCAAAACAGCGTTAAAGTCAAAAAGTGAGGGTGAGATTCTGCCAAATAGCAGTAATGTTATCGTAAGCTTGACTCTGACGGTATTCTTCCAGAATACTGAGGAAGGCAAGGGAGGAGATTGCTGGAGACTGGTGTGAAATTTTTGTAGACTCTTTAGGCACAGAGGAGGGCCGAGAGGACTGTAGAATGGCCAATGTTGTTCCTTTGTTTAAGAAGGGCAACAGGTCTAACATGGGAAATTACAAGACAGCGAGACTTATGCGGCAGTAGGGAAATTATTGGGGAAGATGCTTAGGGACAGGACTTATTCACATTTGGAAACATGTAGACTCATTAGCGATAGGCACCATGACTTTGTGTGAGGGAGTTCATGTCTCACAAACTTGATTGAGTTTTTTGAGGAAGTGTGAAAGGTGATTCAGGTCAGGGCAATGCATGTTGTCTAATGGATTTTAGCAAGTCCTTTGACAAGATCCCTCATGGCGGGCTAATACAAATGTGAAGTCACATTAATTCTGCAGTGAGCTGGTAAGATGGATATGGTACTGGTTTGGTCATAGAAGACAGAGAGTAGCAATGAAAGGGTGCTTTTCTGACTGGAGATCTATGACCAGTGGTATTGCACAGGGATCAATGCTGGGAGCTCCTGTTGTTTGTAATATATATAAATGATCTGGAGAAGAATATTAGTGGTCTGACTAGTAAGTATGCGGGTGACACAGATTGGAGGAGCTGTGGATAATGAAAAGGATTACCAGAGAATACAGCAGACTTTAGATAGGCTGGAGACTTGGGTGGAGAAATGGTAAATGGGATTTAATCCAGACAAATGCACATTAATTCATTTTGAAAGGTCTAATGTAGGAAGGAAACATAAAATAAAAGACAGAACACTTAGAAGTATTAATATACATGGCACAGTGGTCCAGTAGTTACCACGGCTACCGCACAGGGCCATGTTGCAGCTGTACAAAACTCTGGTGCGGCCGCACTTGGAATATTGCATACAGTTCTGGTCGCCGCATTATTGGAAGGATGTGGAAGCATTGGAAAGGGTGCAGAGGAGGTTTACCAGGATGTTGCCTGGTACGGAGGGAAGGTCTTATGAAGAAAGGCTGAGGGACTTGAAGCTGTTTTCGTTAGAGAGAAGAAGGTTACGAGGTGACTTAATAGAGACATACAAGATGATCAGAGGATTAGATAGGGTGGACGGAGAGAGCCTTTTTCCTCGGATGGTGATGGCTAGCACGAGGGGACATAGCTTTAAATTGAGGGGTGATAGGTATAGGACAGAAGTCAGAAGTAGGTTCTTTACTCAGAGAGTAGTAAGGGCGTGGAATGCCCTGCCTGCAACAGTAGTAGACTCACCAACTTTAAGGGCATTTAAATGGTCATTGGATAAACATATGGATGATAATGGAATAGTGTAGGATAGATAGTCTTCAGGTTGGTTTCACAGGTCGGCGCAACATCGAGGGCCGAAGGGCCTGTACTGCGCTGTAATGTTCTACGTTCTATTTTCTATGGACCCAGGTTCAAATCCACCCTCAGGCGACTGTCCGTGTGGAGTTTACACATTCTCCCCGTGTCTCAGTGGATTTTTTTCAGGTGCTCCAGTTTCCTCCCACAGTCCAAAGATATGCAGATTATGTGTATTGGCCATGCTAAATTGCCCATGGTGTCCAGGGATGTGTAGGATGGGTAAATTAGCCCTGGGAAATACAGGGTTACAAATATAGGGTAGGGAGCTGATCTGGGTGGGATGTTCTTCAGAGGTGCGGTGTGGACTCAATAGGCAAAATGGCCTGCTTCCACACTGTAGGGATTCTATAATCCTATGATACAGAGAGATCTAGACATACAGGTCCACAGTTCCCTGAAAATGGCAACACAAGTGGATCAAGTGATTAAGAAGACATATGGCATGCTTGCCTTCATTGCTCAGGGCACAGAGTATGAAAATTGGCAAGTCATTTTGCAGCTGTACAGAATTTCAGTTTGGCCATATTGTTACGAAGTTGGGTAGCGCGTTCATGAATTGGAAGCAGGAAGTTAGAATTTGTTGGTAAAAATGATTGTGGGGAAAAGAGTGATGTGGCCCCTTTAAGAGTTTGTCTTTTGTCTGTGTTTGGAAGTTTTTAAATGCGGGTGCACAGAGAGTGCCCGAATGGAAACAATTTGTACACAACAGCCAAGCAGCATTTTTTCCAAGACAGCAAGTTTGAATCTGACCAATTAATTTAAGAAGAAGCACCTAGATACAGAAAGCCAATTTAATTTAAATCTGATACTGTTGATAACCTGAAACCAATCAATTGTAAGAATTTGATTGTGTCATTATGGGTGTATAAAATGAGGGCATTTGGAAAAATGGAGAGAGGCAACTGCCATCTGAAAGAGAGAGAACACTGCCACGTGACCCAGAAATAGCACCATTCAGCTCTCAGAGAAAGCCCATCTAATTAATCAGAGGTACCATGGTGCTTTAGCTTAAAGTCCTCACAGGAGAAATTACAGACAGAATCAGCAGAAGAAAGGTGTTCGTGAAGAGACCAGAGATGACAGAATATTCCAGAAAACAGTCTGTGCAAACTTGGAGAGATTAAGTTATAATTTATTGTTTCTTATTAATTGGATTTATATTGGTGGGACTTTTCTTTATTTAAACAGCATTCCAGTAGAATTTAGACCAGTTAGGGAGTAGTTAGTAGTCTAAGGAGGAATTGTCAGTTTGTCAGTAATTTTGTTAATTTGTTCATTGTTGGGTTAACTAAATAAATCTTTTGTTGTTACTTGTAAAGTGGAGATCAGGGATTTTCTTCCATTAAACAACTCTTTTAATAGATCACGAGGGGAAAGGCGAGCTTCTCTGGGTCTTTCAGGGGTAATTATTAGAAGAGAGCCTGTAATCCCATTGTAGCAGATTGGAGCTTCTGTTTTGGCTTAACTATCAGAGGAGTTTGGCCATTCCCCCACCGTAACAACATTTTGAATATTGTTTATTTCTGCTTGCCACACTACAACATGAAAGCAGAGGCTTTGGACAGGATACAGAAAAGGCTTATGAGGACATTCCTGGAGGGTATTAGCTACGAGCAGAGATTGAACCAACTCACTTTGTTTCCACTTGAATGTCGGGTAGGTAAGGAGTAACCTGATAGAGCCTTACAAAGTTGAGAAGCATGGATAGAATGGATAGTCAGAGTCTTTTTCATAGAGTTGAAATGTAAATTACTAGGTAGCATCCCTTTAAAGTAAAAAGGTGAAATTTTAAAGGAGCTATAAGGGGCAAGTTTTTAAACAGAGTGGGGTAAATGCCTGGAATGCGCTGCCAGAGGATGTGGCTGAAGCAAACATAATTGCAACATGTAAGAGGCATTTTGATAGACACATGAATAGGCAGGAAACAAAGACATGAAGATTGGATGGAGGTAAACAGTTTTAGTTTAGAAAAGTGTCACAAGTTGGCCCAGAATTGTTGGGCCAAAGGGCCTTTTCCTGTGTTGTTCTTTATTCTTTGTTCTAACAATATTGGAGTAATTATAAGCAAAAATCATGGATGCTCGGGAAGGGGACATAGTTCTATAGAGTGTACAATTTACTAAAATAGTCCACATTATAATTACAAACAGCCAGTAAAGCTCACAAAACAACATATGTGAAAACCAGAAATGAGGACTTATAATTGATGGGTAAACAGCAGAGAACATTGGACAAGATGTTCATTACCACTTGTACCATAGCAGATATTATAAGAAGAATCAGACAAAAGCAGATGAAAAAGCTTGGCACATTGCCTGGTGACTGGAATATAAACTATTCAAATGAATGGCTTTAATCCTCCAAGAGCATAGTGCAAAGCTATCAGAGTAAAACGGAGAAGGCCTATTAAAATCAGTCCTTTCACAATGACAAAGGTTGTGACCTATCTGCCAATAAAAAAAACATGGTTTGATACTCGAGGTGCAACAAAAGGATTAAGGAAAGAAGTGAAAAGCACTGGTCTGCTTTCTGTACCATTTATTTTGGCAGTGCTGATTACTTTTGGCGCTGGCGGAATCACCAACAGGCTAAGAGATCAAATGAGCAGCTTTGAGATGTAGCCAAGTCCATGCTGTGACTTAGCTCCCTGTCCTTGTGCAGACAGTGTCCTAGCTGTAGCCTTTCAATATTAGTTGCCAGTGTGCTCACTTTCCAAGCAGCCTGCATGTGAATTGGCAAGGTGCCATGATAATCATGAGGGGTTGACAAATGCTGGAGGCCAATGTACATAGGTGAGGGTTGCATGTTCATAGATTTTCTGCCCTGAGTTTCTGTTCTGCCCTAAGCGACTAGAAGTTTGTCAGAGAAAGTGGTAAGCTGAATACGCCAAGTACCTGAACTGATTTCCATAATGAATTTTCTCAATGTCTAGATTTGTTCCTGCATAGGAAGCTAAATTGCCTTTTATTACGATCACAGCTGATATCATTATTTGACAAGTCAGATTCCAGACTGAAACCTGACTTGATAGATCATATTTGTTTCGGTTTTAACAAAATCGGTTCTCACCAGAACATAAGCACAGAATGACACAGATTTTGCTTTAACAGTAAAACAAAAGTTTATTAATGAAAGGAATGAAGATAAAAGTGAATAAACCAAACTAGTTACTTATTTCAAAATTCAGATTTTTTAAAAAAACATACAGCAAAAGTATAATCTCATTTATCTCAAAACATTCCTTTAGAAACTGAAAATAAACATCGACAGTTTTTGCATAGTATCTAAAACACCACTTGTCCAGTGTGACAAATTTCTGGAGTGGGTGGATAGGTGGAAAATGAGATTCAACTGAAAATTGAAAGAAGAAAATTTGAGGTACAATTCTGGAGGGGGTGCAGGATTAGAAGGAACTGGGTTTGTATGTCCACAGCTCGGTGTAGACGGCAGGACAGATGAAGAGGGCAGTTAATAAAGCATACGGTTTCCTTGGCATTATTAATAGGGTCAGAGAGTACAATAGCAGGTAGGTGAAGCTGAATAAGAGATTAGTTAGAGCTCAGCTGGAGTGTGGTGTCCAGTTGTGATGCCACACTACAGGAAAGATGCAAATGAATTGAGATAGTGCAGATGCAATTTACAGGAATGGTTCCAGGAATGAGAAACTTCATTATGAGGATAGATTGAAGAAATTGGGACTGTTCTCCTTGGAGAGAAGGTTGAGTGGAGGTTTTGTGGAAGTTTTCAAAAACATGGGTTGACTGGATAGAGTAGATAGGGAGAAGGTGTTCCCATTCTTAAAAGGAAGAAGGAGGAGAAGTCATAGATTTAATGTGATGTGCAAAAGTAAGGATGTTGAAAGAGAAAAAAATATTTTTACACAGTGAATAGTTAAGATATGGAATGCACTGTTTGGAGACATGGTTGAGGCAGGTTAGATTGAGGCATTCCAGAGGGCAATGGATGATTATTTAGATAGAAATATTGTGGAAGGGTATGGAAAAAAGGCAGAAAATTGGCACTAGGTGATGATGCTCATTTGAACAGTCAGTGCAGCACGATGAGCTGAATGGCTCCTTCTGCACCATAACAAATCTGAGATTCTGTGACACTTAAATTAGAGCCCCTGCCCCAACACTTCAGTACATTTAAGTCTCTTGTGAAATATGAAATATTGACATCGCTGCTGATGCAGCCGCCTCCGTTTCCGAGGCCAACGCAAACATCGAGGACGCTGCTGCCGCAAACACGGACATCGAGGATGCCGTTGCCACCAACATCCTAAATTTACTGGCCGACGTCGTTCTGCCAATGGCCGACGTCTCTCCGCCCACGACGGACATCTCCCCACTCATGACCGGCGTAGCTCCACCCACTGTCTTCAAAGCCAGCATCTCCAGGCAAAACAATAATACCCAGCCCTGCCGTGTCTTCACCATCACCCCAGACCTCCCCCTTACTGAGGACGAACGGTCAGTCCTCAGTAAAGGGCTCACCTTTGTCCCCCTCCACCCACACATTGATGAATACAACACTCGTTTGGACATAGAGCAGCTTTTCCGCCGTCTCTGCCTCCGAGCTTACTTCTTTAACTGCGAGCCTAACCCTCCCTATACTGACCCCTTCTCCCACCTCCAACACACCCCCTCCTCCTGGACACCACCCCAAGGCCACCTACCCTCCCTTGACCTCTTTATCTCTAATTGTCGTCGAAACATCAATCGCCTCAAACTCTCCACCCCTCTCACCCACTCCAACCTCTCTCCCGCAGAACGTGCAGTCCTCCACTCCAATCCCAACCTCACCATAAAACCCACGGACAAGGGAGGCGCTGTTGTAGCATGGCGCACTGACCTCTACATTTTGGAGGCCAGGCGCCAACACTCCGACACCACCTCCTATCATCCCCTTGATCATGATCCCACCCATGAGCACCAAACCATCATCTCCCAAACCATCCACAACCTCATTACCTCAGGTGACCTCCCACCCACAGCCTCTAACGTCATCATTCCCCAACCCCGCACCACCCGCTTCTATCTCCTTCCCAAAATCCACAAACCTGACTGCCCTGGTCGACCCATTGTCTCCGCCTGCTCCTGCCCCACTGAACTTACTTCCACTTATTTGGACTCCATTTTCTCCCCCTTGGTCCAGGAACTCCCTACCTACGTCGGTGACACCACCCATGCTCTTCACCTCCTCCAGAACTTCCAATTCCCCCGTCCCCAACATCTCATTTTTACCATGGACGTCCAGTCCCTATACACCTGCATTCCCCATGCTGATGGCCTAAAGGCCCTCCGCTTCTTCCTGTCCCGCAGGTCCAACCAGTCCCCCTCCACTGACACCCTCATCCACTTAGCCGAACTCGTCCTCACCCTCAACAACTTCTCTTTCAATTCCTCCCACTTCCTACAGACAAAGGGGGTGGCCATGGGTACCCGCATGGGCCCAAGCTATGCCTGCCTCTTTGTAGGATACGTGGAACAATCCCTCTTCCAAATCTACACTGGTCCTATCACGCATCTCTTCCTCCTTTACATTGATGACTGTTTTGGCGCTGCCTCGTGCTCCCACGGGAGCTCGAACAGTTCATCCACTTCACCAACACCTTCCACCCCAACCTTAAGTTTAACTGAACCATCTCTAATACCTCTCTCTCCTTCCTGGACCTCTCTGTCTCCATCTCTGGCTTCCACCTGGAAACCGACATCCATTTTAAGCCTACTGACTCCCACAACTACCTAGAATACACCTCCTTCCACCCACCTTCCTGTAAAAAGGCCATCCCCTATTCCCAATTCCTTTGCTTCCGCCGCATCTGCTCCCGAATGAGGCATTCCACTCCTGAACATCCCAGATGTCCTCGTTTTTCAAGGACCGCAACCTCCCCTCCACAGTGATCGAAAATGCCCTTGACTGCGTCTCCCACATTTCCTGCAACTCATCCCCCATGCCCCCTACCCGCTATAATAACCAAAACAGAATCCCTCTCATCCTCACGTACCACCCCACTAACCTCCACATCCAACGCATCATCCTCTGACATTTCCGCCATCTGCAATCTGAGCCCACTACTAAAGACATTTTTCCCTCCCCACCTTTACCTGCTTTCTGGAGGACCACTCTCTCTGTGACTCCCTTGTCCGCTCCACACTCCCCTCCAGCCCTACCACCCCGGCACTTTTCCCTGCAACCAAAGCAAATGCTACACCTGCCCCTACACCTCCCCCCTCACCCCCATCCCAGGCCCCAAGAAGACCTTCCACATCAAACAGATGTTCACCTGCACATCTGCTAGTTTGGTATACTGTATCCGCTGTTCCCATTGTGCCCTCCTCTACATCGGGGAAACCAAGCGGAGGCTTGGGGACCGCTTTGCGGAACACCTACGCTCAGTTTGCAACAAACAACTACGTCTCCCAGTCGCGAACCATTTCAACTCGACCCCCCACTCCTCGGACGACATGTCCGTCCTTGGCCTCCTGCATTGCCACAATGATGCCACCCAAAAGCTGCAGGAACAGCATCTCATATTTCACTTGGGAATCCTGCAACCCAAGGGTATCAATGTGGACTTCACAAGCTTCAAAATCTCCCCTCCCCCAACGACATCCCAAAACCAGCCCAGCTAGTCCCCACCTCCCTAACCATTCCTCCCACCTCAAGCCCCACATACACACTACACACTACCTCCTACACACTAACCTCATCCCACCTCCTTGACCTGTCCGTCCTCCCTAGACTGACCTATCCCCCACCTAAATCCCCACCCTCAGTCACCTTCACTGGTTCTAACCCCGCCTCTTTGACCTGTCTGTCTCCTGTCAACCTATCTTCTCCCTTATCCATCTTCTATCCGCCTCCCCCTCTCTCCCTATTTATTTCAGAATCCCCTTCCCTTCCCCCATTTCTGAAGAAGGTTCTCGACCCGAATCATCAACATTCCTGCTCCTCTGATGCTGCTCGGCCTGCTGTGCTCATCCAGCTCCACAACGTTTTATCTCAGATTCTCCAGCATCAGCAGTTCCTACTATCTCTGAGCTTAAATGTACACACCTTTTAGTATAGCGGAGCTTGAATGTTCACAGCTTTAAGTAATTTCTTCAGGGTTTCTTCCCAGCACTTCTGGCCTCGGACAAACAGCAACTCTTCCCTCTAAGATAACTTAGTTCATGATATCCTATCCTTCTTGTGAGCACTGGTCTTTATAGTCGTCTTCATCCAAGACTACTCAAAGCTCAAAGTAACACTAAGAAAACTGTCCTGACCCATGGCCCATAGTGGAGCACTGAACAAGAAGAACTGTAAACTTGAACACTCTTTTTTATCTCTTTCTTTTTCTGACTTTATATTCTATGTTTTGGTTTAATTTTCTACATTTTAAGTGGCAACTTTGTCCAAATTTTCACTGTATTTTGTAACAAAATGCATGTGACAATCAATAAACCAAATCAATGGATGTTTCCCTTCTGCTTAAAAAGATTATTCCAGAAATATCCAACAACCCTTAAGGTCTCATTTGTTGCCTTGATGGGTCACAAAACAATCTAAGGCAACAAAAATCCATTAGAAATGCACAAAAACCCAATGATTCTAAAACTTGGCTCAAAAACTATTTCAAGAAATCATCATGGCAATAGAAATACTCACAATTTAATTATTAACTTCAGTAACAGAAAGATTGCACATTATCAACTTTAAACTCCAATAAATTATATTGAAAATATCTATAAATCACACCGTTTACATCACACTGTGTACAGTGCTGAATTATTCACTGTGGAATTGCTAGGGTTGATGATCTGGACTATTGAGAGTAGACAGTGGAAAAGAATGTTCTTAATAACTGATTGAAAAATTAATGTATTATGTATCATTTAAAGTAATTTTAAATTTCTGATGTTTTCTACTTATTCCCGCTTTGTTCTCATTTAATATTGGAAGCTCACAGACCGTTTGCATTAGTTCCACTATTACCTGATTTGTAGCCTACAATTTATTGTTGTTTCATTCCAGCTTGTTAACATTGTCTTCTAGTTGGGTGTTTCTAGTTTTAATTTAGGCATCCATGAGATTACTTTTATATTATTTAATTATAGGCTAATTTTTAATTTTGACTCTTTTAAGAGTGAGTCACACACTGAAACTGAATGAAATATAGGGGTGAAACTTGAGTTCTGATACATAGTGAGATCTGTGGCAGAATTGGATGAGAAGCCTGGTGAAGTGTCTCTCAGCATCAGGATCATCTCAGCCCATTTTTTATGCTTTTGACAAGCTGCAGAAATTTTCTCATGAGGCAGTAGTTAATTGCAACTTAATGTGGATTAATGGTTGTTAACTACTGTTATAGACCAGACCAGACCCCCTCAAGATATTTTAAGAAGGTAGCCTACATCCTAACTTTTTCTTACTTAAAAAGCAAATGTAAGGTGTCTGTTCCTGATGCAATACCACTGGTCAATCTACTCAACGTTAAGCAAATCACAATTTATTTAAATACTGTAGTTAAAATCCAACCAAAGAAAGACGAATTTAGAATAACTTATCTCTATTGGAAAACTTAACAAAGTAATTGGTAGAGAATGCCAGGGGCAGCCTCCCCTACCAGTCAAAGGAATTGGCCATGGTCAGGTATTCAGTCCAGGTTTCATCAACCAGGGGTTCCATGTTTTTGATCCCCAGGGAGTGGGTCACAATCTGTCCATAAGCTGTGTAGCAGCAAGTAGGGGTGGTGGGCCTAATGTGGTCAGAGGGATATTTAGGTACCTGTCTGGTATCTGGGCACATCTTGCCTAGGGGTGCCTGGTCATATCAGTCAAGAATCTGGGCCATCATCAGTGCATTGTATCTGTCCACAGAAACTAAGGGAGAGAGTTGGGCTGGAAGGGGAATGTGGAATTTGGGGCAAGTGGTATAGATATTGCTGCCGGGTTAGGCCTTGACAGATTGGTCTTCAGGATGGAGAAGATGCAGGCTCTGGATTGGGCTGCTATAAGATTGCGATGCAAGGGCAGCAAAGGGGAGCTATAATAAAGGAATGCTGTGAAAAATGTTAATGCCATGGTGGTGATAGGTTGAGATAAGACATTGTTGTCTATGGTCAGGAACAGCCTAGTGTCAATTGAGGGGCAACGAATAACCGCACATAGCAAAGTCACCTCATACCATAGGATGGATGGGAAAGGTAGGCAGGTGCATGCACATGTAGAGTGATTGGATGGGGACTTGAGGAAGTGTGTCGTCTTTGGGGTTAAAATGATGGACCACTAGGAATGAGATGTTTGTAGGCTCAACAGTACATTCAGGTCAAAGCTAGAAGCCACTGACAGATTGTGCTCACTGTCATCTGCCGTTGTGCTTAAAATCAAAAGTGTGCAACAGGGCCCAAAAAAAAAATCTGTGTCACATTCGGCAGGGGCAGGACAAGTAAATTGATCTGTGAAGAGGGGAAGCTGCAGCAAACAATCATCATTGAGTTTTTGAAGGGAAAGAATATTGGTCATAGGTTTATGCACTGTGCAGTACATAAACACATCAGGTGCCTACTCTCTGTGTGGGCACAGACAGTGAGAGCAAATGAAGGAAGGTGTTGCATACAATAGTGAAAATGGCACCGGATGAGCCTTGCTGGGATGTGGGTGAAGTAGCAGAAATCAGATGAGTGCGAGGAGGACTGAGTTGGACAGCTTTCGAAGGCCAGTACTCATCCAGGTGCACAACAAGCTGTTAGTGATGGCATAGGTGCAATAAATGCTCGTGTTTGGACAGATGTCCTGAGTAGGGAGTTGTTCCAGAATGGTAAGATGGGGTAGATATCCGATGTGAGTGATACCACTGGAGCATGGAGGGTAATTAAAAGGGGGCTTTGGTAAGATAGGGTGAAAGAACTTATTAGAGCTCATTGTGAACAAAACCCTCAATGCAACTTAGACTTAGCCTAAGTAAGTAACTAAGCCTAAGTAACGTGAAATTCAGCCCTTTGTGTTTTATATGACCAAGTTGTGTCCGTTGGTTCTGTATTCGGAAAATTCGCAAGCTTTACAGACTGAACACTTGAGCTTTTGCACAAATATAAACTTGAAAACTAGCATGGACCTGTAACAGATAAATCAGTTTGAACAAACCGCTAGGATTTGTTGTGGATGTGTGGCCTCCATCAAGAGAATCAAGGTGGCGACAGAGTAGCTGAACAGAGTGCAGACTCCTTAACCCAGGAACCCAGAGCTCGTCTACTCTGTTGGCTTTTACTTTATTTTTCTTCCACTGCTTTTCTTTTAAATGTTTCCAGATATTAACTATTATCAAGCTTCATCTTAATCTTCTTTTAACAGTTTTGTTAGAAGACTTCTCCTGGCCTAGCAACGAGGTTTCTTCCAGCAGCCCAGCATAGCAGTCTCCTGATGTGCCAACCTTATCCCAGTATGTAGATTTCATCCTTGTGTGGAGGTCATCTTCGATGGCAGCTTCCAGGTATTCCAATGGCCCAGTAGATGGTCTCATCCAGGAGTGGCAGTCTCGGCCCAGCATGGCGGTCTTTGGCAGAGCCTTCTGGCCTAGTACCTAGCGGCCCAACCTAGCAGTTTTGTCCCAGAATGTTGGACTCCTCCCAACTCTGTCTTCCAGGTATTCCATCATTCCTTAATTGGATTTCCCCGAGCCGAGGAGCCATTAACTGAACAGTGATGAGCTTTACCTTAATTTTACTTTTTAAAAAAATTATGTATGACTTCTGCCATTCATATAGACGCTATGATGGGGTGACTTAAAAAAATCTTCTCAGTATTTACCATATAAAAGTACACATGATAATAAATTTCTATATTCTTCTAATATGATAGCTAAACTTTTTTTTTTTAATACGGGCTTCCAGAAGTCATCAATCAGCTTCTACTAAGAAACTTCTAATGAAAATGAGAACACACAGAATTGAAATAAAGCTATTAGCTTGAAACCAAATATGTGAGCAGTTGGAGATAGTGGAGGAAATGGTTATCTACACAAATTGGTATAATTTGACCAGTGGTATCTCCCAAAAATTTCTGCTTTGGCTGCAGCTTTTCACTAACTAATAAATGTTTGGATCAAAGAGTGAAGAGCTGTATATTCGCATTAACTGACAACACCGAGTTAGATGACACAGTCAATATATAGCTGGGACCAGAAATCCATTAAGGAATATTGATCACTTAGGTGAGTGGATGTAACTCTGGCAGGTGGACTTGAATGTAGGAAAATATGAGGTCATCCAATTTGCTCCTTGGAAACATAAATCATTGTTTTTTAATGAGCAAGAAG
This sequence comes from Ginglymostoma cirratum, assembly GCA_024137785.1. Lineage (NCBI taxonomy): Eukaryota > Metazoa > Chordata > Chondrichthyes > Orectolobiformes > Ginglymostomatidae > Ginglymostoma > Ginglymostoma cirratum. The sequence continues at coordinate 11,897,930 of JAHRHZ010000289.1, forward strand.
TTAGGAATTGTGCACATGCAATTAGGGATGCAGATGATATTCAAAGCCGTTGTACAAGTATGGGAAATAATTAACTGCTGATGGAATTTTGGCTGTTATCTCTGGGGGTGGGAATTCAAAGTGGTAGTTGTTATGTTACAGCTGCAATGTCATTTACTCCATCCAGAGTAATGCAATAAGTTCTCAGCACCACATCTCAGAAATGATGTATTGGCCTTCTGAGTGGAGCATTGTTCATTTATTAGAAGGTATCAGGGCCCCAAATTGTTAGGACAAGTTGCCTGACCACACTTTTAATCCCATACGTTTAAGTGGTGATCTTAACAAAGAACTTGAAAATGATTAAAATGTGCACCACAATGAGTGGAAAAAAAATCATGTTCTTTGTTAGAAAATACAAAACAGGGATAAACCTTAGGCCTGAGAGTTCTTAGAATCTTTCCGACAGTCTGGCCTTAGAGTCTAACTTAGAGTTAGCCTAAGCAGGGAAATGTTAGATAAGTTATTTACGTAAGGGTTACTGAAAAAGTCTGAAAATCTCCATTCAAAGAAAACTTGATGATTTTAGATGAATTGGAAATTTCAAAGCTGAGGTTTTGTTAGTCGAGGGTATTAACAATTACAGAACAAGGTGGGTATCGGAGTTTGTTTTATTGTGTGTATGGGTCAAACAAGCTTTCTTCTCCCAAATGCTACTTCTTGAGTCAAAGTTTCTTTCCTCAAAACTCTTTATTGATGGCAACGTAGATGCACATGTGTTTTTAGACAACAATCTACATGTTCTTGAAGCACTATATCATTATCATCATCGTCGGTGGTCTCTTGAATTCGAGGATGTTGTCTGTTGGCTAGATGAGCCCTCGACTGACTGAGAAACTCAATTGTGAATCCTTAAGCTTTTCCCCAGAAGGTCACATTGTAGAATGGGACATAGAATTCACGACTCCATATCAGTTTCCTTCTGCCTCTTCTGCCACCTCTGTTTGACCTTGCAGTTCAGTTACTGAGCTTCAAAGTGACACTTGTAACTTGATCGATCAGGTGCCAACACCAGTGTTCAGCAGCTTCCTCCCCCAGCCAGTGGTATCAATGCCTCTATGCTTTAATGCAGTTTCAAATGTATTCTCATGCTTTTTTTTCCCTTTGCCTATTCTTTAAGCACTGACCAACAAAGAGCTGGAGGAAGAAAATCTGCCAAGAGAGGCACATTTTGGACATCTGGACACAATCCATTCAAGTTAGATCTTCAAGTACATGACTTCAGTACTGGCGGCCACAGATTCATTCAGGACACTCATGTTAGTCTGTCAGTTCTCCCATTTGATCCCCAGAATTCAAGATAGGCACTGCTAGTGGAGGCTGTCAAGGCTCTTATTATAATATTGGTAGATTGTCCAGGTTTTTCTACAGTAGAAAAGAATTGTCAACAGAATAACCTTATAGACTAGGATATTTGTGGACCTACAGAGTTCCTGTGGTCAAAAATACATTGTTGCAGCTTAAAGAAGGCGGTGCTAGCATAGTGGACTGAGTGTTGGACAGCTCCACTGATAGTGCCTTAGAAGAGGTGGTTGCTGAGATATGAGAACTACTACATATAATCTAGAGCCACCTCATCTACGCAGATGGTGTGAGGGATGTTAAACTGGCCTGGGGAAGGTTGATACAGGACTTCAGTATTAGCAACATTTAAGAAAGGTCAAGGATCATATACGAGTTATTTGAAAGATGTGGCATTGTTTACAATTCTTGTTCAATTCTGGTCGCCACACTACCAGAAGGATGCGATGGTGTTAGAGAGGGCACAGAAAAGATATACCAGGATGTTGCCTGGTATGGGGGGCTTTAGCTATGAGGAGAGGTTGGAGAAACCTGGGTTGTTTTCACTGGAATGTTGGAGGTTGAAGGGCAACCTGATAGAGGTCTACAAGATTATGAAGGGCATGGACAGAGTGGACAGTCAGAAGCTTTTTCCCAGGATGGAAGAGTCAGTTACTAGGGGGCACAGGCTTAAGGTGCAAGGGGCAAGTTTTAAAGGTGATGTACGAGGCAAGTTTTTTACACAGAGGGTGGTTGGTGCCTGGAACTCACTGCTGGGGGAGGTAGTCGAAGCAGATACGATAGTGACTTTTAAAGGGTCTCTTTACAAATACCTGAATAGGATGGGAATAGAGGAGTATGGTGCACGGAAGGGTAGGGGATTTGAGTTGTGATGGGCAGCATGTCGGTGCAGATTTGGAGGGCCAAAGGGCCTGTTCCTGTGCTGTAATTTTCTTTGTTCTTCGTTCTTTATTCTGTGTAAGGTAAGCTATCATGCAGCAGTCAACCACACATTACAGGTCATGGATGCCCATAATGGCGAGTTTCGTTTTTGCAGAAAGGTGACAAAGATTGTACAGCTTCTTGTTCGAGTGATATTGAATCCTGAAGGTGGGTGGTAGGTCATCTTAGAATATAAAGATGCTGATGATGATTTTCGTTTTGATGAAGAACAAGATGGGGACAATCACACAACATTGATTCTGGTCTGGTTGTGAAAGTTTTCGATCCCACACTGGAATAGTGGGTGAAATAGTGTCATTATTATCCATCATCATTATATATTCTGCTGATGTCTCGTTATTCAATGACATTAAGACACAGATCAGATCAAACTAAAATGCAATCAGGCTGAAGGGTTGAATTACTTCTTGTTCTAAGTTCCTATCCCTCTGAGGATGTTATTTTGGTTTGCTCCTAAAAAGCTTTATCTTCTGATGTCAGAATGATTAACTGATAGTTGGCTGGTCATGTCTTGATTTGCTCTCCATTGTTAAAAACACAAAATGTATTGAATCCTGTGAAAAATTTGTCAGCCTTGCTAATGCTAAACACTCTGTTAATTTAACTGCCTCCAGCAGCAGAACAACATTTGAACAGAATCAGCAACTCAACCAGATGGACTGAAGTGTTTCAACATGAAAATTCAGTATTCCCATGAGGTGTGGGCGTGAATGTCTCTAGCATAGTAAGTAATGAAAAATGGTCCATATGTTGGCTCATTCTCCCTGTTGCTTATCTGTGTGAACAAAGCCAGATTTATTGATGGTTTTGCTTCATGTGTTCTAGTACAAGCATTAGTTAAATGAAAGCTTACATAAACATTTAAACATAGTGGAATAGCAGGATAAAATAAACTTCCATCTATTTAAAATATTAGTGGAATTTTATCTTTGAATGATGTGATAATGGCACAATACCAATTTCCAGACTTGATTGCATTATGTTACATTTAACTTCTGTTGAAATTTCATGAGCATATATCAATTCCTGTGACTCAACAAGTTACCAACATTCTCTAAAATTAATTTTATTGCATTGGTGACTGATAGTAAAAGTTGAAAATCTGTTACGGTTACATATTTGACAATGTAACACTCTGCCAACATTGGTATATTTGCTGGAAAGTACCATAAACGTAGATGATTGACCATGATCTAAAATAGTCAAGGCAGCTTGAGAGGCTGGAAGGCCGCTCTTTCTCCCATCATCCCATTATATTAACTGTTCAAGTTTCTAAAGTGAGGCTTGAATACATAACCTTCAGACTTAGCCAGAAGTGAGTTACCAGTGAGCCAATGGTGAAAATTGATCCATGCCAGAGAAACCAGAATGAATAGAATGATGGCGTGCAAACATCGACCTTTACTTTCCTTTTTTAGAAACTAGTTAACCAGCCATGCCATAATAGTACAATCACTGGGCTAGTAATCCAAAGACAAAAGCTAAGTGCGATTGCGAAATAGGTTAAAATACCACCATGTCAGATCAAGAAGTTTGAATTCAATTAATCAACCATAGACTTAAAAAAAAACCTGTAATCTGAAAACCATTATTGATTGTTATAAAAATCCAGCTGGTTCATTAGTGCCCTTCTAGGGAAGGAAATATGCAATCCTTAATACAAAAAAAAAGAATTATGAATGCTGTAAATCAGAAACAAAAGCAGAAGTTGCTGGAAAAGTTTTTGGACACGAAAAGTTAACTGATTTCTCTTCACAGATGCTGCCAGACCAGCTGAACTTTTCCAACAACTTCTGTTTTTCTTAAATATGCAATCCTTACCTAATCTGGCCTTTATTTGACCCCAGACCATAGCAATATGGTTGAATATTAAATGCTGTCTGAAATATCCTGGCAAGCTAATAGTGTGTACCTATTCCCTACGAGGATTAATAAAAGAAATGAAACTGGATGGATCACCTGGCATTGAGCAAGGCATTCCAAACAACACTGAAAACTTCTCCTAAATAGCTTCTGGGGACTTGTGCCAAAATTGGAAATACTGTCCTACAGACTTAGATTAAAAAAAATTACATGACCATTTTCATGGGATCATACCTTGCAAAAAAAATCCCAGATACCATTAAAGTCTTCACCATTTCTGCATACATCTTGTTCCATCAAGTGAGTAGTGAAGGCACAGTGATATGTAATTGGGATGGAGTTGCCCTGGGAGTCCTCCACATTGACTCTGGACCCGATAAAACCTGGTGGCATTGTAGGCAAGGAATCATCCTGCTGGTTACCACCTATCTCACTCAGCTCAACTGATGAATCAACTCTCCTCCTTGTTGAGCACCTCTTCATAACGAGGTGGCAAGGGCACAACATGTACTTTAGGTGGAGTGAAGGAGCTTGAATAACCAGCACTTGGTTATTGACTTGGCAAATTGACTACTGACCAAGATCGTCAGCTCCTAAAGGATATAGCTGCTAGACTGGAGGTGGTGAGAGAACCAAGAAGAGTGAAAAACTTATTTGAACTCATTCTCATCAATCTACTTAAAGCAAATCTATCTGTCTAAGACAGTATCTGTAAGACAGACCACGTTACAGTTCTTAAGATGAAGCTCTGCCTTTACATTGAGAATATATTGCTGTGTTGCGTGAACTACCAACTTGCAGAATATAAAAGATGTTGGATAGATTTAAAAGCTTAGCACCTCATGGATGCCACTGTTATGGACCATCAGCAGTCACAGATTTGTATTCAACCACCACTTATAAACATTTGATCTGGCATATCCCCTGTTCTACTATTAGCACCAAGCTAGGGGCTCAACCCGGTCAAATGGGTGGAGGGGAACTTGCATGAGCAGCACTAGGAAAATCTAATAATGAGGTATGATGGTGAAGCTCCATTTTCGGAGTGCTTTTGAGCCAAAAAGGCATTAGAAGCAAGCGATAATACAGCTAAGTGATTCCACAAGCAATGGATCAGATGAGTGATCTGCACGGCCTTCCAAATCCAGTCATGAATGATGGTGGACAATTAAATAACTCTAGGATGAGGTTCCATTTATGTCCTTAACATCAACAATGCTCAGCCTAGCAGATCTGTTTGAAAAGACAAGGCTAAAGCATTTGAATTCATCTTCAACCAAACATTCCAAATGGATGATCCTTTTCAATCTCCTCTTGAATACCCTGTATCACAGATGTCAGTCTTCAATCAATTTGATCACTTCACATAATATCAAAGAATATTTGAAAGCACTAGATACTGCAAAAGCTACAGTCTTTGACAATGTTCCAGCAATAATCTTTGATTCCTGACATTTAAGGCATTGTTATTGCCGAATTCCCCAATCAGCCCTTGAACCACCCGTCTCCCATACCTCTGGCCCTCCTATCACTTTCCTGGGGATTACCGCTGGCCAAAAATTGCACTGGATGAGATATCCAAATATGTGGTTACAAAAGCGGGTCAGGAGTCAGGAATTACACACTAAAAAGATAATTTCTGACTCCTTAAAACCTGTCCACTATCTACAAGACACAAGTCATGAGTATGAGAGTTATTGAGATAACAAGCATGGGGCTGGATGAACACAGCAGGTCAAGCAGCATCATCGGAGCAGGAAAACTTGACGTTTCGGGCCTAAACCCTTCATCAGAAATGGGGGAGGGGAAGAGGGTTCTGAAATAAATAGGGAGAGAGGGGGAGGCGGATAGAGAATGGATAGAGGAGAGGATAGGTGGAGAGGAGGCAGACAAGTCGAAGAGGCGGGGATGGAACCAGTAAAGGTGAGTGTAGGTAGGGGGGTAGGGAGCTTGCCTGGATGACACAACAACATGAGAAGCTTGACAATATCTATGACAAAACAGCCAGCTTGACTGGCACCACATCCTCCATAGTCAATATTCATTTCCTTCCCACTGACACAGGCATTGACAGTAGGATTTAACACTTACATGACATATTGCGGCAAATCAATAACTCCTTAGACAACATCTTCTAAACCCATGGTCATTCCATCTAGAAGAATAAAGGCAGCAGATACATGAGAACATCACCACCTGCAATTCCCTCTCCAAATTCCATAACGGCGTCACTTGCTGTGCCCTTACTGTTGCGGGGTCAAAGTTCTTGAACTCCCTATGGTGTACCTGTACCACACTGACTACAATAGTTCACCACCATATTTTCAAGGACCAATTAGCAATGGGCAATAAATGCTGGTCCAAATAGTGACGCCCACATCTCATGAACATTTTTTTTAAATGAAGCTACAAGTTCATTTGCAAAATATGCATTTGTTACTCTTTTAATGGACACCTTAGCCTATACGAAATAATTAATTGACAAATTAATGTCATTCAAATGTTCTAAGTATTCATCTGTTATTATCACCAATAATAATTTCTAGACCGCAATGCTTTTTGACTCCATCAAAATCTTTCTTTTGCATTGCAAATAAAATCCTTTATACAAAAATAAAAACAAAAAATATGCTTCTCAAAACTGACAGGTTAGATTTAGTACTCTGTTGGGGGCTGCAATCAATTATGCTCTCCCATTTATGCCTGGAGGTTGACCACTCGCTCCTTGTCTACTGCATGCTAATTATTATCTCCAGAATGAGTGCATAAACAAATCAAAACACAATTTCCATAGTTACAAAATACAACTGGTGACTACTCTTCCAAACAAATCATCTATACATGTGATACATCATTGGGTATGCTCTCATGAAATATTAACTGTGAGGAAATTAGATTAATTGTTTAAATTAGCAAAATAAAAATTACTATTCCAACCCCAACTCCTATATCATTTGGAAACATTGGTCACAAGTGAAATGGCATTAGTTTTGATATAGGTCAATTCACTCTTTTCACAGCATGAGAAAATTGAGCTCTACAGAGAACAACTATTTTCGCAGAGCTGTATCCCAGAAAGGTTCTTGGAGAAACATGTTTTTTTCTTCCAAAGTTGTTTGTTTAAGGTTGTGTGTGACTTCTCTGGGGACAAACATTACATAAGAACTCTTACAATTCCAACTCTCAGACACCAACAGCTTCTCTGAAATAATCAGTCGCAACATCACATGGAATGCACTGTGGAAAATATTAACAACCAATTAATTTATTTTGATAGCCTTTAGGCTTACTCTCCAACTAACCTGATAAAGATATTGCAGTGCAATGGTTGTGTTCCTACCTTGGAGCTAGAAGTCCCAGTGTGAAGTCCCATCTGCCCAAGAAATGTGTAAAAACATGTCCAAACAGGTTAATTCAAATAACTCCAATAACCGATTAATTGATATAACAACACAATATACGGTGGGTTAATTTTTCAGGAAAGTAAAAACCATTATAAATATAAATCTTGGTGACTGCATTGAGTCAGCTAAACCGTATTCACAGTACGCATCAGATGGCACCTCGCCTTGAGTTCATTTGGACATCAGGGATGTTCAATTAGCAACTCATTTCTACACAAGAGAAAAGCCATTGTGATTTGTTCCTTGTTGCTGCTTTTGGGCTAGGGAAGCCCAGATGGTTGAAAATAATAACTTACAATGTGGCATTCACAGTCTGCCATATTTGTGAGGGCCGAATGTTGGTGTGCTGTGCCCTGGAAGCATGTAGAGCACACAAACCATGATATCACCCAGTATCAAATAATAATTTGGCACCAACTAGCTATTTTTGCCCTTGTGGTCCTGACAACACCATCTCTTAAAGACCCTCTCAGCTGAACGTGCATTCAACTGGATGAGGAACTCTTATTACTGCTTTAAATAGACATAAATAAATCCTTAAAAGGAGCTTAGCATGGGAACTTCAAGTGAAGTTCTTTCTTTGCCTTTGCAGAGAGAGCGGAAATATTGCGTTCAATGTTGAAAAGGACTGTTGGAAAGTTGTTAAAGTCAAAAGGGAGCAGTGCTGAACATTTTCCAAGGAATTCAAAGGATCTATCAGAAGAAATGCTACCACTAATAAAGACTATTATTACAGTCCTTTATGAGCTGGAGCATGGGAAGAATAGAAAGCTGCATCCAGCAAGAGTCTTCAGAGAGCACATCCCTTACCTCCATATCAGTCAGGAGCAAAATATTTGAGGCACCAATAATTGACAAAGCTGATGGCTACCTGTAACTGCAGAGCAGGAGGGAAAAGTTATTAATGACCATGAATGTCAGCTTAGCCCTCCTTTTCTATGGACAGAGAAACCCCAAGGATGGAGCTGTTGATTTTTCTAATCATGCATTGCTGCAACAGAATGGTACTGTACTTCAGGTCTTCCTAATTTCACTTTTTTTCAGAAATTAGCGTTAAGAGTGAGTACATGGTTTTACCTGAGTACTGGGATTCTGAGCAGTGCAAGATGTGACTGCGCCCAAGTGGCTTTTCAGGCGCATCATGTATAGGATGAACAATAACTATAATATCTGTCACATGCTCAATGTGCACTTTCATGCAGTTGTACATGCTAATGAATACCTGCTTACATGAAACCAGCCAAAATACTTTCTTCCTACAGCAGTCAACCATTCCAGCTATATTTCAACACAACGCTGAATCAGAAGCTGGCTGTTTAGTGACAAGGCTATCTGCTGATGACTCCCCCTGGCAAGTACTGCTCTCTGGACTGTTTGTCATCAGAGCTTTTGTTCCAATTCAGAGTCATGTGCAGTGTTCCTCACAATTTTGCTCTTATGAGATTACAACTCTTACCACCAGACCTTCAGTGTGGAACTCCAGAGGAGGAGGAGTGGAAAAGACAGAACAATGGCACTTGCAAAGTAAAAAGCAGCCATGTCATGACGTCTGTCTGACCTTCTACTATACATTTAAGATATTGAATGTACAATGTGGGAAAATGTAAGATTGCCCACTTTGTTAGAAAGAATAGAAAAGCAGCCATGTCATGACGCCTGTTTTTAAATGGACGGAGAGTACAGAATGCTGCAGTACAGAGTGATCTGAGAGTCCTTCTACATGAATTGCAAAACAAACAATGCAGGTACAGAGTAATTAGGAAGGTAAATGAAATGCTGGTCGCTGTTGCAAATGGTATGGAGTATACAAGTAGGGAAATATTGTTGCAACTGTGCAAGCATTGGTGAGGCTACATCTAGAATACACCATTTTGGTCACTTTACATGCATTGGAAACAGTTCAGAGAAGGTTCATTAAGCCATTTTCTGGATGACGATTTTGACCTGAAGAAAGGTAGAGCAGATTGAGCCTGTACTCATTGGAGATTGAAGAAAGAGAAGCAGTTGTAAAACATGCAAGATTCTGAGGATTGCTTGACAAAGTAAATGCGGAGAGGGTTGTCTGTCCTTGGAGGGGAATCTAGAACTAGGAGACATTATCAAAACAAAAATGAGTTTCTAATTTCAGACAGAGGTGATTAGGTATTTCTTCTCTCAGTGTCATTAGTGTTTGGAAAATCTCTTCTACAGAGCTGGAGGCTTGGTCATTGAGTATGTCAGATTTTTGATTGACAAGGGAGTCGAGGATTATGAGGATATGCAGGAAAGTGGATTTAAGGCTACAATCAAATAAGCCATTATTTTATTGAATGGTGGAGCAAGCTGAAAGTGCCAAAAGGCCAACTCCTGCTCCTATTTCTTATGTTCTTATAAATTTATTTTGTGTTGGCTTTTATTTCTACATTTCAGCTGAGTAGAAATTGTGTGTCCAGTAAAGAAGGGGAGCTCAGGTATGGGACGAAGAGTGGTACATTTCCAAATGAAGTGCAGTGCCCACAAAGTAAGGTATGTGTAGTGAAGTCAAACTGCAGTGCAGTGTAGATACTTTACGCCATGGGGAAGACTACAGTCCTCACGAAGCCCCATGTTCACTTTACCTGCTTCTCTCTGGTAAGAGAAAATTAGGTATTTTCAGCTCTGCCAGAATACAGACCCCCAGTGACCTCAAGCTTCAGGAAGTAATCAAGCGCTTCTGTAATCACAGCAACAACCAGTAGAAGTCAAACAGCAGCTAACCTGAAAGTGGCTTGATGATTGATTTTAACAGTCGTGGTGGTTGGTGTTTCTGCTTTGAATTGTGGTTCAGTTGTTCATGTATAAAACGTGTAATAGTTGGAGCATTGAGGTCCAAAATGTTAACACTAGCAAAGCTGCGTACTGATTCATTGTGTCTGCTCTGTGTATTTGTATCGATCATCCTCACGGTGCATGCTAAATCTTTCAGAAAAATGGTTTCTATTTTGGCTCATACCTCCCGAAGGCACAACAGGCGTCTTTGAGACAAAACTAACCACATAATTCCAAAAAACCATGTGCTCCATCACCAGATTTTGTAGCCAGCAAGTCTGCCTCTGGAAATCCATTACTTGTATGACTCAAAAATGGATGTATCAGTGTCAGTTTCCAGATGAATGACAAGGTCATTTATCTTTCCTACATGTTAATTTTTAAACTCTTGAGTAGATTGGATCATCTGAAAAGTTTCATCATCCAAGTTGCTTTTTTCATTGCCACTTTCTTTCATTTCTGAGTTATTTATTTTTGTCATGCAGAGTTACAATTACTACAGCTGTGATGCATCATCTAGTGGGCATATCTCTGCTTAATTGAAGTGTAGGCAGAAACCATCCAATATCTTACACGTATAGTAGAAGGTCAGACAGACATCATGACATGGCTGCTTTTCTATTCTTTCTAACAAAGTGGGCAATCTAACATTTTCCCACATCCGCGTTTTCCAACTCACTTTATCTTTCTGCGTCCGTTGAGAGCATTGTTATTCAGAGCATTGTATGACTTTCTTTCAAGTTGATGCCATCCTTAACTCCCTTATGTAGCCAGAGATGGTGCATCCTTCTGGGACAGTCCTTCGTCTGCAATGGTATGCATTTTTGTTGTGAGACATAAAATATTTCCTTAAATGTCTGCCAATGTTTTTCTCCCTTCTCCTCCACACAGTCCACATTAGCCAATTCTGTCTCCATACTGTTATGCCTCACTGGGGAATGTGCAGGAAATCAAGCCTTATTATTCTCAGTCATCAGAAAAGTTAATGATTGTATCAAAATATGCAAGATCCACAATTTCCCTGTGTAATAGACCAAAGTTAATACAAAACATGAAACGGATTTTTGTACATAATAAGAATTCATACTTGTTGCAAGCAAATAGCTATTTACTAAAGTCAGAATCAATGAGCTGTCAGCATCTAATTCTATTGGTTAAAACTCTAATTCCCTTCTAAACCTCCGTTCATTCATTTATAGAGTCAAAATTGGTTTTATAGCTGGAGCGGAAAGAAACTGGGCAAGCAGTTCAGTGGAACCAGTCCTCAGAATTTGAAGGAGAGTTTCCTTTAGTTTCTCAAAGCCTATAATTCTTCCATTTCTCCACAGCAGGCACAGTGAGATTGTTTCACAAATTATAAGTCTCTGACTTATTGATTAAAAGCAACAACTTACAGCTACTAGTGGGAGAAAATATATTGTCTTTCTTCAATCTTTAGATATTTTACTTTTCAGCAATCCAAAGGCATTTTCCAATATTGTTAGCAACCATAAGCTGTCCAGCTACTCATTCGCTAAATACATAACTGTTCTAAACTGGTGGTCTTTGGCATTCATAATTCCACCAATCATTCAGCAATCTGTTCCCAGCCAAATCTCATGTTGTGCACATCTTCTGGTGTTGACCCAATACAAACAGCTTTCCCCTTCTACATCATTGAAGCAACAGTGTAAACATGACTTAGAATGAGTTTCAGTAGATTTCCTTAAAAAAAGTGTAGCAGTCACACCCACAATCTCTTGCTTGAATGAAGTTCTTTTTTTTCCATTTCAGTCCACAATGCAGACATTGGTAGGGCTGCTTCTGGAATATTGAGTGCAGTTCTGGTTGCCCTGTTATATAAACAATATTATGAAACTGGAGCGGGTTCAGAAATAAAAAAAAAATTTCTAGGATGTTGCTAGGAATAGAGGGTTTGAGATACAAAAATAAATTGGAAAGACTGGGACTTTTTTCACTGGAGCATAGGAGATTGAGGAGTGATCTTACTGAGTTTATAACATCATAGGATGCATAGATAAGGTGAATGACAAGGGTCTTTTCTCTAGGGTGGGGGTTTAAAACTAAGGGTAGTATTTTTAAGGTGAGAGGAGAAAGATTTTAAAAGGACATGAGGGGCAAGGTTTTTCACACAGACAGTTTCATGTAAGGAATGAACTGCCAGAGAAAGTGGTGAATACAGGAACAGTTACAACATTTAAAAGACATTTGGATAAGTTCATGAGTAGGAAAGGTTTAGAGGGATATGGGCCAAGTGCAGGCAAGTGAGACCAGCTTAATTTAGGAACACGGTCAGTGTGGACTCGTTGGACCAAAAGGTCTTTTTCTCTGCTGTATGACTCTTTGACTCGAAATAAAAAGATGTGGCCTTTATAATACTTTTGTAATTGTCTGTATCTAGGTTTGAGTCACGTTTGACCCACAATTCTCACTCTCAAATTGAATGTGAAATTCTATCTTGTTATGATTACTCTTACTTAGAAGGTATTTAATTATTCCTGTCTCCTTAGACATTACCAGGTCTAACATAATCTGTTCCATGGTTGGTTCCTGAACATATTACTCTAAGCATTTATACTGAACACACTTTCTGAACCCAAACTACAGATTATCTTTGTCAATTTGCTTTGCCAATCAATTTGAAGGTTAAAGTCCCCCATGTTTACTGCAGTACTCACCACATTTCTCAGTGTATGCACTGTCCTACAATGTAGCTTCTGGAACCACTAATTACTCCCTCCAGTGACTTTTCTTTTGCTATTTTTCATGTCCGTACAAACTGGCTTTTACATTTTGACCCTTTAAAATAAGATCATTTCTCATAATTGTATTGAGCTCATCCTTTATTACTGCAGCTACCCACTTCCTGTACCTTTACTCCTGTCCTTCTGAAATGTTATATACAGGTTATCTTGCAACCACACACTGTAATGTTTATCATTCTGTATTTATTTATTTCTAGTTGTTCTATCAATTCACCCATCTTGTGTCAATCCTGCATGCAGTCAGAGTTTCTGAATTTTTTTTAGGGTTTTTGCCAACTCTGATTTTATTTGTTGGTTAGTTTGAACCTTTCTGCCCTCTGTCCCTTCCTGTCAGATGAGTTATCATTATCCATATCAATACTATGCACAATTATCTTGTATCTTCTCCTTAACTTTCCAGATTTCCCATCACATGAACCGTCACCCGATTATGAAGTTCAAAACCATCAAGGCGAGAGCCTTGTGGTATTATTGCTGGACTGTTAATCCAGAGATCCAGGTTGAATTTGAATTCAATAAATATCTGGAATTAAGAATCTGTCAAAGACCATGAATCGATTGTCTGAAAAACCCATTTGGTTCTCTAACGTCCTTTAGGGAACGAAACTGCCATCCTTACCTGGTCTGGCCTCCATGTGATTCCAGAACCACAGCAACGTGGTTGACTCCTAGCTGCCCTCTGGGCAATTAGGGATGGGCAATAAATGCTGCCTGGCCGGTGATGCCCTTCATCCAGCGAATGAGTAAAGAAAAATAAAACTTCTTTTCAGTCTCAGTGAAATGATTCGCCAGGACACTGATCCGAGCACAGTTCTGATGATGACTATTCCAAAGGTTGCCTCAGTACTGATACAAGTACTCCATGGACCAAACCGCTTTTCTCCCACAACCTTTGATTACAGATTCAACTTGCTCATATTATTACCCTAAACCAATTTACTCATAGCTCAGGTTGTAATCCAGAGATATCACCCTTCTGATTTTGAATTTTAAATTAGTTCTTGGTTGTTTTGCCCCCTTAGCTAAAGTTCTTTCTTAGTCCTAACTATTACATTGGTATCCAAATGGACTGCACCTGCTGGATCCTGCCCCTCCCACTTCATGGTCATGTCCAAACCTGAGGACCTGTCTATGACCCTGACAATCAGCAGGCAACACAACCTTTACATCTTGACTGACCCTGTAATGACAATATTAATTTTGTATGTTCTGTCCTTTTTATACCTTTTATCCCACACTCGTGTTTTTACACAGAGATTTGCAGTGGCTGCAAGAATGTCTGGTGGAAGGCTGCTGACTTTCAATGATGAGACTGCTCATGGCATTGAAGGATATCCTTAAATAGCTCTAGTCCTGAAAGAGACATCTTTAACCTGCACCACTTTGATATGGGTACCAGCCATCTAGGCTGGCGGGCTGACAGGCAACAACAAGAAAACTTATTTTCATTATTTAATTTGATTTATTATTGTCGCATGTACCTAGGTACAGTGAAAAGTTTCGTTTTGCGTGCAGTACAGTACATTCAAAGCGCACAAGGCTAATAGAATAAAGCAAGGAATGTAATGCTACAGCTGCAGAGAAGGTGCACAAACAGCGAGGTCAACATTAAATTTAAAATTTGAGATGTCCATTCAGGAGTCTATTAACAGCATGGAACAAGCAGTTCTTGAATCTGTTGGTATGTGTGTTTAAGCTTTTGTATCTTCTGTTTGGCTTAAGATGTTGGGAGAGATTATGACCAGAATGAAAGGGGTCTTTGATTATATTGGCAGCGAGTAGTATAGGTGGAATCATCAGATGGAAGGTTGGCTTGTGTGATGGACTGGCAGAATAGCGGGGAGAAAGGATGAGTGCTATCATCTTAAGAAAGGACAGCAGGTTCATGCTGCTCCTATAGGTTATCAGCTCAGCACATAATGTATTGAAAGACATATTACTGGACTGTTGTGATACTCTGCAGGTCCCTTTGATGACTGGTTTCCGAAGTGATGATCGCAATAGTCTGAGCTAGTATTCTGGCTATCTGACTAACATGGCAGTAAGGTAAATATGCATAGCTCTGGTCTAAGGTTCTATTGCAGCAGCTAAATGCTGCGTGCCTTCAGTTTATGTGTCAATGGATTTCAGACATCTGTCACCACAAGGCAAAGTGTCAGTATTGCTCTTGTGTTTGCAGTTGTGCTACTTTATACTGGAAGGGATTGGCTCCACATTCTATGCAAAGCCTGATGCTAAGTTGGTGTTGGATTTTTCCATGGTCCTTAATCTTGATGACAAACATTCTCCCAAAGCACCAACAATTTAATTGTGCATAGCTATAAACTTCCTTCAGTATTGCACTTAATGTTATCTGCAGCAGAACTCCCAGTGCCCTCCCAGTGAGTTGAAACTGATGTAACCCTGGTTCTCTGACCTGGCTGTGAGCCATTCATGTTTGCTGTCTAATCACCTACTGTCCCATCTCTAGTCTATCCTTTAAAAGTATGTGCAGTCACTGTCTGAGCTAATAGCTATAAGTTTCAGAGACTACCACTGTTTTGGCTGGTTAAGCTCCACTGAAAGCCATAACCTCAGTCATGGCTGGTGATGATTCCAAGTATCATCTCATCAATGGGTTAAAGCCGTAAAGCAATACCTAACCCTGCCTGCTAAGAGTTGCCTATTCAGCACCAAATTATCCTGCTTGAGAGAGGGAAATAAGTCAGTGAATGTGCTACATTGTGCTTTGGTGATCTCTCTGTCAGATTGAATGACTGACAATATGTGCAATCAGTGAAATATGAGTGTTGGGCTTCCAACAATGCTAAATGTGTGAGGATAAGATAGAAGTATGTGTTGTGATTGAAAGAGATGGTTATTAGGTGAGGAACAAGTATGTTTCATTGAGCTGCATGTACAGCTGATGGTATAGTCGGTAGGGTAAAGCTTATGAAAATGCATTCACTCAACGTCACTGCTCATATAAGGCTAATGAAATTCTTGCACGCAGAGCCCTCACATAGACTGTTCAGTCATTTGATCACAATGTCTTTCCAAGGTTAGTCTGTACGACATGCTAGCCTCCTGTGAATGGATGGCATCTCTCCTTTGCTGTGTCTTCTTGGTATTGTGGCCTCAGGTACAGCTTTTGGCAGAGGCGATGTTCTGGATCAGGTCAGTGAAGCCTGCTTCAGCGTGCTTCCTCCTTGGTTTTTCATTCTCAGGGAATGGTTTGGCAGCTGCGGACTGTGACGGTGTCCAGTAGCCACTTGGGAAACCAAGAAGCTGTGAATGGAACGAAAAGTGTAATTTATCCTAAAGGTGTGCAATTTATTTAATTAAAATAGTCCTGGCTTATGGCGACTTATACACATTTTACTGTCTTTTCATAAATACATGTAACAATAAATTACTATAACTGTTAGTCATTCCCCATTATCTCATCAGCAGCATCTGAAATCCTGGAACCTACTTTTACCATGCTGTGACATTTTTGTGATTTTTTTTGCAAGCCAGAGTCAACTGTAAAATGACTGGCCAGAGCCAAAATACATCTCACCTTTAATAGGTACATGTTAGCTTTAAATCAGTCAGGCTATCTTAACTCATTCTAGCCTCTAATGAATTTGCATATCCTGGTCAGGCAGTCAGCCATTTAACAACACCATTAGTGTCGACTTGATACTACAATCATATGAATGAGCAGGCAGCCCAACTTTTGCATGCTGCCTGAACTCAAGGTAACGGCTGCAGGTTAACCACGCATCACCTTCTTAGCATTCATTTTCTGGAGTCATCAGGTTTTGTGGTCACCGTTTGCTGATCTGATACAGCTCGTGAAACAGAACTGGTGAGTTAAGATCAGGTAAAAACAACACAGGAAGGTCAAGTCTTCAATCATGAATTGCTAATGGCAGAAGATGGAACATCTTCCTGTGATAGGAAGAAATTGTCTGGAAGGAATTAAATTAGACTGGGTCAGTGACTGCTGCAGGGTTTTAAGACTGCAAAAGCTGCAAATGAAACACCAGACTGCTTTTAAAAAAAGGACATAAATCTGTAAAACCTGAATAGAAGATAGCTGAAAATATATAACCTGAAACTTCCTATATCGATATTTATTCCTTATTGAATTTATTGGGGTATACAGAAATTCTTACAGAAATACAGTTGAATTGTATCCAAGTGAAATACAGTCAGAGGTTGTGTTATTTTGTGTGTTTCTAAGTCAAAAATCACTGAAACTTTATTGCAGCCGATCAAGAAATTTCCTGACACACTGCTGAGACTTTAGCTCCTATTGCCAAAAAAATGGGACAATGTGAAAGTGAAATCACAATTTTTACATAGAGTGTAAGAAAAGCCTGAATTGCCTAGGGCCGATCAATTGAACAGCCAGAAGTAGTAACTGGTCAAATGAGGCCACAATAAATTTTTAAGAATTTTGGTTTTTTTGTCAGAATTCGCTCTGGGCCAGGAGGAGCAACAGGAATGATCCAGTCTAGGGATGTACAAGAAATTCTCAGGCATTCTTGGTTTCAGTTGTTCCTCACTGGAGTTGGCAGTCTGGCCAGATTTGTACATATATGTAAATGAAACCTGGCTGTTAGAATTGGCTAGATGGCTAGATCCCAGTTTCTGCTGTGTTCCTCCAGCTCCACACTGTGTTATCTCGGACTCCAGCATCGGCAGTTCTTACTGTGTCTGAGATAACAAGGTGTGGAGTTGGATGAACACAGCAGGCCAAGCAGCATCACAGGAGCAGGAAAGCTTGACGTTTCGGGCCTAGACCCTTCATCAGAAATGGGGGAGGGGAAGAGGGTTCTGAAATAAATAGGGGGAGAGGCGGAGGCAGATAGAAGATGGATAGAGGAGAGGATAGGTGGAGAGGAGGCAGACAAGTCAAAGAGGCAGGGATGGAGCCAGTAAAGGTGAGTGTAGGTGGGGGGGTAGGGAGGAGATAGGTCAGTCCAGGGAGGATGGACAGGTCATGGGGGCGGGATGAGGTTAGTAGATAGGAGATGGGGGTGGGTCTTGAGGTGGGAGGAGGGGATAGGTGAGAGGAAGGACAGGTTAGGGAGGCGGGGACGAGCTGGGCTGGTTTTGGGATGCGGTTGGGGGAGGGGAGATTTTGAAGCTTGTGAAATCCACATTGATACCATTGGGCTGCAGGTTTCCCAGGCTGAATATGATTTGCTGTTCCTGCAGCTTTCGGGTGGCATCATTGTGGCATTGCAGGAGGCCCAGGATGGACATGTCGTCTGAGGAATGGGAGGGGGAGTTGAAATGGTTCGCGACTGGGAGGTGCAGTTGTTTGTTGCGAACTGAGCGCAGGTGTTTTGCAAAGCAGTCCCCAAGCCTCCACTTGGTTTCCCCGATGTAGAGGAGGCCACAACGGGTACAAACTGTGTCTGACCCAGTTTCTGGATGTCTGTGATTGGCTTCAGGGATTGTGTAAGCCATATTTGCCCCTCTCCTTTAGAAGGAGGAAGATTACTTTTATATGTAGATCCAGTTATAATGGTTAAGTACGCACACACCTTGCTGTTTTCTGTTCCTTCAAAAAAGTAGCATCATATGAGAGACAGAATTAATGTTTATCACAAATGTGGTTTTATGCTAGATAAGCATTTAGAAATAGGAAACCTGTCACTGACAGGAACATTCTCTGGATGTTAATTGGATAAGCAAATAAAACAACATGCAAGAGCAATTTAGCTCAGCCCACTCCCCAAGGCTTTCCCTATAGTAATGCATAGTTTTATTCTCTTCAGGTGCCCATCCAATTTCCTTTTAAAAGCTGATTGAATCCACCCACGCAGCTCTTTCAGGCAGCTCATCCTAGATCTCAGAGATAGCAAGAACTGCAGATGCTGGAGTCAGAGATAACACAGTGTGGAGCTGGAGGAACACAGCAGGCCAGGCAGCATAAATATTTAAGCATTAAATGCTTAAAATTTTCTGAAGAAGGGTCCCAACCTGAAATGTCAACTTTCCTGCTCCTCTGATGCTGCCTGGCCTGCTGTGTTTCTCCAGCTCCACACTGTGTTAACTCATTCCAGAGCTTAACCACTTACTGGAGTTAAGTGATACACTCATTGTATTTTTCATTGCCACACATCTTTATTCAGTAGTTTTAAACCCTTCTATCAATGGGGAAAGAAAAGATAGATGTTGATGAGGACTCTATGGAGTACTGTGTCCTGGTCACCCTGTTGTAGGAAGGATATTATTAAACTGGAGAGGTTTCAGAAAAATTTGCCACGATGTTGCCAAGAATGGTGAGTTTGAGTTATAAGGAAAGGCTGATTGACTGGGATTTTTTTCACTAGAGTGGAGGAAGTTGAGGCATGACATTATAGAGGTTTGTAAATTCAGGAGGGGCATAGATAAGATGAATGACAAGGGTCTTTTCCCTAGGAGATGGAGTTCAAAACTAGAAGTATATTTTCAAGGTGAGAGGAGGAAGATTTAACTAGGGCATGAGGGGAAACTTTGTTATACAAAGAGTCGTTCACTTGAGGAATGAACTGCCAGAGAAAGTGGTGGATGCAGGAACAGTTAAAATGTTTAAGAGACATTTTAATAAAGTACATGAATAGGAAAGGTTTGGAGGAATATGTGTCAAGCACAGGCAGTTGGGACTAGTTTAGTTTGGGAACATGGTTGGCATGGACTGATTGGACCAAAGCATCTGTTTCCATGTTGTACGACTGTATGACTCTGTCCTGACCTATCATAATTTTGAACACTACTATCAAATCACCTCTCAACCTTTTCTCTTGTAAATCCAACAGTTCCAGTTTTTCAATCCACTTCTGCAAATGAATTCCCTTATCTGTCGAATCATTCTTCTAACAATTTTCATTATCATTCTAAAGCCTTCACCTTCTTGCCGAATTTCAATGCCCAAAATTAACAATTCTCCAGTTTAGGCAGAAATAGCGTTTTATAAGGGTAACTGTTAAGCATGACTTCTTTACTTATACACTCCATTTATAAAGCCTACTTTTAATCACTTTCTCAGCCCAGCCTTCCATCTTCAATGATTTGTACACATATGTCAGGTCTCTGTGTTCCTGCATCCCCTTCATAAATGTAACTTTTATTTCACATCCTCTGTCCTTTCTCTATCTATCAAAACGTACCACTTCACTCTCCTCTGCATGTCAGAGATGTTTGCTATGTACCCACCTCATTTCCCCAGCCTGCCTTTGTTCTCTTGAAGTTGATTACTACTTTCCTCAAAGTTTGCAGTAATACTGAGTTTTGGGTCATCTGCAAATTTTTAAATTTTGCCGCACATATGGACAGGTCTTGTATATCAAGAAAACCAATTCTAGTTTTGACGTCTGGTAAACCCAACTGTACACCCGAAGGCTTCAGTCTGAAAAACAGCTGTTTGCCATTATTCTGTTCCATGTCACTCACTTAACTTTGTATCCATGCTGCCATTATTCCACTTCTTTAATGGGCTTCAATTTGGCTGGTACACTTATTATCTGGCACCTTATCAATTAATCTTTGGAAGTCTACATAGTCCACATTAACCATAGTACCCTGATCAATATTTCAGTTACTTTAGCTAACAAGTTAAGCATGTTCAATAAAAACAATTCCCTTTTAACAAGTTGGCTTCCCTTAATTAGTGATGGTCATCCAAGTTGCTGTGAATTTTGTCTTGTTTCTTTTTCTCTAAAAGCCTTCCCACCAGTAACATTAAGCTAAATAGTCGGTAGCTGCAGGGTTTATCCTCAAACCATCATTTGAACAAGGATTTAACACTTGCAATTCTCCAGTTTTCTTGACACCACCAGCTATCTTGAAAATTGGATAATTACAACCAGTGCCCCCACAATTTCTGTTCTTACTCCCCTTAACGTTCAGAAATGTTGCTCATCTAAACCTGATGACATAAAACTCCAAGTACAAATAATCTTTCTGAAGATTTTTATTTTTAAATCAAGTTTAAGTCAGCCAGTAACTATTTTAGCATTCACTGTGATTCCAACAGCATCTCCTTCCTTAGTAAAAACATGTATAAAGAACTCCTCTCGCAATTTAGCTTTATACTTAGCCTTCAGGCATTTATGTATTCTCTGGTTGCTTTATGCACCTAATTTCTTCTATTTAAAGCTATTTGCTGACTCCCTTCCCACTGCCAAATTAGTTTAACTTATCACCCTCAGCATGATCAAAAGCAATACCAAGGGATGTTGATTGCTCTTAGGTTGAGATGCAATCCAGATCCTGCTTCATCCAAAACAAGTGCAAATTCCCAGGCATCTAAAGCAAGCTCTGCTCCATCATTTCATCAGGCATGAATGTAGGACAATATTCATCTGGACTATGCTTTTTTCCTGTATGCACAAGTACATGGCGCCATAGCCATATATACCAATTTCTGTCTGCTATATGTACTTACAACTGAGTTCTACAAACCTCAGTTAACCTATGTTCCATTTCTCCCTTTCTAATCCCTGTTCTTTCTGTGTTCTGAAAAAGTAGCCATATTGAACAATCACAATGGCTAGGCCTGTACAGTCGAGGAAAGGCTGGATTTGTATAATATAATTTTAAAACTACCATTTTAAAATAAGAACTTCACATATACTTTAAAGGTAGCTAGTTATTTATAATCAATAATTAATAATTGTTTAATATTCATGTTTACAAAAGAAATAATGCAGAAAACAAATAGGATCTGTTCAAAGAGAAGATGCAAAAAAGGTTTAAGGTTTAAGATAATAATGTATAAGTTATCCCTGCAGTCATTCTATAAATTTCCTTGTATATTTTAAGATGATGATATAGAGCTTGGTCAGAAAAATACTACAGCGAGATTATATCTGAATTGTTAATTCAAGTTCAACATTTTTTTGTTGTATTGATACATAGGAACCATGCTTTTAATTAAAATACCACCACAATGCCACTGGTACTATGATTTAAAAGAGGCGCTTGTTTGTTGCAAGCGTTTTTTTATCTTGTCCTTTTTAGATGGTGGTTTTATGGCAGAGCCAGTTGTTGATATATTTTCTCATATTATCATAGCAGCAAGCAAAAACTAATTTATTCATACTTGAATATTAAACACAGCTGAAGTCGGCACATGAAACCATTTTTCAGGTACTCTGAATAAATGCCATTAAACACTATTGAAAGAATGCCTCTATTGTTTCTGTACATGATTATGATGAAATATATCTGAAGTTGCACATGTTCTTTCATTCCGTAAGAATTAATTGGCTTAAACAAAGCAATGGGGATGTTGTTGTATTACTTTTTCTGCCTTTGCAGAATGCTGAACTTTCCAAATTCATGCTGACCTGTGAAAGGATAATAATTTTCCATATTAAACCTGCAAGTATAACTTATTTAAATTACTGAGACCTTAATTACATATCCTTTTAGTTCTTTTGAAAATGTCCATGATATCAATTTTGTCTGCTTGTTAAAGCATGCACTACCAATGCTGAAGATCGGAACATCTTGTCCCATATTGTACCCATTGACAATGTTGTATGAAATATATCACTAACGATACTTCCAGCTTACCAATACAAAGAGATGGATTTCCAATCCCAAGTAAACATCCTCTCTCCGCAATGCCCCCTGCTTTTATCTGTATTGCCCGCCAAATCCAATACCAATTAAAATCAAATATGAGGTTTGATTACCATGGAACCCCAGTCTACTCTAATTTGGATTAAAACAGTCAAATAATATATTTTTTGATGGATCAAGATATCTGTTGAAGACCTTTCAATCTCTATATAGGCTTGATTTAAACATATACTTCAAAGTGCAATATTTTGAAGCTGAGCTGTTGGTGTGGATCACCTTAATTTTGATGTTGGCACAGTCACAGGGCCATACTTTAATTGTAGTCTAGAGTTGGAGCTATGTTTTGACTCATTGTATGGTATGCATTAGATCAATGCAAACCTTGAAATGTCAGCTGCGTACTGCAGGAATATTCCAGAGTGGTTCAAACAATGAAAGCATTGTTTCGGCTCTCTAACAGTCGGATCATATGACTCCATAGGTTTGTTGTATGTATGATACCTACATGTGTGTGCTTAACATCAGAGTCATGAGTCTGCTGAGTTGGTCAGCACATATCCTTTATTGTTCATAGCCACTGTCGACTTTAGATTGGTGACATGAACACAACTGGTGGACTGCCACAGAATGAAGGCAACAAGACTGCCACCTGTAAAAGCTTGTAACTTTTGAAACAGACCCTGACTGTAAGGAGAAACTGAAAATAGATATTAAGAAAAAGAACATACTGAGCCTTCTACTATCTAAAGAAACTAAGACCAAAGCTGAGATTGAAAACCAAAACTTCTAGGGACCTGAAAATGGTTAAAACCATATTTAATGAAGCAGAAACAGAGAACTTAGACAATTATTCCAGTAGTACAATATAGGTGGCTGAAAGAAAGGAGGCTAGATCCAGAAGCTGAAAATAAGCAAATATACAAATGCTAAACCATTTTAATTGCTTGACAATGTCATTGGTTCATTTACATCATGCAGGCCATCAAAAACAGAGTTAAAGATCTTCAGAATTAGTATGTAATTTGTGACGAAGAATGTGCCATAGACGCAGCTTGTGTTGATCGTGCGTTGCTGTTAGCTGGGGATAAGGATAAATCCTAGAAGAGTAAATGCACTCTTTCTGAAAAAGCTAACCTTTTGAAGGACTTTATGACTAGTATTGATATGTATAAAGATGAGTCACCGCCAAGCTAATTCTTAAGCTCTGTCTATACCGCCATTTAAAGAGCAATTTATTATTTAAAACTGACAGCAATTTGTATGTTAATTCACATTGCAGTTGTTTTGACTAATTTTAAATGATAAGTGATTACTCAAAATCATCATAGTGTCAGTCTTTAGTGCTTGCTTTGTTTGATTTTTGTATATTACGAAAGTTTAAAATTGTGGATTTTTTTTCAGTATATAACTGGGATTTCAGTTTTCTACTTCATGAAAACAAAATTACTGGTCTTAACCAGGGTCAGAGCATCAAAAAATGACATACACAGAGTGAGCAACACAATGCATTGTGGGGAAGGGCTCATATCACTTTGCCTATGTCTACTTCGTAAAAAAGAACTAAATGTGTTCATAACTATTGAATACAGTATCGCTCTCTCTAATGACGCAGTATGATAGGCAGTGAAATATCACTAAAATTGCTTGCTCCAGCCTGGAAAACATTGGGCACATATACGGCTCATGGCTATGGTCATCTTCACAGCCTTAAGTAGTATTAAGCTCGAAGGCTGCCAAAAGGGAAAATATGTTCATAATATGTCTTTAGTGAGGGAGAAACTTGTGACATGTTGTTCATCACTGAGGTTCAAGTCCAAGAAATTTTCCCGTACCCGTGTGGACAGCAACACTTCTCCCCCTCCACTTCTCTGAAACTGCAGCTTGACCTACTCTATCAGCTCTTCCAAATCTCCCAATTATACAGTATTCCAAGGGGGGATGTATACTAATAAACCCATAATCCAAGAGCAAGTAGAAATCTTCAAATCTCTACATTGACTTTATGCAATACTGGAGAACAAACTAGAAGATGTAGCAAATATACAGTCAAGAAGGAGCCCAACACACATAAGTTTGCTTTTTGGTAGAATCCCTTAGAAGTCATTACTTTACACCATTTCTCTGTGTTGGCCATTCTTGATTTTTGGGTGGCAACTTTCAAATTTTTCGTCAATTATTGATGAATGAGATGAAATGAATTGGAGTACAATGTGACAATGTGTAATTGTCTATTGGCTAGTAGCAACTACTACTACTTTGTACCAGTGGGATTTGGGGATAAAATGAGCTGGGGTAAGGCATTGAGGTTGGGCTGGGGAGAAGAACAGGTAATTGTTGTGATTTTTGCCTGAGTTATGCATTCAATCATGGGATCTGGGCTTTGCTTGCTCCTCAGCATATATTACAATTGAGAAGGTGGTAATGATCTGCAGGGCTCTTGGTACAGATATGCCCAAAATGCTGTTGGGGAAGCAGTTCCAGAATTTTTACCTAATGACACTGAAAAAATGGCAATATACTTCCAAGTCAGGATGAACAGTGGCTTGGAGGGAAATTTACAGGTAGTGGTTTTCCATGCATCTTCTGCAATTGTCCTATTGGATAATAGTAGTCATTAGTCTTAAAGGTACTGTCTAAACATTTAATGCAGTACATCTTCTAAATGATGCATTCTACAGTTACTGAGCATTGGGCATGGAGGGAGTGATTTTTACTGAATATGTTGCCAATCAATCTGGCTGCTTTGTCCTGGATGATGTCAAGCTTCTTGAGTGTTGTTGAAGCCACAGCCTCTGGACAAGCTGGGAGTATTCCATTCCACTCCTGACCTGTGCCCTGTTGATGGTGGACATGCTTTGAGTCATTAGGAAGTGGCTTTCTTGCTACAGAATTCCTAGCCTCTGACTATTTATATGACTATTCAAGTTCAGTTTCTAGTCAATGGTAAACCGTGGCTCTTATAGAGGGGGATTCAGTGATGTAAATACCATTGAATATCAAAGGCCATTGTTTAATTCTTTCTTGTTGGACATGAACATTACCTGGTATTTACATGATATGAATATTGTTGTCAATTGTCAACCCAAACTTTTATATTTTCCAGGTCTTGTTGCATTTAGACATGGACTTCTTTAGTATCTGAAGAGTCATGAATGGTGCTGAACATTGTACAACCGTTAGTGAACATCCCCATTTCAGGCTTTATTATGGAAGGAAGGTCATTGAAGCTGCTGCCGATGGTTGGGCCTCAGACACTACCCTGAAGAACTCCTACAGAACTCCTACTGGAGCTGAGATGACTGACCTCCAATAACCATGACTGTCTTTCTTTCTGCCAGCTGTAATTCCAACCAGCGAAGAGCTTTTCCCCCAATTTCCATTGGTTCTAGTTTTCTGAGTGTTTCTTGATGCTGTGCGAGGTCCCTTTGAAGTAAAGAGCAGTCACTCTCACCTCCCCTCTGGAATTCAACTTTTCTGACCATGTTTGAACTAAGGCTGTAATGAGATCAGAAGGTGAGTGGTTCTTACAGAACCTAAATTGGGCATGAGTGAGGAAGTTATTATTAAGCAGTTTGATAGCATTGTTGCTGACCTTGTCCATCAGTTTACAAGGGGTCATGTTTTGGAACACAAGTCTTCAATATTATTTTAGGAATGTTGCCAGGCACTTTGCAGTATCCAATGCTTTCAGATGTTTCTTAATATCGTGTGGAAGGAATTGAATTGCCTAAAGACTGGCACCAATGATGCTGGCATCTTTGGAAGAGGCCAAGATGGATTATCCATGCAGCACCTCTACTGAAGATTGTTGCAGATACATCAGCTATATCTTTTGCATCAATGTGTTGGGCTTGCCCATCATTGAAGATGCAGGGATTTGTGAAAGCCTTCTCCTACCGTGAGTTGTTTAATTTTCCACCATCATTTATGACGGCATGCTGCAGGATTGCAGAGTTTAGATCTGATCCATTTATTGTGGAGTCACTTAATCATGCCTATTACTTGCTATTTATGCTGTTTAGGCATACATGTTGTCCTATATTGTAGCCTCATGGTTGATGACTCATTTTTGGGTATGTCGGGTGCTGTTTCTGCCATTGCCTCTGGCACTGTTCCATGAACCAAGATTGGTACCTTATCTTAATGTTTGGGATAGAGTGGAGGATATGCCAGGCAATGAGGTTTCAGATTGTAATGGTATACAATTCTGCTGCTGTTGATGGCCCGCAGTGCCCCTCAGGCATCCCATTTAGTACTGTGGTATTGTCACACAATACAGTGGAATATACCCTCAATGTGAAGATGGGACTTTGTCTCCATGTTTGACCTTCCCTCTAATTGTTTCCTTCAACATTAACCATTGACTCATGTTAGCAAATATATCCTTCATGACTCAACAAGCTTGATCAGTAATGATTCTGTGAGGTCACTCTTGATGATGGAAATTGAAGTTCTGCAACCTTGTCATTCTCAGTGCTGGTAATATGCTGTGCCCAACATGGAGGAGTACTGAGTCATCAGCCGAGAAGCATTGGTGGTATGTGCAGGTGGGGAGGTGTGTGGTAAACAGGTAAACTGGCACACCCAGTGATAGTGATTATGGTGCCTGGGACATGGTCATACTCATGGAATATCTTATTGACAATGTCAAACTGTCTCCTGACTTGCCTCTGTGATAGCTGTCCCAACTGTGGTGTGAGCTTCTAAACCTCAGTAAAAAGAATTTTGCAGGTTTGACAGGGCTGAATTTGCTGTTGTAATTTCCAATGTCTAGGTCAGTGCTAACAATTCATAAGACCATAAGATATAGGAGCAGAATTAGGCCATTTGGTCTAGTGAGTCTGCTCTGCCATCTACCCCATTCTCCTATCTTCTCCCTGTAACATTTGATCCCCTTATTAATCAAAAACCTACCTATTTCTGTCTTAAATATACTCAATGACTTGGCCTCCTCAGCCTTCAGCATCAATGAGTTCCATAGCATCACCACCCCCAGCTGAAGAAATTCTTCCTCATCTCAGTTCTAAAAGGTTGTCCTTTCACTCTGACGCTGTGCTATTGGGTCCTAGTTCCTCCTACTAGTGGAAATATCTTCTCCAAGTCCACTCTATCCAGGCCTCTCACTATTCCTTAAATTTCAATGAGATTCCATAACCCTTCCCCACCACTGCCATCACTCATCCTTCTAAACTCCATCACTTACAGACCCAGAGCCAACACATCCTTCCTTAGATACGGGGCACAAAACTGCTGACAATATTCCAAATGCAGTCTGACTAGAACTACATACAGCCTCAGCAGTACATCACTTCTCTTGGATTTTAGCCCTCTTGAAATGAAAGCTAACATTGTATTTGCCTCCCTGACTGCTAAATGGACCTGCATGCTAACCTTCAGTGAATCCTGAACTAGGATTCCACTTCATTGCCTACTGTGCTAGCCTGTCCAAGTTATTCTGCGGCCTCCCCACCTCCTCAACACTACTGTCCCTCCAACTATCTTTACGTTATCTGCAAACTTAGCAACAATGCCCTCAGTTCCTTCATCAATCTGGTCTCTTTAATTCTTTTGAGACTTTTTAACATTTGATACAACTAAGTGTCCTTTTAGAAATCAGTTACTCTTATTATTCCAAGAATAGGGGGTACATTACCACCTTCATTTGTTCAGGATGGTGAACATTGATGGAATGGGGTAATGAATATTCCTTATTCATCTAGAGATGCTCAGACAATTAAATGTGTACAGTCAATAACATTCTATACTAGTGGGAAGCCAAGCAGAGCTATAAACACAAGCACCCGCTTATTCTGACTAGTATCTCCAAAGCTGAAGTTGATACTATAATTGGCCCTGACAAAATTCCCATCAGTGATCATCACAATGCATTTGTGTGCAGCTGCTTAGTGAGGAGATGTTGGGTATGACTCCAGCAGTGCCCTGAACGATCTGGAGACAAACAAAGGTCAAGGTTGCTAATCAGTTTGACAGCCAGTGGTGCCATGTAGTCACCAGGTCCAGCTGGAAACAAGTCTTCTACCAGGAAGCTGTAATAATCTGCCATCTTGTGTTGCACATTTTCAGCAGAGGAGGTTTAATCCAATTTACAAAAGATGCCTGGATTGAAAATGGAAGTCAGCATATTGGATCTGCTTCCAAACAAAAAGTCTATTTTCAACCACTTTAACCTCATATCTGCACCTAAATCCACATGTTGCTTGATATCAAATTATACCTGATATTTTGCCAGAAGTGGAGTTACACAAGTAAGACCCTAGTGTAAGAAATAATGAATTTATTAGCAGGATCAAGAAATTATCTAAACAAATTTCCCCAAATGGAAAAGGTTCTTAAACTAACTTTGCTGGCATCTCTTTGCTAAAAAAAAAAATTTGCAATCAATCTCTCATATCACCGTTTGTGATCTATGCCCTTGCCTGTGGTGATTACTGGGTCAGAAAGAGGTCACATAATTTGAAGAGGCAGGCTGACATCCTTGCCAATACTGATTCCTTTTGCTTGCTCTTGGGGTCTAGAAACTCTCAAATTCACCAGCGGTTGATGGGAGTGCCTAGACTCTCCTTTGGGGACCCAATCTGAAGTCACTTTCAAGGCTGATTTGAAGCTTGCTTTGGACCCCTTGATAAGTTAGCTTAAAAAAACACTGGAGGCATAAAAATTCAGCACCACGGTGATCTTGATGGCCGGTAATAGAGGCCTGCTATGAAGTCTGCAAGAAATCAGATTGTGATAGTCATAGCACACATGCCTAGTGCCAACTGCCTTGATTGGTCAAATATCTGATACTACTGGTATTTTTATCATTTTCTGAATGATAAAGCCAAACCTTGGAAGCACTTTCTTCTCCTTGTTGACCTTCTCCACAATACTTAATCTTAATTCAGAGAAGCCATCTCCCAATTCAACATGCTCAGCTAGTACTTGTTGTTAGCGAGGTATTCTTTCCCACTCCATGCTGTCAAAGAGATGCCATCCACTATCCTAACATTTCTTTCAAGAATCCGAACCCTCGCTATTCATAAACACAAGCCTCTCAGCATTGTGGCGGGGAGGGGGTGGATAACATTCAGCTCCTGTCCTGTCAGTTGTGCTTTATTCTCTACCTTTTGTGTACCTTGACCAATGAGTGCATGCACCCTCAGGGGTCCACATTGTGTTCATTTGAAGCCTCACCCTGATATGTTCCAGATCATCTTTCTCCACTCCACCCCCCCAACCCCGTGCCAGAAAATTTCAAATTGTTCCTCTTAAACCTGTTGCTGACACGGCAATTAGCTCAACAGCAATCTAACTGGAAGCAAGTCATCCATTTTCCTGCCCTCTCTTTGAAAATGGGAACTGTGTCTTGTTCCTGCAATGTCAAGATCCAGTGATACCTCACAGGAAATTAAATTTCAATGTATACCCAAAGCCATGTTTGCCCCACTGGCAATTGAAAATCCAGTTCTACGTGACCAGACTTGATAGAACAAGGCCAGAAGTGGAGTTACACAAGTAAGACCCCAGTGAGAAGGTCGCTCAGGAATTGTGGCCTTGGGGTATTCTGCCATGTATTATTAGATATATCCTATTCTGAGTAAATCACTCGCTCTCTTCTGCCTTCTTGGGTAAAAACATTAAAATTTCATATCTTATCCCAATTCATGCACTTCCTATTTTAATTCTCTAATTAAACTAGGGAATTTGAGACCAATTCTCTCCCCACGGCTGGATCATTTCTTTATGAAGCTGCTCTATTTTAGTAACTGTTTTATTTTTAACGTATAAAGGCTGAATTTACCAGGATTCTGGGATCCAAAGAGAAAAGGTGGGATTGTCTGTATAAATAAGGTCACTTCATTTATGGTATGACTTGTAGACTGGAGACAAAGAATGCTTTCTCCTCAAATGGCTCACATAAATGGCTTAGATGCCCTAAGATTATCTGAAGATACCCCTATTGCATCCATCTCTTGATCTACAATCTGCACGGTGTCTACAATCCCACTCCTGGATTCAGCTATTCACTCTCTAAACTCTTTACCTCCTAATCACTCAGCTCCTGTGATCTGCATAGTTCCAACACCAATAACTTCTTACCTTCCTACCATGATCTCCTAACTCCCTTACCCATATCAACACTAACTTTCTCAGTCACTTTCAACTTACACCCACGATCACTGCGTGGTCAAGTGACCACGGACCAAAAATTCAACATTCTAAATTGACCCAGAGCCTGAGGAATCAGAAAATTAGCCAAACTAAATTAAACAGTAGCCAGCAGCTATCTGCTGCAGAAAACAGTGGAAACCAAGATCAAAGAGATCTCAAAGGTTTAGAGGGGGAACCAGTTAAAACCAGCCCAAGAGTTGTGTGATAATAAGGTGTAGAGCTGGATGAACACAGCAGGCCAAGCAGCATCAGAGGAGCAGGAAAGCTGATGCTTCGCGTCCAGACACTTCTTCAGAAAAAAGAATTGTGTATTCGATCAGACTTTTTGGCACCTTGACTTCCAGCCATTGCCTAAGGACATGCACTTTACACCTCTCTGGCATGACAACAGTAGTGGGTGTTGGCATAACCTCATTGGATGCTTTGAATCCTACTCATAACCCCATTGGCTAAAGGCCACAGAATATTCCAGAAGGTCAAGAGCAACACGGATGCCACCCCTTCAGTCAAGGCTCAACCCTAGCCCAGCAGCAGAGCTCTAGCTTCCTGGAGAGAGTGAGATCAGCCCTGACCCCTGCATGACTCCCCATCATGGAAGAGATTCAGCCCTTTGTCAGCGAGGAAGAACATTCCAATGGCCCAGCTCAAACACATGGGCCATTGCAGGTCATATCTTTTCTTTGATGGATAGAGCTAGATAAAATGTAAATACTATGAGAATTCAGGAAATGGTCTCATGGTATTTTTAATAAGGAACATTTTGTTAACAAGGTTGACTTGAACCACCAACCAAATTCGTTGTCTTTGTCTGCCTCATTGGCAAGATCACGTGGGTAAAGTGTTTTTAATACATAAACTGGTCAAAGTGGACAACGCCTAAATATAATGTAATATTCTCCTCCCATCTGTTGTTTGTGCCGAGGAACCATTTACTACCAGCTAATAGATAGAGGAGAGAGCTGTGATCAATCCTCCTTTCTACACTGTATCTAAGGACCTGTCTGTTGTCAGTGATAGAGGATGAATCATGAATGAGTCTTAAGAAGAGGTACTTGTTTGAAAAACACAATGTAGTTTGTTGCAGAATAACAATCTGTACAAGTTTAGCTGGCTAGCCAAACACTACTATTAAGGCCAGGTGCCAGGGATGACAATTCTAACCTGATTGCGAGTTAGTCCCTCACTCCACTCAAGACTGTGACACAATCAGATTAGCAACACCTATTTCCTGACATTCACTACGACATTGGAGAAGAAGTTCCTTTGCACCTCTATTTTAAATGCATGTCCCTTTATTCTGTAACTATGTAGCTTCAATCAAGATTCCCTCACGAGTCAAAACATCTTCTCATCACCTATCCTGTCAAGCCCTCTCAGAATTTCATATGAAGAGTGATATTGGACTAAAAGTGTTATGTGTTTTTCTCTCCACAAAAGCTTATAGAACCATCGAGTTTTTCCAGCACTTTCTGTATTTATTTTCCCAGATTCACTGTATTTGGCTTTTATTTGACAGCCTTTCTTTTAAATTCTGTTTTATTTTTGCAACACTGCTTTATTTCTTTTAATAAAATTCTGAATCAGTATTATTGCACTATTGCTATTACACTTCTTTTAAAGCTTTAAATTCTGATACAATACCAATTGTATCTCTGTGAAACTTGCTGGATATTTTCCTGTCAATTTTGCAATCAAAAGTTGATATTTTCCCACCTTATAAACAACATGTTTTTTTCCCAGACTTTGGAAGCCTACAGCTTTAACAAATCTTTCCACCGAATCTGTGTTTAAATGATATATCTCCCAATCTAATCACAGCGTTACAATTCTTCAAACTACCATCTATCAGACCTCTGTCTTCTAAATCTTTCAAATTGCTTTTTTGTTGTGTCGAATCTGCTCTGCAAGATTCCCGACGCTGTGGTTCAATATTAATTTACTTAACGTCCCTCGATTTTGACATCTACACGCATGACTTGTGGTGCCCTTTTTCGATGACAATGATGCTTGCTCTGAGCCTAAGTACTCCTTTTCTACTTTTATCCTTTCCAGCCTGGTCCTTTGTAATATTAACTTAATATGTTTTTTTAACCGTTGTGGGACAGAGGAATACTGAAACAATTGCTTCCCAGCTGAAACCCAAATTGGAACTGCCCCTACTGTTCCTTTTTATCTAGAATCTGTGACAGCCAAGTGTGACCTTTTTTCTTGCTCTCTGACTAAACAGCTTTTCCTGCACTTCTTTCCAGCTGTAAGGGAAGGTTTCAGCCTGTCGTGCTGCTTTTGCTTTTGTGCTTTTTTCCAGATGTTCTGCTGACTATCTGTCTATTCAAGCATTTGTATGTCAAGTACTTCAGTTTTCCGACTGAATATTTTTAAATTGCAAACTCACTTATCTTCTGAAAAGGTTTTCTCTTAGGTCAAATGGGCTTTTTCCACCATTGTTATCTTGACCAATATTTAAGCAATGATACCATCACTGATCATGGTGTATGCACTGCAGAGCCAACCACTACAAGCTAACACAAACAGAAATTCCTGGAAAAACTCAACAGGTCTGGTGGCATCTACAGAGAGAAATCAGAGTTCAAGTTTCATGTCCAGTGACCCTTCAGAACTACAAGCTAATGGTTAGAGTAGATTGCTGCCACCAATCCTCTTTGCTGTACTGCATCTGAGGATCTGTTTGGCAAATAGTGGTAGAGGCTGAACCATTACTGTATCTCAACAAGAAGAGGATCTTGTCTTAACATCAAGATACAGTTTATTGCATCACAGCAGTTGGTACAAGTTGTTTTGACTACTTAGACATAAGAACGTAAAAATAGGAGCACAAGTAGGCTATCTGGCCCATTGAGCCTGCTCTGCCATTTCTAAGGTCGTGGCTGATCTTTTCATGGATTCAGCTTCACTTACCCAGCCGCTCATCTTAATGCTTAATTCCTTTACTGTTGAAAAATCTATCTATCTTTGCCTTAAAAATATTCAATGAAGTAGCATTAACTGCTTCATAGGGCAGGAAATTCCACAGATTCATAGCCCTTTGAATTAAGAAGTTCTTCCTCAACTCAGTCTTAAATCTGTTCTCTCTTATTTTGAGGCTATGTCCCCTTGATATAGTTTCACCTGCCACTGGAAACCTCCCTGCCTCTATACTATCTATTCCTTTCATAATTTGATATGTTTCTATAAGATACCCCCTCATTCTTCTAAAATCCAATGAGTATAGTCCCAGTCTACTCAATCTCTCCTCATAAAGCAACCGTATCGATTCCAGAATCAATCTAGCTAACCTCCCATGCACCCCCTCCCGTGCCAGTACATCTTTTCTCAAGTAAGGAGACCAAAACTGTTTCCAGACATATCACTAAGTCCATCAGGAGCCAGGGATGATAGATCTGACCCCATATAGATCCCAAGCTAGACTCCTCACTTCACTGTTAGAGATTGTATGCCTTCATTGGATTGAGTGGAGCTTATATAGTCACAGGCACGCATCGTTTCAGAACTATTAACTTATTGCAAAACTCTCACCTTAGCACAATCTCAGATCTCATCCACAGTTTTCTTTGCTGACGACGCCTTGTAATCTCTAATTTACTCATCCAATCTCTAACACTCCCTATAGTCTCCTCATTCCCCACTTCACCATCTCTAACTCAACAACCACCTACTACCTGAACCTCTCACTCCCCCACCCCATTCACATTCTTCCTCTCTAATAATCTCCGACTCTAAAAGTGGGCAGGACTTCATCAATTCCTCTCTGGGAAACACAATAGGAGAGCATTTTGCTGTTGTTGATTAGTGTCATAGATTCCTTTATATCTGCATATTATGATCGATTGTACATTGGTTTGACATTTTCAGCTAAAATTTGATTTGCATCCATTTTTGGAGACAATGATCATGATTGATGATCTATCCACACCCAATTCAATTAAAACAGATATTATGCAAATATTGTATACTTTTTTATTGCAGCTCAGCACAATTAGTGTCGCCTGAATTTAATAGTGTCCAAAATAGCCTGTAAGGCTAGGATGTATACCAGCTAGCTGGCAACTCTTAAGGTGGTCTGATCCTTTTGAAGAGACCCTACACCTAACCAAAGTAGGCTGTTGTTGAATTCCATACAATTGGAGAAATGGGAAATAGTATGTCAACACTAAAAAAGGGTTCCGCATTGTATGGACATGTGCCAAAGGCCTCAGCCATCGTATTTTATTGGCAAAGAGGTGTTATATTTCTGAGGGAGGCCAGGAATGTCCTTCAAGGAATGTCCAATACAGGGGCCTGACATTGAGCAATGTCGTAAGAAGTTTAATGACCTCACACAGATGATCAAAGGTAATGACCTCATGTTCCTATGACAACTCTTGTCAACTGGACCACAACGACTGAGCCAGAATTCATTGTATCATACCTCATCATTGACCTTTCAACAGTCCCTAACACTCACACCTAACATTCAGATACTCACTCTGTTCCCAAATACAGTTGAATAATTTAAACCTCACACTCGTTCTTTCCTGCATTTACATACCTCCAGCTATTAAACTGTGGCAGATCTATTAATAACAATATTTCTTATTTATATTGTGTTTTAACATAATAAAATGTTGCAAGGTGCTTCATAGGAGCATTATAAAATAAAATATGGCATTGAGTCATAGAAGGTCAGATTAGGTCTAGTATTTGAATACTTGGCTAAAAAGTTAGGTTTCATTGAAGTCTTAAATAAAGGAAGCAAAATAAAGAGGTGGAAATATTTTGAGAGGTGCTTTCAGAGTACTTTAGGTACAACTATCACTTGTGGAGCAACTAAATTTGGAAATCCACAAGAGGTCAGTATTAGAGGAAGGCAGATATGTTGACAGAGATAGTAGGATCTGCTGATGCTGGAGCATCTGACATAACAAGGTTTAGAGCTGGATGGACACAGCAGGCCAATTATCATCAGAGGAGCAGGAAAGCTGACGTTTCGGGTCTAGACACTTCTTCAGAAATTTTCTGAAGATTTCTAAAGAAGTGCCTAGACCCGAAAAATCAGCTTTCCTGTACCTCTGACGCTGCTTGGCCTGCTGTGTTCATCCAGCTCTAACCTTGTTATCTCAGATATCTTGATAGGTTGTAGGACTGCAGGAGGTTGCAGAAATAGGGCGTGGTAGGTCGTGGAGGTATTCGAAAACAAGGCTAAAAGTTTTAAAATCAATCAACACGGTACTTGACCGAGAATTAACACAAGTCAGCGAGATTGAAGAATGTAGCTAGCTGTGAGTTAAGACATGAGCAACAGACTTGGAATGACCTCACACTTACAAAGCATAGATTGTAGGACACCAGCCAAGAATGGTAGATTCTGCAGAGACTAGAAAAGTCTTCACTCTAGAGTCCTGTGGAGGAGATGGTACTCTACATTACAGGCCTAACTGCAGCTGAGTTTGTAGCATAAAATATTGTTGAGAACATTCTGGATGACAGTACATTATTGTCTTTGGTCGCTACTCAACTGCCACATTATCCTCATCCTCCTGTACTGAATGATATGCAAGTTGCTTTGGGGTCCCATGGTCTTCCTGCTTTACACTCAAGTTTAACACTTGGTCCCTAATTTGCTCTTCAGCTTTTCAGCTTTCAAATATCCTTGAATTGACACCTACTCAGCAACAGCAGCCCCTGACACCAGCCCTTCAACAATGGAAGTGAAGGCCAACTCCATGACACTACCAATGGACCCAGTCTTGTCATAAGGGCTGGTGGTTATTGTCTTAGCTTGTGCCATACCCATTCATTGTTGCAGTGGAAGCATAGACAGAGGTCAGACAATCTGCATTACTGGCATTCAGGTTCAGACCATTGTCATCAATGCTGAGAAAGGCAGGAAGGCTCCAGCAGATCTATAATCAGACATCTCATGTCAACTATGCATGCAGGAAATATTCCTGTTACCAATGTGCCCGTTATGGGGCATCATCAGGGATGTGCCAGCAATGGCAAGCAGAACAATCCTCAACATTTTATTACTTCTGGGTTTCTGTTGTGCTAATGTCAGCAATATCAACTGAACTCCATATCATGAGCCATACCCAATAGATGGCAAAGACTTTGATTCACAAAACTGAAATTTAAACCTACAAACATTTTTATTCAGAGACAAACATTGTTCCACTTAGAGTCAGAGAGTCATAGAAATGTATAGCATGGAAACAGACCTTTTGGTCCAACTCATTCATGCAGACCAGATATCTTACATTAATCTGGTCCCATTTGCCAGCATTTGGCGCATATTTCTCTAAACGCTTCCTATTCATATCCCCACCCAGATGCCTTTTAAATGTTGTAATTGTACCTGTCTCCACCACTTCCTCTGGCAATTCCTTCCATATACATACCACTCTCTGCATGAAAAAGTTGCCCCTTAGGTCCCTTTTAAATCATTTCCCTCTCACCCTAAACCTACGCCTTCTAGTTTTGGACTGCCCTACCTTGGGGAAAACACTTTGGCTATTCACCCTATCCATGCCTCTCATGATTTTATAAACTTTTCTAAGGTCAACTCTCAACCTCCATTTCTCCAAAGAAAATAGTCCCAGCCTATTCAGCCTCTCCCTATAGCTCAAGCCCTCCAACCCTGGCAACATCTTTCTGAATCTTTTCTGAACCCCTCCAAGTTTAACAATATCTTTCTTATAACAAGGAGACCTGAACTGAGCACAGTATTCCAAAAGTGGTCAGACCAATGTCCTGTGCAGTCGCAACGTGACTGCCAACTCCTATACTCAATGCAATGACCAATAAAGGCAAGCGTACCAAACACTTTCTTCACTACCCTGTCTACCTGTAGATCGATGTTCAAGGAACTATGAACCCTCACTCTAAAGTCCCTTTGTTCTGTAGCACTCCCCAGGACCTTATTCAAGGCTGAAATTTAAACAGTTGTCTTTCCTTCTCAGGGAGAACTCAGGGTAGGCTGAGATGTTATTGTTCTCTTTTGTAAATTGAGATTAAGACCTTAGCTTCAACTGAACCCAATATATGTCTACATTTGAATAAATTAGCACCCCTAAACCATTTGAATTCCTTTGTATATCTGGTGAATGTTAGCATTCTACAATACAAGTAAACTAAGCTAAGAAATAAAACAACAGCAGATTACAGATCAACCAAGTGTAATATCTGCGTCAGTGTAATGAACATGAACAGAACTCACCTCACCAGTTTCAAATGTTGCAGGAATGTCACCTTGTGAGGAATACGCATTGCAATGCATTAACGTGCACAATATACTGAAGGACACTCGTCTACTTCTAGTGGGCCTAGATAATAAAATGTGACTGTTGTAATAGGGCATTGAACCACTGGGTTGTTGAGTTATCTGTTTGTACAGAAATGGAAATGGATGCCTAATAAATATAAGAGTTCCACAGTGTGAGATGTGAACAGCACAGAAATTCTATTATTGGTTCTTCAGTTAAAGTCATGCTAAAGACAGTGACAACTTGACATTTTTTCTGAAAATTGGCAAATTCAGTTGAAATAATGTGATGTCTCTGATACAGTGGCACAAGATGAGAAGTAAAGTAATCATGTTAACAAGAAAAGGAAGCTATCCACATGTAGAATATTTCAAAATTGTAAGAATATGGTTTTTCTTCGGAATATATTGCACACTGTGCTCTATAGTAGTTAACAACAGTGAATTCAAACAATTTAGTTCCTATGATATGTGTAAAAAAGTTACACTTCTGCTTTTTGATTCACGGCTTGCAAACGTGTGAGTTTTTGCACAGATATTGAACAATGCATCATCTACAGTATAAAATGTTCTCTTACAATACAACAAATTCTCCACACATTTAATTCTTCAGAGTAAAATACAGTCTTCACAGGTTTGTAATTAATGAGTACTTATAACAGTGTGTTACTAATTTTGTGTCCATACAAAATTAGATATTAAGATTTTATTTCTTGACATTCACTATGGTATTTTAAAATTAAGTTTCATTCACTAGTGTCAATAATTCCTAAGAACAGATGAATGGTTCCTGCCTTATCAAGATATTTTGATTTTTTTTTCTCTGCATTTTATTATGGACCAGACCAAAACCCTCAAAATATATCAAGGAGATAACCTAGATACTAACTTTTTATTTTATTTGAAGGCAAGTTTAAGCTGTTCTGTTCCAGATGTGATTCAATTGGTTACACTGCCTGGCTTTAAGCAAAACACACTTTATGCTCACAACAGAGTTAAAATACAAACAAAAAAAATGACATAAATTTAACTCTGTTATAATACTTTATAAATGATATATTATTTAACTACTAATTCATCGATTGTTCCAAAATAGTAGCATCTGACAAGCACACAGCTGGCAAAGGCAAATTCAGCAAACAGATCTTCCTCACATGCTGTCTGCCTTCCAGTCCAGGAGAAAGGAACACCAAAAGGAACAATCTAGCAGCAGAGAGGGAACTATACCTATCAGCTTCAACAGAACTCCAAACTCCAGCTGAAAGCAAAATTAAACACAAACACTGTGTGAGCCTGACTCCACCCACTCATGCTTCTTTTGTCTAATTTGAAAAAAACACTCGGGGAGCTCAAAGCTGTTTGCCCATTGTTTCTGAAGCAGAAATTCTGAAGCAGGTACCACTGTGGCAACAGTGTGGTGTCACGGACGTAGGTAGGGAGTTCCTGGACCAAGGGGGAGAAAATGGAGTCAAGATAGGTGGAGATAAGTTCGGTGGGGCAGGAGCAGGCGGAGACAAATGGGTCGACCAGGGCATTCAGGTTTGTGGATTTTGGGAAGGAGACAGAAGCGGGCAGTGCGGGGTTGGGGAACGATGAGGTTGGAGGCTGTGGGTGGGAGGTCACCTGAGGTGATGAGGTTGTGGATGTTTTGGGAGATAATGGTTTGGTGCTCGGGTGTGGGGTCATGATCCAGGGGGCGGTAGGAGGAGGTGTCGGAGAGTTGGCGCTTGGCATCAGCGATGTAGAGGTCAGTGTGCCACACTACAACTGCGCCTCCCTTGTCCACGGGTTTTATGGTGAGGTTGGGATTGGAGCGGAGGGATCAGAGGGCTGCACGTTCTGCAGTGGAGAGGTTGGAGTGGGTGAGAGGGGTGCAGAGGTTGAGTCGATTGATGTCTCGAAGGCAGTTGGAGATGAAGAGGTCAAGAGAGGGTAGGAGGCCTTGGGGTGGTGTCCAGGAGGAGGCCTTGTGCTGGAGGCTGGAGAAAGGGTCAATAGAGGGAAGGTTAGGTTCACGGTTGAAGAAGTAAGTGTGGAGGCGGAGGCGGCGGAAAAACTGCTCAACATCCAGGCGTGACCGGTATTCGTTGATGTGTGGGTGGAGGGGAACAAAGGTGAGCCCTTTACTGAGGACTGAGTTCGTCCTCAGTAAGGGGCAGATGTTCACCTGCACTTCTGCTAATGTGGTATACTGCATCCGCTGTACCCATTGTGGCCTCCTCTACATTGGGGAAACCAAGTGGAGGCTTGGGGACCGCTTTGCAGAACACCTGCGCTCGGTTCGCAATAAACAACTGCACCTCCCAGTCGTGAACCATTTCAACTCCCCCTCCCATTCCTCAGACGACATGTCCATCCTGGGCCTCCTACAATGCCACAACGATGCCACCCGAAGGCTGCAGGAACAGCAACTCATATTCAGCTTGGGAACCCTGCAGCCCAATGGTATCAATGTGGATTTCACAAGCTTCAAAGTCTACCCCCCACCCTCCGCATCCCAAAACCAGCTCAGCTCATCCCTGCCTCCCTAACCTGTTCTTCCACTCACCTATCCCCTCTTCCCACCTCAAGCCGCACTCCCATTACCTACCTACTAACCTCATCCCGCCCACTTGACCTGTCCGTCCTCCCTGGACTGACCTATCTCTTCCCTACCTCTCCACCTACACTCACCTTTACTGAGTGTAGCCTCTTTGACTTGTCTGTCTCCTCGCCACCTATCTTCTCCTCTATCCATCTTCTATCTGCCTCCCTCTCTCTCCCTATTTATTTCAGAACCCTTTTCCCCTCCCCCATTTCTGATGAAGGGTCTCGGCCTGAAACGTCAAGCTTTCCTGCTCCTATGATGCTGCTTGGCCTGTTGTGTTCATCCAGCTCTACACCTTGTTATCTCTTCTTTTTTTCCTTTTTTTTTAACGATATAAGGTATAGCCTCCTCCAGCCTGTCACATTTATTTGCAATTATAAAGACTCTATTCAAAGATCAATATTATTGAAAAAATATCGAGTTGCAGCAGCGGAGAGAAATAATTTAACCAAATATAATAAACTTTATCACAATTAGTAGTAATGAGGACATTTTACTTACTTATATGAGGCACATTAATAGTATAAACAAGTGCAATAATTATATGAACAAAATTATGTAACAAACATAGACAATAAAATGTCGCATCCTATAGATGTAAATTTCATTCCTGACTCTGAGGATGGCAGACTCTGGACACCTGGATTGTGAAACCCAGCAGC
This sequence comes from Ginglymostoma cirratum, assembly GCA_024137785.1. Taxonomy (NCBI): domain Eukaryota; kingdom Metazoa; phylum Chordata; class Chondrichthyes; order Orectolobiformes; family Ginglymostomatidae; genus Ginglymostoma; species Ginglymostoma cirratum. The sequence continues at coordinate 11,939,260 of JAHRHZ010000289.1, forward strand.
TTATAAAAATAACAATGATGTCATAAAAATTCATCCAACACAGGTAGTCAAGCTAACATTTCAAAGAAACAGAAATTTTGTTACCTGTGTGGTTTGGAAGCTTTGGAGAGAATTCTTAGGGATGGGATTTACGTGCATTTGGAAAAGCATGGCCTAATTAGGAGCAGTCAGCATGGCTTTGTACAAGGCTGGTCATGTCTTACGAATTTGATTGAAATTTTTGAGGAGGTGATGAAGGCGATCGATCAGAATAGAACAGTAGATGTTGTCTCCATGGATTTTAGTAAAGCTTTCAACAAAGTCCATCATGGTAGGCTAATCCAGAAGAAAAAGATACATGGGATCCACAATGACTTGGTTGCTTGGCTTCAGAATTAACTTGCCCACAGAAGAAGAGGGTAGTGGTGAAAAGGTGTTTTTCTAACTACAAGTTTATGACTAGTGGTCTTCTGCAGAGATCCATACTGGGACCTCTGCTGTTTGTGATATATATGACTTGGATGAAAATGTAGATAGATTGTTTAGTAAGTCGCAGATGACACAAAATTTGGTGGCGTTATGGATACTGTAGAAGGTTGTCAAAGGATATAGCACGATATAGATCAGTTGCAGATATGGGTGGAGAAATGACAGATAGAGTTTAATCCAGGTAAGATTGAGGTGCTGCACTTTGGGAGATCAAATGTTAAGGAAAAGTGTGCAGTTAATGGCAGGACACTGAACAGCTTTGATCTAAAAGGGATCTTTTAAGTTCAAGTTCATAGCTCCCTGAAAGAAGATAGGGTGGTAAAGAAGGCATATGGCATACTTGCCTTTACTGGTTGAGGAATCGAGTACAAGAGTTAAGATATCATGTTGCATCTTTATAAGACTTGGATTAAGTCACTCTTAAGGTATTGCATTCAATTCTGGTCACCACAATACAGGAAGGATGTGGAGGTTTTGGAGAGGGTGCAGAAAAAAATTTACCAGGATGCTGCCTGTTTTGGGGGTATGAGCTATAAGGATAGACTAGAAAAACTCAGATTGCTTTCTCTGAACTGGCGGAGGCAAAGGGGAGACTTGATAGAAGCCTATAAAATTATGCGATGCATAGATAGAATTGGTGGTCAGAATCTTTTTCCCAGAGTTGATCTATCTAATAATAGGGCGCATGCATTTAAGGTGAGTGGGGGAAATTTCACAGGAGATGTGAGGGTCAAGTTTTTTACACAGAGAGTGGAAGGAGTGTGGAACGTGCTGCCAGGAGTGGTGGTGGAGGCAAATACGATAATGGCATTTAAGGGACTTTTAGATAAGCACATGAATTGGCAATGAATGGGGGGATATGGACCAAGGGCAGGCAGAAGGTAGTAGTTTAATTTGGCATCATGTGCGACACAACATTGTTGGCCAAAGGACCTGTTCCTGTACTGTAACATCTGTGGTCTGTGTTCTGTGTTTATGTACTAAGGACTACCAGGCTGACGAAACAAAAATAGCATTGTATTAAAAGAAATAATATTGACCTAGAAATTCAGTAAAGGTACTTGCAAAGTTCATAGAATGATGGTTGCATTCGCATTCTGGGTTGAATCCTTTTATAAAATCAGATTCAATTCTCATTTCAAGGTTGCAGTCCTGCTATGGGTCAGTTTTTAGTTAGCATTCCCAAGAAGAGTAAATCCGCTTTGAGGAGCCGACCAAGACTGTTAATTAGGCCATTCAATGTCTGATCGATTCCAGTGAGCAAAAGCAAGCATCACATACTTGAATTTCCTCAATTTGTTATGTGCTGGAAAATAACATTATTGACTGTATTCACGCAAGATTTTCTAAAAAAATGAGCTAGTATATTTGCAAAGGTCAAGCCTTGGTAGTCAGGTCCTTCCTTTTGAATATTTTATCTTAAAATACTAATGAACAAATGAAATAAAAACAGTTTCATGCCACTTTCAGCGTAGATCACCTGCGGTCTGACACTGTTTTTTAGCATTTATCCCCTCTACATCCTTTGATATTAAGTGTGTTTTTAATGTCAAGAAAGGGTTTAAGAAAATCTTTCAGACAAATCAATTTATCGTGAATTAGACTTGAATTCAATAATACCTTTATGTAAACATTGCACAAGTTTTCTGGTAAAGTTACCTTTATTTTTGAACTAACTCTTGCTTTGTAAAATGTATAGCAGCAATGCATTGTGCATGACCAAACCAAATCATTGAAACAATTATCTGAAATCTTGGATTCTCATCCTGTCAGAGGAAGCAAATCTGACAATGAGTTACCTCCCTTATACTGCTTTGGCCTCAACTGAGTTGCCTGAAACAGAGGGATTCTATGATGAAGAGTCCAAAGGGAAAAAATAAGATATTAGGTAATATGGATTGTAATTTTCTTTTGTTGATTTTTTGGAGATGAGCTACACTTGGTCATTCCACTATGGTAGCATTGTTCAACTCATCCTAACTCAGGTCAGCTGCTGCTCAGTACCATCCATGCTTTTGGTATATCTAGATTTGACTTTTTGTCAGTTATTCATTTGTGGAATGCGATATCACAACTTAGACCAGAATTTAGTGTCCATTCCAAATTGCCCTTGGGAAGGTGGTAATGAGCTGCCTTCTTGAACCACAGCCTTCCGTATTGTGCAGGCACACTCATAATGCTATTCGGAACAGATTATTCCAATGCTTTGAGATAACGAGGTGTAGAGCTGGATGAACACAGCAGGCCTGCTGTGTTCATCCAGCTCTACACCTTGTTATCTCAGATTCTCCAACCGTTCCTACTATCTCTGATTCCAATGCTTTCTTGGCTGCCTGCTGTGTTCATCCAGCCCCACACCTTGTTATCTTGCATCTGACCTCCTCCCTTTTGTAGAGTTTCACTTTCCCAACAGTATCTCCTTTGTCATCACTGACTTAAATTGACTTTTTAACAAGGCTTTCATTATAAAATTGCTTTAAAAGTTGTTTGCAAGCCTCCATCCATGATCTTTCCTCACTTTATCTGTGTAACCTAAATTGCTTTAGTTCAAAACCCTCCAAAATCTCTATGCTCCTCCAATTCTGGCCTCTTTTACATCCTTTATTGTAATTACTTAACTTCTGGCTGCACTTTCGAATGGTGAAGCCCAACACTCTGGAATCACCTTCACAACCTCTCTGCCTAACTGGGTCTGTGCTTAAGATGCTCTTTAAAATCTAAATCTTTGGCAAAGCTTTTGATCATATTTCCTATTTAGCTCCTTATGGTGGTCAGTGACAATTTTGCTAGATAATGCTGCTGTGAAGCAGTTTTGGATGATTTATTGTATTAACAGTATAATGCAAATGCAAAATGCTGAAAGAGAGTTAGGAATACAGGGCAACTGTTACACATTTTTCATGAATTTCAAATGAATGGTTAGAAAATTGTGTAGCTTGCATCTAAACATCTAAGAATTCACTACCATTAGTTAAGGCTTCCCACCAGTTAAATAATGCTGAAAATTCTTCCATATGTCCAAGAATGCAGAAGTACACTTTACGCTAGACAGCTAACAGCTTTCTAAGATAAAGGCAGGACATTGAAGCAGAAATTATTGTAAAGACAATGAAATAACACTCTAACTAGGTAATGAATGGAGGTTTTTAAGATTGATCCATGAGAAAGCAATATACTTTTGGCATATGGGTATTGCCAGCTGTTTTTTTTTATTTACATTTGGAACAATGTTCTTTTAAGCACTCAACATGCCAATGAGCCAAATATAGATATTAACATGTGACCACAGGCTTTACATCATCTGCACTATCACATTGAGGCACGGCTACATCTGGAGATTGGTCTGCGCTGTACATACAACTTCGTAAATTCTGTAAATGAACTCATTAGAGACTTCAAGTCAATTGAACCCGTATATCTCACTTGTGTTACATTCAGATAACACAAGAATATTATTAAACTGGCAGCATAAGCATTTATTTCCATTCCTAATTGTACCTACAAAACAGATGATAACTATTTTGAACAACTACAGTCCATGGTGATGATAGTTAAGGAGTTACTGGGTTTTGAACCTGTGATGATTAAGAAATTGTGAGATCATCCAAGTCAAAATGATGTGTGGCTCGGAAGGGAGCTTGTAGATGTAGGTATATAGTCACTGCCAAATAGCACAAATAAGAGTCTGTGCCTTTGTAGAGGACAAAAAAAAAATCACAAGCTAAAGCAGTATCCAGCCATGGACAAGAGAATGCTACAGCTGTAAAATTATAGATCACTTAAAGAAAGTATGGAGAACTAGGACAAAGTTTCAAAGCACCAAAAAGACAAATGCTCTGTCATACAGTGATATTAATGTGATCGAACCACCAATACAACAAATAAATATTTTGGCAATATATCCAATGCATTCCAAAGAGAAAATTATTATTTAGCTGACCTGAGTTCAACAGAACTTGTCCTTATCAATGGAAATCTCTTTGCTTTTAAATATGACACAGTGTCAAGGTACATGGCATCAGCCTAATTATGTGGTTGCTTTTGACTGGCATGGACATAATGGGCTGAGGGAATTTTCTTGTGCTATGTGTCTCTTTGGCTTTACGTCTCTAAATGTTATTCTGGGATTAAATATCCTGCCTAAAGAAACAGAATTTACAGCCTTGAGAGATGATACTATGTGTTTGAATTGGAATAACTCTCAAAAGTGAAGACAAACTACAAATTATGCTCCAACACAAATCATGAAAAAGCCTTAAAGATGTCTACATTATCCACAATCAACACTTCTCTCTTTTGAGCCAACTCTCATATCTTGACTTCCATATTCTTGAGCCAGATTAAGGATTTTATTTAGTTCCAAGGGAATAACTGGTCGTCCAGGCCAAACAAATGAGCAATTGGTGAAAGATATCTTTGGGCTTCCTAAACCCATGGTGGAACTCAAAAACAAGAACAAATATGTGGATGTTATCTACGTTGGCACAGGAAAGTTACTTCATACTGTCAACAGGAAGGAAACCTAAACTTTAAATGAGTGGTGAACATATTTCCCCTTAGTATCACCACTGAAAAACCTTTAAAAGAAAAGAAAGCTCAGCAAAGTTGAACAAAAGATGTGAAGAATGAACAGTACATTCTACTTGAGCTCATTGAGAAAATGTTACCTGAAGTTATTTGGATGGCAAAGCAGACTTGTAAACAAATTGGCACAGCAAAGTTGACTTTGTTGCTAGGTGATTAACTGACATAATCTCAACAGCATGATTTCAATCCTTTGTCTTTCATAGAAGAATTAACAGCTCCAGTGACAGAAATACTGCTAAGTAAGCGTCAATCCTATAATACCATGATTGCAGACATGAAAAGACTTGGTTCACTAGGAAGACATTCATTGAGTGCAAAAGGAGACATCCAACCTACTCAGTTATTATGAAGGAAAGAGCTTGCATGCTTCAACTCAGAGCTTTGCTTGAACAAAATGCAGCATGGGATTCCATGTTAAAAAAGACCAGTATCCATGCATTCAAAGCAGTCAAAAAGAAGAAATTATTTGGTCTGAAAGTCAGGGACGTAGCTAGGAAGAAAGTATTTGTTTCGACAGAGAATCCACCCGTGCCTCCCCCCACTCCCTCCTTAACGGACACTTATGTGATCAAAGAGCCTCCAGATGATGTTATCAGTTGTACAATGACCTCTTTCAAAAGAAAAGAGTACCTCTTTGAAGGTAATTCAGAAGCTTAACCATCCTCTTGAAAGATAACTGGTTAACTATCATAGATAAAAGGTACTGCAGATGCTGGCGAATCCGAGATAACAAGGCGTGGGGCTGGATGAACACAGTAGGCCAAGCAGCATCATAGGAGCAGGAAAGCTTGATGTTTCGGGCCTAGACCCTTCATCAGAAATCATGTTTAGATGGAATGCCATCCTCCCCAAAAGATGTCCAAGAAATATAAGATCCACCGACAGATAAATGAATTGAGGAGGTCAGAATCAAGATAGACTATCCTCAAGTTGAAGATCCACCAATCTTCCAAGCCTGAAGATAATGCATTCAGGAAGAATTGTGGAACGTCTAAACAGTCTATCGTGAGAGATTTGGGGCATGGGGAATGCGTTTGTGGTAAATGTAAATATAGTTATATACATAAATGTCTTAATTCTGAGGGAAAAGCTTTTAGGGAGATGTTAGATAAGATATAGTTTTGAAATAATTAATGAGAATACAGTGGATGTCAAAAGAGACTTGGAGTTCAGGTGCATAGATCTTTAAACTGCCACAACAGATGTCGAAAAAGATTCAAGAAGCCTAATGGAATGCTGGCCTTTATATCTTGAGGACAGAAGTATAAGAGGAAAGAAATTTTGCTGCAGTTACACAAAACCCACTTGGAGCACAAGAGCACCAGATCTGGAGACCACACCTTAGGAAGGATATATTGGCCTTTGAGGTACAGGAATGATACCTGGATTTCATGGGTTAAGGTATGTGGAGAGATTATACAAATTAGGTCTGTTTGCTCTAGAATTTAGAAGGTTGACCAGTAATCTAATTAAAGTCTTTAAAATATTAACAAGGGGAAAAGACAGGGTAGCTAAAGTTAAACTATTTCTGCGAATTGAAAATTCTAGAAGTAGGGGCATAATCTAAAAGATTAGGGCCTGACCATTGAGGAGAGACATCAGGAAACAATTCTATGGAACTCTCTTCCACAAATAACAGTTGATGCTAAGTCAGTTGCTAAATTTAAACTTGTGATTGATAATTTTTTGTTAAGCAAATGTATCAAGGGATTTGGGCCAAAGGCACATCTCCGGAGTTACGCCACAGATCAGCCACAGTCTCATTGAATGGTGGAACAGGCTCAAGAGGCTGAATGGCCTACTCCTCTTCCTATACCACTATGTGGTTGTTTCTGAAAACATACAGCAGACCTGACAGGATGGATGCAGTGAAGATTTTTTGTATGGTTATGAATAATAGACCTGAATCTCACAATGAAAGATTGGTGTTTTGGACTGAGATGAGGAGAAATTTCTTGACCCAAACATTTGTGAATTTTTGAAATACTTTATCCCAGACAGCTGTGATTAATTTGCAGTTTAGTATAATGAAGAAAGAGTTTGACGTATTTTTGATACCAGAACATCAAAAACATTAAACGACTTAGAGATAGTATGGAAAATGGAGGGAAAAAAACCAGTACTGATGCTAATAAATGGCAGGGCATTCTCAATGGACCAAACAGGTCTACAACCAATCCAATGTCTTATTATCTTATGTTTTGCATTCAGTAATTATAATTAAAATCTTTGCATTGAGAGAATTAATCAGGTGGCTGGTCTTCCAGATAGGTGACACTTTAAAGGCAAAGAATATTTTACTAAACAAGCCTCATTTTTTTTGATCAAAAAATAATTGAAGATTTATTTTTGGTAATTATAGTAGTAAACACGAAAGACTCTGATCTTTATTACAAAAGTCTATTAAATAGCAAATGTTATATTCTGTGTTTGCTCATCTTGGTATTTTCACAATTTTTTTATTGATTTCCTTTTGTTGCTTGAATATGTGCTGTAGCTAATTACAGCATAGAACAGCATATTTCTTTTTGCTCAAACTGGAGAAATAAACTGTGCAACAAAATATGAGGCAAATTCTCTACCCCTATCAGACACACATATTAAAGAACAAAAATTATAACAAGTATTTCTGCACTGCTTGCAATGGAAACAAGCTTTACCAAATGTATAGATAATAGAAGCAATTTATCTATGTTACATTAAAACTGCTGCAATGGAAAGTCTACACAAAATGTCAATTACACTGCCATTGATCATGAATAGATAACTCAGAAAGGTACATCCAGATGACAAAAGTAAATTCAATCTTGCTCTATTACACTATTATATCTGTTGCACACTTAGTGCTGTTATATAACCCTTTCAAGGTGTAAATAAGGCTGTCAACCCAACTAGTCTTTGTTAGTCCTTAGAATTTGAGATAATTGAGTTAGGCAATTTTATGACCCCTCATTCTCAAGTTTCAACAAAATTTAAACTATTTTCCTTTCCAGAGATTTTGATACATTTCTTTCTGTTTGCCCAATTCTATTTTATCTTCAAGAGCTGAAAATAAAAATCATGAGCAGATTCAGATGAAAAACTGTCACATTACAGGAGAGTATTTCACGTTAAACTCTAATTGTTTACAAGTATTTTAGCATATTTCTTAAAGAGATTTTTCAATGTTGAATTTGTGTTACTTGATATCATTTGAAAATTAAATCTGTCATCAAGACCATGCATATTCAACTGTAATTCAATTGTTTTTAAACCCCATCCTGGCTGCACAATTACTGAACGAAATGAATGGACTTAATAATCATTATCATGTTTTCACACATTAGTTGCAAGTTCAAGATGTTTCCTACAATGGGTCATGAGTGCAACATTATCATTTTGTGAGATTTTTCAGTACTTGAGGTACACAAGGAAAGTTTAATGTTTCAGCTGGTTTCAAAACAAAATATGAATCAATTTTCCCACAAAACCCAACGTGTATATACATTATACATTAATAAAGAGTGTACAGGAGACTAATGTAAACAGAACATTAACCCTATCCCTAACCTGGGCACCGCTAACATTGAGCGTTTGGATACAAGGGGCAAAATGATTTCCAGCTCTGTACACAGAAGATGGGTGGTACTACAATCAATACAATCTATTGTACATACTTATCAAAGACAGATTTCTGAAAAAGGAATTTTAGCAATTCACTTTCACTCAGTAATTTACATGTTTCTTTTTTTAATATCAGAAGGAAAGCTGACCATCAACCTCCATGACGCCATCAGTTTAAGTTTATTTTTTCCTTTTCTTGGACTATTATCTCAGCACCTCACTATTACTTTCATTCTAGTTTCATTGCATTTATTCTGACCTCTGGGGAGCTAACATGACACCATAGTATCACAATGCCTCAGCTTACTCAACAGTTCTTATGATTTCTAACAGTTATGACTGAAATGGGAGGGGTGCACTGTCATTCTCTAGTACCACTACGCTGTGGTTACAACAAAAAATGTAATTGTTTTCAATCAGTTTCCAGTGTAGATTGGGGTGTTTCTTCAATATAGGTAGATTCCACCAAGATCTTTACAAATGTAGTTTGCTTGGGAAACACAGAATTAAGGATGCCTCTGGAATCTTTTCAAGAGGTCAGTTAGGTTTTATGTTGGTGTTACAACTAGTAGGTCTCTAGAAATAGGAGAGCTAACTGGGAAACTTTACTCTTTCTGCAAGCTACTGTCTAGCTGAAAATCCAAACAATGAGCATTCAAAACATTATACAAACAGTGCAAACGTAAACCCCAGTGTAAAAACAGTTAGATAGCTTGTCTGAATTGAGTCTAAGCAACTGACATCAACAATTATCTTGACCCATGTAGTTTTCAAAATGTGCTTTTTAAAAATAAGTTTCAATGTCTTTTCATTGACTTTTTTTAAAAATTGGTTTCTTCACAATCCTTTAAACTCAATTGCACAAAATGATTATATTTGAAGGCATCGTAGGATAACTTAGGCTCAAATTTCTTCTAATCATACATTGTTTTTGGAGAACTTTGCCCTGCTCAAACCTTTGTCCTGTTTGCAAGATGAGGCTGATGCTCCAATCAATACCTCCGTTTACTCAATTTCAACCTGTCCGTGGTGATACGACCATGAAGCCATTGATTGCTTTCTTGTACGTGTTCTCCACCAGACAGTCAAAAAAAAAGAGTACCTCAGCGATAGACAGTTTCTCAACCCCTTTGTATCTTGCAGAAAAAATACTGTCAGCTGTATTTTGTCTCCAGTCAGTTAAATATCCTGCACCTCCAAAGGTTTCTTCCTAATAAGAATGCATAGAATACAAGTTACAATCAATATTTTTTTAAAACAAAAACAAAATCTTTCTTATTGCTTCTGTCTGACTCAGCAGTTTGTTAGAATTTAAGGTAATTAAGTTGATTAATCCTTTAATCCCTTATTCTCATGTTTTAAAATTATTCAAAGATCATTCATTAATGACAGTGTTTATGCTTTATTTTGCACAGGTAAGAATGAATACATGCCTCTATCTGAATACAGCAACTTTATTATCATGCCCTGGCTAAAAATGCTATCTCCGTGTAGTTATCCTTTGGTTGAGCCTCAGATACCAGCATGTCAGTCAATACATTATAAAACCATAAGAAATAGGAACAGGAGGAGTCTATTCAGCCCCTTGAGCCCGCTCCGCTATTCTATTGGATCATTACTTATCCAATATTCCTCATGTGGTTCTCTGTGGTTTCCCTGTAACCCTTGATTTCCTTATTACTCAGTAACCTATCTATCTCAGCCTTAAATATACTCAAGGACTCTGCCCCAGAAGTTCTCTGTGGGTAGGAGTTCCAAGGACTCTTCACAGATGCTGCCAGACCTGCAGAGCATTTCCAGCAAATTTGTTTTTGTTCTTATATCGGCACCCATCAATTCTAAGACTGTGCCCTCTGGTCCAAGGCTCTCCCATGATGGGAAACATCCTCTGAGTATTTACCTTATCAAGCCCTTTAAGGATCTTATAGGTATCAATGAGATCAGCTCTTATTCTTCTAAACTCCAATGATTATAGACCCAATTTGTTTAGTGTTTTCTCATAAGACAATACCTCCATATCAGTTATCGTTCTAGTGAACCTTCTGTGAACTGCCTCCATTGAAGACATTTTTCCTTTCTATCATGTACAAGTACTACAATTCCGTTCACGTTGTGGCTTTCTGCAGTTTTTCTCTATTTAAATCATATTCTGTTCCTTTGTTCTCCCTTCCAAAATGAATAAATTCACACTTTGCCAGATCATACTTTATTTGCCAGCTACTTACACCTTAACTTAAACTATCACTACCTCTCTGTAAATTGTTTGTCTCCCTCTCGTGACCTGCCTTTCCACCTATTTTTGTGTCACCTGCAAATTTGGCTACATGTGTATTCACTTCCTTCCTCAATTCATTAATATATATTGTGAACGATTATGATCCCAGCACTGATCACTGTGGGAACCTATTGGTTATAGGTCACCAACCTGAGAAAAAGTCCCTTATCCCTTTCATTGTTTCCTGCCAATTAGCCCAATCTTTACCCATGCCAAGATATGACCTCCAACACCATGAGCTCTTATCTTATTACTTAACCTTTTCTAAGGTACCTTGTCGAATGCCTTCTGGAAGTCCAAATATAAACATGTACAGGCTATACTCTATCCACCTGGTTGAGACTTCCTCAAACCATGCTAACTCTGCTTGATTAGATTACGATTGTCAAAATGTCCTGCTACGACTTCCTTAACAATTGATTCTAATGCTTTTCCAACAATACATGTTAGGCTAATTGACTTATAGTTTCCCGCATTTTGCCTTCCTCCCTTTTGGAATCGGGTGACAAGTTAGCAGTTTTCCAATCCTCTGTTACTTCTCCAGATTCCAAGAATTGGAATTACAACCAATGCAGCCGCTGTCTCTGTAGCTACTTCTTAAAGCGTAAGGGTGGAGGAATAATATCAGGACTTAATGGTGTAGTTTATAGAAAGTGAAATAACTCCATAGGTATCCTGTCACAAAATCACACTTTATTTATATGTGGAGAGTCCTTGACACTGATCCAGCTTCCTCAGAGACAGCTGTCAGAATAAATAGGATCTCTGACTCTCCTGTTTATCTCTGTCAGCCAGGGCTACCTGATTGGACCAAAATAACAGCCCCATTCAGGGAACTCATATTCTATGAGGTTATAATCGCTACACAGAATTTTGTGGTAGAATTGCATAAATTGCCTAGTACAGGGACTGTTCTTCGATATCGGTTTAAGGTCTGGGGTGAATACAGTCCTGAGGACCATGGGTTGTGATTCAGTAAAGGGGACTGTAGGACCTGTCAATACATTTCAGTGGTTTGGTGCTTGGCAATGAACCAGGCCAAGTGTTAGACCTGAGATAGCAAAGTGTAGAGCTGGATGAACACAGCAGGCCAAGCAGCATCAGAGGAG